>CAMQGK010000341.1:16105000-17305000 GCA_947000775.1 Pterois miles
CAGATATAAAACAGCCGCAGGAAGCCCTGCACAGGCAAGCACAAAGTTTTCCCAACATTTCTTTCCCCCCACTCCTAAGGAGGTGCGGCGTGAAAAAGGAGATTAGCATACAAAATTAGAGGCGGGATGATTTTTAAGGGCAACTTGCCTCATGCCCTCCACCCCCACGGCCCTGCTCTGTCTGGACAAAGTTAATTAAACTAGTATTAAACAGTAAAGAAACTTCCAAGCGCTTGGGAGTTAGGGGGGCTCTTTGAGGATTACCATGACGAGGGAGAGAATGGGGGGGTATTTGTTGGGGCGAAATTGAGAAAGGCGTGATGGAACGAAGAGTACGCTGGAAGGCTTTCTATTCTTGTCAGATTGCCCCCAGTATACCCTAACCCAGACGGGAACAATGTAGGGAGGAAGGTTGTGTTTACTGCAACCCATCAGGTATCACTGCCCCAAAGAGGACAAAAGGATGAACGCTTTCTTCTCACTGAATGATATAGAAGATTGAAGGATTTAATATTCTTTCATTACATTTTAATAGAAAACAAACCACAAAGGCAACTAACAATAAAGCAAAAACTAGGAAATGCTGTGCAATAAATTAACAATGTACAGTACAAAGTGCTTCATTTTATATACAATTAAATACATCAAGAGGGCATCAAAGGTCAGGGTGAGCCAGATGATGGAGAACAGACAGTCCCCAAAAATGTCAAAGTATTTCAAAATGAAATCAAAGCTTGGCAGTGATAGATGAAACATACGACGGTTACTGCTCAGCTAGGCATTCATGGGAATATAACCTGACGGGTTCTGGAAAATTAGGATTTTAAAAGCAAATTATGCCGTCAGAGCTTCCATCACTCGAAAACTAATAACTCTTTAATTTTTCCCCAAGGTGTCTGAGTATGAAAATAAATAATCATATTGTGGAGAATTTAAAGTCAGAGAAATACTCCTCAGATGCCCAGTGACTTTTTCAAAATGTAAAAAAAAAAGTATAAAAATATATCTTAAATACATTTATACCAAAAATTCTACAAAGTTGTAAACTTCTCTATCACGTGGCTTTGTGCACATCCCACTTCAATACAAAAGAGACAATGAAGATGGTCTGAATTTGTATTTTTCTTTTAGCTTTTGTCCAGATCATACACTATCTGAGCATGCACAGAGAGTTTGGGTGTTGACAGGAGCTGCAGTGGTACAAACACAATGACAGCATGAAGACGCTCAGTGCTTCTTCCTCAGTCTGAGGTTCTTCCGGCGGCTACCGGCACTCTCGTTCTTTCCCCTTTGACCTCCTTTCTTTACACAAAAGTATTTGGTCACCGTCTTCCTGCACTGCTCACACTTCACCGCGCAGCACCAGTGGAATTTACAATTGCAGCTTGACACCATCTCGACCTTGCGCTCCTCCACGGCCAGCCCGCACTCCCCGCACAGCCTCTTGCAGCTCCTCTTCTCCCACTTGCTGAAGTTCTTGCCCTTCTTGAGGCACTCGCGGCCCTCTGTGCCCGGCAGGCCCAGGGTGCGGTTCTCCAGGCAGTAGTCGGGGGAGTCTTCGAGGTGGACCAGCTCCTTACGGGAAATGGAGCTGAAGGTCTCGGCGATGGCCCCCCGGCTGGCCGCGCTGTTCCCCGCTCCCCGGAGGAGATCAACCTTCAGGGCCCGGTGGTACTTCTCCTTCAGGTAGTTCCCCACCTCCCTGAACTCTGGCAGCTGTAGCCAGCAGGTCTGGGTGGTGCAGCTTCCGGACACCCCGTGGCACTTACATGTCCTCTGCATGGTCCCCTTCACAGCCTGGGGACAGAAAGAAACTTTATTAAAATGTATTTATGGTTTAGTGTAATGAGGAATGTTGGTTTCATATGAAAAACTGTCAAAACAAAGAAACTGCTTGTGAGTATGTATATATGTGTATAAAAGACAAGGCATCTATTGTCTCTTGATTGATGTGTTGTCAAATTAACTGATTGTATTCTCAAAGTTTTCCTGTAAAGCAAAAAAAGGGATGAATACACTGAAAGGAAGAAATGATAGCTGCGTTTCTTTGTCGTCCTCAGTGTTTCCTGACTTTACCCGACACAAAACAGCTGTCGGTTGAAAGGAGACGTTTTCTTTCCGTGAGGAGGGGATGAACTTTCTGTTGAGGTGAGGCTGAATCAAAGTTTCACATCGAGTCCTATTGTCCCCCCAGAAGAAATAGGAGTATTTATTTAGCATGTTCATTATCAACATGTTTTCTAGTGTGAGAAGACCCAATGGAGAGTCTCCATTGAGTAGAGGAATGAAAAAAGGTTTTTTCTCTCTTTCTTTCCCCATTTTTTTCTGTTACAATGATGCTCCAGGTGCCATGGGGATCCTCAGGCCCCGACAGGGGGGAGCAAAGGCACCGTAAACAAAGAGCACTTCAGCTGCACGCCTGTGGTCCCCTCAGACTCCCTCGGGGCCCAAACAAAGACCAACATAAATGTGGGATCCTTATTGCAAGAATAAAAACTAAACACTTATTTTAAAAAAGCAGCATAATACAGAATGCCGTGCAATGTCTGGCTCCCCAGGATCTCTAATTAAGCTTGCACCAGTGATCCCGAGATTCTCGAGTTGAGGTATTGTCATAAGGGGCATTCAGCGCTGGTAAATAGGCCCTTCTGGTACACCGAACACACTGTTATTATTGGAGACGAGTGGCACCTCACTTATAGCGCCGTGAAAGGGATGCTTGGGTGGCACACTCACTAGAAAAAAAAATATTCAAAAGGTGCTTAGCACTGTGCAATCAGTTGGAGGGGCCAGGAGAGATTCCCAAAATGTCGAGCAAGCCGCCACCCAGTTTAAATACTGTATGGTTCAAATCACTTGTGCTGCGTCTTATCCCAAGGGATCATCTCTCATCAGTGCCAAGTGGATGGAGAGAATTAAGAGCACCCACTGTACCTTGCGCCCAGCCTCGTTGTTGTGGAGATTCATAGCTGCTCGTGAATCCTGCCCAGTCTCCAGCGCATCAACAAACTGCTTGGAGATAGCCTCGCCAAAACCAACGTTGTCACTGCAGCCGCCCCAGAGCCAACCATGACCACCTACAGGAGAATGAAAAAGAATTATTATCTGTGCTATTTGATTAAAAAAGTGTATTTATGTACACATATTTGTGTATTCCTCTGACCTCGCTGTCCGTTCCTGCTGTCGTCACAGCCACAGTTGTCAAAGTCTCCGAGGCTGCAGTTCCTGGTCAAAGTGTACATGACTCCGGCGGAGCTGATGGCGTGGACGAATGCTGTCTCCCGATTTGCTGTCAGCAGAGAGACTCATTAAATTGGCTTGTCGCATTACACAGATCTCTAATTACCGGATTGGAATTTTATACATTATATCATAATCTTCTATCTCTCAGTAAGTTCAGTTACTCAATGTTGCATTCTCCCTCTCCCATTCCATTGCATTAACTTCACAACAAGTCGGTGCCAGGCACCTACCGTCAATCTCAGACATTTATGCATTTTTTTTCCACACTAACTGACGACCCAGAGATACAACGTGATACCAGTGTCGTTTTACTATTGGCGCACAAGCCTTGCTATAAGTGGGAAACAAACATCAGATATCTTCTACAGAGATAAGCAAAACATTTATTTTGGACCTGCCAATGTTCTTAAAATGGTTTTATTCATAATCCTAATATTTTTTTGGGGGCGGCAGTAGCTCAGTCCGTAAGGACTTGGGTTAGGATGTGGAGGACCCGGGTTCAAATCCCCCATGGACCAAGACCAACTGGTTGCTGGAGAGGTGCCAGTTTACCTCTGGGGGCGGCAGTAGCTCAGTCTGTAGGGAGTTGGCTTGGGAACCGGAGGGTCACCGGTTCAAGTCCCGACATGGACCAAAAACTGAGTGTGAACTGGTAGCTGGAGAGGTGCCAGTTTACCTCTTGGGCACTGCCGAGGTGCCCCTGAGCAAGGCACCAAACCCCCAACTGCTCGGGGCGCTTGTCAGGAGCAGCCCCCTCACTCTGACACCTCTCCATTAATGCATGTATGTGTGTTTCAGGTCTGCATGTACCATGTATAAGTTAAACAGAGTGTAAATTGAATTTCCCCACTGTGGGACTAATAAAGGTTGATCTTCTTCTTCTTTTAACAAAAAGCCATACTGTTTTTTCCACCTTTCTCAAGGCTCTGCTCTATTTTTTCTTTTTTATATTTGTTTACATAAAAATATTAAGAAAAAGACCTTTAATTAGTCAGTTTTCCATGTTCTATTCAGGACCATAAAACCAGTATGTCAGTATATTGCTTTCATAAGCTGCAAATAGAGGCAGTGATTCAAGGAGGGTGTTAGGAAATGGATTAGTGTGTTTGTTTTGCCTCTATGGCGACCGTGCCCACTGTAACTATCCCAAAGGTTGATGAATGCTTCCACTAAGCAAACATCTCTATTTCACAAAGAAAAAAAAACCTCCCCCTCAAACACAGAAACTTGAAACACAAGCACACAATTACAAAACACTTTTGAGACGTTTTTGAAATTCTGTCGGCCACGTTTCTTCTCCGTCGGCCTACAGCTGCAGTATAGAGATGTTTGGTGTCGGGACGGTGGACTCACCGCTGCGCAGGCTGCTGTGCGTGGACAGCTGCAGGGCTCTCTCGGGGCAGTTCCAGCGGTCCCATGCAAACTGGTATTTGCACTCCTCGATGCCGCTCTGAGCTCCCGCTGCCACGCTGCTGGAGTAGATCAGGTAAGCCTGCAGCAGCAGAGATGTAAAATAAGGCACAAGCACTCCACATCTGGCAACAATAACAACATCATATAAGAAGCTGAAAAGGTTCTAAAGCATCTGGCATGATTTGATACTCAGATACAACATTTTTTAACTTTATTACTGTCATCATATACATACAGACACATATATGAAATCTGACCTCTGCATTTAACCCATCCTAAACATTTAGGAGCAGTGGGCTGCTGTAAAGCACCCAGCAAGCAGCTTGGGGTGTCTAACCCAAGGACACTTCAACATGGGGACAGTAGGAGCCGGGGATTGAACCGCCAACCTTGTGGTTAAAGGACAATCATTCTACCCACTAGGGATGCACCAACACCAAATCAGATATCTGGCTGATATTGACTCAAGCAGGATCGGGCGTCTGTGACAAAGGGGCCAGTCTATTCAATTCATTTCTGTGTTTACATACTATATACTGTACATTATAAACTGGAATTTGAATTCATGTTTAAGATTTAACCAATCTGTTGCTGCATCAAAAAGGTTTACACCTGAATTGTAATTCCTTTAAATTTCGACATGTTTTTTTACCAAGTTGCTGGTGTACAATTTACTAATTCAATAATAAATAACAATTCAGTAAATTTATATTTATGTATTTATTTGTCAGAGTTAGGACAACAATATGCTTGATGTTGCTTTGCACATAAAAGAAGGATCCCAGTCACTTCCACACAGTCAGGCATACAGCTTATTAATTATACACTGGTATCGGATCTGTACTGATCTGAAGCCCACGTATCACTCTCAGTATCGGGACTGACAAAGTCCAGTCGGTGCATCCCTACGACCCACTGAGCTTCAGCCACTTTGCATTATAACAAAAAATAGCAGCGTCTTCAGGGAGGACTCATCTGATGCAAAAATGTGACGTACATAAATATATATTTTTGAATAAATTACACAAGCCTGAAGCCCAGGACACAGAGTTCAGACATTATGCCACTTAAAAGACAATCAGAGGTCACAAATCCAACAAATTATGATAGCACTTCTGCTATTTCTGAACAAACTCAGTGTTCACAAAATCAAATGTTATATGTGAAGGAGAACTAGGAATGGTGAAGTGAACCAGTCTTTATCACCATTACATTTATATCTTCCTACTGGTGTCAAATGTTTTATACCGCAATGTATCACTTTCCTTCTCACGAATTTCAAAGTGTCAACAAGTCCTTAATGCGGATTACGCTTATTGTCAGTTTCATTACAGAAACAATGTGACCTGATTCAGACATGATTCGGCTTTTTAAACTCTTATCAGCCGCAGTGAAAACGCTGAATTGTTGAGCTCTCTTAAACCCGTACGCTCTGTCCTTGGCTTTCGCCCACCTCTCTGCGGCTTGTTCACACTGTGTGAGCGATAATATAACTAATATGTCTCAAGTGGCCTTTGGGGGAGATGGAGTGCCACCTCTTTCACAGGCTCACTAATGATGACCACCCACTATACAGCAATGCCTGCCCTCGCCTCTTAAAACATTCAGATACGCAGAGCCTCTGAATAAGGTCAAGTGTACGGGAAGGGAGGGGGAGAAAACACAAAGGGGCAAGAATATCACTGATATATCATTAGTGCCATTGTTGCATATGTACACGTACAAGGGCTTGTCCATACACTTGAGTTCAGATATCACAAGAACAACACATGAAACCATGTTTTCTCTCCCTCCGTCTCTTTTAGGGAAAAGGACAGGGAGAAAAGATCAAAAGAGAGTTGGCTTACCTTGGGTCCAGTCATCAAGAAATTATTCACTGACCTGGAAAAGGAGACAGCTTATTCACTCAGGGAAGCTCAGTGTCCTTCACAAATTCCTCTGCTAACATCTCTCATTAGTGCGCTTGGTAACATGTTAAACCGTGACACCAGCAGGCATCCAAACCTCAGCGAACAATGCTGATGAATCTGGTAAAAATGTTCGAGAAACCTAAGAAGTGAATCTAATGATTATGTTACTAACACCTACTCAAAATTTAGGGTTGCCAAGTTGTGGAAAAATCCCATTGACTTGCATTCATCCTTACTATTTGGAAAATAAAGCTTTTATTTCCAAATGCTCATGGTTTCTAATGAAGCCATCAAGTATGTTGTTGTAAATGTTAATAAGTCATTAATAACTGGCTTCAACTCATCAAATATGCTGTTTAAAGTGTTGATAAGTTAATGGATTTTGGTCTGCAGCCCAAAAGTTGTTCTTACAACTGATCTATGAAGTAAATGATTTAGTCACCAATAATAAAGCCATTAGTTACAACGCATAAAAAGTTACCTTTTGAAAACAAATTTCAACAAAATCAAATGATCAAATGACAAATTGTTCAGTTAAGTGGTGTTGTGGGTCTTGTTATGCCTTTTGGATAAATGATATGAGAGAAATAATATATAACTATACATAATTCCGGGCTTATATACGTTGCATATACTGCAACACTTGCCAGTGCCATGAAATGGTTTGGACATCACCAGGACGCAAAATTCATCTGCAAAATCATAATAATATCTCATGATGGATGAAACTCACCAGCAGCAGTAGGACCTCATGTGAGTCAGGAGGATGAAGATGTAATAGAAAACCTCCAAATGCATGAACATCCTGCCAGGTGCGGGGGGAGACGGTGAGCCCGTCCAAAGCCTGCAGACTGTCTAACGATGGAGAGGAAACTGAGCCACACCAGCGCATGAAACTCCACCAGGCCTTCCACGATTCAAGGAGGGGGCTCTGAAATGGAGCTGCTCTCGTCCCAACAAGAGATTATCTGCTTAATTAAAGATTTTCCCCCTTCTTACTCTCTGGGCCAATCAGAAGTTTTGCACCGAAATGATCAAAAGGGCACCCTGGGCATCCAGGGCCGGGCAACGGTGGCTTCCCTGCCTCCATTCAACAGCGAAGGAAGATCTGTTTAATCCTATAGGAAAAGTGTAACACTGATCCCTTGAATTCTGCTCGGAGAAAAAAAGGCGCAGCTGATTGTCAGGGATTAGCGGGAGATAGTCCTCTGGATGACGAATTGCTAGTTTGATAGGTGCACAAATGTTTGTTCTTGAGGAAGTAATTTAACAAAGGTGTGATTGAATCAGTGTTTATCAGAATGAAACACAGGCACTATTACTCATACGGAAGACGACAAAGACCCACAAGTGTCATCTGATCACTTAACTCCAAATTGGCGACATGGAGGCGAAGTTATTTCCACAAAGGGATCAACTGCGTCACGGCGCTGAGCCACTGCTGCTCAAAATAAGCATTTTTGCGCAGTTACACACGTGGAGTTGCATTGGATGTGACCATATTTTAGATATTATTTCGCACACCTGCAAAAGAAAACGACCTTTTTTTAAAATTTCATACAAAATACATCTATATAAGGTCATAATAAGGAATCAGTAATAACGTTTTATGGTTATGTTCCGTTAGGAGACAGTATTGACACGTTTCACGTTTTCCTGCAATATTTTAATCGTGACTCATTAATTTGGGATTTAAAAGAGAAATTCCTGAAGTGATGAGAAAATACAAGGTGGATGAGGACAGAGTGAAGGCCTATGGCCATTGATCAGATATATGGGACATTTGCATCACTGATGTAGACGGTCCCTACCTAACACCGCATGCAGGGTCATTCCCCAATAACCCCGTCTGACCTTTAGGACCCTTTCCTTTGGCCCTTTAGCAATCTTCTTGTGTGCAAATTAGGATTAGAGAAAAAGTGATTTGGAGGGAATGGGGATGGGGAGGAGGACTTCTGAGGGATGTTTTTGGATTAAGATTTAAAGAGGAATAACAAGTAAAGTCAGACAAGGGCAGGATCCATCCTGTTGTTTTAGCATTTTTAATACAAGATAAATTATTCCTTAAAACTGCATTGATGGAACAATTATATAAAAAAGTTATTTTTTTAAATAAAAATGTCACTATATCTTGATTGTAGTGCATGAGACAGGTAATCTGAAAAAAAAAAAATCAGGCGTCCTCTGGTTCTCCTAATGGCAAAAGCAAGATTTCCCAGACTGAAGGAAAGCAACCAATCAGAGCTGATCTGGAGCCTGTCGTCTCTGATCAGCTGTCAATCACTCGCAAACTCCAATCAAACATCAATATTCTGTTACTGTAATGCCTATTTCTCTCCTCAAATGTCAGTCAGAAACAACTTGTAGTTACTGTTTAGCTGTAAAATGAGAAAGTTTGTGACCTGGCAGCCATGTTGAGAAGAGTTGAGGAAATACTTCGCACCGCCCGCCAGCTGGAACACAGCCAATAGGAACGCTCTCTCTTTGAAGTGACCTGTGATTGGCCAAAGTCTCCTGTCACGGGCGAGATTTCTTAAAGCCTGAAAACAGAGTCGTGAGGAGGTGCAGAAGTCTAGTTTTCTCTCAGAGCTCTTGAATTACAATATGCTAAAAAGTTGCTATGGAGCTTTTGCGTAATGATGCCACAAACATTCTGCCTTTTGCATGTTTAAAGCACAATTTAAAGCTAGCCAATATTTTATCACAGTTAAAGTTGTCCCGAATACCATTTTTTGGGCTTCGAAGCTGCAGTGAGGAAAATTCAAGGGTATTCAAAGCTTTGCCGTGGAGCTGCACCGTCCAGCTTCAATGCCCCGAACAGTACCGTTGTCGCACTTCTGTACACACACACCTCTACACATGACAAACAGCGACATCTGTCTGACAGTTACTAATAATAATTAATGTTGAATATGAATAATGATGTGGGATTATTGCTTATTTCATGGGCTTTCTCACAATTATACATTATCATTACATACTAATAATAAAAACATAATTTGATTACTGATTTGGAGGTTGATTACATGGCAACGGTAGGAGCGTTGAAGCATTCGGGTCAGCTCTAATGTCAATGAGTCATTTCCCCAGAGTAAGGCATCAAGAAGTGACACTCCTAACATGCATTTAAGCGTCTGAGCATATTGAATATGTGCATCTAATTACAGATGATGGGACGTAAACATCTATATCCTGAACATATGCATGCATTACATCATTTATATCTGAAGGATTTCATGTCTACTCAATTGTGGCATCATTTCCCCTGAAAATCAGCCAGCGGCAGTAACATTACATGAGTTGTGCTGCACTGCCAGACAGCGAGGTTTCTGAGCTCTGACCGGCAGCGTGACTAAACACTGAGGTGCTACATGCTGTGGAGAGGATGGCCTGACAGTCAGCAGCCAATGGACAGAGGGCTGATGTCACTGTTGGGGCAACAGAGATCAGCAGTGGTGGGACCACTACAGTAGGCTACATTTGGACAGGACTTATGGCTGCACTCTGTAATAGACTGCAGCATTTTCTGTCAAAACCACCAAATGCAACAAGCAAATCGCATTTACTGCTTTTACACAGAGCTAGAGGTGTCAGCTGTTTCTTTGACTTGCCGTAGAGCCATTCACCAGCAGAGGGAGTAAGTTCACAGATCCCTCAGGTGGTTGAAATACTGTGTGTTGATAACAAACACTATGTCCTCCTTATCAAACAACTCCAGGGAGGACCTTCCACCATAATGAGACTGTAGAAGTTGTCTGCATGTGTTGACACATAAAGCTGCAGCCCGTCTACGGACTTCCAGGAATGTTCAAACAATCTGAAGTTATTTTAAATATGTACGTGTGATGTCACAAGCGTAACAATGTCAGCAATGGGTGAGACAAGTGAGCCAAGCATGAAAATCGTGTATCAGTATGGGCACCTATACAGGAGACAAGGCTATCCATTAACAAGTATAACAGGTCCAACAACTGGCGCAGCAAGATGAAGATAAAAGCACATTTCAGATAGCCTTAACTCCTGTTGGGCCGACTGACAGGAGGAGTATAGAGAAGCGCAGTGTGCAGACTGACACAACTGTTAGTAAAGATCTCAAGATTTCTAAACATGTCAAATACCACACGTCACTATACTGCACTATGTGTATGAAATAATGCCCAATGAATGCAGTTTTGCACTTAATGAATTTACATATAAGCTGATGGGCTCTTTGGACATTTCACATATGAAAGTATTGTTTACCAAACTGCATATTTTGTCAACATAGATTTCAGTTATAATAACCCATAAGCTAAATTCCATTTAACAACTAAGCACCATGTTTCCATCATTCTTGACAGTGACTTTAATTTTGTTCACACTGCAAAGCACTTTATTGCTTTTTAAATGGTTCTTTATGATACAGTTCACACACTAAATTTAATAATTAAGATTATCAGTAGCAGTTGTTGTTATTATTGTAGTATCTACTGATAAAGGATGTAACAAACGATACGGCCATGCTTTTTATTCAGTATAACAACAAGGAGTATTACAGGATTACAACAAAAAACAGCAAAGCATTTTGTCACAAGTAGAAAATTTGGTTTATTTATGATACATATACATTGGGCAAAAACATTCTTTGAAGAAAAATGTGCCATTTTTTAAGGCGTTCAAACTTCAAGAAGTTAACACTGTAAAAAAAAAAGTGTTTCTCTGTATAAGAGGAAGTGTGACAAATATTACAGTATCATTAAATGATTTAACACATTTGAATTCTTGTTTTAGAGCAAAGGATTTGTTTGTGTAACCCTTTTTTTTGTAGGATTTATTGAATGGTCCCTCTTTTTCATTATAAATAAAGGATTACATTTTTAAGAGTATTCCTTAAAAAACAGACACCAAACAACTGTGATTATTAAATTTAAGCCCTAACTTATCTCCAGAACTTGCACTGTGCAACCATCATAAGGCATTTGGGCACGAGTCCTGACACGTTTCAATAATACAGTATATCCCACAGCACAAAAGGTAAATGCACCTCCTACACATGCCTCATTGGCCGTATCTGAGGGAGGACTTATCTCTGAGTGCATTTCAAAAGAATGCAAAAATAAATGCAAGTAATTATCTCTTTTTAGATTAGGAGTGAGAAGTCTGGTTCCATGTTTCAGTTGATGGAGGAGTCTGAGGCGGCTGCACTGCGTTACACCACAGAGATTTATCCTCATTAAGAACCCCTCCTGTACAGCTGGAGACAGCGGGTGAGGACGCATCCCAAACTACAACACATCTGTACTGTATTCACCCAGGGTTCCTCCGGTACTATAATTGGGGACAGTTCAATAGAGTTTTGAGCATCTTTGCATTTGCCTTGAACACAGTAGCTTATAGTTTAGTAGCTTAAGACTACAAAAATATAGAAATCCTTAGCTTAAAATAGACAAACAATAATCAAGATGAGACTCCACTCCCTGTGCAATGAGACAAAGCAGTACTGACATAAGTTAGAGAGAAAGGCCCTCAATATTGCTTGTAGAGAAACCTCACTTTTACAGGTTTCAATAAAGCTTTCAAAGTGCCAGAGACTATTAATAAATAGCACATCAACAAATCAGATATACGGTAAATCATTACTGCTTTTACACACTGCTCACACAGACTTTTTCTGGATGCCCTACTGTTGCCAAAAGAGACTTAAATCCCAGTTGTTCCCCCCCCCCCCATTCTCTTTGTGCCTGTTTTATATATATTATGGTGAAAAAGCTGTGCTGTGCACATGTAGCCAGGTCACTGGCTGTGGCTTATAGTCGGTGAGGACACTTCAAATTTTAAAAATAGACCCACACAATTTATGGAAAAGGTCTACAACTCTTTAAAGTCAATATTAGTCTCAGGAGGAGGTTTAACTTATAATCAGAAGCATGGTAATCAACCCCTCCCAACCACCACCACCACGAAATTCTGCTATACCTGTCACTACGTTCTGCCTCGGTTCTACACGTCGGTATCAGTTGTAGAGTTCGTGGCTGCCGTGACTCAACCACTTTTGTTGCTGCTGTCACCCGTTCGCTGCATGCGAGCGATGATAATTTCCTTCGAAACCCTCTTGGGGTCCTTGGCCAAACCCAGAAAGCACATGATGTCTATAAAGGCGGTGGTGAGGTTGAGCTTGCAGCCAAACTCACTTGTGGCATAGTCAAAGGGGAACGTGTGATGGTAGTTGTGGAAGCCTTCCCCTGAAAACCAAAAAGAAAGAATTACGTGTTTAGCTGCATGTCAAACAAGTTAATTCCTTGAATGAAGACATGTATACAACAATTATTTGGTACATTTCTGCTCATTTGATCACAAGATTGTAGCACAGTGAAAAGCAGCTAGTGGCAGCATGTGACTGATAATGTCATTTGATACTCAGTAAAGAGAACTGGGGACCTACAGTGTTTTTGGATTTGACAAGCTTAAAGCCTGACTGTCAGATAATGTCATTTACAAGCCACCAAATTTGCTAAATTAGGCTTTCATTATGACACTGTCTGTTTGGCTGTCATGGTAACAGCACGGGTGTGACCGCACCCTTAGGAGATATGACACCTACGAATCCCATAGGGCATTGCACTGGAAAACATCGAATCAACCAGCTTAAAGTGATGTCGCCCACACAGGTAATAATGTTGCTGGTAAGGAGACAGGCTGAATTCTGTACTTGCTGGATAAATTGAGATATCCGTCATTCAAACCTCTGGTAGTTAACAATCCAGGATCAGCAGAAACTTTCGAATGTGAACTTGAGAGGAAAATGCTTCCAGAGCATGAGACTACAGTCTTTACTACTCCATTTACTGAGAGTGGGTTTACTACAGCTGCTCTGGGTGCAGCAGGAACAAGCGAGTAACATGGAAAACTAATTAAAATGACACAACAGGTGTGTCCTTAAAAAAATGTGAAAATGGACTTTGGAACGTAATTGTTTCCAATACATTTTTTTCCATTCGCTCTCACAGTTACAAGACAGCACTTAGTTAGATGCAATACAACAACAAAAAGCAATCTTCCTCTTAAACTTGGTACATAAAACGGTAAGTCTGCATGAAATACAGCTGAGAATAAAGAAAACTCTGCCAAAACGATGCATTCTTTATGCAAACACTAGTTAGCTTGTGAATTTAATGCTGTTTTGCAGCTAACAATGCTTGGCGCTGTTTGCAGCATCACACCCCCACAGTGTCAGCCACCAATAAAGTCTTGACTCGTGGTGAATGTGATACTGAAAATAACCCCAGCAGTGTCCAACTCTAACAAACTGATTAAATACACTGCTCAAAAGCTGACCACCTCTAAAATTCAAAGCTAAAACAGGACAAAATAAACATCAGCAGCTACTGAATTAGCTAACTGTCCTACTGCAAAAGGCCAGATTGAATCAGCTTTGAGGAGCCCATACCGTGGTTGACTTGACAAGACAAGCTTTCAACAAGTGATGAAAAAGGAACTAAGCATATTACTAAGTATAAGCATATTACTGTAGGATCAGTGGGCCATCTCCGGGTATTAAAAGTGAAGCCTACGACCAAGTGCCCTAAGCTTGCATTTTGTCAAATAGCCAGCAGGGGAAGACTCAACTTTCATCTATATATCTGCAACCGCTAATCTCGTTCGGGGTTGCGAATATGGAGCCGATCCCAGCTGGCATTGGACGAGGGCGAGGAACACCCTGGACAGGTCGCCAGTCCATCACATAGAGACAGACAACCACACAGAAGTGCCCCAAGCCGGATTCAAACCTGTTACCCTCTTGCTGTAAGGCAACAGTGCTTGATGATGATATTCATTTAGTAAATTATGGGGCATTTAGAGTCAAATAGACCATAAAGCAGGGTATGATTTAGGGAAAAGCTACCTACTGATTGACAGGTCGCTACCAAAGCGTTGTTGAGTCTGGGAGTTGTATGTGTTTTCATCTTTGAACTTTAAACCTTTCATAGTGTGGTCTCAGCTCATAAAAGTTAATTAGAACATTTTAGTCGCCTAAAAATGATTCAGTGTTGGATTTTACGTAGCTCGACAAGATGGCTACGACCAAAAAAAACAGATGGAGATGGCTAAAATGCCAAACTCAAGGCTTTAAAACAGCAGTCCACAAACCAGTGGGTGACGTCACAGTGACTGCGTCCACTTCTTCTATACAGTCTATGTCTAGGACAAATAAGAGTGAATTAATGAACGGGCTGTTTCCTTACCTATGGCACTGAAAGCAACCAGTGGGTTTTCCCTTGGGTTAATGGTCTTGTCATAAGGTCTGTTTCCCCATATGTGTGCAGCGCTGTTGACCAGCCAGGTGGCGTTGAGCGCCACAGTGTATCTTAGGAGTCCAGGGATGAAGTATCCCACAGCCAAGGATTCACCCCAGAAATACCATGGCACAAACATGGGCACGAAGAAGCAAAGGATCACCACAGAGAGCTTGTAGTGCCTGAAATAAAACAACAAATTGTGTCTCACATAGATCATTCTCACTTGGACAAAATTCAATATGAGGCAAAATTACATACTTTTTAAATGATGTAACACATGAATAATTTTGTCTCATAGCATATTGTGGGATTAAATACACTATATAATTCCACAACACGGTCTAAAATATATATTGCATGCCATGTGTTTGATCTAAACTATTTGACTGCTAAAATCTGTACCCATGTCAGGGTAAAGGGTGCCATGAAGGCTACAAATGTAAATGCAACCCCCTTTGTCTTAGAGCAGAAGTGAAAATCTGGGCATGTGTTCAGCACAGTAGATATGATGACAGGGGACACTACGGGGCCAAGCTGTGATTTGATCCCTCATCAGGAAAGCATCCCTTGTCAGTAGATCGAGGATATCAAATATTATCGTGGTCAATATAACCCTGACCACAACATCCTGTACAGCTTGGCCCAAAGAGGAAATGACTTTTAATAACAGGATGCAAAACAAACCCTGCAAATACATTTATATGCATCTATTCTGCATTAGCAATATATTCAGCAGCATATCTCTTTGGGTAGCAAAGCTGTGATGTACAAGGGTGATGGTGTCGTGCCTTTGACACCCAATGATGCAGGTTCATGGTCTGTCGCAGATTAATGGTCAGCTTTGACATTTTTATTATTGAATCATGACTGTGATCTTTTTCCCAGTGGTTTTATTTCACTATCTTCCACCACAATATAGCTGCAAAATAGAGATAGTTAAAATGGGTATCCACATGAAAAATTCTGGCAGTTCTGCAGATAGGTTTATATTTTGTCTGATACGCTAGAGATTGATCATTAATAATTTAGCAGAGGACTTTAAGAATGTCCTGTCATAATCCAGGTGGCATTTGTTTCCCCCAAACATATTTTGCTAATGAAAAATAGCTGCCCAGGAGACATGATTAGTGTTGAACAAAAATTAAGTTTTTACTTACTCTCATTATGGCTGACTAGGATCTATTTAGTCTGCATTGTCGAGATCCTTTCAGAGAGAAACATTTGACAAGAACAGCAGTAAACCCTCAGAACAACTCTGGGTTATGTTTGCTCACCGTCTCTGAAACATAACCACTTTATCTGCCTTCAGGTCCGACAGCTCCAGTTTTCTGCCCTTTTCGATAACGTCAGGATGCTTGCGAACCATCAGCCAGCCGATGTGGGCGAAGAAGAACCCCCGCGTGGCATTGTGGGGGTCTGCGTCCGTCTCAGAGTACTTGTGGTGGACGCGGTGGTCCCTTGCCCACTCGTATATGTCATTCTGTTCACGAAGAGACAAGCAGAGAAAGGGAGGATTACGTGAGGCACGCAGAGATATGCACAAGTGTTTCAGATCAGCAGATTAATCACTCAGATTACATAACTTTACTGAAATCATACACAATTATTTGAAAACTGTACTACTGCCACTTTAGTTTTGCTCATAAATGCTGTAAGAAGGAAATTTGATGAATATTAAGATAGTTTAAGATCCCCTCCAGGCATGTTGTTGAATAATTCATATATTTTTTACAATACTTTGTGTTTCTCCCACATTAGACAGCTTCTAGTTTCCACATCACACCTGTGTGTAAGTTGCATGTTGGTGATGTCACAAAATCCTGTTTGTACATCCTAACAGGCGGTACTAGCAGGATGACAATGCTAAAACTGCCTTTTAATGTCAAACTCAGACACATCATTATGCACAGTGAAGCTCAAACATCACAGTCAAGAGGCAATAAGCAAAACTCCTTTTTGAGTGGAGGGTGACTTAAAGTGGAAGTAGCAGCTGCTAAAGAAAATGTGGGAATATACATGGGATATTTTGTACTGCTGCTGCAACCAAATTTCCCATCTGTGGATCAATAAAGGTGTATCATGTTTTGTATTGACATTTGTTCCGGTTTTACCTGAAATGCCATGGAGTTGGCTAAAGCGAGGAAGACTCGCAGGGGAAAAGAGGCCTTGTAGGATCTGTGGCTCCATAATCTGTGTGCACCGGCAGTCACGCCGAGAGCACTGATGAAGTAGCACACCACAGCTGGAAGGAAGAGAGGTGGAAAGGACATCTTAGGGGAAACTGTCACCACTTACACTGAGATTAATTTTACACCCATGAGAGCAGAGTCACTGGGACATCGTGTTCTTTCCATCACACCCTGGCCTCTTTGTTCAGAGGAAAAGTCATCTATGTGTGGGGGAGATGGGACAGCAGGTCTGCCCTCACATGTTTGTTGTTCTAAAACTGCTGAATGTGTTTCTATGTGAAGCCCAGACAAGACTACCCAGGATTTGAGAACCGGGGGCTTCTGACTGGCAAAGAGCATTCTGTTGTTGGTGCCACACAGCTCACAATGGGATGTCTATGGGGATGGTGATTGTGCTTTGTCTTCCCCAGTGAAATAATATGCAGCTCAGCATTGCATTGAGAGAGGAAAATTATGCAGCGGCCAGAGTGGAAACAAAGTTGAGACTGTTCAGGAATTTGAGTCATGCCTCAATAGTCTACATATATGGGGCATATATTACAATTATTCAGTTTGTCTATTATCACTGGGATTCAAATACTTTTATTTTGAGACATGCAACAGATCCCAACAAAATAGTTTACAACCAGCCACAGGTTTGTGCTCATAAAGAAATAGATTTGGATGGATGTGTAAAATGGAAATGACAAGGCCAGAGTGACTCATTCTCCATTATCAACACAGGCATGACCCCTCAGGCTGCATGTATTGTAGTTAGCAATGATCACACATCAGCACATTCTGTTCGCCCACTGTGGCCTACAGAGTGAGGAAAAAGACAACAAAATGCTGCACCGCTAACTGCTATAGTGTAATACTTACTCCATGCAAGAGTTGAAAGCGATGCAGAGGGAATGAGGATGAGTCCATAGAGCGCACCGATATGTAGGAGGGACATCAGTATGATATTTCTCCATACTAGCATCCTCGGCGGTTTGGGACCCTCTTTCTCTTTATAGGTGTCGTCAAATACATCCTCCACCGTCGATGTTTCTGCCATGGCACCTCCGATCTGTTGCTTGTCAGCGTGATGATTCCTGGTTTCCGTTTCGGTCATTTTGGCTGAGGGGGTTCTGTAACAGCGGTGCGCAGCAGGGGGAAAACGAGAGAGAGAGAGAAGAGAGAGAGAGAGAGAGATGGATGTTGCTCAGTTAAATGCGCACGGCGGGATGCAGAAACAGCGAGAGGAAGGTACGGCGGCTGGCAGTGTACATGCAGCAGTCTGCGGTTACCTCTACAGCAGCGCCCAGACAGCAAAGTGGCTGAAAGCGTGCCGCTCTTTGGTACTGGCAGAATCAGAGAGGTGTGTCACTCTTGGTTTTCTGCAGCGCTACTGGTTCGTGGTTATTATATCCGGTATGTAACGTTAGCGCATGTTCCACTGTAAAAAGTTAAACCACTCCCTACAACCATATAAGCCACAGTTATGATTTTGATACGCCACCGCCGTACGACTTAAAACGACTCATGTTTCACTGGATATCACCATTCACCGGTTGTTTGCCCCTCCTACTAGTGACATATACCACTGTTTCTAACCTTCAGGCACATTAAATCACTACTCATCCACTGCCTAGCTGTTGACGACACATCTTAACATGAAAGCGGTATGTGACTGCCACTGTATACCCAGGGGTAAACTTTTCTGGTGGCTAGCAGTAGCACTGGTGAGCTAGCAGGGCTACTAGTTTGACCTTTAACGTTATCCCAAAGAGATCGATATCATGTCACTGTTAAGTTTAATGAACAATAAAAGTTCTTAGATAACCACTTCCGGCAGGAACGTTAAACTTGCTAGCAGTAGTACTGGTAAGCTAGCAGCGCTGCTAGTTTGACCTTTAACGTTATTATTATTAGTTATACCACTGGGCGCGATGTCATTTTTAAGTTTACTGAACAAATAAATTAAAGTTCTTACATTAATGTAAGGCGTGGAAACGTTATGTAACGTTACCAGTGGTAGAGCGGTGATTTGCTGCTGTGTAGGAAGAGGTTAGTCGTAAAGTAACATCCATTGTTGACGTCTGACCGGTGTTTCAGTTTAAAAAGTGACCGTGTTAACTGGTGACTGTCATACGGCAAAACAAAATAGGTGTCCTCGTACAAGCCTGCAATTACACGTTTAGGTAACAGGTTTAGGTAATACTTATTATTATAATACCTATGTTTATTATCTGCGTCGACAATTTACGTGAGGTGCTGCGCGAACCACGGACACATTTTGCTTAAAGTTACCAGGTATAATTTGCACGACACAAAAAGTTCATTCAAATTCATTTGACTTAAATGGCAGCGCAGGTTGATCCGACTCACCGCGTGTTCTCCAATCACGTGAGGTGCAGGCAACAGATGAAAAAGTAAGATGTGTTATTTGGTGCGTGGATCCCCGGTTACTGAAGTCCTCTTATTCGTTATAAAGCAACTGGTCGATGAGGAAATTGATGCCACATGCTCCGACTGTCCTATTGGCTGTTTGACCATCCTCCGTTTTCTCACCATCAAAGTCTGACCATATATTGCCCAATCTTTCAAATCATCCTCTCGATATAGATATGACTCTTTAATCTGATGAAACACTGCGAGATGTTGCTGAGTCAGCTACTGTCACCATGATGCCATACAGCCATGACAAGTGGCCATCAAGAACTTTGCATTCACATGACTGTGCCCTGTAGCCCCACTGGCTAGTCACTCCTTTCCAAACAAGCAGACACTGGGAAGTGCAAATGCTCATTTTCTGACATGGTTGTAACCTGTGCTCAAAATATCCTAACTTTTGGTAGATGTACTACTTTTTTCCATCCATCCATCCATCGTCACCGCTTTCCCATTAGGGGTGGGGGGCTGGAGCCGATCCCAGCTGGCATAGGGCGAAGGCGGGGTACACCCTGGACAGGTCGCCAGTCCATCGCAGGGCACATAGAGACAGACAACATATAGACAGACAACCATTCACACTCACATCCACACCTACGGGCAATTTAGAGTCATCAATTAACCTAAACAGCATGTCTTTGGACGGTGGGAGGAAGCCGGAGTACCCGGAGAGAACCCACGCTTACACGGGGAGAACATGCAAACTCCACACAGAAGAGCCGCAAGCTGGAATCGAACCTGCGACCCTCTTGCTGTGAGGCGACAGCGCTAACCACTACACCACCGTGCAGCCCTACTACTTTTTTCCTCAGTGTAATATATTAAAAGGATTTTTCTAAAATGTTGACACCAAAAGGGGCTGCACGGTGGTGCAGTGCTTTCCGCTGTCACCTCACAGCAAAAGGGTTGCAGGTTCAAATCTAGCTTGGGTCTCTCCTGTGTGGACTTTGCATGTTCTCCCCGTGTTTGCGTTGGTTTTCTCCAGGTGCTCCGGCTTCCTCCCACAGTCCAAAAACATGCAGGTTAGGTTAACTGATGACTCTAAATTGCCCATAGGTGTGGCGTGAATGGTTGTCTGTCTCCCCCCGCAACCCCTAACAGGATAAGCGGTTGAAGATGGATGGATGGATTGACACCAACAGTCAGAGGTAGAAAAGGCAGAGATGTAATCCTGAAAATGAGAATGGTGTGAATCTCTGCAGCTAAGATTTGATTATTATATGTAACATACTATTTACTTGCTTTTCTCAAGCACGTGTTTTTTGTTCATTAGTAAAGTTAGCCAGAACAGAGGCAGAAATGGGTACAATATGAGAATAAGTAGCAAACTGACATATATAGACCAGCACCCTGGCTGTGTTGTGGGGGTAAAAAAGTTCATTTCCCAGTCTTTCTGCTAACCCTGCATGAGCATCATCCTATTACTTCACTCAAGAGATAAAATAACATCCAGTCTAAAAGCCAAGGCTGCTCTGTCACAATGTATGACCTCACATGAACGATGGTAACCTCTCAGGCAGAAAACTTGGTCCATTCATACTGTACATTCATAATGTTACTGACCTATAGTTAACTGGGATTAATGGGATCTTTCCTCAAAGGATGGCGCCGAAGAAGTTGTAATGGCACCATCTGCTGGACGAACATGATACTGCAGGGCAGATGAAAAGAAGCACCAAGACAGGAGGTGGACACAATAATATGAACATTTAACACAATATAATGAAATCCAATGTGATAGCCCTGCAGCAAATGTTAACTCTGTGAAGCTTATGATGGATAAACAATGTGTAATAGATGCAGTGACTCAACTTAAAGGTTACCTTCCACCTGTCGACCTTCTGGAGTAAACCCAATCTGTTGGAGCAAAATGACGACGTGTAGGGGTCACAAAACCCCATCAACAAGACTAATAAAGGTGTAAATTGTCTAAATGAACAGCAAAACCTGTACTTGCTGAGGCAGTACTGCCCATTAGTCGATCTGCAGAAAATTAATCAACATCATCAATTCAAAACATATCAATTATGCTGGCATATTTTAGCTTTACTTTTCTATTATGTGTATACTATTTTATTTTATTTGTATTAATACTGTTTTAAATCTATGCTTCTTGTTTATTGCACTATCCACTTTGCTGCTGTAATATGTGAATTTCTCCACTGTGGGACTAATAAAGGAATATATTATCTTATCTTATCTTATCTTACCTTATCTTAATTGCTGGCTCAAATTGTGAGGATTTGCCATTCTATATGATTGTAACTTGAATATATGAGAGAGTCTAGGACAAAACAAGCAACTTGACAGCATAATCCTGGATTCAATTTTCTGATATTTATACACCAAAAGATTAAAAAAAAAAGAACTGACAGATTAATCAATTAGAAAAAAAAACATGTGTTACAGCCCTTAAGTAAAGCCCTGAAAGGAAATCTAATCAAGCAAATACATGAAAACACCCACGTGGGTGAACATGTGTGTAAGATAATTCGTTATCATTTAGCATACAGTACAGTGCATCATTATTCAATGCCCTATTAGCTCTCTAAAGCAACTAAAGTTGTTGAAGGGTTGAAGCCCACCTCTGCACAAAAAGCATCTGCTACCTCTCAAATAGTAGCACTACTTCACAGTGAGGAGTATGTGGGAACATGTCTACAGGCACAGCCAGAGTTGGAGAAAACGCCTCTCCTGTGAGTTTCCTCTGCGGATCAGGGGCACAACACAGCTCCCTGAAGTTCCTCATAGCCTCCCCATCTGGTTTACAGGAAACATAGACCAGCCTGCGGATGGCAGGTTGGTTTCGTAAAGCTTTGACCACTTTGTGGTGCAGGCCGGCTCGAGCAGGGTTTACAACAGCTGCTACAAAGCTTCCACCTGTGGAGCTCAACTGAGACATAAGGACAGGAAGCACCACCTCTGCCTTCCCAGGGATAAACTCACAGTTCAGTACATTATTGAGAGCTGCATTGTGTCTGGCATCTTCCACTGCCTGTTCTATGAGCTCTATACCGATGATTCTGTTCACTCTGGGAGATACGGTAATGCCGATGGCACCTGTCCCACAGCACACATCTAGGAGAGTACCACTGACTTTTGTTCTGTCTCCACCTTCCTCAGCATTTGGGACGCACAGGTGTCTCACTGTGCTGTATAGCACCTCAGCTGCTGCCTGGTTCACCTGGAAAAAGGCATCAGCAGAGATGCGGAATTTGAGGCCCAGCACCTGTGATTGACAAAACAACAGCAATTCAAAAACATAATGTATACATACATGTCTATTATCATCACAAATTCACTAGCACTATTTATTGGGACACCACCATGTTAAACACAGGTTGTGAACAGTTGTATAATAGCATACGAGTTGTGTAAATTTTATGAGTAACCTTGAGCTTGGAGAGGAATAACCTGTACCAGAAAGCCTGCATTACAAACAGCACATGGAGTTTGAAAGACATGGACATTCACCAGATGAGGAAGGTCTAATGGAAGATCCTATCATATTGTATTATGGGAACTGTAGGATCCAGTGTGTTTGGAACCTAACCCATAGTCGTAAATATATTTCAGGACATCCTGGTCAGTGCTTCATTGATTTTGACCATTATTTTTAAAATCCTTCTCTTGCAAGTTCCCCCGGCTTTATGAAAGTCTAATATTGAATCACAGGAGTAGTCTGGTACAGTATTATTTAGGGTTGTATTGAATGTTTTAGGCTTCGACCGCAGCCATGGTAATCAACCTTCAAATCAGTACTTGAATGCTTTGTTTTTGTTTTCATATAAGTATATATAATATTAATGTATAAATCCCACAAATAGCTCACAAATGATCTGTAATTTTGCCCCAATGGTGTATATTACCTCCTCGTATATGTGTGGCTGACCATGCAGAAGCTGGTAGGGGGATTCCTCGTGAGTGCAACGAGTCATGGTGCTCTCCTGGAAAAACAGTGAGTCCAGCTGACAGACTGATCCAGGCCCTCGCGTGAAGTAATCCACCAGCTCAGCCTTATGGACTGCAACCTCCTCTGGGGTGAGCGTCTGTGGATGAAAGTACACTATAGCCATGGTGCGTCCCTCTGCATTGGTCCTCACCGTGACCTCTCTCCAGTGACCCCCGGTGTGAAACAGCAGGCAGGGCTCCAGGGAAGAGAGGCGGATGAAGTCCTGATAACATCTGGCTACCAGTTTGTGCTTCTCAGGCATGTTGAGCAGGTGGTCTCCATTGACACAGACGATGTTGCCCTTCCTGCCCGTGCCCACGTAAAAACCAACTGTCTTTGGATTCCCATCTACTCCTCTGTTAACAGAAAACGTAGACTTGTTGCGGTAGCCATCCCTAACTGGTGATGGCAGAACAGGCAACACAGGGAAACTGGGTTTACTTCTGACAGGTGATAATTGTAAGTCACCTGAAAGATGCCTGGAGAGCTGAGACAGTATCTTTTCCTGATGTTTTTGCTTGAGCTCTAGTTGCTCATCATAAGTCATCCTCCACAGAGGGGTGACCACATCAGCTAACCTTTCCTCCCACGACTGATCATCTGTCCTGGGAGGATTCTTGTGACTTTTACTCCAATGTTTCTTTGATGGTAATTTACTCCGGTCAGGTAGAATAGTGTCATTAGTTGAAAACAACAGACAGCTGTGCCTCAAAGTGTACACAATCTTGCGTTTGACAAATATAACTGACCTGCTGCGTGTAGCTGCCAAAGCCATGACATTCAAAGAAGTAGCTAGCGGTTATTATGGCTGAGGTGCTGCAGATGTCAGCTAGTGTCACAAAGACGAACGGTGAAGCTAGATATATAAAATAAACACCACAGACTTTAAAAATCAGACTTTTAAAACCTATTTTCTGCCGTGTGCTTGAAGTGTATGCCGGCGGTTCCGTTCAATTGCTGTGACGTATTATTTACGAGCCAGATAGCTTCTTTGCGTAATCTCCATGCGTCCCAGGGCAAGTAAACATTTCCGCTGTGTCGCGATGGACTCAAACAAGGACGAAGCGGAGCGGTGCATTAAAATAGCCCTAATTGCGGTAAACAACAACCAGCCGGACAAAGCCAGGAAGTTTTTGGAGAAAGCACAGCGTCTGTTTCCGACAGATCAGGCGAAAAGTACGTCGAGTAAAAGTCTGTTTCTGTAGTATTTTTATATCGGCTGGTGGGCCATCGCTGTGAAACCAAATCAGCTAACGCTAGCATTACCGTCTTAACGTTACACCAGCTGCTCCTAACCGACTCTGGTATTTGTAGTTTTTCTCAGCCCCCATCCGCAACGTAGCTGGTTAGTTAATGTCTTAAATAAGTGCTTACTTATTCACAGTGCGCATTTATATCATTGACGTCCTCGTTAGCAGCTAACGTTACAGTGCTAGCCGTTAGCTCACTATGCTAGTGAGTTATCCGATTGTGAGCAAGACTCAAGTGTCATCCTTGAATAATATGGCTCCACCTTCTTTACAGACTTATTGGAGTCGTTAGCGCAGAATGGAAAGCCTCCAGAAGAGAATGGCAGTCCCGTGAACGGAGACGGACCCACTATGAGGCACCGCAGCCACGGAGAGGAGCCTGATGTGTCCACACAGGGCGCCACAGACTCGGCCAAATCATACACCGCGGATCAGCTGGATGCTGTCAGAAAGTCAGTGCACGTGTGGATCTGTGGTTTTGTTTAATAATAACGACACCGTGGAGCTGACACAGTTGAAGATACCACTACATGTTTTACTCAGCACCCTGATATCAATCAATAATGTGACATTTTGGATACATTAAATCTCTCAAAGTGTAGGGGATGTAGTCTCTGAAAAAATCTATTGTAATTACTGACAGTGTGTAATTACCAAAACAGCTTGAAGCACTTGTTGTATGTGACACTCAACTGAAGCAGTGAAATTAATTCATTTAATTCTGCCTTTTAGATCATTTTGAAATATTTTATTGCAGTAATAGAGAAACCATAATCCAATGTGATATTTTAGTCAATAAGTAAAATTTAATTTAACAATTATGATTTTTACTGATGAGATTTAAAATGAAACAAGCATTTTAGATTGATCAATGATATGAGGAGGTTTCTAAATAGCAAATTCAAGTGCACAAAGCTGGCTTTTGCTGGCCGACCATCGACTGTGAGACTGCAGTTGTCTTAGAGAGCAATCAGCATTTTCAGGAATACTGTAAAAATGCCCAGTATTGCATTATATATGGATTGTACATGTATATAATAATCTCAAAATTATTATATAGTTTGCTCATGCAATGAAAAGTGTTTGTTTGTTTTATTACCATTAGCTTATTTTGATGTCACATTAACTTCCCAGGTAGGGCTGACCCGAATGCTTCAAAGCTTCGACCATTGCCATGGTAATCAACCTCCAAATCAGTATTTGAATGTTTTGGATTTTTTGTTTTTTAATACAAGTATGCAATAATAAATTGAAATCAACAAATAGCTCATGAAATAAGGAATAATCCCTCAACATTATTCATTATTCATATTCAGCATTAATTATTATTAGTTATTCTCAAACAGATATTGCTGTGTGTAGAGGTGGGTGTGTTTACAGTAGTGTGGCAGTGACACCGTCTTGTGCACTGAAACGGGAGATGGAAACAGACAGACATGCACACATCAGCCTGCTGCAATGCGCCGCACTGCAAAGCCTTGAATACCTTCGAATATTTCTCAACAAAGCTTCGAAGCTCAAAAAATGGTATTCGGGACAGCCCTAATCCCAGGGGGATGTATCTATATGTTGTTTCCATTTTTTTTGTCTTGCAGTCTGCTAACTTTTTTTCATTTACTGCAGGATTAAGAGCTGTAAAGATTATTACCAAATTCTGGGGGTTGAAAAGACCGCCTCAGAGGAGGATCTTAAAAAGGCTTATAGAAAGCTGGCTCTGAAATTTCACCCAGATAAAAATCACGCTCCAGGAGCCACAGAGGCATTTAAAGGTAAATTTAAAGTAATCTCCAGTGCTGTTCTGTGGGGGACATGTGAATGCAAGTCTTATTAAGTGCAAATTTGTGGGGGGGGGGTTTACGTGTCTTTCAGCTATTGGCAATGCCTACGCTGTGCTGAGTAATGCTGACAAACGAAGGCAGTATGACCAGTATGGAGAGGAGAGATCACACCCAAGCAGACACAGACACCATCGTGATTTTGAAGCAGACATCTCACCTGAAGACCTCTTCAACATGTTCTTTGGTGGAGGCTTCCCATCAAGTAAGTAGAGGCCAGATGAATAGAGGGATTGGTCAGAATGTTGTTGTGCAGTGCTATGGAGGCCCAAGAGTATTTTGCTTGGAGTAACATGTTTACATGTGTCAGCAAGCCATTTGATAGCAGGCCAGGCTTCTTAACTGTATTCTGCATGAGTTTTGACTGTACTAGTGGCTTTGCGTGTTGTATGCTGTTGGCTCTACTCAGACCTAATCAGCAAACTTTCTCTCGGCGGAGTCAGTGAGACAGCTGTCTGACTGCCTGTTCAGCCTTGTGAATTTCGTAATTGTTTTGATTCTGCCTTTGCTTTTCATCTTCTATAAGCAAAAGAACACAGATGGATCCCAGGCTAAACACAAATTAGTGGTATTATCAGAAATATCTTACCGTATAAGGCAGATTCACATTTGCATGAATGTGGTTAGCTAGTTGTTTTGTTGGCCTCTCTGTGATGTTCATTGGAGTACAGACTGCTTAGTAGTTATTTCCTTTCGTCTCCTCTATAATTACTACATCCATTGCACTACAGTGTATTCTAATGGGTAATGTCATGAAAATAGATCAGTCTAACCAAATACTATTTTGCGTGCTTGACTAGCCTGTTAAAAATGAAACTCTGTCTGTAAACACAGCTCCTAAACACTTCCTTCTCTGTGGTATGATCAGCTGCTGTAAAACAATGTACTTGGATCTTAATTTTCTTAAATTTTTTTCAGGTAATGTACATGTTTACAGAAATGGAAGAATGCACTTTGCACACCATAATAGGCAAGAAAGACGAGAACAGCAGAGAGATGTAAGTCCTGTCTGTAATACTTTAATTACAGTTGAATTGGGTACTAGTTGATGTACTGTATGGTTTGCAATGAAACAGCAATCACAGTTTTTCTCTCTCTCTGTACAGGGAGGTCTGGCTCTGTTTGTCCAACTGATGCCCATCTTAATCCTCATCATTGTCTCTGCTCTTAGCCAGATGATGGTCACCCAGCCTCCCTACAGCCTTAGCTACCGCCCGTAAGTGGTACAGTGCACTCAGAGAGCTTTTTGAGGTGGTGTGCAATGTCTCGTATGTCTCACCCTCAGTTGTTATGTCTTCTCTATGCATCAGGTCAGCTGGGCATATTCACAAAAGGCATACATCAAACCTGAAGGTGCTTTTTTATGTGGGAGACCGTTTCAATGAAGAATATTCCGGGAATAACCTGAAGAATGTGGAGAGAAGCGTAGAAGAAGACTACATCTCCAACCTCCGAAACAACTGTTGGAAGGAGAAGCAGCAGAGTAAGTTTACATTAGGGCTGCACCCAACAAGCATTGTAATTATTGATTAATCTGTCAGTTATTATTTCCATTTATCAGTTGCATGTTAATTATCTAATACCATTATGCCACCTTGATTTTAAGTTTTGTGTGTTTTTAGTTCTTTACAACAGCTTACAACCAATTCATTTAACATCTAATGTCATATTTAAAGAGTAGATGATTGAGACCTAGCATACTAACACTCTTCTCTCCTCTTGTACTTTCAGAGGAAGGCTTACTGTATCGTGCTCGTTACTTTGGGGATTCTGAGTTGTACCAAAGGGCACAGAGAATGGGGACTCCCAGCTGTTCCAGACTATCTGAGATTCAGGTTATATTGGATGGCTAGAAACCACTTGCGCACATATGGGTAAGTTGCCACAACCATCACAGTGTGACATCTTTATTTATTATATGCATAACAATCACTGCCTGCAGATGTTAGTAATCAATGGAAAATCTTGGGTCTCTGGTTCTCTTCAAAAATACTCATTAAAAATGCATATATAAAAAAGGAAAATTGCATCAATAAAAGCAAAATGAGAATCAAAGACATTAAATAGTGCAAGTTGAAATATAGTACTTAAATATAAACATACATAAATATAACTTAAGTAGTGTAAATAGAAATTGTGGAAGACCATTTCAAATGGATAAACTGAATGTAAACAGGGTGTAGTATGTATATGCATGATGATAAGTATGTACATAATATATACTGTACACACACACACACACACACACACACACAGGTGTAAACATTTTGTAAAATACAGTAGTAAAATAGTGAACAGTACAAGAACTGCATATATGCCACTGTTTTGCATATTTTATCCAACTAGCTACAAAACATACCAAATGATTTTGGACTGATTCCCAACTTTCTAGGCTACTGTTGCCAGTCATTTTAATTAAACTTGTCACTGCCAATATGCAGTTCATTGCAGAGAGCATATAGTCTATTTAATTTCTGACGCATGGCAGTGCAGCTGCCAGCAGGGACTGACACCTGATATTTAAGAGACAATTTCGTCGCTTCAGATGTCGGTGTTTCCCACAAGCACTTCACCACACTGTCAAGAAGGGTTTTTAAACATGTTCTGCTCACAGCAGCATTACCATGTGATGACGGAACTTTGACCAATAAAAAAGGCCATCAATAAAGGCAACAGAAGGGTCACTGTGATGGATTAGCTGTCTCGAGCAAGGGTCAAGTCTCTGCAAGTTTAATACTGCACTGAACAAAACACAGTGGCTGCCTTCAAGGTGGGGAATAAATTGTAAACATATTGCATGACTGGAAAATGGTGCACAGTTATGTGAATTATGAAATAGTACTAGTTAATGAGCTAAGTGTGATCAATTTCTTCTCACAGTTACTGATCATTGCACAAGTGCTAGTGATAACGATTTATCTGGAGGTTTTTTGGCCGTCTATGCATGTAAAGGAATCCAATAAAAGTTCATCCAATGCAGAGTTACAGCTGCATAAAACTTTAATTGATTCTTTTGTTTTTCACAGGTTCGTCGGTACTTGAATCTAATTAGAAGAAATCGGTCGGAGCCCACTCAAATTGGAGCATATTTCTGCAGCAAACCAAGAGAATCAAAAAATGCCTTACGTGCAGTGGGCAGCAGACCTCACCAGGGAACCTCTCTGCAACTGGGTGTAGATTGACTTCCTGTAGAACTGTGAGAAGCTTTGAGTTGACTGCTGACGTTTTCTTACTCTAGTGTCGTCAGGACGGTCAGAGTCCGCTTGGCGTCACAACGGAAAGTAAGAGCATAGTTGTCTATTTGAATGGTAAATGAAGCTGCTAAGATTAGCTTTCTCTGTCCCAGTCTTTTCTTGTTTTCCTTAAACATTTTGAGAAACCTCATGGCCTTCTCATGGACAGACGTCTGAGCCACTCACAAGGAACGTGTGTAATTTTTATAGTTCTTAACCAATGTAAATATTCATTTTACTTTTAACAGTGCAGGGTTTATTGGAGTTAAAACCATTTACTATAATGTTATTTTGTGGATTTGCTTGTAGCCTGTTGGATCATAATTATTGGAAATCATTGCACAGATTAAAGTAAACCATATTTATTAAATTAACATGCTAAAATTGTATAAAAGTTTCTTTGAATTAAATTTGTCCAATGGTTAATGGTGCATATTTTCTCTGACTTAGTCTACAGCCATGCAAGTGGCTTAGTGAGACTGTACTGTGGTCACATACATGGGCTGCACTTCTGCATAGTAGTGCTTTGAGCTAAATGCTAACGTCAGCAAATTAAAGTAAGCAGGTGCAATGTTTACCATGGTCACTATTTAACTCCAGGGTGTTAGAACGCTAACATTAGCTAACATTTAGGGCTGTCGAAGTTAACGTGTATACGCAAATTTGCTTTAACGCCACTAATTTCTTAAATGCATTAATGCAGTTTGCGATTTTTATGTTGTGGCAGGCTCAGTTTTAAAGTTAGAGTGAAGATACCGGTATCATATGAAACTAGAAAACCTGTGGAATCCATTGGTACCATTGGCTGTCTGGACAATATTTGTCATTGTTTTGCGTTGTTAAATTATTTCCAACAATAAACATATACATATATTTGCATAAAGCAAGCATATTTGCCCACTCCCATGTTGTTAAGAGATTTAAATACATGACAAATCTTCCTTTAAGGTATATTTTGAACAGATAAAAAAAATTAACTGACTAATTTGCAATTAACTATTTCAACAATAATGCAATTAATCGTGATGAAATATTCTAATTGATTGACAGCCCTACTAATAATCACACTGAACACAAAGTACAGCCGAATTTCATTAGTTTTGCAGGTATTTGTTCAGAAGTATTGGACCAATTTTGATATGATGATGGAGAAAAATGAAAAGTCAAGGGATCATCAGAGTCATTACAGTTCTTTTGTGGGGGACATTAAGGTCAGAACCAGATTTAATGGCAATTCGGCCAATAATTGTTGAGACCTTTCACTCAGAACCACACATTTTGACCTCAAGATGGTACTGGATTAGGATTCATCCTCTATGAAACATGAATATCCTTTATTGTCCATGTGTTTGTTGTGATTTTGACCAATACTGTCATCCCTAAAGTGCAGCCACTAACATGGCTACACACACACACACACACACTCATGCTTTTGTAACAAGTCATTGATTGTTCACCAGTTAGAAATTCATAAAAAAATAATTTATTTTTAAGCTCTTTAAGTTGTTGAAAGTACAAAACACGTTTCATGTCATATTTGACTAACAAATTCATAAGCCATGCCCTTACGGGTGTGACTTTACATTCATAGGAAAGCAGTTGACCCACGTTTAAACAAAAGTCTTCGCTGTTAAGTTGTAATTACAGTAGCTGCCATGAGACATAAGTTGCTTCCGAGGAAACTTTGACACATTTGTAATACACCAACAAAAGCCTGTATATGCTGATTCGTGATCATCATGTTAGTGCCGTAAAATACTGTCTTAAAAAAGACAATGCTTGACCCACCAGTCTCTTTTTACAGTAGGCCTACATACAGTATGTCAGCAGCACTCCTCGATCAGCAGCTCCCCTGAACTATACAGCTTCCTCTTGATGGCCCTAAAGCTCGTACTCAGCCTCAGAGAGTTTTGGTGCTTTGCAGACTTCTGTGGCGACTTGCTACCCTTGAAGAGCTTCTGAACCTTTGGCCACAGTCCACTGGCCTCGAACCTCAGCACCAGGGTCACATGGAAGGTCGGGACCAGGGTGGCATCCACCGCTATTTGATCCAGAGTGCATAGGGAGCCCTGGTCCCCCTTGTCCATGCACAGGTCGATGAGCGCTCCCCTGAGGCCACACGGCTCGCTGGCAGCCAGGTGCAGCAGCTCTTGGCTGATACTGTGCAGCAGACAGTCGGGTAGGATGAGTTTGGAGCAGTCTAGGATGTGTGATGCGTCGTTGAGGCTTTGTGCTATTGTTGCTGCAACCTCAGCGGCCAGGGTCTCCTCCAGGGGATAACAGAAGAAACTGCTGTCTGAGTCTGACAGGGACATGTCTGCCACAGATCCTAAAAAACAAAGAATACAGGTTAAAATACTATCTGGTTGTGCAGGACTCCAAAAAATGAGGTCATCCTTAAAAGGATCTGCCTCCTTTAACCCTTTGTTCTTTGTCAGTTCGTGCTTTCTGCTTTAACAAGTGCAAACTGATATATAAAATACAACTTGGTTACAATGTGAATAACCCAAAGACAAAAAACACTCACCAGTTTCACTGTGATGATCTGCTGTGACCCCCTGATTGATCCCCTTCAGCTCAGTCAGCCTCCACAGCAGACTGCCCCAGGACAGCCGCTTTGGACTCCTGTCCTCCGCTGGGGACGGAGGAAAGCTGCCATCCAGGGACTGGTTGCAAGAAAAAGACATTTTGACAAACAAAAAGGTCCGACTGCTAAAAAGAAAGTGCGAAAATAAGTGCAATGGCCTCCAACAGTAGGTCCCTCCTCCTGAGTCAGACCAGCTGGAAAACACACTCTGTAACAATGGAACAAAGCCTTATATACTAAACCCGGGACGCCCCGCCCCCTGTATTTCTTAACCAATCAGGTTTTAGCTCACGTCTTCAGCTCTGGATCCTGCCTGGTAACATTTGGCCCCTTTGATGAGGAAAAGACCAGACCCCCCCCCTCCTCCCGACCCTGCAGGCGCTCGACCCCCAACCCCAGCTATACACAACTTTATGATTTTTTTAAAACAAGTATATGTATAGTCAAATATGATATTGAACAACCAAACTGACCAATCACCGCATCGAAATGCTATGCAACAATTAAAGGACAACCCCCCCCCTCCACCTCGGTTTTTGGACAAAATGATGAAATATCTGTGGAGAGATGCATTCCTGTCAGTAGCACCTCAGGCTGACACGTCTCGCACGTACGCCTCGTTTTTTCTGGAAATAATCGGAAATGTGAGTGCTGACCATGAATTTTGCATAGTTTTTTTGCTTTTCTAAAATCATTGTAGGAGGCACTTCATGAATATTCACAAAGCCCGACAAAAACTCAATATAGCCTACTGGAGTTGCAGATGAATGTACTGATATTATGGACTATTGCGATCGTTTCATAAATAAAAGACTAATTATTAAGATCTACATTTTCTTTTCACGGGTTATTGTAGCCTATTGATTCACATGCAATCAGTAAGCACATGTTTAATATGTCATATGTGTGTTTTTTTTCATGATTTCCAAAAAAAACCTTTCTTATTAGAGAAACGGAGTCTGCCTGAACTTTAGGCTCAACTTCTCTGACTCCTGATTTCAAGCACGTAGTCCTTGGCTACACCCACGGACCATCCCCCACCCCTGTAAAACAATGCACTGTTGCTCAGGATAGAGGTGATCATCAGTTGGTCCGCCTGTTTACAGAAGCATAGGCTTTGTTGTTTTGGGTTTTTGCATTTGTGATATATTTTAGATCAATACTAGTTCACGCTGTCTACAATGGTCTCCTAAAGCTGACTTCTTTCTTTGTGTTTTTTTCCTTCTTTTTCTTTGAGTCAAAATCAAAAATAAATGAATGAATGAATAAGTGACTCGATAGATAAATGTGTACATCATTAAATGTAGCAAAATGGTATTATAAATAAATGTAGCCATTAATTAACCGATCAAATGTGACATAAATTGGTTTGATTCTCTTCTTTATTTATTTATTTCTCTATATTAATTCCCTTATTTATTTATTTTTCTATGTATTTCTTTCCTTTTAATGTGTTTTTATTTTTATACTGTTTTGAAAATCGATTTATTTTTGTATTTATTTGCATGTATTTATGTGTTACGCACGATTTTCCCTTTGCAGTTCACCCCTTATTTATTTGCCCAAACTTATTTATTTCTGTATTCTTTCTTTACACATCTCTTTGTGCATTTCTGCCTCACTGAATGGGCTGCTGGTCAAATGCAGGCAGTATAGAAGTATGTAAAATGAATAAGGCTTACAGCACACTAACGCTCCAGGCTCACTGAACAGAATTGATTTGACCATTTTTTGCAAGGAAAGCAATACTTCTTTCTTTGTGTTTCAAGTTTGACAGACTTGGGAGTAGAGTACTGTCTGTGGAGGACAGAACCTGCTAAAATCAAAAATAAATTAATGAAGAAATAAGTGACTCCATAAATAAATGAATATATCATCAAATGTAGCAAAAATAGTATTATGTAGCCATTAATTAATTGATAAAATGTGAGATAAATCTATATTTCTGGTTTGATTCCATTTTTATGTATTTCTATATTAATTTCTGTATTTATTTACTCTACTATTTAATTTTTCCTTTTATTTCTTTATGTATTTATATTTTGCTGTTTCTAATCCATGTATTTTTTTTAATTCTTAAATGTATGTATATATCCATGTATTTGTATGTATATTTATTATTCAGGATTTTCCCTTTGCATTTATTTCCCCAAACTTATTTATTTCTGTATTCTTTACTTTACACATTTCTTTGTGCATTTCTGCCTCATTGAATGGGGTGCTGGTTAAGTGCAGGCAATATAAAGGTATGTAAAATGAATAAGCCTTACTGCACACTAAAGCGCCCATTGATTTGACCATTTTTGCAAGGAAAGCAATATCCAATATCCCTTTGTTTTTAGGGCTGTGGTAGTCCAGTTGTGTCTGTCTTAACTCATGTAATACACCGCATATGCAGACAGTGGCGCCACTGCACCACCTGTAAATCCTAGACAATGAAGATACTTCAACCAGTGTGGCGTGTGCATGTCTGCATGGAAAATGTTTATGCCTGAGTGCACCTATTGTTTTAATGTGCCCATGAACACAGTCTTTCATATGTGCACTTTAATGGTCACAGCTGTGATCTTTCTGCTTCTTTACTGTGTCTCTGCACTCTGCGTATAGATGGGAAATGATTGGGCTAAAACAGGATTTGTGCCATATCATGGGGGAAAGAAGTAAAATAGATAAGAGGAAATAAAGCGTGACAGGCGTTGTGTTTTACAGCTCAAACAGGCCTGAGAGAGCTGTTAGGCTTGCCAGCCCCAGGCCTTGTAATTCATGTATAATAAATCTCCAACCAAATGGATTCTTAACAATGGATTTTTTTCTGGAATAATTTGAAAAGACAACCCTTCCTATATTTATATTTTTCCTCTCCAAAGACCTATTTGTTTCAGTAATTGGTGTGAAAAGAAGGGGAGCAATTATGAGGCACTTACACGGAGAATGCAGTATATTTACACCTGATTTAGCTCAGATACAACCTTCTCCTCCAGACTCTTTCAAATATGCTTATGCTGTTAATTAATTCAGAAGGGGGTAAAAGGGTCCCTGGATTGTGTTTGCCAGGCTGTAGCTATAGCAACAGCATGCTGTTGTGAGCAGGGTCCATCTGAAATGTTTTGTTGAAGCTAGAGTTGTAATCTTGGTTGCCTCATTTTTATCATTGCCCGTGACATGAATGGTGAGGTGGATTCAGCCACTCTGACATGATTCTAACAGAGGAAGAAATGAAGTATCGTTTTCATCTCAAATATAAATATTCCAGCATGCAGCCTCTCATCCTCGTGTCATCTGAGACCTGTGTTTATCTGGAAACCCTTTAGCTGTGAGTGCAGGACTCTAAGCGTCACCTGAAGTGGGAGCTGGGACAGTGTACCTTTTAGGTTTTGATTTATTGCTGGGGGAAGCAGAAACAGACCTGCACTCTCAAAGGGGGGCAGGAGAAACTGTGGTGTTTGCTGAAGTACACACTCCTCTATATGAAAGCATTAACACTTTGCACTCCAACTTCAGATAGTCAATATTTGCTTAAACCTGCAGTAGGCAGAATGTTTTTGGCATCACTGGACAAAAATCTCCTAAAAACCTTTGAGGATGTTGTAATTCAAGAGCTCTGAGAGAAAACTAGACTTCTGCACCTCCTCATGGCTCTGTTTTCAGACTTTAAATAATCTAGCCCATAACAGGAGACTTTGGCCAATCACAGGTCATCAGTGTGGCTGTTCATTCAACAGAGGCAACTGTCAATAACTCGTGAACTCAGATCAAACAGTCAAACTAGGCAGCGCCGATCAATTAAGAATCAATAGTCTGTTACTGTAATGACTATTTCTCACCTCAAATGTTTTCAGAAACATCCTGTAGTGTACCGTTTAGCTGTAAAATGAGAAAGTTTGTGACCCAGTAGCCATGTTAAGATCTGCTGAGGGTGGATGTGTTAAGAGAACTGGATACAGTGCTGGAGGTGGGGCCCTGTACATTTCTATGAAAGTTGCTCTATGGTGCTTGAAGCCAAAATGGTTCGATTTCCATCTGGACAAGTACTCAGATCTTCGTTATTACGGTCTGAGTCTTACTGTATGGTGGATGCAAAATTACTCTGGATTTGGTTATACAGAGGCCTCTTTCAGAGTATTTTTGGGCCCAATGGCATCATGTGATAGACACAGAAGTTGTAGTAGAAGAAGAAGAAGAAGATCAACCTTTATTAGTCCCACAATGGGGAAATTCAATTTACACTCTGTTTAACTTATACATGGTACATGCACACAAACACACACACATGCAGTAATGGAGAGCTGTCAGAGTGAGGGGGGCTGCTCCAGACAAGCGCCCCGAGCAGTTGGGGGTTTGGTGCCTTGCTCAGGGGCACCTCGGCAGTGCCCAAGAGGTAAACTGGCACCTCTCCAGCTACCAGTTCACACTCAGTTTTTGGTCCATGTCGGGACTTGAACCGGTGAACCCTCCGGTTCCCAAGCCAACTCCCTACAGACTGAGCTACTGCCGCCCCCCGTAGTACTGCTACTATGAAAATTGGGATCAACGACTGGTGCACTTCCTGGGGCTTGGCATCCACCAGCCCGAGTAACATTTCTCATTTTACAGCTAAACAGTAACTAAGATGTTTCTGAAAACATTTGAGGAGACAAATAGGCATTACAGTAACAGAATATTGTTTCATATTTGATCAGCGCTGCCTAATTTGACCGTTTTATCAGAGTTTGCAGTGATTGACAGCTGCTCAGACACGGCAGGCTCCAGCTCTGCTCTGATTGGTTGTTTATTCCAGTCTGTGAAATCTTGCAGATGCCATAAGGAGCAGCGGAGGCACATGATTTTTTTCAGATTATCTGTTTCTTGCACTATTGTCAGGATATAGTGACAGTTTAATAAAATGAACCTTTTTCAATCATATTTGATTCATTTCTACTCACTATAGCTTTAATGGAGAGTTAGGCTTCATTTTTGCCTGGCCTCGAATTAGAAATAAAGTGGGTGTGTTTCTTTAGCTTTTGGCACATTTGGAAAGTGGACAATCACAAAGAAGAATGACTCCATTAAGCAATGACTTCTTTTTTATGACCTGAGCTGAAACCAACTGATGTATTCTTTTGACACAAATGTGCTTTTTAAAATAATGTTTCCAAGAAAACCTAATACCAACTTCACATTGTGAAAAGGAGCCCAGCAAAAAAAGAGACAGCAAATTGCATGAGCATAAATTTGAGAAGCTAAGCACATTAAAGTCATGTGAATGAGTCTTGTTTTTTAGTATATTATATATCTGTATTATTTATATAACAGATTACATATTTTATTACATGCATGTTTTATTTATATTTTTCTCTATTTTTTATCGTTTATCTTTCTTGTCTTATGAAAACTCTATGTCATATCACATGAGCGTATGCTCTTAGTTTGTTAAGTTAGTCTTTGGCAGTGAATTATGAATGAGTCTTCTTGATATTTGCATAATCGATGTGTGTTTATGGGATACATTGTTGTCAAGTACTTTCTTAACTTTTTACTATGTTATGTCTAAAATTATTGCTCCATACATACAAATTGTGTATTTTACATCATTATAATTATTTCATGTAATATGCTGCTTGGATAATGCCACTTTTTAGGCACTTCTCCACATCCCATTGCAAATTGTATTGTATCTTTAATTTTTTTTATATGTATAAATAAACAAACAAACATACAAACTCCATGAGAGTATGGCATTAATGCGGGGCAGTTTCTTTCAAAAGCATAAAAGCATATCTCATGTCATCATTTAACATGATTTAAAGAAAGTTAAAGCTGAAGTAGGCAACAATTTTTTTGGCATCATTGACCAAAAACCCCATAATAACCTGTAAGCATATTGTAATTCAAGTGTCCTCATAGAAAACTAGACTTCTGCACCTCCTCATGGCTGTTTTCAGGCTTTAAAAAAATCTAACCCTGAGAGGAGACTTTGACCAATCAGGTTGTTTCAGAGAGACAGCATTCCTATTGGTTGTGCTCCGGTCATTTGATCGGTGCTTGGGATTTTCTCCAGAGATCTCAACATGGCTGCCGGGTCACAGACTTTCTCATTTCACATCTAAACAGTACACTGACAGATGTTTCTGAAAACATTTGAGGCGAGAAATAGACAGTACAGTAACAGAATATTGATTCATATTTGATCAGCGCTGCCTAGTTTGAGCGTTTGATCCGAGTTTGTGAGTGATTGACAGCCGGCTCTCATAAACAGAAGCTAGACGCATTCACAGCTCATGAAATCCATATTTGCACCTTTGTCTGGTGTTTTGATGCGTTATTAGACACCAAGTTGTTTTGTCTTCCACTGATATATTTCAGAGGAACCTTCCTCTACTTATACAGTATTTAAATCAGGCGTATTTAATTCTTGTTGCCAGTGGCAGGACATGAGCACTAAATGCAAATGTATTTCCCCTTGTAAAGGCATTCCCTTGTTTCCCTTGTCTGACTACCACCTTGACAGAAAACTCCCAGAGGAGCTGGATTATTTGCAGTTTCCGGTTTGTACCGCTGTGCCTCATTATTGATATTGATTGCATGTCACAGAGGCTGCATTAGTGATAGGTGCAGGAGTGAGAAAGTCGATGCATACATGATGAGCCACATGACATCAGACAGAGAAAGAGATCCTGATCATTATTTATAAGTACTCTTACCGTGACTTGTCCCTGAGTGAAGCTATCTCTCATTTTAGAACCATGTGCATTATTTAGCAATGCTGCCAATGTTCTGCTTTTTGTGTTTGGTTTTTGAATTAAACAAGACTTGTCGGGCTGTTGTGACTGCTCTTTGAATCTTACAGTATTGTGGATATCATCCATGTTTACAGTACTAATGTTATATTTGTATTATAGTTTCAAATATCTTACCTTAAAGGAATAGTATATAAAAAAAAGAGCTGCATGCACATTCAATTTGGGGCACATGGGCATCAAATTTGGTGCCTTTAGAGAATACTTACAATATATTTTTGCAAGTATTTGTTAATGCTTTGTGTTTTAGGGAGGAAGCATGCAAATTGTGAAATCTGAAAACTTGCAAAAACTCTTGTGAGACTTTGCATTATAGTTTCAAATATTTTACCTTAAAGAAATAGTAACAACGGTGTATTTGTACGCTAAATATGAAGCTATAAGCTAAATATGAAGTTAGCGCCAGATGGCAGATAGCTTAGCTTAGCACAAAGACTGGAAACAGGAGAAAACAGCTAGCCTGGCTCCTTGCAACAAAATCCGTATCAGTACCTCAAAAGCACACAAACAGCGAATAAACACATTTCCCATAATACCAAACTGTTGCTTTAATGCTGTCAATTCAAACTCAAATGATATTATTTTATTAATATACTTGCATAAAATAAATGAAGGGGACACAGTTTCATAACTCCAAACAACAACAAACAACAGCCAACCAAACACCGTCGTAGGGGTGGGAATTACAAGAGACCCCATGATATGATATTATCATGATAATTAAGTCATGATCTCATTGCGATTTTAAATATTTAGCGATATGCTGAGTGGCTTATTGTGATAAGATATATTGCAATATATTGTGGTTTATTACTTTTTATCAACTGGAAATTATGCATTTTGTCAAAATCTGTTTAATCTAACAAGTTCCAGTTTTCTTTCTGTTCATCTTCGAGATTTGATTCATGTGTCTTGAGGTCAGAGGTCAAGAGACTCCTTTGAAAAGGGCCATGCCTGTTTTTCCCCGTAAATTAAGCGGAACTTTGGAGTATTATTTAGCGTTCTTCCTAACATGGTTGGTACAGATCAGTTCCTTCGGTTCTCTAATTTCATATGATACCAGTATATACCAGGGGCGGCAGTAGCTCAGTCCGTAAGGACTTGGGTTAGGATGCGGAGGACCCGGGTTCAAATCCCCCATGGACCAAGGACCATGGAGGTGCCAGTTTACCTCTTGGGCACTGCCGAGGTGCCCCTGAGCAAGGCACCAAACCCCCAACTGCTCTGGGCGCTTGTCAGGAGCAGCCCCCTCACTCTGACATCTCTCCATTGACATGTACACACATGTATGTACTGTGTGAACAACAGAGTGTAAAACTGAATTTCCCCACTGTGGGACTAATAAAGGAATATCTTTCTTTTTTTTTTTTTTATATATAAACTCTAGCTTTTAGCCTGCTACACCCTATGAAATACAGAATAGCATAGATTTATACTTGATATTACTTGTATATCAAGTATAAATACTTGATATTTATACTTGATATACATGTCGCCTATCGATACAATATTGCCATGCAAAATATCGCAATACTATGCTGCATCATGTCGTCCCCCCCCCCCCCCCATCATGTCGTCCCCCCCCCCCCCCAACAGCTGAGGCTGTTTGTCATGTAATGCAATTACCTTTGCAGGTATTTGGTCGCAAACTGATGACTGGACAAATTAAACTTGACGTGAGGAGGGCGCTAGAGATGAAAGGTCAGGGGATCGATAAAGTTCTTGATTCATCCTGAGGGGAACATGACTGTTTGTAGCAAATGTCATAACAATCCAGTCTGGCCCAAAGTGGTGGTCCAACTGACCAACACAGGCGGTAGTGACTAGAAGGGAGTCAGCAAACTGGGGAAACTCTCACAAGATTGTTAAGGTAAGGCATTAAGGTTAGGATAGGTTGTCAGGCAGCAAGTCTCACAAGATTTTTTGCAAGTTTTTGTAGATCTCAGATCAGATTTCTCAATTTCAAATCTCATCAGCCTGTAAGTAGTTCACCGTTGACGCATATGTGGCCCATGGCTACCAAGCATTATCTTATGGCATGCAAAGGCACCTGTTCTTCATGACACTAACCAGCCGCCATCTTTTGTCACCAAGCATCATCTGATCTTTACATGTCTTGCCATCACAATTAGATTCCCTCCCTTTGCTTCACAAAGCATCAGACCCGGGGGAACCGCGCTCACATGACTGACAGGGACGTATTTTCCCCAGCTTTTCTAAGGGGATTACCTGAAACCCCCCTATGGCTCTGTGACTCTAGGATTACTCAGCCATATTCTCTTCAACTTGCTCCAGTAAATGAGATGCACATTGTTGGCCCTCCTCTCCTCTCTCTGGATTCCTGCTCTGTGACTGTCACATCACATCTGTCTGTGGGTTCATGGCCATGCCTGTGCCTGACTCCCAGTGCACCTAATATGTGCCTTGAAGGACGCGTAATGTTAATCACATGACCATTTTGCTTCATTTGACTCATTGCTTTTAGTTTGATTAATGCCATTGAGGATAAAGCTGGCTGATTGCAGCAAAGCCCTCACACACAGTTTATAGCAGAGTACAAACTGAGGACAGTCCAGTTCAAACCATGCAGATTTGTTGTTTGCGCATACACACCCCACACACACACACACACACACATATATATATATATATATATATATATATATATATATATATATATATATATATATATATATATATATATATATATCTGCCATGTTCAATTCCAAACAACTTCCCCTCTCTATCTTTGCTGGTAAACTTGATTGCACTCAGCTGAAAGATTAGATGACGCCCCTGTCTCGTGCCTGTCTTTATTAAGAAGGCCTCAAAGACGTCTCCCTGCAGGATGAAATAAAGATGGCATCAGTTAAGCCAGCATTTCAATTACAAGCTGTGATTCGGTCGGTCTCTCAGGGGAGACTGTCTGCAGCAGGGAGAGATACAGCAGATACAGTCAGATACTGTATACATAGCACAATGCAAATGCTCTGCTTCCCGGTAACGTATCAGAAAGCGCTGCCATTATCTGTGAGCCATCTAAACACGTAGCGAACTAATCCACCAACCTCTTTGTGTTGTCTCTTCATCAATCCAAGTAACAATTATGAGGCAGAGCAGCAGCACAGACCTCACTTCTCCAGCTTTATGAAGTCTTGCTGCTAGCCAGGTAGAGTATGACTCAGAGCAAACATTTGCCAAGTTATAATTATTTTTTTGCAGGGTTGGATATACTATGATAAAATAAGGCAATTACAATCAATTCAGTTTATTCTGGACCACAGGTTCACGGTAACATCACACACCAGTACAATAGCCCTGCTAATTAATTTCTGAGTATCTGTTAAGATGTGTCATGGAGGTGTTGCTTCAGCACAGTGATAATATAGGCCTTTTTCACAGTATGCAGGAACAGCACATGTGTAATTAATAACATTAATTATGGCTGCATTGCATTTAGGTGCTCCAGTTCCAGGTCCCTGTTATTTAGTAGCTCCACCGGCTCCACGTCACGGCTTACTGGGACACTTAAATGGAACAGAGCCATCGTTAATGTTATTAGTAGCACCTGTGCTTTTCCTGCTGCGACACATCTAAAGAGTCTGCTGGGGAGAAAAGGACTATTTCAGGGGCCATTCATAAAACAGGGATTTTCAACCATTTTGATGTCATCAAAAGAGTTTCAAAAATAGTAAATCATGTTACAATCTGTACCATGAAGCTGCTTGTCCAACCACACAATACTTTTTCTAAAATATGGTTTTGTGTTTGCTAAAGCTATAGATATAGAGGATACATTTTGAAGTAAATTTGGGCATTTTTGATTTATGCAGTTACGCTTCAACTTTAAAGGTGCTATTGATAACATTCAACCATCAGATGTCACACTCTCCCTCCTCCGTTTCCTTGCATTCACTTCACAACAAGTCATTGCCAGTTCGTCACACAACCTACATATTTTATGATCGAGTGGAGTGAGATGTCAAGTGATAAATGTTTCGTTGGAGAGTAATGGAGTTATTATGCAACATGTAGCTATTCATTAGCCATAGATTTAGGACACTGCGTGTGGTGATGTTTCAAGATTCATGTACCGTAATCTGTTTGGGTTTTTTTCTTACTAACTGGCAACATGATTGCTGATAACCCAGAGATACCACCTGATACCAACGTTGTTATGCTATTGGTTCACAACCAAACATCAGATATCTACAACACAGCTGGACCAAAACATTCATTCTGGACCTGCCAGTTTTTTAAAATGGCTAATTCCACACACACACACACACACACACACACACACACACACACACACACACATATATGATTGTAAAAATTAAAATATTTCTCTACAGGAAAATGTTTTCAATATCACCTTTGATTATTTTGTTAGTAAAGTAACGTCGAATGATTTGATAGATGTCAACAATTTAATCGCTCACTTTCATAAGGACTATATAGAAATAATTGAATGAATATGATGTCTGATATTAACTTCACACACAATTTGTTGACATTTCAAAGATTAAATGATTAATGATTTAATGGAGAAAACAGAAATGATCCCTCAGGGTGCCCCACAAAGCAAACTGCCCCACCTGAGCGGGCTGTGGGTGGGGGTGCAGGGCGTCACATGACATTTTAAGGCGCAGCACCAACTTCAACAATGAAATGCAAATAAGCCTGAGACGTATTCATATGAAGATGCCAAAGTAGGATTTCATACTGAGTGAATACTCTCTCTCTCTCTCTCTCTCTCTCTCTCTCTCTCTCCCAGCAGCAGAAGGAGCATCCTATAGGCTAATCAGTTGGTACTTTGAATCCAGCCTCAGCATCCTCCCCCTCCCAGAAGAGGACAGCCAACAGCCGGTGGTGAATGCGAGGTGTTTTTGTCCGCTACCATGGTGGAAATTACGGATATCGCGTGCCTTCTCGTCCCGCTGGTGATGCTCGCGGGCTCCAGCTTCCAGACCGACGTGAAGAGCGTCAAGGAGGCGGAAAAAACGGGCAATTTTATGGAGGACGAGCAGTGGCTGTCCACCATTTCACAGTACAGCCGCAAGATCAAGCACTGGAATCGCTTCAGAGATGTAAGTCCGCCGTGTTGACGGAGAGATGCGCGGTAATGCGGTAGGCTACCGGACGCGCTGATGGTGCCATTTGGAAACGGCAGGAATAATGAGCACACTTTTTTATAGCCTGAATAATGCACAAACTTAGTGCAGCTGTTGGAGCATAGCCCACACTGTACAAACATACACACAATTTACAGTAAATATTTAAAATATTTAAAAATAATCACTGTGAAGTCTGTATTTGGGTGGCAAAAATATGAATTTAAAGCATATATCCTATTGGAATAAGAAGTAAAATAAAACGTGCTATATGAGGGATTGTGTTTACAGTGTTCACATTCATAGTATAGCCTAACTTATTTTGAATGAATATCATCTTCATGTGCACATTTTGCCCAATGCTTTAAAATATGTTTTTGTTTTATATATGATTTATTAGTTTGAGATAAAAGTAAACGGTTCTTTTATAATGCCAAATGCAGACTGGATGTTTTACTTTAGTCCTCAAAATTCAGGGTGTCTAAACTGATGTTTCATTGGGGAGCCTCCATGAGAGCTTCACCAGAAATGCTAGCTGAAAATAAAGCTATAGTTGCTGTTACTCTTCCCACTTTTTGTCCTTTTGTAAATTATAAGCAATTAATGTTTTAGTTCCACGTGCACAGCAGGAGCAGAATAGACCTATTCCATCATACTGCTGCCTCAGATGTGTTCACTTGTCCCAGGAGATTTCCACAAACAAGAGTATTAAGCAATTAGTGCAGAGAGGAAGGGATTGATTGATGTGCGTGTTCACCTACTGAACAGACTGAACTGGGTTGCAGGGATTGATTAAAACCTGCAGGCTATACACGCGGTGATATATTATTGCTGTGTCTGTGAATGTATGGACATAATTTTGCCTCCGAGCTCTGCGAAATGATTAGTAATGATCCCAACAGGATTTGGACAACAGTGCAGTTGGATTATGTTCCATATAACTCCTGTTAATTGGGTTTTAATTGATCCAGGGTGGCTGCTAGCATGTGATGGTATCATTATTGGATTGGAAATGTGAGCAGTTGGGTTTCAGCTACATGAGAACAATGCCATATTTTCTCAGGAGGAAAAGTCTTTCTATATTAAGTAATGACCATGGCCGAGAGGCGTCAGTGTCATTTTTTGATCCGCATTAATACGCCTCCTTATTGACGTCCCTGAAGAAAAGGTGAACGCATGTGAAAATTGGCAGCCGCCCCTCCCGGGACCGGATTACTCTGACTGTGATTACTTGAGGAGAATGTTCTCGGGACCTGTGCTTAGGGAAGTAATGAAATTGCAGGCATGGAGAGATTAAGTCAGAATTGTGGGATTATAACTCTTAACTGGATGCTGCTCTGTATTTGTACAGCTTTGATCCGAAATGTTAGTAAGAGCAGCAACTTCTCTCTGAATTCAGCACATCATGATTGACTGCGCAACACAAAAACCTCCAGCAGAGAGTGAAAAAAAACCACAAACACAAATATGTGTATCATCCCCAGATATATGGTCCTTCTTAACGTCGCTTAAAGACGGCATATATGCTTTTGTGCTTTCCTGTAGTGTGTTATAAATTTTTTTGTGCGTGTAAAAGGTCTGCAAAGTTAAGGCTGGCCCACACTAAAAGTTTTTTTCAAATATTAACAGAAAAATGAAAATCTCGCAAAATCTCTCGCAATCAAACTGTAGTGTAAACAAACATGGTGGACGACAGGCAGGAAGAATTAGAAATGTTTTTTACAATTTGAAATTGTTGTTGCTACGATGGACTTCTGAGCCGACAGGGTGATGTAAAAAACACTCATACCTCACACCACAGGAATATCTGGACAGGTTATCTTTAAAACCATAGAAAAATCGGAGCTTTGCTGACGATGTCGGGAGGGGGGAATCGAGCCCAAAACCGGCTTGATTTTTGTGTAGTGTGTACCTGCCATTACAAAGCCAAAGGGAGCTACTCTCCCCCACAGAAACCCTGCTCCTGCCTGCCTTTTCTGCCATAACGTGGTGATGTCACCAGGTAACACATTTGCATAATAGCTGCTTAGCAGCTACTTTGGCAAGCCCTCAAACAAAGCTAGTTGGAGCGGAGCTAGAGCAGAGTCTGCAGAGTTTGGTTCGGTTGACCAATCACAACAGAGTGGACAAGCTGACCAATCAGAGCAGACCGGACTTTTTGGAAGGGCGGGGCAGAAATTCAAACAAAGCGTTTCAGACAGAGGTGAAAAGAAGTGCTGCGGCACAGCCGGTATGCGAAGTTAAGTGTTAAACCCAAAATATGAGTATGCACCTGAAAATAAGCATAATAGGTCCCCTTTAAGGGGCTGCCATCTATTATGAAGATGTCACTTCTTGCACTGCTTTCCCTTTTTTTTCCCTCAATTTAATATCAAAGCTGCAAGCAGTTCCACTTCCACACTGCATTTCTTTCATGTTCATTATTCCCAGAGGTGATTGCCTTAATGCGTGCGTGCGCATAACAGTGCATACAAGTGTGATCGCTTCTTACACTCTTGCAGGTGTGTAAGTGTGAATTTGTCGGGGCTGTTGCATCTGCACGTTTTTTGTGATTGCGTTAAAGGGCAGAAGGGGTGGTGGTGTCTCTGGTGGTGATGATGATGATGACAGGAGAAACATCAGAGAAGCAAATCACTGAAACTCCCCAGGGGGAATCGCCGGCAGAAATCACTTTGATTTCAGCTCGCTGCCGTAGCAACAGCAGCCTATGTGTTCTGGTGCTGAAATGGAGCGTGCATCAGCGTGAAGGAATAAGTGGAAATATCCTTTATTAGGATGTCTTTGTATCACTCGAACTTCTACAGAAACGCCATTTGTGCAGCCGACTAGTTTTTCCTTGATGATTCTTAATGAGAGCAGCTGAATATTAAATATAATGAACATTTAATTGGTGTTGCTTCATGCAGGTCTTTGAGCTAAAAAAAAATCTGAACTAGAAAATGAGCAGTTCAGTCTCTGGGCATGATACAGTTGATGTATAAAGGCCTGCCAACAGTGACACAGTTATAGGTATACAGATTACACAAATTGATGTTGACTTGCAAAGTCCTCTGAGAGCTGAACATTGAATATTAATCCGACACTGGAAAGCAATAATCAAAGCTGCGCAACATGAAAGACGAGCTCTTTCGTTCTCCCTTTTTACATGTACGTGAAATAAACACACCCACATGCACGCAAACCCTCACACACACACACACACAAACACACAATACATAGGGCTGCAGCAGGACACACTGTGTAAATATTTCATGTTTATTCTCTTATGAAATGTAAAAAGTGAATCTGGATAAGAGGCTCTTTCTCTTCCAATAAAAATAGCTCCTACACTTCAATCTATTTCACAGGAAGACAAGGCGATTAGATTTAACAGTTACAGTCAACAAATAATAGAATGGCATACCTTCAATCCTTTAATCTGACAGGTGCACTCAACATTTCATTTCACTAATGCACCAAATCCAGAGGAAAAAAAAAAAAAAACAGGAACAGGGGAAGGCAGTAACTGAATTCACAGTTATGTTAACCCAAGGACTTGTTGTTATTTGCTCAGTTCTTATGAGACATGAGGCACATTTAGTTGAAATTAAAATGGGTACAACGTGGAATTGTTTATTCATTTCTTCTTTATATTATACAACCAGAAACTACTAATAACAAACCATCAATAAACTGAGACAGCTCTATAATGCAGTGATTCCCAATCAGAGGGTGCGCCAGGATGTGCCTGCTCTGAGGCTATCAAAATTAGATTTGCACATTTATAACCAAAAGCATAATAACAGACTTGCTGGATAATTTATACAAAAGTCTATATATAAAACTATTTTAAAAGATATATATTTTTTGCTATTTAAAAGGCCACATTCTGTTTAATCCTGGTATTTCTGCACAGTTGCAAATAAAGATAATGCTTCACTAATATTATTAGTTTTATAGTATTTGTAGAATTAGATTCCAGTGGTGGCTGTGTAGGTTTTTTGTGACTTGACAAACATTTGCAATAACTCCAGTGCGTTGTAATGTCCAAAAGTCAAAATTTATCGAAAAAAGATAAATTCATAATTTCAGAAATGTACGTTTTTATCTAACGAAAATATTCTGCTTCAATCCATATTTGTTGGTGTTTAGCCTTTCAAAAACAACATCATCAGTGCAGCCAAAAACACAAAGGGAGACACACACCTGTATTAAAGAGGTGGCCTAGCAGCAGCAGCCAGTGGTCTAACAACACCATAAATTCAATTTATTTAACCATAATAACAATAAACCTGTTTTGATTCTAACACTAGTAAATTAATCAAGTTGTTACAGAAAAAAGATCATATTATGTAACGTCATCTCTTTATTTACGCTGACAAAACTGATGAGTTATATTCATTAAGTAGATTTAATGATAAATTGTAAATGGTAAAACATTGAATCACAATTTTCAAACTGAGGACTTTGTTAGAGGAATTGTAATTTTTATTTAAGGGTGATGATGTAAGATGACATAATGGATGAATAAAAGATTGAGACATACATTTGCAAGAAACAAATTGCAGATATGATAATAAAAATGTTGTTCATCATGTACTATTTTTATTCTAGTCACTGAATGAAAAGTTGATATAGACACACAGAAATACTCAATTATAGGGACAATTAGATGTCAACTGGGATCATCTCACCAGTCGAGGCTCAGTCTTATTTTCATTTCACTGTGAAATTAAATGGCTGGAGTCTGCTGCATTTTATACACAGCAGATCCAATTTGGTATGTGTCTACTAAAGGCAAATCAACAGTAAATTCAATCTTTTGCTCAACTTCCCTTGTAAAAACAATATTATCCATGAAATCGCCAAGCCATGAAATTGGCCTGGTATGTTTCATTCCTGTTGATTTAAGATAAACTCAGTTATGTGCCTAAAAATGGATGATGATTAGGACTTAGCAAAACGAGCTCACCCGGAAGGAGGCTGTTTATTGTCACGCATGCCAGCGTGAACATGGCAGAAAGAGCTCAGTGTTCATGATGTGATTTTTGGTTAATATTTTTCCTGTTTTCTCTGCTTCCCATCCAGCGCTGTCTGTGCCTGGTAAATCCTTGTCTTAAATACACATGCCTCTCCACTCAGGCAGCTCTGGACCACCCAGAGCCTGCACCTGTTATTCATTCACTTCACTTTTAAGGGACAGAAAAAAACAGTGCCAGGCACAAAAACATCAAATCCCTTGGCGAAGTTGGTGCATTAAATATGTAGAATGGGGGAAGCACTTGTGGCAGGTTCTGGCAGTCTGGAAAGAGCATTTGATGAGAAGTTTACCTCTACCCCCATGCCATGATTTTAGCCTTAAACTGGCAGTCCAGCACAGTTTTAACACTTTGTGATTGCAGGGCACCCGTCAGTGCTCCTTTTTATCATTTCTCTGTAGCGTACAAAACATAATTGTGGATAATGGCATCTGTAACACTGGAGCCAAACACACCATTAAAGACTATCCAGAATAATAGTAAATTATCATCACCAGCCCTGCACTCAGACTGTCTTTCTTATCTTGCAGCCACTCTGATGTTAGAATAGACTGATGCATTAAAGCTATAAATGATGATAACAGCTTATCAGAAATCCATTACTCTATCTCGTCATACTTTGTTCTGGCATGAGTCGTGCCTTATCAAACTCCACATTCTTTATGGGGTTTGCAAACTGTCCAGAGCTGTGCTGGTGATGCAGATGGATCTCGAATGTCCTCCGACAGTTTATGGAGAGATGGAGCAGACTGCTGGTACACTGTGGGGTGTCCTGGCTGGCTACCAGACGCCCATAGATTGTACATAGGCTGTAATTGAGTAGAAGAAGAAAAAAAAAACAGCTTTTCATCATGCTCCTGCTTGCACAGCCACAGCTGCTCCCCCCACTGCAGTACAATAGCCACAGCTGAAGGGCACAGGTGCCGCAGAGAGACAGGGAGAGGATTTCCTAAGTCGTGAGAAAATATGATAAATATCCAATTTCTTAGCAGATTCATTTGTATAAAAAACAGAATAAATGCATTTTCACCCAGAGCTCTCCACATAGGTGTTACTAATAGCTGCAGAAAAAAAAAACACATGGGTCTTTAAAAAACGTCCTTTTGTACAACATTCGTCCCTACAGATGCTAGAAGCTCCTACACTTCAGCATTTCACATGCTTGACTTGTCGGAGTGACCTGATCCTGCGTTAGCTACACCTGGGAGTCGGTACGCCTCATAGCTATGGAGGACGGAACCTGCCAAAATGAAAAATAAATGAATTAATACAAAAATAAATAAATAAATGCATTTTAAAAATAAATAAAATAATTATATGAATAAATAAAAGGGGATATTGAACAGAAGAGTAAATCAATAATAATTAATACAAAAGATAAATAAAAACAAAACCGAAACTGTTGTTTTTTTCAAATAATTAATGGCTACATTTATTTTAATATTATTTTTGCTACATTTAATGATATTTATTTGTCGACTCATTTATTTATTTTAGTTTATTTATTTATTTCGGCAGGTTCCCTCCTCCATTAATAGGTTTTGCTGCAGAGAGCACCCAACATCCAGGAATCTGCCTGTAATGAGCTCATTGTGCAGCAATCTAATGTCCTCCTGTAGTTAGAAAACCTGAATGTACAGTAAATAACCCCAAATCCCCAAAAACTCTGTCAGTGTGACGTCAGTTTGTTTAAATTCAGATACAAAACAGGACAGTTTGAAACTCAAGTTGTAGGCTATATGTTTCATGATTATCTCTCATTTGCAAATGCAGTACCTCTTAAATTATTATGACTCTGTGTGTGGCTTTTGAGATTCTGTAATGCAGGTTCAATAAATTACACCTTTTTTTTTTCTTCTAAAAGAAACAATTACTCTAAGTAGTAGTGGCCATCCCTACAGTAAATGCCACACAAGCGTTATTACCTTTGGGCTTGAGCCAGACTGAGCCACAGCCGGTGTGAGGTGATCAGCTCCCGTAGGCCCAGTACAGCTGATACAGGAGAATTTGAGGAGAAAATGTTATTGAAAATAGCCTATAGCAGCGCAAATCTGGATGTTTTAGCACCTGAGAGCACCTTAGAGTGATGGGCCTGTTGAGAAAGTGTTGGCTCTAATAAAGCTCAGAAAAACATACACACACATACAGATATACTGTGTGCACACATAGAAACACACAGTGTTTGGAGAGGAGATGCTTGTTTTGAAAGGAGCTGGTCATGGTCAGAACTAATTCGAGACATAACTTGACCTGAGGGCCCTAGTAAGAGTGATACTCTTAATACTATATTAAAAAAATTACTTAACCTTCCAAAACCAAAAATAAAAGAGCAAAATAGTGTGTTTCTCTCATGGATGTATAATTAGAACAGGACATTGGCGCCCAAGATGGCCCCTATTCATCCCATTGATAACTGCTCGCCTGGCGCATACACCAAAACACTTTTCTAGCTTCCGGGTTTTGTGGCCCACTGAATATGCACAGTAATGTTACTCCAGATGGCCCCGCTCGCGACTTCCCGCTTGGCCCATAGACTTTATATTATGATGATGTCACAGATCTTAAAAGCACTTTCTTCAGCTCGAGGAAAGTTTTACAAATATAAAACCATGCATTGATCAAAAATTCATAATAGAAACAATCATAATCAACCTTTTTTGCAGTTTGAGGTGTCCTGGCAACAGCTTCACAGACGTCTCTTTTACAGTGGTAGTCTATGGGGATAATGCTTTTTGGGCAACAAGGGGAATTGTGGTTGGTATATCGCAAGTAGCCACTGAGAAAAATTGGAAACAAGGCTGTACCCTCTGTATCCAGGTTGTTGTTTTAATAACAGAGTGGAAATATTGGTACCATATGAAACTAGAAAACCCATGGAATCATCCAAGCAACCATGCCATACTAGCTTGTGAAGGAGGCTAAATAGTGCTCCAAACTTGAATTGTAAATGAGTCTCTCCTTTACAGACATGCCCACTTTATTATAATCATGCTGTTTGGGGCAAGTCATAGTCAAGTCAGCAAACTGACACACTGACAGCTGTTGCTGGATGTTGACCTTGAGTTTGCCATGTTATAATTTGAGAAGAAGAAGATCAACCTTTATTAGTCCCACTAGGGGAAATTCAAGAGCATATTGTTTATGCTAAATGTAGTACCTGTGGGGGTTTCTGGACAACATCTGTCATTGTTTTGTGTTGTTAATTGATTTCCAATAATAAATACATTTGCATAAAGTATCATATTTGTTCACTCCCATGTTGATAAGAGTATTAAATACTTGACAAATCTCATTTAAGGTACATTTTGAACAGATAAAAAAATGTGTGATTAATTTGCGATTAATCATGATTAACTATGGACCATCATGTAATTAATCACAGTTAAATATTTTATGTCAATTGACAGTCCTACTTATTATACATCCATGTTTGTCCCGAATTTCCTCCGGGGATTAATATATCTTCATCTTATGTTTGTCTGCACAAACAACAACCCAAAACCAAACTAGTTAGTGTGTCTGGCCAACTAGTTTTCTACATGTAGAAGTAACCACAGGCAGTTTATACTGCCTACAATAGTTTTTGAATGTTCAAAATAATTTGTATCTTACAAATTATACAAAGAAGAATACAGTATTCGGGGTGCATTCGACATGAGTAGGCTTTGTGAATGGACTTGTTAGGCACCAGTAATGACAGTCAGTCTGCCTTTTCCACTGAGCTGGTTTCAGTCATTTGTTGCTGCTGATCCGGTTCTAAGTGACTCTCTTATTCGATACATTGTGTTTGACTCCCCTGACTCAAATCATTGGCTGATTTGTATCCTTCTTGTACACCTACCAATGCAACATCATTGATTTTCCATTGCTGCACATGTCTGTTTTTCAGTCGAGCTCTGGGTTTTCAGTGAAGTGTGAAGGTTCTTGCTATTTGTACCAGATTCTCCTGTGAGTTGCAGACAGTTTTCGCATTCTCCGCAGGGCATTGAAAGGCACAAGGGCTGATTTTATTTATAGATAGTGAGTACAGGGCTGGCATGAATGCACAGCGGACGAGGTAGGATTTTTATAGCTGTAACTGTGTTTGTGTGTACTGTATGTGTGCACGCTGTGAGTGTTGTAAAATGGCAAGGACGATGCAAGAAAGTTTAAGAACTGTATCAAAACTTTTGTCACATTCAGAGAAACCAGTCCACTTCTTGTCTTTGAATATGTATCCAGTGAAATGGAAAAAACAATTCATAGTTTACATAGAGTGTGATTTTCAGCCAGCTTTTGTAGTTGACCTTTTATTCATCCTTTGCTGTTGCTGTATTTCTGACGTCACTCATCTCAACTTGAAGAGTGTGTGAAGAGCCTTTCCTGAATGAGGCAGGGAATTATCATGTAATAAAGCATATATCTATAGCATTTAAGTGTTGCACACTTCAGTGCAGATGTAAATGAATACCTTTTGTCCACCACCTTCAATATGAAGGAGCTTACTCATGTATGAATCAGTAAGGAGAAATGTTATGCAGACAATATGTCTATTCATCTGTCAAGGTATTTTTTAGGATTTTATGAAATGGAAATCTATCTGTAAACTGAAGCATCAGAAAGGGCGAGTGCTCAAGGTTGTAATTGCTTTTTTTGTGTGTAACCTGGTGCGTCTATTTTATCATGCACACAGTCCACATTTGGAAGTGCTTGGCTTACATTTCATTTCTCGCCAAACTTTCTTTCCGTAAGGTCCACAGTCCTCCTCATATTTTCTATTCATAGCATAGCATATTATTTTAAAACAATGGAGTGATTATTAGAAAAAGGAACACTAATAATGAAGCCACAGTTGCAGTCACTAGACCTTTACCAAAAATGTTTGACAAATCTCAAAGCTCAGTGACGTCAAATAGAGTGCAGCAAAGATTCATCCACCAAACTCCATCTGTAGCATAATGCAAGTATCAAAGTCTATTTGTTTAAATCCACAGGGTGTAGAGGATCAAACTGCTCCTTTTGAATTTCTCCACTGTGGGACTAATAAAGGAATATCTTAAGTCCAATGCTTCGAGCCAAGGTAATAATTGAAGGTGACTGCTGAGCAAATCATCATTTATTAAGCAAGCTTATCCCATTTTGACTTTGGTGGCAATAAGAGTAAGAGGACAATGTTCAGAGAAGTAAAGTAAAAAAAAAAAAAAAAAAAAAATCAATGTGAAACAATAAAAGCTAGGGGCCCTCCTCCATCCCCAGTAGAAATCACACATACTTACTCTTTGTTTTTGGGACTGTTCTAAAATCGCTAAGTCCCGGTCATTTAAGATCCAGGGCAGTTTCATTGGGACTGCTATTCAAAGCAGGAGTCTTGGACTTTCAAAAATCTAAGTTGCTAATAACCTTATTTTCCGACAAGAAAATGCATACTATTTGATAAAATCCTGCAAAAAATATTGGTAATGCAATGAAATAAAGAAATCTTCAGAGTATATTTTGCACGGGAAGCCAAAATAAAAGCAAATGAGAGCAGCTTCATATGGCAGCCACTGATAAATCACTTACCCAATTATTAAAGTGATTTAATTAAAAGAATTAGAGACAAAATGGACTCTAAAGTCACCATTACAACCCCCACCCCCTTATTTATCGATATGTTTATGTCTTTGTTTCTTTGCTTTGTTTTGTTTTGTTTTGTTTTTACTTCTCCTATGGTATTTGTCTTTTATTTTTTTATTTACTCAGAGTTATACTCATGTGTTTACTATTTTAACGGGCAACCTGTAACAAAATTATGTTGATATTCATGTGGAAAAATATAATAAAATTTCATTAGGTCTTCAAAAAGGTCAAATTATCCAGTATTTCATTGACAAAAAAAAAATCAAAGAAGGAAAAAGAAAACAGAAAAATGTGCATTATTTTGGCTCGTAGAAATATTTGTAGCCCCTGTGTAAAAGTAAGCAATTCAAAGAAGTTAGTTCCTAATAACATTGGATGAAAATAATTGTGTGGCAACAAGTGGTTAACTGAGAGATTAATATAAATAAGGCATAAACAAAGTAGGGTGTAAATCGTTGAATACGTGGTTTAAGAGTTCTGATTGAGGGCAAACAGTGGGCTAAACAAAATAAAAAACACAGATTGTGCCTTTAGTTTGAGCTCGTTTGTTTGATTGGTTATCAAAGGTATCAATCAGTACCACTCACCTGTGTTAATTGGTCGGATACCAGGAAGAGGGCGGGACAAAGGAAATTTTTTTTTTTTTTTTTTTTTTAAAAAAAAAAAAAAAAAAAAAAAAAAAAAATTTTTTAAAAAAAAAAAAAAAAAAAAAAAAAAAACACAGCAGGGAAGCCAGCAGCGCCTATTGTCGCGATCCATAGGGAAACACAGCGAAAGAACAAATGACAGTAGGTTGAGATAATAAAGAATAAAAAATAGCAGAAAGGGGAAAGAAAAATTAAATGGATTTTTTTTTTGTGGATTTTTGGGATAAATGGTGGGAAAATTTTATTATTGGTAGTGTTGTTTAAAACGGGAAGATTGGAGAATGGGTTTTTGTCCAAGAGATTAAGGATGGCTTTCATTATTGCTGTAAAGAATTTACGGTCTATAGCTAGATCATATTTGAGACAAAAATTTTCATATGATAATAAACACCCATCCTGACACCAACATCTATTTAATTACCCTGGTGCCGTGTCTGTTTGTACAAGCTTTAATTCTGTGAGTAATTGAAATTGCATAGCAGTTAGCCGTTAAGCTAGCGGGAGTTATGATGTAAAAGTTTCAATATAAGAGGACTGTGGTGAAAAATTGATAGTTTAAGGGGGTTTTTTATTAAAAAAATCAAATTTTTATTAAAATTAAATAATTACATTGTAAAAAAATATTGGGGGGGAAATAAAAAAATTTTTTTTTTGGGGGGGGTTTTTTTAATTAGTTATGTTTATGTGTTTTATATAAAAAATAAAAATAATGGTGTAGGCCTCTTTGTTTGTTTTTTTTTTTTCTGTTTTTTTAGTGCCCCCAGATATGACTGCCCAGCTATAGGCTGTTATGTGTAAGTTTTGGAAATGTGAAAACAAAAAATACCAAATTGCCGAAAAAGGATAAAGATGGGTAAAGAAAGTGGGTGGGAATTGGATTGGGAATATAAATATAAGAAATTTGGGAGAGGTTGGATGAGATGGTAGGGATGTTTTTTTGTTTTTTTTAAATTGGAGAAAAAAGAGAGAAAAAAAATTAATAAAAAAATAAAAAAAAAAAAAAAAAAATAATCCTCCCCTATTGTCCGTCCCCCCCGGGGAACCGGTGGGGCGTGTCGGGTGTTGGTGCGTGGTCTTGTTGTGGTTTTCTTTTCCCGGTGTTTTCAAAATCGAATTAATAATTTTTTTAGTGGGTATTAAAGGATAATTAAAAGAATAGTGTATTGGTATAATATTAAAAGAAAATAAAGTGGATTATTATGGATTTAAATGTTAAGTTAGGAGAGTGAGAAAAAAGGATTTGTGAAATGGTAAAATAATTTTATTTTGTAATAAAATTTTTTTGGTGGTTTAAAAAAAAATTTTTAAAAAAAAAAAATATTTTTTTGTATATAAAAAAAGAGAAAAAAAAAATAATTGAAAAAAAAAAAATAAAAAGAAATTATTTATTTTAAGAAAAAGAAAAAAAAAAAAAAAAAATAGTTAAAGAATTAAAAAAAAAATAATAAAAAAATAATTTTTTGGGAAAAAAAAATTTTTTTTTAATTAATTTTTATTTATAAAATTTTGAATTTATTATTTGGTTTTTGAATTGAGTTTGTTTTGTGGAGTTTTTTTTCTTGTCTGTGTTTGTTTTTTTGATGGAGGGAGTCCTTATTTTGGAAAATTTTTTGGAGGAATCGGGGTTTTTGTTATGGGGAATCCTTCGTCATTTCATAGGAATCCGATGTGTTTTTTGTAAATGTAGGATGATGTGTCTGATCTTATTATCTCTCGTTGTAGTGATGAGGAGAGTGAGAATGAAGTAGATGGTGGGGGTGGAGGTGGGGGGTAGATGTGATGGTTTGATTTTTTTTTTCTCGTGTGTTTTTTCTTTTTTTTTCTTTTATTTTTTTGAATTTAGATTCTGGGATGGTTGTATCAGTTTAGTTTCAGGGCTTTTATTTTAGTTTTCGGTGTTTTTTTTAAAGGTCGAGTTCCGGTTGGGGCTTGAGTTTAGTTTTGAGTTTTTAAATTTGGGGGTAAAATCGACTTTTAGAATATATGGTGGATGATGTAGTGTTGTTTTTTGGGGGTGGAGATAATTGTATTTTGAGGGAGTGTTTTTTAGTCGGGGGGTTTATGAATCATTAGTTGGGGGTCTATTGTTAGGTGTTGGTGGGTTTTTGGAGAAGGTGGGGTTTTTTTTTGGGGGGTCTGGGGTAGTGTTATTTGTGGGGGTGGGGGGAGGGGGGGGGGGGAGGAGTTGGGGGGGGAGGAGGGGGATGAGTGGGGAAGAAGATAGGGAAAAAAAATAAAAAGAAGAAAAAAAGGGTTTTTTGGCTGCAGGCTCAGAAAGAGATGCACCAGTTCGGGTCCGGGCAAGGAAACACAGCAGGGAAGCAGCAGCGCCTATGCGCGATCCATAGGGAAAAGGAAAGAAAATGACAGTAGGTTGAGATAATAAAGAAAAATAGAGTGGTGGAAAGACACAATCTTTTAATTACCCTGGTGCCGTGTCTGTTGTACAAGCTTTAATTCTGTGAGTAATTGAAATTGCATAGCAGTTAGCCGTAAGCTAGCGGGAGTTATGCTGACTGCCCAGCTATAGGCTGTTATGTGTGAGTAGCATCGGCTAGCAGCGTGTCTTTAGGTTAGCTTGTACTCGTGGATAAGTGAAAGAGTCGAGTGTGAGCTTGGATGTGGTGCTGCATTCAAGATCAGACAGACCCCACAGTGACCGGGAAAGCTGCGTGGGTCCTCTGATGAAGACACCTGTTGGGCCATTCAGATGCTACAAGGTCGTATGATGGCATCGCTGACCGGATAGGACTATGAAAAGTTTCACCCAAAACAGGTAAACCTTGGTGGTAGCTACCTGGGGAAACCAAACCCAACACCCAATCTTTCCAGTCCAAAATTAACAATGGTGGAAGAACTACTTGGATATTTTACTTAAGTAAAATTAGCAATACCACAGTTTATTAACACTCTGACAAGTAAATAATTTAAAAATGACACTTAAAGAAAAGTATGAAAGTATTAGCATCAAAATATCTGTGAGGTACAAAAAGTAAAGGTTCCCATGATGCAGAATAGCCCATGTCAGAATAACATATATTCTTGGATTATAATTATTGATGCATTAATGTGTTCATCACTTATTGTCCCAGCTGGTAAAGGGACACAATTTTTAATCTTTAAACTATCAGGTAGCTTGTGAATTTCACCAAAGGATCAATAAATAAGCTATCTTTATCCAGAAAAATACATCAGCATTTATATTGTTGATTACGTTATCAGCATTATTAATCTGCACTAAGGGTATCACATAAATGTGGAGTAAACTGGCAGTATATCCCTCTGAAAGTATAAAGTAGCACAAAATGGAAATACTCAAGTACAACTACCCCAAAACTTTAGTTAAATATAATACTTTAGTAAATGTACTCAGTTACTTTCCACCATTGAAAGTTAGTTATATCAACGTAGGCACAATATAGTGTGTGGTGCTACATATGTTTCTTCTTCTTTCCTCTGAGTCATCTCACAGCAGATTTATCTTGCGACTCCTTGTGGGAACTGCTGTTTTAGATCATTGCTTCGTCCCCACCCTTAATTTGTCCATAGATCTAGTTCCCAAAAGCACTAACCCCTGCTTCACCTTTTACTTACCCAGTCCTCCCAGTTCTCTTACATAAGCCTCGCTCTTGACTCCATCCTGCAAGGAAGGCAGACCAGACTCTCAGCATTTGATGCTCTGCTTTGCAATCTTAAAGCATCAGCTCCGATCCCTATGTGCACACAGAAATACAGGAATCAGCAGGCTTGCTTCTCGTGCCCTGCGGCCCAGCGTGCATGAAGATAAGAGGAGTACATATAGGATGAGAATATTGTTGAGGGGGTTTTGTTTCATCTCAGGCGCGTCTCGTGATCTGTAAACCAAAGTGTGAACAGCAATGGAGTCTTTATGTGAATCTCTAGGTGGGAGGAAGTGATACGGTGCTGTATGTAGCATCACTGTTGAAGACAACCTCGGGGCAATATAATTTTTATTTTTTTTTTCAGAATTGTTTCATCAGATTTTTGGGTTACATTTTGTACGATAACAGTATCCAACAGAGTAATGTGCTTCTATAAGATTTTCAGTGATGTACAATAAAATCAGTGATCAGTGAATTGGTCAGATGTGCTGTTTCAAAAAAAAAAAGAGATGTTTATTGTACTTTTTTAGTGCCGAACCTGCTCTGAGAGAAATCCTCATTGTACACGGTCAGCCTCTGCACCCTCATCTCTCAGTGACTCGTCTTTTGAAGGCATTCGAGCATTTGCTTAAGGACCTTTCGCTGTTGACACAGTTGACTGGGAAGAGGATGAAAAAGAGGATTTCAGTAGCAGAAGTGGTGGGCATGCAGCCCGGTCCGTGATGGAGTCTGGAGGGAGATTACAGTGAGGAGGGCCTTCAGTGTGAGAGTGGCACTCAGTCTCTTTTAGCAAAGCATGTGACTGTCTGATCGAACCCTGACTGGCTTGCACACGTCATTCATTAGATGAATACCTAAGTGTTAAGGAAATGTATTGCTTGATAGAGAGACAAAGTCCCCCCCCTTCCAGTGGACCCCATGGGACCTTATTTCAGAAAAAATATGAATGGTAGTCAATGGCGAGAGACAAATATTTTTTTGATCTTGTTTGAATTGTGCCATGAATCTCACATATGGTGTTTATAAATTTAAAGCCTAATTTTGCAAGTCAAGAAAGTCGCAACATCCAGTGACCTCATAGCATTTATTCACCTGCCACAGCTATGTTCACACCTATAACGCCGCCGACAAACCCACTGTTCCCACCACCACACACATGCAGTGTGTCGGAAACTTGCTAAAGTTACACTACAAAGGGCACAAAACCACAACAACACTAGCAGCTGCTAACGTAGCACAATCAAACACTGGACAATTGCTAAAGTTAAGCCGGGCGACAGAGTGTGGTTACGCCAGGCAGACACACAGCTGACAACCTGCTAAGCTGCATTAAATGTGTGGTAAAGACTTTCACTGGGACACTGGCTGCATGTCCACGACACTACATGCAGCACCATGGCTGCAAACGCTCCCGGACGGTGTCTGTGAATGTTCTCATTCATCCAGGTCATATTCATTCTGGCAGCAATTGAATCGAAGGCAACTGGACTTAGATTTGTCTGTGAAGACGTTTTGCCCCTTATCCAAATGGCTTCATCAGTTCGTAACGCAACAGTCTGACTAGTCCCCACTAGTCTGACGCTTCCAGACGGTGAACTAGAGATAGTGAATGTAGCACAGTGGCTGCTAATGCTCCTTGATGGTAAACTGGAGACAGTGAAGGCAGCACCGTGGCTGCTAAAGTATCTCTCCTGATAATGAACTGTTGACTCAGTTGTTCCTATATACTGGAGCTAGCGCACCGCTGCATGCGAGACACAAATCTTGTCTGTTAACAGTTAATAATCGGTTAATGAGGGTTGGTTATCGGTTAAGAATTTTTTTCAAAATTAGCAACTCTAGCTCAGAGGGTAGAGCAGGTTGTCCACCAATCAGAAGGTTGGTGGTTTGATCCCCGGCTACTCCAGCCACGTGTCGATGTGTCCTTGAGCAAGAAACTTAACCCCAAATTGCTTCTGAAGGCATACCATTGGTGTGTGAATGAGTATTTAGATTAGATCCTGATAGGCAAAGTTTGCACCTTACACGGCAGCCTCTGCCGTCAGTGTATGAATGGGTGTGTGAATGGGTGAACGCTGACATGTAGTGGAAAGTGCGTTGAGTGGTTGGAAGACTAGAAAAGCACTATATAAATGCAAATCCATTTATCATTTACAAAACAGATGCACTGAAATCAAATATTTTTACATCTATTTAACCTGTAAGGTTGGAACAGGCTTTCAGACTGGAACCTGTCTTGATTTTTGTGTTTACTTTGCAGCAACTCTGAGGCTTTTTCATTGCACCCATAAAAAGGTTTTGGGTACGTAGACCCTGTCATGTACGAAAATTCAAGACCCCTATCTTTTGATGGAGAGGGCAGTGTGCACATTGTAGCTCTGTGCTGATGTGCGTGGAGTTTGTTGTATCCACTGAGAGCCGATATTAACTCTAATTGTGAGAAAAGGTCAAGTATAAACCTTCATCCGGCAGACGGATCTCCACACGAGAGTGTTATTACTGTGTCCTTTGTTACGGATGAGGCAGTGAGGCACTCCGCTGTCACCACAAACAAACCCCTCAGGGTAACCACAGTGAACACAGAGTGCATCAGACAGCTGACATTTGCCTAGAAACACCTGTCAGTCACACAGGTGACCTGTCAGATAGACACACACATTCTTTTGAGTGAGTTTCCTGTTTGTTCTTCTTTTTTCAATCCACCCAACAAGCACAGTATCTGTCGCTTTTTTCAAGAGATCTTTTTTTTTGTGTAGTTCCACTTAAACTGAGCCCAATTTTACAGTGGGCAGGTTCACCGGGTCGTAATCCTCGTCCTTCAGATATGAGAGGTTGTGATGTGTCAGTCAGTATTGTGGAGCTCGGCAGCAGGGCGAATAGTCTGCCATGTTTGATGCGGAGGGTAAGCTCTCCTCTTAACAAGAGGAGAGCTTTCTGATGTTATCAGATAGATCACAGAGCTCCTGTATACAGTGTGTGTTTTCAGCTCTCAGCTTGTGTCCTCTAATCACTTCTGTGTTAAAAAAAAAAAAAAATGCAGTCGTTTCATCAGAGTTCTGCTCTCTGAGTCATGTTTTCGAGTGATATAACTTCTCTGCCGTGTGCCAAACTTGTCACCGTGCTCCACATCTCATGCTCACTTTCATTGTACACTCTAGAGAATTTATTTTTCCCCGAATACATTTTCTGCAGCCCTTTCTTTTATGAAATCATTGATTTCCAGTCCTGTCAGCACAGCAGGACACTTCCCTCATCGGTCCTGGCAGAAACACAAATACAGAAGGGCTGCTAAATAATGCAGCAGCAGAAACGTCAATAAGGAGGCATGGGAGGCGTCAGATTAATGGCCAGGTCGTAAACTCTTTGAGGTCTTACCCTGCTAATGCATGACTCCATCAGACCCAACAAGGTTAAACTACATAACCGGCAATCATTCATGAAGCTCAACTGGGGTGTTGAGTTAAAATCCAGGCACCAGCCAGTTTGCTGGAAGTGATTTTTTTTCTGTCATTGAGCAGGGGAAATGAGCTTGGTTCTGCGCTGCAGTGAGTAGAGGATGAGCAGAGCAACAGCAGCGCAGTCTGGTGTATGTCAACCCTCGAGTTGAAGTCCTTGCCAGTGATGAAAATATTTACCTCTGTGAAATGAAACTGTGAGGGTCAAAGAATAAGGTCCCAGCTTTCATGAGGGCCGCTTATTTCACGTGTTGTGTCGGGATTTATCGCCTTCCAGGGAGCTGTTTGGCACACGCTTCCAGTTCAGTAAATGTTTACGGTGATGAGTAAGTCATCTCTAAGGAAGGGGGGGTGGCCAACTGTAAATATCTTGAAATTACTCATATTTATTATTTCAGAAACAGAAATATGCATCTCTACACCTGTGCATGTCTCCTGTGGGGTTCCCTTATGTTTAAAGGAAATGCAATCAGATGTGTCTGATTTAATGTTCTTACACCGTTAAGAATTCTGGGGTTTGTAGAGATGTTTCAGCAAGAAAAAAAACAGTCAGAAAGGTCCATGCTGTCAATTTTTTATTCACTTTTTCAACATTTATTTAATATTAAAGGCCCCAATAGCAAAATTTCTTAATTAGCTTCTTACTATGATTTTCACAAATACGCTTTTTTTCTGGCAAAGTTGGAACCGTTTCACTGGAGATATTTCTGTATTTATGTTTTCCTTGCTTTCCTCACTGGTTTATATTGAGCAGGATTGGGAAAAGGCGGTGTCATATATGGGCTATGTCACTGTCAATCATATCTGACAAAGATTTTGTGCTTTAATATCTTAAAAAGGATGTCTTTCCAAATCTGACTGTTGCTTATTTAGTTATGGAGGTTTCACGTTATAAAATGGTCTTTAAAATGAACATAAAATGTCTTTCTTGGAGCCTTTCTATGCCATTGAATGCAGCTTAATACCCGGTATCTTTTCTTCTTCACTGATATTGGCTCTTTTCTCTCCTTATTGCTGTCATTTCACCAGGAGGTAGAGGTCAGTTCTTCTGTTTTTCTACGCTGCTCCTCCAGCTGCCTTTGTTACTATGTCTTTTTCATTCATGACTCATCCCCTTGTCGTTTTGTGTGCCTTTATCTCTGCTTCTCCATCCGTCCTCTCGCTCTTTTTTTAAATTTCAAACCTCCTTCAACTTGCCCATTTTAATTAGAACGATTAATGTTCTAATTAAGGCGGAGCACTTTAAAAAGCCTAAAAACCATATGTCTCTCACATATAGGCATCAGGGGCAGATTTGTTGGGCTCATTTCCATACAGATGTACATCCACAGTACATACCCATCTGTCTCCGGTGTGACTCACTTGGCTAATTATCATGTTGCAAGACTAATATACACATTATATGCAGTGTGCGATGATAATGTAAACTACTTTCACTTCTCCTATATGAAGATGACAAAGTGTTGATATGCTATCAACAACACTGCGCTCAGGCCTGCAGTGGGAATTACGAAGCTTCTCATTCTCTGCAGCTGCTAATAAATTGTTCCTTTTCCTTCATGTTTCTGCAGGATGATTACGTTCGTACCTGGGATGAAAATCAAGGTTCTAATGACAGTAAGTGTATAAATATTTTGTTGATTTTTGTATTTTTGCTTTTAATGTAGGCTCACTACATATATATATATATATATATATATATATATATATATATATATATATATATATATATATATATATATATATATATATATATATATATATATATATATAATGCACAGAATAGTTAAATTTGAACAAAAAAAATTTTTTAATTATAGTCTTAGGTCCTTAATCTCTTTATCAGCCTCAGTGAACATGCAAATAAATTTATCAACAAAAAACTGTTTTAGAATTATCAAATACATACAGGGACATGCATGAAATTTGACCTCTTCATTTAACCCTTCCTAAGCATTTAGGAGCAGTGGGCTGCTGTAAAGCACACAGAGAGCAGCTTGTGGTGCAGTGCCTCACTGAAGGTCACTTCCACTTGAAGACAGTAGGAGCTGGGGATCGAATTGCCAGCTTTGTGGTTAAAGGACGGGCCGGCTTTACACACTGAGCTACAGCCGACCCCAAAATAGATTTTTGTTTGCTCAAATTATATTATTCCTTCTGCTTTACAATAATCAATAATATAATAATACAAAATGTATACCGTATTTGTGGCATAAGAATGATCCTGATTAAGAAAATGACTCTCCCTGAAACAATATTAGTCTAAAGGTAAGATAGTCCTTACCCTTTTTATCTTGTGAATGTAAAAGATGGATGTACTTTTGTTAAAGTATAATGTAAATCCACAGTAGTGTAGCTGTTAAAGCATTTTATTCATTTATTTATTTTAAGATTAGCTTTTTTTGGCATTTTAGCCTTTATTGACGGGACAGTGGATATCTTAGAAAGGGAGGAGACAGAGGGGACGACGTGGAAAGGGCCACAGGCTGGATTTGAACCAGGGCGACCACCGCGGTTAGGAAGCTGCGTCCAACATATGAGCGCCCGCTCTACCAACCTGATCTATCAGGGCGCCCATTCGCCCAAGTGCAGTTGCTTCCTCATTGACTCACCCACACTCCTGTCAGCCAGTTGTCAGACTCTCTTTTTGAGCTCGCCATTATGAAATTCTGTTATGTTTTGGCTGCCTGACAGCTGACTCCCAGCCCGGGTGGTTTCTGCAGTAAACACACTTTCATCTCAATCTCCAGGAATGTATTTCTTCTGTGGGAGCAAAACACATTAAACAGACATTAATAAAGCCCCTAGCCTTGCAACATTACAGCTACACACAACCACAATGCAACACTCTCTTAATGCCCACTCTGAAACACAGGGATCGTCAACAGCAACGTTCACTCTATTCAAAGAGAACACTGGCTGCTGTTCATACATAAATATATATTCCTCTGCAAAACAATGCGTTATCCTGTAAAATATGTTTAAGGGATAACACAAAGCTTAAAAGCCAAAACGTGGTAATATAATGGTAATATATGTTTGCAGAAGTCTTTTTCTGTGCTCAAAATGTCTCATCATGCAGTCAGGATTGTGACACAAACATGATTCCATACATTTAGATAAAAAAACTTGGTGTAACCCGCCTGGGAGGCATGCACAGTAAAAGGAAAGCAACATGATTTATTGATACTGAATGTCATTAGCCTGTACTGTAGCATGGAGACAGAATCTGTGGCCTGTGTTTGAACTGTGATGCTTCCCAGACCGTTAGTGGTTCATCGTGTTAGACAGCGCTGCGTATGCTCTGTTTGTATTCTGGGGTCAGCCGCTCACTGTCCACACTTGTAGTGGTTTCTCTGTGAAAAAAGATGTTAGTGCTCTGTTTTATCTGCTTGAGTGGATCCAATGTGCCTCCCCCAGGAGATGCTAAACGTTGGCTCGACTTCAACCCATCGCCACTTCGCTCTGCGTCCTCCTTTCCTCTCTCTGCTGCACTCAAGCCGGAGACGTGTCGAGGCAGACTGTCTGAGGTCTCCTCCTGCTGAGACTCCAGCCTTAATTGAGCCTCTGCAAGATGAAGTCATGACCGAGTCGTGTCCTCCACCATTGTCGCTTGATTTGCAGCTTAAATGAAGTCGGCTGAATGGCAGAGTCCATTAGCGCAATTTGCAAGGGCTTAATGAAGGACTAATTATGGTTTCCACTGAAAGGCCAGAGAGGGAAGTAAAAGATTGAGAAGAGAGTGAGGCAGAGGTGGGGGCTAATATGCCTTGATTTAGTGTGAAGTGACTGACTTCAACATTATTCCTGCCAACACTTAAGTCAGTCTGGTGATGAGGAAATTGTGGACTGTGGGGTGGAAGCAAGTTGACGAATGTAGGAGAGTATGGTACAGTGAAAATGAATAAGGAAAAGTGAAAAGATGTTTTTGTGCATCTGCCAAGAGGAAGCTGTTTGTTCTACAGGAAGAAGACACAGAGGAGGTCATTAGCCTGCAAAATCACATGCACAAAAACACGATACACTGGAACTATAATGGGGTGTTTAATGCTGTGTCACATGTTGATCTGAAGGGCCTGTCAAGTCTCTCAAGAGCAAATACATCCTGAAACTGTAATTTTTTTATTCACCGAAGTATTGACCCTCTCGATTAATTTTAGAATCAGCCAACGACCCGGCTCTCAAGCAGTTTCGGTCATCTATCTTGCAATTTTAGCAGTTCCACGATCCAGTATTTACATGTTGTAGCTATAAGTGTTGACTTCTGCAAAATAAAACTGAACGTCACTGCAGAACAGACACCATATTGTGTACATCTTCCAGTCATCTGCGTCTCCATATTCAACGTTATTGAATAGTCAGTGAGCAAAACCACCAGGGTATTTATGCTTAGTGTAAGCTCTCTATCCAGAAACATAAAAAAAATCTGATCCACCTAATTAACATCAATGATGCTTTAAAATAACCAGCCCCGTGTCCTACCAATTACATCAATATTGGACAATTCTGCATCTAGTGATTTACAGTGGTAGCATTCAGTGCTGCCATTTGCCTTAATTACAATCTTTCTGTAACTTTGATCATACCATGGTTGCTATGTGTAAAGACTGCAAAATTTTAAAAAAGCATCAGATGATAAAAAAATATGTTTTTGAATGTAATCCTGGGTTTTGCAGAATAGTCCAATATGGACGCTCCCATATGGCGATAAAGTTGCCAACCGAGCCGACATACATCAACATCACAAGTGGCTTCGCTATAATGTAGGTGATCATTCAACTGTATGCTCTGCTTTTATGACACTTTAGCAAAGCTTTATATGCTTGCCTTAGGTTGTCAGATGAATAGTACTTTGCGACTTTCATTTCACACAGTGTAAAGCCCTTCATCTATCTATTTCCCTTACTCTCGTTTTGGCACGAGCGTACTATCTCCTCCATTGATCTGCCTTCCTTTATGAGTGGCCTAATGAAGCGGAGGAGCAAAAAGAGGAGATTTGTCCCTCTGAGACATCACTAAATCAGCGTGATGTCTTCACTCCCGAGCTTGGATGAGCCTGCAGGCCTCATTTCTCAGCCAGACAGCCCAGACCGCTACACCGCCGTGCAGAGGAGGGACGGGGCTTTTGAACTGTCAACACTCCTAAGGCACAGACAGTCAATGCCAGCAACAGCAGACCGAGGAGGAAATTTGCATTCAAGCACCGTAGTGGCTTATTCCACTTCAGCCAGCAGCGCTGTGCAGAGTGAGGGAGAGGTCAGGGTAATTTGCAGTCGATTTCAACACTCAATTCATCAATCCAGCAACTGATTGAATCACCTCGCTCTTAAGACAGTAAACACTGCAGGAGAGCAGTGTAATTTGGACTTGTAAGAACAAACAAGTTTATATCCACACACATGCACTAACACTCAAGTGTTTACAGCACACGCAGAAGTTTTTTATGTGTTAGTTTCAAGTGTATGTTGGATTTCCACAAGCTTATCTCAGCCAGAGAGGCCAGGTGAAAGGTGAATGGACACTTTCTGGCAAATCGAAGGCTTCAGATCAATGGCAGACACTAAGGAGATAGGAAAACACGCTGAGTTCACACTCCACAAGGTCTAGAGTTTGATACCTCTTGAGGCTATTGATAGATACTGTTGCTTGGAGCTCACACAAAAACACAATTGCTAGATCGCCATCAAACATTTTGTTGAAGCCTTCAGCAGGATGTCTGCCCGCCAGCTTAAAACTTAAAGTTCAGACAACAGCAACTCTTTTATTTTTCTGTTGGAAAATCCTGCCCTCTGTTAGACCTCTCTTCTCATTAATAAGTTTTACTCCACAATATCCTCCAAATCAGGCTCTTCCCCACCAGGGAGTCTGTCTAGCTCTTTGTTCACACTGAACACATCTTGTGTCTGGAGTTTTGCAACTCCCAACCTCCAAAACCAGCCGCTACAATCCTCCAGGGTCTCCTGCTGCCTTTCTCACCTTCACACCACAAATTTGGTCAGTGTCACCCCTTCCCTCTCTCCCTCACTGGGCCACCTTGGGCAGCTTTTATCAAATGCAATACCCCACATACAAGGCTGCGGAAGGATCAGCATGTTACTCTACAGGGGAGTCAGTCCCCCTTTGTAATAAGAGTAATCTTTTGAAGTAGGGATGTTAATAATTAACCACTTAACCGATAATCGACATTAAGCATTTTAGCCGATTAACACTATTGATTTAACGTTAAAAAGAAATATTAATAATTAATTAAAAAGCTGAGAAAAACGCAGAGGAGCAGCTCATCACTTCAAGGAGAAAAGGTGGTCCACCTTACGAGAGAGCTGGCGCTGATACAGGAAGTTGGCTCTGGACTTCCAGCTGAGCATTTGTAGCTTGTAGCCTCGTAGCATTTATTGACCGACAACTAAACACGCTGTCTGCTACAGCTACGTTCACAGCTATAACGCGACCGACAAACCCACACTCCTGCCGCCACTCACACACACACACACACACACACACACACACACACACACACACACACACAGTCTGTCGTAACATGCTGAAGTTACGCTACAGTGTGACAAAGCCAATGGCAACGCTAGCAGCTAGCTGCAACTAGCTGCAACTAGCTGCTAAGCACAAACACACACATTATTTGTCGGACAATCCCTAAAGTTAAACCAGGAGACAGAGTTTTGTTACGCCGGGCAGACACACAGCTGCCAACCTGCTAAACTAAACTAAATGTGCGGTGGTGGTGGCAGACTTTTACTGGGAAAGTGGCTGCATGTCCACGACACTACACGCAGCACCATGGCTGCTAACTCTCCCAGCCGGTGAACTGTGAACGCAGCGCCGTGGCTGCTGCAGTAGCTCTCCTGATGGTGAACTGTTGACTCATGGTGTCTCCAAATGGGGTCATGTTTACCGTGTTTACTAGTTGGCCCATATGAACACCCCCCTCATGTCGTATTCACAACCTTGTAAATGGAAAGTTTCTGAAAGCTCTGAGTTCACGACTTGTGACATGTTTGCTGACATTGTGAGAAATGGTGGAGCCCATGAAACTTCATTTATTGGTATATAATAAGTTAAAATTGTACAATATGTTGTAATTTTAATTTTATTGTATTATGTATATTGTTTGTGTGTATTGTTTTTCTTGGTAATTTTATAATATGCCTGAGGAAAATGTTGATGTTCTCAACAACCTTATCTTTCTCCTTTGCATTTCTTGCATTATGTTAGCTTGCTAAATTGTTAGCCTCTGTGGCTTCTAGACTCGGACAGTAATATTAATATTGCTGTTGCTTAGCGGCATTGTTCTTTACGACTTAACCACATGAACGTGAAGCATGTCGTGGTCAAGATTTCCTATCTCGTAAACACGAGTTGTGAAGTAAGTTGAAATGATTGTAACAGTGAATGAAGACCTACTAGTTTAGGTCTTTGATTTCATCGTCTTCTGTCTTGATTGCCAGGCATTGCGGTGGTTCACTTTTACACTGTGATTTGTAGGCCTTAGCTTCTATCTTTATCTTTTTAACCTGGTATCGCTGCTGAATAAGTTTGAAATCCTGACTGAAGGATTTCTGTCTGCTTCTCTCTGAAATTGCGTTTTCATTTTTCCAAAAATTAGACATTTGTTCAGGGAGTATATTTAGTGTAATAAATAAATAAATTAATGCAGGTTTATGTTTATACTTATACTTATTCACCTTTTCTTGGCTGATTATTTTTTTTTCACTGTGGGAATTCAAACCTATTTTTGCATTAACTAGGACCAGTAGACATGCTAGAGACATCTCTGGCTTCACTGCTACCTAGAGGACAAGATAGCGCTGATGATGTTAGCGAGTGAGTGTGTAAATAGTAGATAAGAAGGTTGATGATGAGGATGTGGCCTGAGCTCTGCTTCCGTTATCCTCAATCTGCAGGGATAAACCCCATGCAAATCTGGATGGTATTAGACTGAAGCACAGGGAGCCTAATTAGGAGAGGTTTACTGCTGCAGGCATTAGTTTAATACCAAAGGAGAGACTTTGGAAAAGTAAAAATGGAAGTAGGTGGGTGCATCTGCGGCTGAATAGAGAGAGTGGATGTGATGAGGAAAATAATAAACATGGAGGCAGAACATGAATGAGAATACATGGTGAAGATGTCCGATTTGAGGAGACAAAGGAATGAGAAAAGAAGGAAGAAAGGAAGATTGATAGACATGATTGCACAACGGGGGTTTCAGAAAGGGAGAGAGAGAGAATTCTCAGAAACACCAGATTGAGCTGCAAATCACAGTCAACCCAGAAATGATTCCCGGACCACGGAGAGCCTGTTGCTATGGAAACGTCATCATCGCAGGCACTGCTTTAATCCGTGGAAGCCTGTTATGTTAACATGAGGCTCAGGCAGCCACCTTATGCTTCTGTACTCACAACACATCACTGTGCCAGCATTGTAGCCGCTCGCTACCAACAAGATTTATTTACAAATGTTTTGCTATTAGAAGGCAGGATTATCTGCTCTCTGTTTGTTTGCTGCTTCTTTAATTCTTTTTTTAATTTGCTTAAGTATTGCTTAAATCATCACTGGATGGATTGCAAAATACATTGTTTTACGTACTTGTCACCCTACCCACTGTGCTGTATCCCATTAATACCTTAATCTCCTTGTGCTCCATTGTATCAGGAAGTATCGTGAGGGTTTAATTGGCTGCTGCACCCTGATTCAGTTGATGTGAATTAGACTGGGGGGGCTCCACCGTCAACAGTCTAAATGGATGAGCCTGCAGTTCCCGAGCCGAGCCTCACTGTTTCACAGTCATAGCAGTCAGTCAGTCAGTCAGTTATACAACCAGCTCAGCCATGACAGGGGGGTGTATTGTTTTGGATTTGCTTCTCAAATCAGATATCTGTCGGTTCGCTTCAATAATCCCGTGATGTTGGCAGCATTAATGTATTCAGCCACCGGGAAGGACACCAGAGGAGATCCAAATCCTGTCTGCAAAATTATAATAGTGCTATAAAACAGGATACAGTAAGAGCAGGGGGGTGAATACATGCACATCTTGGAGATGAAACCTGGATCAGCAGTCTATGAACAGTCTGTATCCCGGTGTACTGTACTGATGGATAGTGTAGGTGAATAAAGGCCGGGGGATGTGAAGAGAATAGAGTGTGACATCCAGGTCGGGCTCCAGGACGCCTGCTAGGAACAGACAGCTGTGACATATGAGTGTGTGTAGGATGTTGACACGCGGTCTGGCATTAGCTGCTAGCAGACAGTGTGATGGATGGACGGATAGGGCAGTGAGCTAGACATGAAGGCTTTAGCCTACATGGCGAAAAGTTATTTGTCTTAGCAGGTCACCTAAAGTGTACAATTGTATTCAAATCAGGCCTGTCAGTCAATTAAAAAATTTAATATGATTGTCCTTAGTTAATCACAATTAACCATGATAGGCAAATGTATATATTACTGGAAATCAATTAACAACACAAAACAATAACAAATATTGTCCAGAAACCATCACAGATACTGCAGTTTGCATAAAAATATGCTCAAATCATAACAACAGGCCCAACAGGCAACAACAGCTGTCAGTGTGTCAGTGTGCTGACTTGACTATGACTTGCCCCAAACTGCATGTGATTATCATAAAGTGGGCATGTCTGTAAAGGGGAGACTCGTGGGTACCCAGAGAAGCCATTTTCACCCACATATCTTGAGGTCAGAGGTCAAGGGACCCCTTTGAAAATGGTCATGCCAGTTTTTCCTCACCGAAATTTAACACAAGTTTGGAGCTTTACACAAGCTAGAATGACATGGTTGGTACCAATGGATTCCTTAGGTTTTATAGTTTCAAATGATACCAGTATCCTCATACCAGTTTTAAAATTGTGTTAATGGGTTAAAGAAATTAGTCGCGTTAAAAAAATTATGTTAATACCTTGTTATGACGTTAACTTCGACAGCCCAAAGTCAAATACGTAAATAAGAAGAAGAAATCTGTCAGTGAGAAATGTGGAATGTGGAAATTGCTCTTTCCTCCAGGGCAAACCAACTTTTTATTGAAACAATGGAATATGATTGTCTTGCGATTACTTCTACATTATAAAGATGATTTTACAAAAATGCAATAAAAACAAACTAATCTCCTTCATCCTGTTAAAAGCTCATTTCATTTTTCTGTTCAGAAATGTGATTTTTTTCTACAGTTTATTAAAGCACAAAATGCCTCAAGATGCATATTTGTCACAGACCAACAGCTCAGCACCGCTCTAATAATTTAGACCGAGTGGAGAGATTTGAGACTGGGAGCAAATAGTAGAATGATGGGCAGAGAGAAATATAAAGAAAACATAAAAAAATATACTACAGTATACATTTCATTTTCTATTTTTTCCCCAGATGTAGACACCACCAAGGACCCCTGTCAAAAGGTTAAGTGCAGCCGACACAAGGTGTGTATCGCCCAGGGCTACCAGAGAGCTGTGTGCGTCAACCGCAAGAAACTTGAACATAGGTGAGTGTGTAGCCTCTGGGCAAGAACTCTCAAAACACACACAATCTTCTCTGATAATGCACACTAACATGAGGTCAACACTAGCAGATTTAGTAGCTTATGCTGGTCTGGGATGTGGTCATAATAAAGCTTGTTTGTGCACCAGTGCAGTACGACTGCCTGCTGCTTAATGATAAGCTAATACATTCAGACAACATGGAGGAGGGCTTCACGTTCAGGTTGGTGCTGCTGTGTATGTACTCTGAATTAGCACAGCAGTTGCAGTCTCAGCTTGACTTAGTGAAGCTCAAGTGTTTGCTGAAGTGTTCTCTGTCCTGTAGACTGAAGCAGCCTGCTCTCAGGTCTCCTGATGGAAACTGTCAGCCCTGTCCCATCTCCTCTACTGGGCCTGTGTGTGGATCAGACGGACGCAACTATGCCTCAAAGGTACACTGAAGCAAATACACAACCATAGGGTTGGGCAGTAATTCAATATCAGTACACTGACCTTCAGTAGTTTCATGGCTCAATGATAGGATCATATAACTGTATGATATAACAAAACCTGCTGTCCAATTTATTGATTCCAAACAAAATGTAATTCACAAAATTAGCTATTGAAGGTTTCGTTTTACACATTTGCAGAGTTGCATTGAATGCTGTGCTATGTACTTTTCATTCTGTTGCCAGTTTATTAGGAACACCAGTGTAGTTTATTACAGCAGTTGTGCAATAAATCCTACCTCTGTGAAGGATATAAGAGTTTCAGAGAGATGTTGATTTAACTTTCTGGTCATTTTGGAGGCTGTAGTTTGTGGTGAATTATGTTGAATCATATGGAGAGGTGATATATGATGTCCTACACGTTTATATCAGTGAGGTGAGAGTAAATAATGGAAACACCTCTCAGTATAAGGCAGTATAATTCAACAGCCTCCAAAATGGCCAGAAAGTTGAATCAAAACCGGCTGATCAAGCCACCGTACACTATCTGCTCAGCACCAAACAACACTGACACAGTTAGCAACTAGCTGGTGAACACAGGGGAGCATTCAGCTGCTAAAGAGCCTGATATTTCCCTCAGGAGTTGGTGGAGAGTAACCTGAACCATCTGAGAAGCCGTCACTGGAAACTGTCTGGATAAAGAGCGGGCGCTTTCAAAAAAAATACTTGGCAGGTGATTGGAGGAAACATCTATCAATCAAACTCTGGAGCCAGTCAGGAGAAGAGATAAAACATCTTTTCCTATCAAGAAAAGCCTTCAGTGTAGTTCTGTGCTCTGTTTTTCACTTAAGAAATACTCTTCAAATAACCATAGCTATTGCAGCATTGATGCTAGACTGTTTAGGAGCCGCCATTGTTCTTTAGAACGAGTCTCCTCACATACGCCTGTAGCTGCCAGTAGCTCCTCACAGCAAGCTGATTGGTCCGTGGTTTGACTTGCTGGAGACAAACGCATTACTTGAAGCCTGACAAGACGAATGTTCATGTTATATTTGATTCTTTGATTCTCGCGTGATCCTGTGGCACTTACTAGAATCAGCTGCCATGTAAGGTATAGATGGAGAGTAAAGCAGAGCTAAAAGGATAGTGAGTATTGGCTTTAACATTTGCCAGATGGTCAGAAACACAGCTCTGAATGAATATCGTCATTGTCCTCTGGATGTTCAATTGTTACATCCAGAGCTAACACATTAACCCATAAACTTTATGAGATGTTAATATGTCGATATTGTGTTTATAGCTTGTTGCTGCTGCCCCTAATTGGTGGTAATCATTGTAATGTACGTGTGTATTTCTTTGAAAAGAAAAGAAATAATCCCTGTGTGGAGATGGAGGGTGCATTGGCAGTGGTACTGTACAGCATCCCCCTTACCAAAGAAGTGAAAATTATGTATGCGTGCTGTCAGCATCACATATGTTCTGCATGCTTCATAATAACATATGTTGTGTTGTAGAATTGCTAAAATAGTCTTGACACCTATTACCAGCGTAGTTTATACTAACAGACACAAGCCTATGCACAGCACATATGTATAACAATATGTGCATCTGTCAGGTGCTGGTACATTTATTCACAGCTCGACTTTGTGTTATACACACGGTAACACAGTGTACTAAGCATTGTGGGATAAATACTGACATACACCTCGCACATTCAGAGCGGAGCAGTGTGAAGAGACTCTCGGGGGAGCAACCGAGACAAAGAGCCGTGATATATAGCCTCCGAAGGACCAATTGGTGGCTTGTGGTGACAGAATCCCATGTGTTTATTGATTTATGCTTTGTCTTTTGGATCACTATTCCCAACCTTGCGTGCGAGCAGAGGTTGGAAAGTGCATTCGGGAGCAAGTCTCGGATTTGAATTAAGGCGTACAGTCAGTCCACCTCATGAATATTTGATCTTTGTTGCGGCAATAACTCATTTCACTTCACCTTTGTGTCCCCTTGTCGATGTCGTCGATGTGTGAATGTGTTAACGTGTGTGCGTTTGTGTTGCAGTGCAAGCTGGAGCAGCAGGCGTGTCTTACAGGGAAGGATCTCACCCTGAAGTGTTCAGGCCTGTGTCCTTGTCCAACTGCTGCCCCAACATCCATGGAGAGTAAACATGGTAAGATCAAACACACACAATGAAATGAATATATTTAATATGAATTCACTGCAATACAAGGCTTCCACTCTTCTATTCTGTATCTCTGTCTCACTCACAAACAACAATCATCATAACAACAACAGGAATGGATGCAACAAATATGTTCTCCCTGTCCCTCTGGCCTCCGCAGAGAGCTGTACTGGACAGGATCTGGCTGATCTCGGGGAACGTCTGAGAGACTGGTTCCAGCTACTGCAGAGCAATGCCAAGCAGAACAACAATAGCAAGACTGGAGCCAGAACCACTGCAGTCAGCACCACATCAGGTTAGAGCTCCTAATTAATGAATCCAGACTGCATTAGGAAGGAGTTACAATAATACAGTGACAGGTAGTATACAGTGGGAACCGCTTATAGTGATCACGTCTGTCCAGGTCAAATTGATCACTATAAGCGGATGATTATTTTAACCAATTGTTTGCTATTGAGCATCATTTCTCATGCAGATTATCATGTAATTGTCATGTCCCAAGCTTTTTGATCCATATAAGTGGTTGATAACTGTAACCATGATCGCTATTAGAGGTTTCCACTGTACTGTAAAAAAAATATCTTAACGAGTTTAAATCTTGTATTAATTGGAAAAATAAAAATGAGTCCATGGAGAAAATGTAGCTTCACGGTTCTGCTGCGTCATGTTTTCTGCAGCTCTCACTGGATAGATCTTGCAACCGATTGCTGGATATCAAACATTTGAAAACAGTTGCAGGGCTGGAACACTTTTGGGTGGATGTCTCAAGATAACGTTGCATCACATATAGGAACATGCTGTGCTTCAAATCAACAGGAAGTCAGCCTCAGGACCTGTTCAGCCACATGTTGGTGCCCGATAAGCACCAAGTCTTAACCGTGCTGTAAAGTGAGAAGTGGGAGATTCTTGTACTAGTTTGATAGCTAATGCAGTTTTTATAGATGGAACCGGTTTTGTTGAAATCGGTATCATAATTAAAGGTGCTTTATAGACAGGTTTCTGTGCAGCGTCATCACGGAGATGCATACGCAGCTAGGGGGCAGAAAGCAGCATGTCCAGCAGGGCCAAGCTCCAAAGCAGATATGACTAAACTGCACCAACCGCAGAAAAGATGGACAGAAAATGTGTAATACTTCGAGGGGATCACATGCATTTGCTAAAACCAAATGAGATTATGGTTCCAGGCCTGATGGGCAAAAGCATTCTAGTCACAGTGCTAACAAAGCAGCGGGTGTGACTGGAATGCATGGTTAGACTGATCAATAACAGGGTGATCAACCCACTCTCTAAGAAAGTATTTATATGTCTTTAGAGACTGTGTCTCAAATGTTGAAAGTGATGCATGTGACTCATTACAGCTCTAAATTGCTGTAATGTTATGTGAATACAGCGGAGGAAAGCTCACTTTAGCTGCTCCTACTCCCCCGCAATCACAACAACAAGCGGCCACGGATGGAAGCTAACATTTGTTTAAATTTGAATTGGACACATCAGCAATATTGTTTTTTATAATGTATATTTTATTGACTTTTGGCATCATTAATATAGTAGCAAACAACAATTTGCTATGTAAAGATATAGAGGAGTAATTTCTACTTGAGCAGAGAATGAATGAATGTGTTGTAATTCAAGCTTTATCATGTGTTGGTAACACAGCTGTACCAGCTGCGCATGTCTTTTAGTGCATGTATGTGCATGTGAGCATACCCAACTAGCTAGCTAACGTCCGCCACGCTGCACCGCTCTCATACTGTGTTTACAGCTGTCAGTACTGTTGCCATTATTTTCACTGTTAGCACCGTTAGCTGTGGCAGTAGTCACTATGTTGAGAGCCATGCAGAGGCAATAAATATGCTCCCAAACTCACATTTAGTACCTAGAAGAAAATGATAGAGTGGATATGCATTGGAAACAGGAGATAATTCTGAGCACACTGGCATGGTTTCATTTTCCATTTGTGCAGCTGTTCCCTAATAAAAATGAATGTTTGTTTGTCTGTCTCTGTGTTCGCAGTGCTGGACAGGAGCCTGGTGGCCAGCTGTAAGGACTCCATAGGCTGGATGTTTTCCAAGCTGGACACCAATGGAGATCTGTACCTGGACCAGGCTGAGCTGGCCGCCATCAACCTAGACAAGTACGAGGTCTGCATCCGGCCCTTCTTCAACTCGTGTGACTCCTACAGGGACGGCAAGGTCTCCACGGCCGAGTGGTGCCTCTGCTTCTGGAGAGAGAGTGAGTATTCTGGGAGGATGTGAGGTTTGTAGGCTGTGTGTGTCCACAGGCATACACACAGTTCACATGCCTCAGTGCTGACATACTCTCCTTGCATTCTAACTTAAAGGTGCTTAGCTGCCCCCCATGTGTAGCCACCTCCTTGTGTGCCGGACCGTCACTATTTGTCTTCCTACTTATCCTCTCGTTCCCGTGTGGGGTGAAACGGTCACCACAAGGAGCTGAAAACATTCCTGCTGCTTGTTGACAGCCCGGCTCTCCCACAGCTCTCAGAGACTGAGCCTGTCAGCCAACCAGCCAAGCAGAAACTAGGTCTAGGTCCCAAGCTCATACAGTTCTTTGATTGGGAAGGAAACACACTGGAATTGATTTTAAAATTGCAGGAGGTGATTAGAAAACATTGATTACACTCAGAAGAGACATCAGTTTTTACTGTTGATTGTTTTTTGCAGCTTTTAGGCAGTCGTTATCTTTGTTCTGTGTCTAATCGTGCCTAGGAGTGTGCTTTGTTCTCTTGTAAAAAATATTTTCTTTTCCTTTAAGAGCCACCCTGCCTGGCTGAACTCGAGAGGATCCAAGTACTAGACGGCGGCAAGAGAAAGTTTGGTAGGTATCCGACTTCTCATAAGAGCATTTCAGCCCAATTGGATCTGTCTTTCTTGGTGGAGGGATTTCATCCAGCAGATGACAAGCAGGAGGCGGGGATTAGTCCCTGATCAGTCCGGTGGATTAGAACTTGATACTGACAGACGGCGAAGGAAAGCAGCCATCAGCATGTCTTACATGTATGTGTGAGCGGTTGAATATGTGAATGTGTGTACGCATGTGCGCACTGCAGATTTTGGCTGGCTGACTGGGCTCTGAGTCAGGACTCTCCAAGGACACGGAGAGGCGAGCAGGGGGCAGTCTGCCAGCTCAATGCTCAGATATTCCCTTGAAAGACTGAACGGACAGTTCTTGTTTTGCACCGGATCATTTGTGTTTTGTTTTGTTGTTTTTTTTTTTTTTTGTTTACATCAGCTTCTGAAATATTTAACGTCATGACAAATGCCTTCATCACTGAAGAGTATGACAGTTTGCTCTCCTTTAAGGAAAACAGCCTATACCATAGTGATAAATGCAACTACAGTATGTTGTACTTGGCTTTCTGCAGTGTTATGTGTGAACACAGGCTACATTTGATATTCACGTAATGGTTCAGAAATGGAAAACCTTCCAATCTTGTGTCCCACCCTTATCCCAAGATGATTAGCTAGCCACATCCACACCACCCCAACATGCTGCAATATGCTGACTTAACACTTATTCACCCCTATCTTGCCCCATGCGCATATTTGTATTCATGGAATAAGGAATTGGCTGCTACATATGTTGCCTGCATTACTTTCACACTTGGCCTCGGCGCCATGTGTGATGAGGCGTGATGCAGGTTGTGTTCATCTGCTTGTAGATTAAGGTCGCTGTACTGTGGACCTTTCAAACGTAGACCAGGGGTTCTCAAACTTTTTGGGACCAGGAATCACTCGCAGGGAAGAAAATTTACCTTCATTATTTTTTATAATTGTAACACTGATGAAGTATATGGTTACTACCATTTATAGTCTTAGATGCTATTGGAGTTATTAATATTCTAAAGTTTTTAATCTCAATACTTCAGACCTGTTTCATAGTGATAAACAAACACATTTCAGCTTGAATCGTCAAGATAAAATGATATAATCATTTATTAGTCCCACAGCAGGGAAATTTGCAAATGTTATTAAATGTTAATGCCACTTAAATGCTTTTAAACAGAGGGTGATTTTATTCAAATTGCATTTTGACTCAACTTGACAGCATTTATAGCCCACATTTCAAGTAATTGATCTCACAACTTTCACAAAATGAACAGAAGCAAGACTGGCATAGTCCTAATAAATCCAGATATTTTAATTTACCAGTCTAAAGCTGACTGTCAGTAAGTGCTTGAACTTCAAATAATGAACTTGTTGCTGTGTGTCAGAATCATATCATATTTCTATTAGCTCAAAGCTAATGTGGGTGGGAGTAATGGATATAATATGCTAGTTTTATCGGTTCAAATGGTCCATACCTGTAGATATGCAATATTTAATGATACAGTACAGTTTTATAATTTAAAGCAAATTATTTTGCAGACCCCCAGACAGATAGACACGGACCGCACTTTGGGAATCACTGATATAGACATTGTAAATAAGCCCCCTTGTATTTCCTGTAATGCATCAGCTGACAGGAAGTAATCTTGTACCAAAGCTGGAGCCCGAGCAAGCATACCCTACTCTTATTTATTTGTGTTTTTGCATGTGAATGCCAGGTCGATTCATTCCAAGCTGCGACGAGGACGGCTACTACAGGAAGCAGCAGTGTGACAGGGGAGAGTGCTGGTGTGTCAACCAAAACGGAGGAGAAGTAGCCGGGTCTAGGATGCGTGGCAAGCCGGATTGCGGTAAGTCCCGCAGGTTTCAGCTGTCAGTATAGATACATGAATAGAATTTGAAATCGAAAGCTGACTGTAGCAAGAAAAAAAAACAAAACAAAACTCAAAAGTGTCCGCTGCGGATTGGCCCACTTGTCTCCCGCACCCCCCACATGCATTCTGCACAAAGCTTTCTTTATGTTGAAGGACCCACTGCAGCATAACTCACTGCAGGGACCAGTGCCACTTTCATGTGTCCGGAGTCATTTGCATTCTAAAAGCGCCACTTGTCGCTGTGAGAAAAGTCTTTCAAGATAAATGAGGGCTGGTTGGACTGAACCTGCGGCCTGATGAGAATGGTTCCCCTGGCAAGGTTTAGAAATCGCTATTAAAATACAGATAAAGTCAAACACATGCCCAATTTTTTACCACTGCAGTCAGTGTTTTTAAGTTGATTTCAGCATTTCTCCACCGATCGAAAGGACTCCGTCAAAGTTGAGAGGAAGACATGCTGAACAGAATTTATTGCAATATACAAGATTGCCACAGCGGATAATTCAATCTCCCTGCATCCCCCTCCCACCCTGCATGCCCCCCGTCTCTCTACAGATGATGAAATGGCATATTCAGGTGATATTGGCAGTGGGGTTGGATGGGAAGACGAGGAAGAGAAAGAGGCTGAGGAGACTGCGGAGGAGGCTGAAGAGGAAGAGGGAGAAGTGGGAGAGGTCGATGATGGGGGCTATATCTGGTAAACATGTAGTTCAACCTCTCTATAGGAGCATCTTGATGGTCTCGATCCACACACACACACACACACACACACACACACACACACACACACACACACAGACACAGACACACACAGATCCTGAAAAGAGATGGACGTGGTGAAGCTCTCACACTCAGAACAACACTTGCTGATGAAAAAGCAAAGGGAGAGGGTTGCGCGGGTTGGGAGAGGGATGATGCATATGTTATGGGTGTATTTAATGTAACAGGATGTACTTTAAACAGGCAGGGGAAGGGGACATATCACTATTAAGATATTATGGGTCTGGAAAATTTTGTCCCTCATACTTGTGAATCTTTGTTCTCTTCTGTTGTAAGTCCTTTGAACTATCTTTGAGCAGTTTTTAGCTGATGCATAATGGAGACTTTAAGCAGTTGCAGGTGCTTGTCGTGCTTGCATTTTAAAAAATGGAGAAAGATTGAGTGCGTTTCAATACTCCAAATTGGCCTCTTTCATCTTTTTTCTTTCTACAGATTAACAACATTTAGAGTTTTGATTTCCGGTAGGAAACGGGCGATGAAGAGAGGAAGCCATGTTAGAATATTGAAAAGCACCCTATCACTTTACCGTTTTCATGTCATTCGCTTTGGCTCATACGTGACAGTAGTCATTCATGACTTATTAAAAAAAAAAAAGCTTCTCACGCATCACTCTTTAGCTTGTATATAATGTGTGTATCAGAAGACAGATTGTCACCTATTAGTCCCATTATCAATGCCTTGAAAGACTAGCGGAATATACTGCTTAGTTGACAAGTGTACATCGTATCATAATGTGGATCAATTATTGTGTTTAATAAAAAAAATAAAAATAAACTGGTCTATGTGGCCCAGCTGGCTGCCGTACATCTGAGTCTGTTTTTATTCCTTGCCATATTTTAGCATGGTCATGATCCTTGATCAGTGGCCATTTTTTCCAGTGAACATTTAGGGCTGTCCTGAATACCATTTTTTTTGGGCTTCAAAGCTTCGGTAAGAAATATTCTAGGGTAGTCGAAGCTTTGGGACAGTGCTGCTGCTGCACTACTGTACCCACACACACCTCTACACATAACAAACAGCAATATCCCTCTGAGAAGAACTAATAATATTTAATGTTGAATATGAAAAATGAATAGTGGGATTAGTCCTTATTTCATGGATTATTTGGGGATTTATACATTATTATTATTATATTTCATACTTATGTACAGTTTATAAAAAAACAAAGCAGTCAAATACTGATTTGGAGGTTGATTACCATGGCGATGATCGAAGCTTCGAAGCATTCAGGTCAGCCCTAGTAAGCCAAATGTGTATTTCTTTAAATCTGTGGTTTCCTAATTTTAACAGGTCTAAAAATCTTGCTACTATTGTGAAGTCTACCAGTTGTGTGGTCTGATGGATTTTTGGATCATTTACAGCCATCAGCAGAAGAATAGTTTTCAAAAAAGTTAATATTCGAGTTTCAAGAATGTAGTTTAAAGTGGCAATCCTTAAGATTTCAGTCCTGGTTGACTGGATTTCTAATTATGTGTCTTTTTGTTTATACAGGAGTATAGAAATATACTAGTACTAAACAGTTGCTCTGTACCTAACAGTAGCCAGAGTACCGCTGGCTCTGGAGGTCTGTGCAACCCTCCAAGGATATACCTCCCCAGACCATCACTGACCCACCACCAAACCAGCATCTTACAGGCAGCGTAACGTTTACCATGGCATCTCCAGACTCTTTCACGTCTGTCACATGGGCTCAGTGTGAACCTGCTCTCATCTGTGAAGGGAACGAGGCGCCAGTGGTGGACCTGCCAAATCTGGTGTTTTCTGACAAATGCCAATTAAGCTGCACAGTGCTGGGCTGTGAGCACAGGTCCCACAAGAGGACATCAGGCCCTCATGCCACCCTCATGGAGTGTGTGACAGTTTGGTCAGAAACATGCACACCAGTAGCCTGCTGGAGGTCATTTTTGTAGTGCTCCTCCTGTTCCTCCTCGCACAATGGAGCAGATACCGGTCCTGCTGCTGGGTTGATGCCCTTCTACGCCCCTGTACTGCCTCATGCTACAAGTAGTGGCAAGGACACTAGCAGAACACAAAACTAGAGAAGAAGCAGTCAGGAAGGATCAGGAGAGAGCAACTGTCTATGGCCACCACTTGTAAAATCATTCCCTTTTAGGGTTGTCTTGCTGTTGGCTCTCCATTGCACCTGTTGTCACTTTCATTTGCACCAAAGCAGGTGAAAGTGATTCAAAATCATTTGTGCTTCCTAAATGAACAAATTAATATCCCTGAAGATTAACTGACTTAGTGTTATACTGTGATGATTAAGTGTTCCCTTGATTTTTTTTTGTGCTGTGTATAAATGTTTCAGTACTTTCATCAGTGAGCCATAGGTTCAGTCATCACTGTTACCTCCTTCAGCAATAGATGACTGTGACTTAACAGTCATTTATTTAAATGAAAATCCTCAGGATTGACACTTAAAATACAAAGATTCTAATAAATAATGCTGCACATTTAAAAAAAAAACAAAAAACTACCATTTCAAAGACATAAACCTCCTCTCTGTGTGACTTATCCTCTGGGGCGCACATGTCATTGTCAGCTCACTTCTACTCTTTTCCTTACCTCACTCTGCAGTGGCTTATAGCTATGGGAAACCTGCAGAAATGAGATACTGTCTGCATATCAGCACAATGCCTATAGAAAACTCTCTCCTCAGCCTCCTCGGGACATTGCTAAAGCCTCTCCACTGTCAACTATTCAGCCTGGGAACAGTGAAATAGAAACCTTACAGTACGATTCAGTGTACGCACGTTCTTGGAAGCTCAGGCCACAGAAAGTTCGTCTTAGCATTGTAAAAACTGACTGTACAATCCTCTGAAATGTCTTTTCTCAGTTTCACGTTTCGGTGATAATGGAAACCTGTACCAGGAACTTCCCAGTGGGTGAAACCTTAAATGTGTTAGCTGTGATTGCCTGCCAACAGATGTCTGAATACCTGATACCGACAGCAAGTCTTCTGGCTACCCAGAGGGACCAATCATTTTCAGCAACCTGTCTGCACATTAATATTCCTCCTGCTTGGTGAAAACAAGCCATATATAACCGAGCAGAGTGTAAATCCTAACACATTCATATACAAAATGCAATGACTTTTCTTCATGCTGTGACTTTAAAATAACTAAGGCTCAGATGTTCAAGGTGAAACTTGATGTGCTTTATGAATTTACATTGAGATGAAAATGGATAATCTTGCATTATTCAGCCCTCTAGCTCTATTTATATTCATTTGGTATTTTAGCTGTCATAATTTGTGATAAGTGTGTACAGAAATATACCCAGCATACACTGAAATGTCACCAGAATAAATTATTTTATTAATATAATTACAGCACAGTACAATAAAACAATCTCTGCAGATATTAAAGTAACTTGGCTGTTAACATTAAGTGGTCTTATAAATATTTCACAGTTTAATGCATGATTCTGGGCGAGCGGATCAACATTACAAATTAATGATTCTTGTTTTAGTTGCATTTACTCCTTCAGGTCTTTGACTTTGCACTCGTCTTTGTAACAAACTGAAGAATGAAACATTAAGTTATATATTTGAAAATACCAGTTTTTGCTTTAATATTAATTTGATGATCTAATATGATTTTGCACATGATCCATATTAATTTAACCATTCGGTCTTTTTCTCTAGCATATCTGGAGGTGCTGGGTTCCTCAGTTACAGTTTGCTTTGTGCACCCTGCAGCCTCCACACTGTGCTGACTTCTGTTTCTGCTGTATCCAACACCCTGAACACATTAACATCCCTTGTCTGTTGAAAGTGCTGCAGTGATCTCTGGAAAACAGTCACTGGGATGCTAAAGTTGAGGTGTGGGTAGGTCACTTTGGCAGCCAAGTCCCTTGTGTTGCTGGACACGATGCCTGCAAAACAGCAAAAATCCAGATACTCTTAAAAACTGCAAATACAGCAGCGCAGAAAGAGTAATCTGGTGTGTCTGTCTACACATGAGCTGTGTTGTTACCGTGAACTTCTTTGTGGTGATCATCTGCCCCCCACTGATCAAACAGAGTACATGATTTTGTAGCTGCAGGGTTTCTTACCCAGAAGCTCTCCGGAGTGTGTCCGAACCACAGCGCCCCCGCTGGTCCCTGCTTGTACTGCACAAGTGGTCTGAAGCATAACGGGCTGGTCATTCAAGCTGATGGTTTTAGAGAGGACGCCACAGGTCAGGGACGGACCGCACCTCCGACCCAATCCACCATATCCCACCACAACTACAGATTCACCTTCAGGCAGAGAAACCAAGCTGAACATTAATCTTAAAGGGTCTCATTAAGGTGAAGAAACCAATGTTACTTTGTTTCCACCAAACAAGACCCAGGTCAAACCTGGATTGTAACTCTGAGCCATTCGAGGGGCCATGGCCTCTGTGGCGGTGTCTCTCAGCTGCACCAAAGCTAAATCATAGGGTGAAGAGGCTTTAGTGGAAAACAGCACATCACCCACAACATCATGGACTCTGTGAAACAGAAGACACACAAAAAAAACCAGCAAACATCACATATTCTGTATTGTTTGTGCCAAATCAGTACACAATGTGATCAGAAACATTACAGCTTGAAAAAGTTGGAAGCAGCTACTGATGCCCGAGCCACCTCAACTGGCTCCTTTCAATGCAAAGGAGCAGCGGCTCTACTCCGAGTCCCTCACAGATGGCTGAGCTTCTCACCCTTTCTCTAAGGGAGATTCCAGCCACTCTTCTGAGAAAACCCCTTTTTGGCCGCTTGTACCCGTGATCTAGTTCTTTCGGTCATGACCCAGCCCTCATCACCATAGGAGAGAGTAGAAACTAAGATATGACCGGTAGATTGAGAGCTTTGCCTTCCAGCTCAGCTCTCTTTTTGTCACATTGATGCGGTAAAGCGAACGCAACACTGCCACTGCTGCTCCGATTCTCCGGCCAATCTCACGCTCCATTGTCCCCTCACTTGCAAATAAGACCCCCAGATACTTGAACTCCTTCATTACATTACATTTATTTATTGTTTTTAATTCATATTATTATTATTATTATTATTATTATTATTATTATTATTATTGTGTGGTATATGTATGAATGAATGTGTGAAGGTTGTGTGAACACTCCAAATTTAATTGTATGGTTCTTAACGATGCAATGACAAAGGCATTTTATTCTGCTGTACTCTATCCTGGAGTAATCTTCATCCTAAATGCTTCACCAGCTTTATAAACAAGCACATGCCCATTAATTTGTCACTTTAAGGGCATGAGTCATCCGTTTTTTGTATTTCTTGTATGGTTACTGTACAGCTATTGGGGCAGTATGTTTCGTTTTGTGCGATATGTGATTATATGTTTTGTTGTTGAGGGCACTAAGACAAATTCCTAATCAGCTCCAGTTGATGTGGCAATAAATGACTGAATCTAGAATCTGTTAGTCCTACCAAGCGGAAGAAACTAAAGAAGATATCAGAAGAGGAGGTGAAAACACCTGTGTGGGTGAGTCAAGGGTGTTACCAGTTTCACTATGTTTTACTACCAACTCTTGCTCACAGTAATACACTTTCCTCAGTGAAGTTTGGTTGGTAGTGCCCACCAGGTGCAGCACAAACCAGTCCTGGATTATTGTGACTTTATAAACAGGCGCTGTTGTTGAGTTTTGCTGTGGCTTCAAGAACTATCAAGAACAAACTAAATGCAACTCAGTGTGCAACTAAATGTGGTTTGAGTTTTACAGCAAATATCTCAAAATGTCATAGTAGGAAAAACACAGGTGTGATTAATAACCTTAATGATAGCTGTGTTATTCCGTTCAGAGTGTCAGACCCCTGGTATTGTGCTTGGTGGCATTCCAGCATTCAACTCAGCCATCATTAATGTTATGAGTTGCACCTGTGCATCAAACTCCTTCCTGTGGAGAGAAGGGAGTGGTTGGGGAGCCCACACTTAAAGGGATTAAGATGTCACCTGTCCCTGTGGTGGAACTTCAGGGTGACTGTGGACTTCCCGTTGATAACATGGCGGCAGGTCACAACCAGCTGAGAAGCGACGACGACCCCCGAGCCCCAGAAGTGTCCACTGTTCACGAAGCACACAGTGGGGCATTTAACAGCTTTTGACTCGTGGGCTGCGGCGGACATGAGGAGGTCTGCCTCTCCCGGATGGAGCCAAACATCTCGGAGTGGATCTTGAACTCTAGCGCAGCGGATGATGTTCCTGAAGATCAGGTGGACAGAGCAGACCAAGGTGAGACCTATCCACTCGTTCGCCTTCCAACCAAACGGAGACACGATCAGTCCAAGAAGACGCACATCGTCTGCGCCTTTCACCCCAAACAACCCTCCACCCTCAGTGCCTGGCAAGCACCGGGCGTCTGTGAGGATGACAGCGTTGTCCTCTCCGGCGAGGTTGCTGATGATGCCCCTGCTGAGGGTGCTGATGAAGAGATCCAAGCAGAGGGAGCCAAAAGGTGAGCCACATGCCACTACCGGGCAGCCTTTCTCGATGGATGTGCTGCTCTGCCATGGTATGGTCCCTGCAGTTGTGCTGCTGTCAGCCACCACACCTGCCTTGAGTACAGCAAACCAGCTGAGGAAGTGGGCATCTTTGATCAGCTCCTCATCCTCTTCATCATCACTATGGAAACGCCACTGGTCAGCCTCTGGGAAAACTGCCTGGAAAGCCTGTTTGAACTCCAGGCAGTTCACCAGCATCAACAACTCTGCTGAAACTTCCCGTTGAAGTGTTTTGTTTCCTCGTGCAGACTGGCTGGAGCCCAAATGTCGTTCAGCTGAAAAGCTGACGTTGATTTTAAGTTTTTTACTGAAGCTGTGTGGCGACAGGAAGCTCTGGTCTGCGGAAAGGGGCTCTTTCTCGGTGATAAAATGGGAAAACGGGACCCCAGTACATATCACTGTTCGAGCCTGAGGGTGGACAATAACTCCACTGCAGCTCACGGATTTCTTTGCTGTACAAGCCTCAAACACTTTGACTACACAGCAACTCTTCTCTACGTCCTTTACCTCCATGGCGCCAGCGACATGTGAACTTTAACTTATAGTCGATAACGGAGTTTAGCAATTTCAAGATGATGGAAAACCGTTGGAAAAATCAGCACAGAAACCAATGCTGAACAAGAAAACAAAGCTCCATACTGACCAGGTACGTTCACCTGATACCGACTTTAAACCAGTGTTTTACCGATAATAGTGTATATATACACTGTGGTGTTCAATAGCGTGAATTCCGTCGCCTAGCTTCCTGGTTGAGTCTCATTGGTCCACGAGAAACTCCGACATCTACCGATTAATGTGATTGGTTTCATTGTAAATACGAACAGCTATGAGCCAATGGGAAACAAGGAGGCGGTAGCCTGTATTCTGACACTGAAAACACAATGTTTGCACCGTTTTAGAAATGATTTGACAACATTAATATCTGAAAGGGATCCTAGATTACCTTTAATTGCCGATAATATGTTAAACTATGCTTTTAATGGCAAAACGTGGAAAGGTTGATGCCAGCTAATTTTCTTTTAGTTATTTTAGATTTTTAAGAAAGCAGTCAAATGCATAAAATGAAATGTAACAGCCCAGTATATTTACCAAAAATTACTTATTACAATACAGTAAAGATCACCTGGAAAAAGGTCCCATATTATAGTTTAATTGCATTAAATTTGTAATTATTTCTTAGCAGTACATTTTAACTATTAATATGAATGTTTAATATTAATATCAATTCTTTTTATTGCCCATTAAAATGTCAAATTATTTTGCAATTGATTCCAATTATACATAGATGAATAAATCAATTTGTAAACAGAGTTATTAATGGCTATTTTTATTGTACAATTAGTTATTAAAATATTTATTATTATTAATGTTGTCCTCCATATTTAACTTGTATTACATTTGGAATTATACATTGTAGTAATACATAGTATTGATTAATAATGTTTGCAATTGTTGTAGCAAACATTTTCCTATTTAATAATTTAATTAAAAAAAAAAAGTCAGACGAGAAAGATTTAAAGGATTGTCAAAAATATTTATTATGCTCAAACTTCACACCTTTTAATAAGAGTATAACCTACCTTTTGCAACAGATACATTCAGAGCTCGATGTAACATAAGGCAAGCCAGATTTTTATTGCAAAATATAAATAAGAGATTATATACAAAATAATGTGTAATATTGCACTAAGAGGTAATTTCATGCATATCTTTTGCATGCCCTATTTTTAAGCACCACCCAAGTACTCTCATAATATCACTGCGTGTTGTGAGCAGCCACTAATCACCAAGTACTCAAGTTGTTTCACAGCAGTTCACCATCATGAAAACAGGTTGTTTGGCATCCAAATATGAGTTTGTTACATCACCTGGCTGTACTGATACAGTTATTTGACACAGCAAAATGTCACTTAATGCACTTGTGGTCACATTCATACAATGAGCCTGTAGTGGTAAACCCTTCAATGATTAAAATGAAACATGCATTCAGTAGAACGGTCAGTATCCTCAGAGGTAGCCGGCTACTATATTAACACTTTTCTCTTTAACACATATGCAGCACTTTCCAGGAAAACCATTCTGTTCATAATAAATGTTATGGTACTTCGCGATTCCCATTAGTTTGAAAGAAGGAGGATAATATAAAGGCATTATAATAAATATTCATCTTCAATCAAGAAAGAGTAACCCCGAGTACAAAACCAAAATTGACCTTCAGTGTAAGTCTACACCAGCAGCTAAAAATACACCCGGGTCAGAAACTGGTTCACAGTGAAGACATGTTCTATATGCTGGACAGAATTCTCTTCAGGCTTTAGGTAAAGGTGGAAACCGTGAAGATTATTTTCCACACTCAATCTGAGCAATACAGACTGATGATTCGTAATTTAATCTTTGACTTACTGTGGTATAATGCTTATGACAAACCACTGAAGAATACAGAACACAAAACACTACTTGTAACACTTTTCCTACTGGCAGAGTCAAAGTAGTCCTAAATATTTAATAAAATGTCTTTTTACGGCAGGTAGTTTTGTGTGGAACAATAAGGTAAACAAGGTTATTAGAAGAACGTGAATCAGTCAATATATTGGGAGAGCCAGCGGAAACCATCTCCATATCCTTGTCTCTTCAGCACGCTACACATGAAAACTTCCATTGGCCTCAAATTCAGCTCCTTCAGCGACACTTTGCCCTGAAAAAAAAAAAAAAAAAACACACAGATTTTAAAGGGATAGTATGTAGTATTTGCCGACATTTAGTGGTGTGGTTGCAGATTGCAACTAACTAAACCACTCCTCCCTTTCCAGCAGTAATGTGAACTACCGGGTGCAAAATTGCGGTAACACCGTTCAACTCAGAGGCCATCCTTACCATAATAGCACTACTTTAGGAGCAACAGAAGTCCGACGGTGTCTGGCTGTACCACGGTTTTGCACTCTGCGGCTCATGTTACCAGTTTCTCAAGCATATTGGACGACTACTTTGGCCTTCATGTAACGTAAAAACATGAAAGGCTCTTTAGACCCAGAGTTTAGTTTGTCCATTCTGGGCTACTGTAGAAACACAGCAGAGCAACTTTGTGGCCTCGGTGAAGAAGAAGAAGATGATAGACCTTTATTCGTCCCACTAGGGGAAATTCAATTTTTACACTCTGTTGTTTTTTACTTATACACGGTACATGCAGACCCGGGACACACACATGCACAAACAGGACCCATATACATGCATCAAATGGAGAGATGTCAGAGTGAGGGGGCTGCTTCTGACAAGCGCCCCGAGCAGTTGGGGGTTTGGTGCCTTGCTCAGGGGCACCTCGGCAGTGCCCAAGAGGTAAACTGGCACCTCTCCAGCTACCAGTTCACACTCAGTTCTTGGTCATGTCGGGACTTGAACCGGTGACCCTCTGATTCCCAAGCCAACTCCCTACAGACTGAGCTACTGCCGCCCCAGAAGAGGACCCTCTCCCTATGTAGGTATGAAGGGCTCAATGTAAGCTAATGAAAACATGATTCTTAGTTTCAGGTGATTATACACTAGGGCTATCATGAATACCATTTTTTGGGCTTCAAAGTTTCAATGAGAAACATTCAAAGTTATTCGAAGCTTTGTGGTTTAGTGTGGTGCAGCAGGCTGATACGTGCTTCTATCTGTCTGTCTCTATCTCCCCCATTTCAGTGCCTGAGACAATGCCAAACAGCAATATCTGTCTGAGAATAACTAATAATACTTAATATTGAATATGAATAATGAATAATGTTGTGGGATTATTTCTTATTTCATGGGATATTTGTGGATTTCTACATTATTATTGTATACCTGTATATAAAAAATGAAAAATATAAATAAAACAAAGCATTCAAATAGTGATTTGGAGGTTGAATACCATGGACATACCATGGAGTCAAAGCTTCAAAGCATTCAGCCCTATTATACACTAAAGAAAATATAGTGATGAATATTATATACCATTTCTGCAAATAGATCCCCCAAATATTACACATTGTTACTTTAAATTAAAAAAAATCTTTTACCATGGACAATGAACATGTACGGTCAATATCTTAAACTTGTAACTTTCTGCATGTTGTACGATAGAGAAGGTGAAATTGATGAAGTGATATTTGTAGAGCTGTGAGCTGGCTAAATGACATGAATCATTCATCATGGCTCACTATCTATTGCCCCCTGCTGCCACTGTATTTAATGAAAGCAGTGGCGCGCAAAGCACACCTAACCTTGGCAATTCAGATTTGTATTAGAGTTTTCAACTATCTCAGAGCAGCAGTGGGTGCAATAACACTTTTGTTCTGTGCTGAAAGGAAGGTAGGTCTGGCCTTGTGAGATTTGTGAAGCCGACTGTTGTTGATATTCAGTGAAAATGTCCCTGAACGATCAGACGGCATGGATTTTCTATTTTTATATGCAGTCATAAAGCAGAGTACGGAGTAACTATAGCAAATATGTCCTTATAGCGTTTCTACTACTTACCACATACTTTAATCATTCATTACCTTTCCAGTTGTGTGTCCGTGCAGACCAAACATTCCTCTGAGTGCATCCTCACTGATGGCCTCCGGACGGTCGATCTTATTCCCCAGGATGAGAACCGGGACGTTGGAGATGGTTTCATCCGTTAACAGAGCCTGCAGACAGAAAGTGTCAAATATACACCAAAGACAACTAGCAGGTAAAAGTCAGTATAATTAACTTACATCCAGTTCAACTTTAGCCTCTGCTAGTCGCTCATGATCCGCACAATCCACCAGGTAGACGATACCGTTTATGGCTGGGAGGTAGTTCTTCCAGATCCTTCGTGCTATGAGAGCAAACACAGCTTCAGCATTCATGTAACACACAGCTGCCAATGCATCAAACAGCAGTTTTCTTATTCCCACCTTGTGTATGACCTCCAAGGTCAAACGTAGTAAAGGTCATCCCAGCTATTGTCAGCTCCTCAGATGCTGAGGACAGAGGGGAGGGGAAGCAGTGATTTTAGATAAGCAGTGAGGCAAGAAACGCACAGATTGACTGCGGAACTGACAACATGTCAATTCGCGGGATGTACTTGGATGTAGTGTTGGCACATGCTGTCCTAGCCTGTCATCTCTGAGCATGTGCAGCAGCGTTGTTTTTCCAGCATTGTCTAGACCGAGGAACACTAGCTTGCCACTCTTCTTGTACAACCCTGAGGATAAGAAGAAAGCAAACAATATGAATTTAATATAACCTCACTATAAACATGCATTTGGTTATTTATCTCAGCCTTGAAGAGGACAGGGAGGCCCCACAGTCCTAACAATACCAAAGGGGTTTCTTTCTTTTTTTTTTAATCATATTCAGGAATGCCATTGAAGTTCTAATAAATCTGTGTTGATACACATTTATGGCATCTGGTTTTTAGAAACATAAGCTAGATCAGTGGTACCCAACCTTTTTCCTTAAATTACCCCTTTTCTATCATTGAGTAAATTGATGACTCCCAACTCAGTGACGTAGTTTATGGATATTTATTATATTCAGTGCATAACAGTACAGAACAAGTGATTACATGTACAACTGATATAAAATTAACCCAAATAGTGAACATGATAACTGCAGGAAGTTTGTGGTGATTTGGATGAATTTTTAGCAGATTATTTCCTGTAAATATTGCATCAGAGATGTGTTTTCCTGTTATTTTTAGGAACTTTAAATACAGTTCTGTTTGAATTATGTTTTTTTAACATTCAGTCAAAGGTAATAGGCTTCCAGGGGACCCCCTGGTTGGGAATCCAGGGCCTGCATGATACCAAAAAGAAATCTGTATATGATACAATTATGGTGTCAATATGAAATTCTGCACAGTTGTGAGTATTTGGGCTGAAATTGGTGAAATATACAAAAAAAAATAAATAAACAGACTTCTAATGATTCAGAATAACATAACTTTACCATGTGTACATCAGGAGTCTTTAAATAGCTTTTTCAGAGATCTACCTTGACCTATTCATTAAAAAAAGCTTGTATGATTGTCATATTTTGTGCTATTTGTGCTTGGTATTTTGTCTGTAGCCCTAATTTGACCTTGACCTCTACTGACAAAAGGACAAACAGACAGTTCAGACTGACCAAAAAAATTAAACCTACTGTTCTGTTTCTGTCAAATAGTTATGTTTCATGTTACATTTTCACTTGAAACTTTGGGAAATTTCCTTTCTGGCAAGATCTTAATCATACCTAAAGTCAATGGGGATTGTGTGCTACGGACATTTTTGTTTGGTTCTGTCATTTCAGGTATTTTTGCGTGGAGTGGAGCAGGGTGACGTCAGATGGCACAATGTGGTTAGGGCTGTTTGAGAACTGATGTACAATACTCTACCTAGTAGCTGCAAGACACTGCTGAAGCTCCTGTAGATCCAGTCAAATATAAAAGACATTTCTCTGGACTGCCTGTAATACAGATCATACAACTGAAATAATTTATTGTGGCACATTAAAGAAAAACACAGCAGTGATTAGCTCAAGTTGCTGTTAGACCTTAACAAAGCCCCCTCCCCTTTCATGAGTCAAGCATACAGTACATTAAAATATGTCCCAAATAAAAACACAGCACATAAAAAAACAGACTTAATGTTGCAAAAGGGCAGGATCTAACACTGAAGCTCATTGTTAATCATTATTCCTGACCCTGGATTACTCTGCTGGTATGTGTAAGCTCTGTGTAATGACACACAAGCTTTAAAGCATGAAGGGAAAGGAGGGCAAACAAGTCAACAAATAGATGATTTTTAGATACTAGTTTGTTCTGAGAGCTCTCTCACTAAGTCACACTGATCTTTCTCTGACTATTTTTATGACAAGTTGTGGCAAGGACACTTGATCTCAGCAGTCACCCCCTGCTTCCCCTCTCTCTCTTACACACTCTCTCTCTCTCTCTCACACACACACAAACACCTGTCACTCTGTGTGAGACTTGATGTGCTTGTTGCAGTTAATGGTGAGGCCTTCAGTGACTAATGCTCTGGGGAATTACCCAGCTGTTGATTACTTTAATGTTTCAGCTGGGTCATTTGTAAACACCAAACTCCATTTATAAAGTATTGCATTAAGTCCCTACATCTGTGGATGAAATACTATCACACAACAGGCACCGTGTGCTGAGTTAGCCCTCAAAAAATGTCGGTGGTCACGTCAGAAACCGCAGGTTTTCATCCAAATGTCAAATCAGTATTCCATAACAAATACACGCCAATAAAACCATAAAGCACGAAAGGACACTGAACTCGTGACTGAGCTCCTCAGAAATGTTTATTCCAGTGATTTCACGGTTACTGCCACAGTTCGGCTTATCACGTGTAGCTCGTAGGAACGACATCATACAGTAAACAATGGCAAATATAGTAAGTAAACAACATGGGCGCGCAAAGAGGTTCAGAATGACTAGCTGAACTAAACCTTTATAATGTCAGAAAAGTGGTTCAACAGGCAGAAAACTACGCTTAAAATGTTAACTGGAACAGTGTAAACTTAATATATAATTGTGGGTATTACCTTGGTCTGCCGAGTTTATTAAATGCCCGTCTGCTGGAGTTTGGTCCAAGCCCGTCGACTGGCGTATAGCCTGCGAGTTTGACAGTTGGCCGGAAATACGTCACTACAGGACGGCCATAAGAGGGAGGGGCCAACATGCCAGTCACGTGTCTGAAAATGAACCATAAACTCTCACTCTTTTACTGCAGCACTTTCACTGCTACATCTGTAGGATATTTACTACTCTCTACAGTAGTACCACATACAATGTTCAAGTCATGAAATGCTCAAGCACAGTTTAAAGTTCTGTTAAAGATGCCGTAATATATTTTGAATTTGAGGACCGAGGAGATTTAATTCATACATTTTCTTGAACAATTCCCCATATGTGTAACTAAAAATCCAGAATTTATTTTGGAATTATACTTATTTTTATTTTATATCTTCATATGTTGATATAAATTGTTAAAGAAAACACAATGAGGTACAAAAGCCTGATAGTATACAATTATCCCAAACGTTAAGCCAAAGGAACGATCTAAAATACCTGTGAAAGCAGTGAAGTATACGGAACAACAAAAAGAAAATAATGACAAAAAATAATGAAAGAAAATATTCAACTTTATTTCCTTACAACTTTCATACTGACAGTATGAGCTCATTAAACACACAAAAGTCCTTGTCTTGTAATCTAGAATACAATGATCAGCTATAACATTACGGCTAACATTACGTCCACTGACAGGTGACGTGAATACTTCACTTGATTATCTTGTTATAATGGCACCTGGCAGTGGGTGGGTTATATTAAGCAGCAAGTAAACATTTTGTCCTTGAAGCTGATGTATTGGAGGCAGAAAAAAGGGCAAACATAAGGACATGAGCGACTTTGAATAGGGCCAAATTGTGATGACTAGACTGGGTCAGAGCATCTCCAAAACTGCAGCTCCTGTGGGATGTTCCCAGTCTACATGGGGAGCAAAGGCTGGCCTGTGTTGTCTAATCCAGCAGAGCTGAAAAAATAAATGCACAGTGCATCACAGTTTGTTGTGTATAGGGATGCATAGCTGCAAACCAGTCAGGGTGCCCATGCTGACCTGTGTCCACCAACAAAAGTGCCTACAATGGGCATGTGAGCATCAAAACTGGACTACAGAGCAATAGAACAATGTGGCCTGGTCTGATGAATTATGTTTTCCTTTACATTATGTGGATGGCCGGGTGCATGTGCATCACTTACCTGGGGAAGACATGGCACCAGGATGCACTATGGGAATAAGGCAAATGGAGGCAGTGTGATGCTTTGGACAATGTTCTGCTGGGAAACCTTGGGTCCTGCCATTCATGTGGATGTTACTTTGACACGTACCACCTACCCAAACACTGTTGCTGCCCAAGTACACCCCATCAAGGAAACAGTATTCCCTAATGGCAGTTGCCTCTTTCAGCAGGACAATGCGCCCTGCCACACTGCAAAAATGTTCAAGAATGGTTTGAGGAACACAATAACAAGTTTGTGGTGTTCAGTCGGCCTCTGAATTCTCCATCTCAATCGAACATCTGTGTCCAAATTACAGGACTTAGAGGATCTGCTACTGACGGTTTGGTTCCAGATACCGCAGCATACCTTCAGAGGTCTAGTGGAGTCCATGCTGTGACGGGTCAGGGCTGTTTTGGCGGAAAAAGGGGGACCTACTCAGTATTAGGCAGGTGGTCATGATGTTATGGCTGATTGGTGTAAATTCTGTGTTGTGCAAAAATAATAATCACATTTTGATGATAATTTAACCAGAGCAGCTTTATTAAAGCAGTTCAGAGTCTCATACATGATGGCACAAGTATCTACAATCGTGGTACCTGTACTTTGTTGAAGACAGTACAGAAAACTTTGTTAAATATGTGAAAATTCATTGGTCAAGACATGAGTACTTTTTTTTTTAACTTTTCTCTTTCTCTACAGTATCTAACCACTCTCTCTCCATCTACAGGGAAACAGCCAGCCCAGGCCCAACCATCCATGTACCATCCAATTGGTTCCCACTGGTAAGACAATCTTCAAGTATTCCTATGAGAGATGAGCCTTTCACTCTGCTCCAATCCAGCCAGCTCCTGGTTTACTTCCTCTCATAGTAGAACCATCTATCTACTGCAAATGAAAAACATTAACGTCAGCTCACGTCAGATCTATCAAGTTCAGAAATCCAATCGTTATTTACAGAACATTTTTTGAAGAGCTACCTGATGAGGGGATAGGTTCTTCTTCTCCACGGGGTAATGTCTAAAAAATAGAGTGAAACAGTAGTTATGAAATAATAATTAAAGAGGAATGAAACCTGGTGCTGATAGATGTCATTATGCTGTCATGAACAAATTTTACTTACTTCACCAACAGCAGCTTTAGCCTCATCTGCTGAACAGCAGTAAGGGCTGTCACAGCTCGAGACACACGTGTTTTTGCTGTATTGCATGATAAGACAGACATTCATAGATTAGAAGCCATAAATGAATGGTGATTTTCAGATTACATTTCTCCTAAAAGAAGCTGTATTTTTCTGCTGTGGTCAAATCAGTACGAACAGTGTTTACCAGCTCAGTTCACCAGCTTTGGTCTTTTGGGAAATGAGGGCTTCCCAGAAGTTGTGAGTGCTCTTGATTATTTTAATGGCAAAGTCCTGAAACAACAACAAAAAAACAGTTAAAGGACCATTATGTAGTACTGACAGCTAGCATTTAAAATGGGTACTGCAGTCCAAATTCAAGAAATTGGAGTTGTGGCCCATCCATTTCTCCCATGTGACTGATTGCAGTTAGCATGTATTAGCATCACAGCATTAGGTTATGGCCAGCAGCAGTAGTCTGAATCACTTCACCAGCAGTGCATGGATCACAGACAGATTTCATGAGGTTTTTAACTTTGGGTAGAATCTCACGTTACGTTATCTCAGTTGATCAAGTTCGTTTGCTTGCTTCCATAGTTGCAGAATGCTGTGTTTGCATGCCAGATTGTATCATATGTGGCAACAGGGTGTTGAAATGAGCAGTGGACGGAGCACACCGGCCAAAAAAAAAAAAAAAAAAAAATACAGACGTCCTGAACTGGATGGAAAATGGAAATTACTGGCTGTAGCATCATTGTCAGAGAAGCCAGTATTTCAATTTAGCATGTTTCTTTAATCTCTGATGACATATCATGGTCACTTTGTGATTTATCACAGTAAATACATTACATATTAGTCCTTTAAGTCCTTAGTTGAAAGTAAGGTAAGGTCACAGCAAAGTTGATTGTTTGAATGTGAGCAGGGCTACTCTGACAAAACAGAAAAGTGCTTGAGATTAATCAAAACCCATCTGTCACATTAAAAATGATAGCTAATTAATGTGTGTTAGGTGTAGAGACCTTGTCTTTGAACTCCTCGCTGAAAGCGAACTGGTTCTCTGATTTCCCGTCTGGCACTTTGTACCTCCTGAACCAGTCGACTGTGGACTCCAGGTAACCGGGTTTCAGGCGCTGGACATCATCAATGTCTGAACAGAGATGAGGACAAAACAAAATAAGTTCAGCATGACTGACGCAGGACTGCTCAGAAACAGACAGTGGAAAAACTTATAGGTTCTTACCGTTAATGTCGTTGGCTTCAGGGTCCTCCACATTGATTGCAATCACTTTCCAATCGGTCTCGCCCTCATCAATCATGGCCAGGATCCCGAGCACCTTCACTTTGATTACCTCCCCACGGGAACACACCTAGAGACGACGTTTGAGTTCATTTTCTTGTGTGGCATCACTAGCAGCAGCATTATCTGTTTCAGTGAAAATACTGTACAAAATGAAGCAGTGAATTCAACAATTTACGTAAGGTTGTGAGATCATCAGCTAGTATTGTACCTTACGGCCAATCTCGCAGACGTCAATGGGGTCATTGTCACCGCAGCAGCCAGTGTCTCCATCCTTGTGTGAAGGATCTTCCCATGTCTGAAACAACACAAATATGCCAGCTGAATTAAGGAAAACTAAACATATGCTGGTGTACATTTTCAGGCTGTTGGATCGATCTTACACCATCACAGTTTTTAGGGAGGACATTCATTTGAGAAAAAAAAAAAAAAAAAAAAAGACACCAACCTGAGGAATGGCTCCATAGTTCCATATGTAGCCCTTATGTGGAAAAACATTGGCAACAAATCGCAATTGACCCTTCTTCACATCTTGCTTTACTGGGTTCAAGGGGTCTTTTGTAGCAATCTGAAAATAAATTGTATTGCTGTTACTTTTAAAGAAAGCTCTAAAAAAACCAATTTCATTGTTGCACTACAATACTTTGCATGACTAAAAATCACATTAAATCACATCATTCACGTTATTTAAAGAGGACCTATTATGCTTCTTTTCAGGTGCATACTTGTATTTTGGGTTTCTACTTAAACATGTGTACATGATTTAATGTTCAAAAAACTCTTTACTTTTCTCATAGGGGCTGTGCAGCAGCACCTCTTTTCACCCTCTGTCTGCAGACTCTGCTCTTACTAGTTGTGTTTGACAGCATTGCCAAATTAGCTGCTAGATGGGTATTATGCAAATGTGTTACTTGGTGACATCACCACATTACAGAAGAAAAGGCGAGACTTAAATCAAGGTGTTTCAGGCAGTTCAGGAGCAGTATTTCTGTAGGGGAGACTATCTTCCTTTGGCGTGGACTTTTGGCTTTGTAACTTTGCAGACATTTTATATGCACAAAAAACTAACACACTTCAGGAAAGGGAAAAAGTGCAAATGCATAATAGGTCTCCTTTAAATAATGACAAGGCTAGAAATGATAAATATTAACATTCAATGCTGTTTAACATTCACATGAAGGATTACATGTTGTTTTATGGTTGAAGACATTATAAGCAATGTGTTAATGAAAGCATTTTAAACCTACTGGATAAACAGATAAAACGTTAAATACATTGCGATCAAACTAAAGCCAAAGCTGCTAAAATCTGATCCAAAAGTTGATGGTTGAAGACGATCTGACAATTATACCTCCATCTTTGCATTTGTCCATCTTGGTACTTCAACAACCATGTGGAAGATGTTCTGCAAGAGACAAGAATCTGTCATAATTATATTTAAATTATTCTGAACATGAAACGATTTTGAAAACATACTGTTCATTCTGACTTTTACTTTCATTCATTTGGTCAAAACTTTTCTATTAATAATTGAATTAATTGTTTCAGAAAGATAATAAATAATCTACTGCAATCAAGAGATATTTACACAGCACTGAGAAAATAATGAGTAAAGGGCATTGCCTTTGCAAGTAGACTATGACCTTGCTATTTATTTAAACCAGTTCAGTGTCTGTAATACTGTAGTCAACTGCAAAACTTCATCTTCATGGCAGCACTGCTTGTGGCCATTAACCAGTGTGTAGATTAAAAGCGTAATATTGTACATATGTGTATATTTAATGGGGTATACAGTGACATGCTACCTTACCTGGCTTTCATCAGCATACATTGGTATGTCATGGAATGGTGAGATGTACTTTCCCTCAGCATTTTCTATGAAACAGTCAAATTAAACATTGTGTGAACATGGCAGACAGATACATACAAGCTGCTCTTATCTGTCTCATATCAACAACTGAACGTCCTGCGCCAGGAAAATTCATGTCGTCATCATATCTGGTGGATTTGCCAAGAGAGTACAGACGTTTCATTAAGCTTCCTTTCACTTCTGGCTGAAGGCGTACAAATGAGGTCCTTGATGAAAAAACACAGATTACGGTTGATGCATTTTTGCCCATATAGCAAGGCCAATCTAGGACAGTGCACCTGATGTAACAGGCCACGTCAGGTGAAATTTTATCATTCATGATGATGATGGATGGAGATGAGTGACTTATTCTGACAGACATGAGACCAGATTTGTCTTTAACCCTCTAAGACCTGTGAGATCAGCCACGATCCTGATCAACTTTACTGTCTTTCACAGGCTGTAGCAGGCTGAGTTTTAGAGTTAGAGTGAAGGTACTGCTATCATGTGAAACCAGTACACCTATTTTCAAAGGAATCCATTGGTACCAACCATGTCATGCTAGCATGTCAAGAAGGAGGTTAAAGAATGCTAGTTAGGAAAAACTGGCACTGGGCTCCCTTGACCTCTGACCTCAAGATGTGTGAATGAAAATGAGTTCTATAGGTACCGATGAGTCTCCCCTTTAGAGGCATGCCCACTTTATGATAACCACATGTAGTGTGGGGCAAAAAACATGCAGTTTTATACATACAGTATAAATGTGTTATGTTAAACTATTTCTGCATACTGGGGTCCCTAAACAGTCTTGGAATTACATTAATTGGGTATCACTGTAGAGCTGAGACACTTGATGCAATGAGCACACCGTGTGATGATGTTAGTCCCATAGTGGCCATTTCACTGTAGTGAGATCATTATTTTAAAACTTGACCTCACTGTATAAAATGACCAGTGGTGACCTCTCAGATAGTCACAGCCTCGTGAAACGTTCCTACCACAAACTAGAGACCTAGAGCATTCTGAGGAAGGATGGTTTTCCTAGGCAGACTGACCATAAGGGGGTTTATGAGCAGTTTCCAGAACAGAGGCGTTCACCGTCCAATTTGCATAAATATCCAAATGTCAAACGTTTTTGAAACCAAATCATAGCATGGCTTTTTCTATGGTGTTCCTCAAGGTCTTGGTGTCTTAATGTTTTATTTTGGGGGGGATTATTGATGATTTTTATCAATTGTTACGTAGTGAATGGTTCGATTTGCCACTGAATCCATGCAACAACATAAGGCATGAGTGAGCAAATTAAATTAATCTTCAGGTTCCCAGCTTGATGTACACCACTGCTATGTGACATCTACTACTGACCTGCTATCTCCCCCTAAAGACTCCTGTATCCCCCTAAAAAATCTGGTTTATTGTGGGTCTCAATAGAAAGAAAGAAAGAAAGAAAGATTTCCTTTATTAGTCCCACAGTGGGGAAATTCAGTTTTACACTCTGTTGTTCACACAGTACAGTTCACACAGTACATATACATGTCAATGGAGAGATGTCAGAGTGAATACGACTACAAATTAAGAGGGAACTACAAGAAATTAATGATAATCAATCTGTCTGTGTAACTACAGTAACCATTTAGTCCAACAGTCTGGTTTTTAATATCAACGTGGTTTATTAAGACATTATTATGAAGGAGGGCGTTGTCTCACCAACTCCAACCTTTTATGATTTAGTCCTAGATGACGTGTTTAATTACCTGCGATATTTCCTGAAATAACAAACTTCCTCCTATAAAGTTCAGGCAGCAACAACGGTGAAAGTTCAACGATAAGACCTAATGTGACGTTATGTCAGAAACCCGGACCACCCCGGAAAAACCGGCACGACTGGTTGGCGCAATTTAAGCAACGTGGCGCAAAACGAGCAATTACTGCCATTCAAACGAGTGGAGATTTGTGTATGAGAATGATTATTATCACTATCACTGACTGGATGAAACCAAACAAGCAACAATAAGTGAATAAGTGACACGTGGGAGGTCGCAGCTAGCCGTCAAAGTAGCAAACAATAACGAAACTCCAGCATTTATAATCGGTTTCTACTTACTGAAGAACAAGCGGTAGCTCAGGGAGTTGGGCTTTCCCCTCTCTTCCACTGTGAAGTTCATGTTTGAGGTGAGGTTTGTGTTGCTGTCTAGACTGCTGCTGTGGGATGGATGAAGGATGGCGGCGGAAGGAACCGTCTGCGCTAGGTGATCGGCAGTTAGACAGAGAGGGTACGGCGCATGCGCTTTTCGCCTATGATGCCTTCATAGGCTATCGGAAATATAACACCTAGCAGATGAAACGAAAGATGTTTCATACGTGACGTTTTCTCAGATTTTGCATTTTACTTACTTATTATTTTTGGTTTGTATGATTACAGTAACAAAGACAGTAATGTTTTTTTTCATATTAAAGCTGCAGTGGGTGGAATTGGAGCAAATGAGATTTTAAAAAGTTAACTTTATAAAATGGTTCACTCTATAATGACGTTGAACATGACAGGTATATGAAAAAAAGGATATCCGCCGGTGTGCTCCGGTGATCCTAATGGCATCTGCAAGATTTCACAGAACAGAGGAAAACAACCAGCCAGAGCCAAGCTATCTATTTTTTTTCTCTCAAAATACTTGAATTACAATATGCTGAAAGGTTATTGTGGGATTTTTGCCCAGTGATGTCAAAAACTTTCTCCCTGCTACAGGTTTAATCTAATTTTATTTCTCACCAAATTCTTCATCATCTTTCCAAATTCTACATTCACAAATGTAAATTTACTCCCCAAAAACTCGTTGTATTTATGAAGGAAATGGAACAATATGTGTCAATGGTTTCTTCTTCACTATGAAGCTACCTCAAAATTATTTAAAAACATATTTCTTTTTTAAAAATAATTCAATGGAGAAAAATGAAATGTTAAATAAATAATTAAAAACTATTTTCAAAATAGTTAAATTGACTAAGCTGTGCTTGTATATAGCCTACAGCAGCAAAACTTGTGCGAACAATTTAAATTTTAGCAAGGGATGAGAAGAATCTTCAGGCCTTCAGAAATACATTTAGGTTTAAGATGACAATTATCCACGTTGGGAAGGTTTTGTGGACAGATTGAGCTCAGATATAGAGATATCTGAATCTGACGGGTCGCAGAAAACAGTGCAACACATGTGAAGTTCAGTCTATTTTTACCAGCCCGCATCATTTATAAACGAAAACACGTGGAGTTGAAAAAGACAAGACATGTTCATCAAAGCAGGTATAAAAAGTAGGCTGGCTGCTCCGCACCGCTGACTTCACATCCGCCCGCTGCTCGTCGTGCTTCCTGCCTTTGCTGAGGGAGGGGACGGTGCTGACGGCTGGGAGGACGAAAGGAGAGACAAGAAAGCTTCTGGGAAGATAAGAGAGTGGGAAACGGCCCGGGTTTCCACCGTCCGTCGGGATATAAACACCCCAATTTTCTGTATCTGCTGGATTTGTCACCGAATTGGCGCTGAAAATGTCGTCCAGTCGTCAGCTTAGCGAGTGCAGGGCCATCCCGACCAGGACGGTGTTGATCAACGACACAACGCAGCTACCTCATGACTATTGTACCACCCCTGGAGGCACTTTATTCTCTACCACTCCCGGAGGTGAGTCTACTTGTCTTTTTATTATTATTAAGAAAACTGAGAATAATGGACATTTCGTGGTGTCTGAACTCCCACCAACCCTTAAGTGGTCATTTCACCGTGGCCTATAGGCTGCCGTGTCATCCTGATCAAAACAAAAACAAAGCTTAGCCCCGCCCCGAGCTGTCTCGCGGCCCTCTGATTGGCTGGATTGCAGCGCAGAGATTCTGATGAATGCATTGTGCAGTTATATTTAAAGAAGGTAGAAATGTTTTGTTCCTGTGTATCACCGTGTATCCTTCCAGATAAGGAAGTACAATACATCTAGCAAGGATAGACAGATAGATGTACTTTATTGATCCCAAATTGGGAAATTATTATGTTACAACAGCAGGTTATTCAAGCAATGCACAGGGACCATAAATAAAATGCACATAACACTGGAGAAATCTATTCATAAAAAACACAATATAAAGAATATTGAAATACACTATAAATATACCTGGCAGCTGCAACAAGCTTAAAAGTGTGCAAGATACTGTGTGCAAGATGAGATATTCCTTTATTTGTCCCACAGTGGGAAATTTGCAGTATACAGCAGCATAGGGTAGTGCAAAAACAAGAAGCTAAACAAAAGTAGACAGACATAAAATATTACAATTTAAATAGAAGACAATATTTTTAAAAAGGAACAATATAAACAAGGTGAAATATTAAAAATAGGAACATATATACAGTATAGAATAAAATACAAATAAAAAACAATAAACAGACTATTAACACAATTGCACAAGTGGAAAAATAGCTGTTGCACAGTTTGATGATGGTAGTTTGTTCTTCAGTAAATGTGCAAATGTAGATATACAAAATTCAACATGTGCAATACTATTGTAGGAGCAAGAACAGAAGGAATGCTTGAGACAGAAATTATAAAGCTGAGCGTTAAACAGAGGTGAGGTGTTGTAGAGAGTTATTGCTTTAGGCAGGGAAGATTTCCTGTATTGGTTCTTGTGACAGTGAAGCAGATTCAGTCTGTTAGAGACAGAGCTCTGCTGTCTGTCCAATAGGATGCTGTATAGTATCACTACATGACTGTGATCTGTCAACGCTGTGTTGCTGAAATGCTTTATATCTGTACAGACACTGCATAGCAATGTGGTATTCTTATTGTCAGTGTTTTTATAGTAATAGTAAATAGTGAACAATACCCATCACAGTTCTGAGACATCTTTAAATGTCTTATCCAAACAGCCCAAACCCTTAAATACTGAACAGTATATTCACTTTACTAATCTACACATCAGAGAAACTGGAGCCAAAGAATTTGTGGCATTTTCACCAGAAAAAAATCCTCAAAAAAGCATTGATTAGCAATATATATTCCTATATATTTTTTATCAATTGACTAATCAAACATTTTGCTTGTGACTATTAAGTGTTATTTAAAGCAGTAGTTTCCAAACTGGGGTCATAGAGCCATTGCAGTAAGTGAAAGTAGACTTAAAGAGTCACAGTACACATTTTGAACTGTCAAACACTGGTGTTATTGATTACATTAGTTGTTGTATTGCATTGTAATAATTGCTGGAACTGAGCCGTTGTCATTGTTATTATTTCCACCTGCCACGACTAGTCAAAGTGTCTGGTGTGAAGAAGGTTAAAAAATCTGATTAATGTGGGAACGAGAAATAACCCAAAGTGCTGTGATGCCAGAAAAGCTATTAATATTAAGGTTAACCAGATTTATTCAGAAAGCAAACATGTACATGACAGACAGATTTTTGACTGAAAAGAAAAACTCATGAAATGAACTTGTCACTCAAATCCAAACCATGAAGAAGTCTGTCTTCCTCTCTGGCTCTGTTTCAGAACAGACTGAAGCTGGCAGGGGTAAACATGTTTAACTAAAGACTACTTGTAAGAAAGGCAGATGCTTTTAGACAGGGAGGCTTTAATGTGGCCCCTCTGGATGAAGACCAGCCTTTTGACTCGCAGCACATTTGATAGCACCCGCATTAGATATTTCCCCGGATAGAGTATGTTGGGTAACTGAAACATGATACATGTCCTGTTGCAGGAACTCGGATCATCTATGACCGTAAGTTCCTACTGGACAGGCGTAATTCACCCATCGCCCAGACTCCCCCAGCCCACCTGCCTGTCATCCCTGGAGTGACCAGCCAAAATGTCCTGATAGAGAACAAGAAGAACGAAGCCAACAACCACATCAACAACCATGATGGCAACAAGCCCACAACCGGTAAGAGTCACAATACGGATCGAGTGAATCAACTTATGTAATAGGAAGTGTTCTGTTCATATAGTCACCAGCCCTCTCCTCTCAAGCATGTGACAAACACACCCTCTGTTGTTCTGTTACTCCACTTTCATTCAGTCGTGAACCAACATTACCAACAGAATGTGAAGAGGTTACAGTGTTGACGTTTTTGGTGGCTTCTAGCGGGGTCATGTTTACGAGGTGGGAAATCATGTTCATGATATGCATGCCGTTCAAGTAGTGAAGTCGTAAAGAGCACCACTGCTAAGCAACAGCAATATTAACGTTACTGTCCAAGTCTAGAAGCCACAGATGCTAACAGTTTAGCAAGCTAGCAAGTTGTTAACATAATGCAGGAAATGCAAAGGCATCATGACAGAGGAGAAAGATGAGCTCATTGGGAATATCAACATTTCCCCAGACATATAAAATTACCAAGAAAAACAGTATATGACTATAATCACAATATACTGTACAACATTAACATATCATGCACCCAAAATGAACGTTCATGGGCTCCACCATTTCTCACAACATCAGCAAACCCCTCAGTAGTCGTGACCTTGAAGCTTTCAGGAACTTTTGGGGGGGGGGGGGGTGATAAATACGACTCCATTTGAAGCCACCGCATCATTTAGTTTAGCTTAGCAGGTTGTCAGCTGTGTGTCTGCCAAGTGTAATTTTAGCAGTTGTCTGACAAACCATGTGTGTGTTTGTGCTACATTAGCAGCTGCTAGCGCTGCTGGAGGCTTCATGTTCCCCGTACCCGCACACATACGCTCAGTCAGTGCTGCGCAACTTCAGCGTGTCCGACAGCGAGTGTGCGTTTGTCGGTGGTGTTATAGCTGTGAACGTAGCTGTTGCAGACAGTGTATGCGCTGTTTATTTTTTGGTGACTAAATGCTACAAGGCTCAACACTGGAGCCAACTTCCTGTGTTTTGCAACGCCGGCTCAGGCTCTCTTAAGGACCAGTTTTTCTCCTTAAACTGTCAATCCACTCCTCTGAGTTTTGCTCAGCTTTTTGATTAATTATTAGCATTTCTTGTAACTGTTTAACTGGTAGCATTAATCGATTAAAGTTTTTAATTATTAACATCCCTAGCTTTTGTTCTTCAATATAAAATATAACCAAACTCATAAATTTTGAAGCTTTAACGTGTCTTAAAATAGGCAGTTGCTAACAAGTGGCTAAATGAGTCTACAAAGTGTCGTCACACCGACTCGTCTGCCTTTACAGCCTCGTTGTGTATACTCTCACTCATGCAACCATTGTGTAATTCTTTTATAGCCTAATGTAAGCTTTTTATTTCTGGCTATTGCATTTATGTTTCAAAAATCATAAAAGGGGTGTTCGTTTGTGGAGATTATCTCACGTTACAAAATGTGTAAGCATCATAAACGTATGTTTGCCACAGAGCTTATTTTCTGCACTAATCCAAAATCCAATGGGAAAAATCCCATTGGATTTTTGTTGAGGGAACCCGTGTGATTCTGACTTCCAGGTTGGCCTACAAAAACACATCATCCCTGCACCACTTTTTTCATGCTGAAGGTATAGGATCTGTGTACATTTTGATATTTTATTTGTTGTATTTAATCCCAAGTGGCAGAAACAACAAAATGACTTGCCAGGCGACCTTCAGTTAGCAGTTAGCTCGAATTCAGCCAGCGCAAGCCCAAGCGACGCAGATCTGATCCCAGACCACCCAAACTCCCACGCTAGATCAGCAAACTTCCTGTTGCTACCACTAAATAAGTTAGACTGAGCGGCACCCGCCTGCTGTGACTTAAGGCACCAGGGTTTGTACAAAGTAGTTTCTTGGTAGCGGGAAGGACGTTGGTGGCACAGTAAACACAAAGACAGCTAACATAAACTATAGACCGACGACACACGTGAAGATTATAAGATAGCAGTATTGTTGTGACCAGCTCTCAGTTTCAGCAGTTTGGTTGAATTTTACACATTCTTGCCCTGCTTTTAGTTAGTAGATGGCTTTTTTTTTTTTTTTTTAAACATATGACTGTAAATTTAAATTGTATGGCTGTATGGATCCAGTAGTAGGGCCCTCTACTCTCTTTTGAGGAAGTGGCCACATACTCCACATTGCACCTTTAAGTGACCACTGAGAAATAAGGCACTATTTTCTTGGATAAAGAGTTCTGCTCTGTTCTGCATATTCCTCAGCTATGGTTGTGCAAATTTCTCAGACAGCAGAATGTTTTATTTTGTTGAAATAACATTTTGTTGGTCACTTGTAATATACGCTACAGCTTCCTTGGTTTGCATTCTTCCTGTTCTTTATCTTATTTTCGTCAACCTCTTTTTTAAAAAAAAACACTGTTTAATTTCTGTCTCTGTGTTTGAGGTTTCCTTTGTGTTGAAAGTGTTGAAAGGCTGTCATGAATATGCTGGACCTCTATTGGAGAAAATATGTTGTTGTTTTAAGCTGCAGCAGAGCTGCCTTGGCTTGGGAGTTTGTTTAGTCCACATAGTTAGCAATAGACAGCATTGTCTCAACAACATCATGATTATAAAACATCCCTGTCGGTTCCAGACATGTCTTAACACCTTGTTGTCTCTGTGTTTTGTTTTCAAGGTGATGATGCCCAGTTTGAAATGGACATCTAACAGACTGGAACCACACCAGCAAAAGCAAATGACCTGGCATCAGCCGTGCCAGTGGCTTGGCTTGTAGAAACCAATGTTGTGAGCCCTCATGGCAGCCATCTTCTTTAGCTCTCTGTCTCGCTGCTGGATGTAATGTGTGTAAACCATAGGGATTCAGTGTACCATACATACATACAGGTACAGTGTGGCCACCTCTGGAAACTATGTTTATTTTGGATAGATTTCCATGGTCGCTGTACAAACCACACTACCAGGGAGCGGGCCGGAATATTATGTACCCAGACACATTGTCCAATTAGCAGATTGCAGTGCTCATCTTGCAGCTTTTCTGTGAGTCATGATCTTGACCAGAGCACACCGTAAAACTGACAATATTCCAAGTTAATTGGGGAGGAAGTGGTAATTTTTAGTACTGGCCTTAGAATCTGTCAGAAGCTTTGATATTCATCACAGTCTGATTTTAAAGACCCCTGTAAGCATGTTATTGAAGTAATTTTTATTTGGTTTTTGGAACTACTTGAAAAGCTCCACAATCTATTATCGGTTGTTCGGTCCGTATAGTTTCCTGTGACGGTATGCAAAGGGATGCTATGTTGTTGTTTTTTTGCAATTAGGTGAAGATTTCATTCCAAGACTTAAGTTTCCATTACCAACACAAGCCTGTGTGACTTTCCAATTTTCAGGGGAAAACCTTTTTTCAATAAATTTTAGACCATGATTTCATTGCTTTGTAATCATGAAGTGATTACACTTCCCACTTTCATGTAAAGCTAATTATAAACCCGGCAAATGAGAATGCTTTTGAATTTAATTTCAGTAGAGTACAACAATATCAAGCTGCTCGATTCATCACTACTGTGACCTTGTTGTAAGTTTTATTTACACATTTCTCTCCTGCCAAGAGAAGTCATTACATTTTTCTCCATATTTGATGAAAACTGGGTTGTTTTGTTGGCAAGAACTTTGAATTTATAATTTGAATTAGAATTTTTAAGAAAGGAGGTAATACTCTGCAACATCTGTCAGGTGTTTTTCAATATCCAGACCAGAGAAACATTTAGATTAATGTGGAAATGCTTAATATCCCCAATGGTCATTTTTGAGTGAATTACAAGATTTTTGAAAAACTTGAAATAATCCAGATGTTTTATATGCATTTTATTTTTTATTACAGGTTTTTAGTATTGAGGGTTTGGGTATAAGCACTGTCAAGCCTTTGGATTTGTTGCAAGTGTCAAGGAACCAGAAGACATCATTTGCATCGGGCTTGATAGACACTGTCCCTTACTCTACAAATCTGTCCCTAGTGTCCTTAATTCATCATACATTACCTTATTCTTTTCACGTGTCATGTCTGTCCATGCCTTACTTTACTTCAAATGCAGTAACTAAAACTAGGTTCCTAGTCATCAATTTGTACTTTCCAACAGATGTTTATTTTTTCACTGTAACATTGAACAGCTAACGTTGTACTTGGCAATTGAGCAAAACAAATACTGTTTTTTTATTTCTATATTTTCTTTTCCTTCCTCAAGCAGCTGTGAATTTTGAAAGTGTGATGGCGCACATTTCATTTTAGGATTCTGAAGTAGCGATGATGACGTGGTTTAAAAGAGTGCCACATGCTCATTTAGTCCCAATAACTTAGTTTGCTAATCGTACTCTGTCCAAGTAGCAGCTCTTAACTTGGCAAATAAGAAGTTCTCGTTGTTTTATTCAAAATCCTTCACACCACAAAGTTTCTCTGTATGACTGGAACCACTGAATGGCTGAAATGATGTCTATCAAAGATTTTCTTCTTTTTTTTTTTTTGTCTTTCTGGCCATGTCGGGTGACAAACACATGGAGGGGTTGCTTGAACCCGATTTGCATTGCACATTTTGGCTTTAAATCTTTCTATTGCAGATTTATTTCAAATCAGTTTGGTTTGACAATGAGGGCTTTACATTGTGTTGAAAGAGATTTGAAACAAACTTACTGTAACTTTCTGTTCTGATTGAAATAACTTTATTTTAAATGAAACTCCAATGCCAGTGGACACTGTTGCTGCAAGATCAATAAAGTTCCGTAACAAAGAAAACAAGATGTTGTGTTTTTAATTTTCTGTTTTGTGTGGGTTTTGGGCGATTTTGAATGTGACAAAAACAGGGATGGAATCATTTAACTTTACTTAGCAAGAGCCATTATCCTCACTGTGTTTCAGTAAGGAGCAGGAATCGCTTCTGTTTGGTTTTCACCACAATGTTTCTCAGTATGTTGTCTCAGTAATGCTGATTCATGCTATGCTAGACAGCAGAGCGCTCTTTCCACATCTGAAAAGTCACATCACAAGTACTCATTAAAAAGCTAAAAATAAAATATCGCTGCAAATATTTTTGTGTTATTGCACGCATTCCTCTCCTGTTTATGGGACTCTAGTTGAACTACATTTTGCCGTAGCTTGTTGGTAGTTCAACTGCATTTATATTTGCAGTGATTCAAGTAGTTACATTACTTTTTGCCCTGTTTTGTGCGGTTAACTACTGAGACTACAAACAATTTATTACATTTTTTTTTTAAATGTAAAGGAATGTTTTTTTTTTGTTTTTCCATTGTTTCTCTACTGTTATTGAACCCTCTTGGATCAGCTATGCCCCATTTTTTTTTCAATGCATTCATCAGGCATATCTACCCAAACAGGCGCAGCTGAATAATGTTAAGTTGTTAAGACTGTACAAGTCAAATGTTACAAAACTGACAAGAAAGACAACACGCATGTTTTTTCAGACCAATGTTCAAGGTCAAACGATAATGTCCATGTAAATTTTCTTTTATTTTTTAGTTTGTTTTTATGTATTACCTTTCAAAAACTGGGCACTTTTTGAAATAAACTACAGTAAGTTGTTTTTATGTATTATACTTAGTACATTACATTGTCAATTTGATCATTATTTACAAAGTTCTTTGACTCATTTATTGTCAACCAGCTCCAGCAGGGGACCCCAAACTTCCATTATCAGCTCTGACTGGGGGATCCCAAGGCATTCCCAGGCCAATGTGGGGATATAATCTCTCCACCTGGTCCTGGGTCGTCCCCAGGGCCTCCTCCTAGCTGATCATGCCTGGAACACCTCCCTAGGGAGGTGCCATGGGGGCATCCTTACCAGATGCCCAAACCACCTCAACTGGCTCCTTTCAGCACAAAGGAGCAGCAACTCCCTCACGGATGGCTGAGCTTCTCCACCTGTCTCTGAGAGAGATGCCAGCCACTCTTCTGAGCGAATCCATTTTGGCTGCTTGTACTCGCAGTCTAGTTCTTTCGGTCATGACCCAGCCCTCATGACCAAAGGTGAGTGTAGGAACGAAGATTGACCGGTAGATCGAGAGCTTTGCCTTCTGGCTCAGCTCTCTTTTCGTCACAACGGTGCGGTAAAGAATGTAATATCGCCCCCACTGCTCTGATTCTCCGGCCAATCTCACGTTCCGTTGTCCCCTCACTCACAAACAAGACCCCCGGGTATTTGAACTCCTTAACTTGGGGTAAAGACTCATTCCCTACCTGGAGTAGACAATCCATCGGTTTCCCACTGAGAGCCATGGTCTGAAAACCAAAAGGACCAATGTTCTTTGAACTACTTTTTCTAAGTAGCTTAGTTAGCCAGACTAGATTTCTCCATCACTTTGCTGTAGTTCAACTTCTTCTAGTAGGCCTAAGTATATACTGATGTATGTGAATCACTAAGGCTACCTATAAAGAACAAAGTACATTTTTCTAAGTAGCTTTAGTTAGCTGAACTAGGTTGGAAATTATGTTGGGCATTAAGTTGGGTATATATGACCTCATACATATATAACATGACATGTCTTACAGAAATATACTGTAACACTCTTTATATTGTTTTTAACAACCTTTTCTCATGTGTACATCCAAGCCTGGATTCACACCTGGGCAAAGTAGGCCATGATGCCCCAGAGACCATGAGTTTTTTGTAATCTGATTAATTGTAGATTTTAAGGGAATTTCTGACTTGAAATTAAATTTTAATTTACTTATATTGTGTTCACGTTGTGCATATTCCAAAATGAAACATATTTAATCAAATTAACACAAAGGAACTGACATGGAAAACCTAAGGGCCAGGTAGTGTTAAGTGTTAATTAGTTTACCGGATGTAGACTAAGCCTGCCACTGGCCTCCTATTTCAGTCAGCATTCTCCTCCCCAAAGCACAAACACGCCGGAGAGGTTTAGTCTCCCTACACCAGAATGATAATGTGTGGAGCCAGACCTTTCTTTAGTGCTGACACAGCACTGTGGAGATAGGTATGCGAGACTAATCGACCAGCGCTACTGGTTTCTGGGTGTCCGTGCAAATTATATTGCTGCCATGTGTAGTCTGCTGTGTGCAATGTACTGTGCTTCATGGGAACATAAAGGCAACAGGGCACATACACAGTGTGTAAAGGGTCGGTAGGGCTGGAGATGGAGGTCAGTAGGGGTCAAACATCAAATTTTGGCCCTGGGCCTCTACAAAAGGTGTATCCGGACATGTGTACCTCCAAAACACAACTATTTGTACTATTTTAACTATTTTCATTACTATAATGTGCTTCTTATTATAGTTAGTTATTCTAATAATGAATACTGTGGTTATTGACCTCTTGCTGATGGCACAAACGTAAACCCTCACTACATTTCATTCTGACGTCTAGTGGACTAAAGAGGAACCACAGGTAGTTTTCCTAAATGTCAGTTTCCCCACAAACGGCCCAGGCTTTGTTTTAACTTCCGTTTTATTGATAAACACTGAAATAAAAAAAAATATTGTTTAGGTGCTAGGAAAAAACACCAGGCTTTGACTACAATAAGCAATTACAATTTGTAACGCATTTCAAATAGCCATGGCATGTATTACCTCTATATTAAGTGTACTGAAACAAAAATAACACGAGTTTACCGAATTTTTACAGTTTGTTTACCGATTTTTTACACATTGTTTACCGATTTTTTACACTTTGTTTACGTTTTTCCATCAGGCAAGACAAGTACGTGCCCACTCATTTTTCAGCAGGCATTAATCCGGTCCCCTACGGGTCCTTCCTCCTTTTCAACGTCCCTGTGCAAGGCCGGCGTCAAAATGGTGAGTCTTGTGGGATAATAATAAGTAAAATCCGTTGAACATCGACGCCATCCGTCCATCGGCACACATTTTATGCCCATGAAGTGATTGCTTAAGTGTGCGCTACAGTAAAATGCCAATATTAATGTGGTCTGAAACTATACGCGAGGAAATTTAGAGGCACCATCCAAATGCTATACTGACTGACGGCTGTCCGGATATTACAGTCACATTATTTACCTCCTTTTTAGAGAGTCTTGTATGGTTACCACTCTGTGTTTACACTACCCTTTTTCCATTAAAGCATCTTATTAACATACACACTTGCTCAAAGTCACACTGTAGTATTTAGAAGTATATTAGAAGTAAATAAAGGAGCGTGAAGTCCTAGCTCGCACCGGCTAACGTTAGCATACATTTCACTGGGAGTCATGGCCAGGCCTTGATGTTATCCGAACAGGAATATTTAACTACTATAGTGCTCATTTTTATCAGCTGGCACACTGTTGTACTAAAAACAGGCTGCATTGAAGCCTTTGAGTGTCCAGTTAAGCCGTCTATCTTAGCTATTAAGTTGACTGAGAAGCTAAAAGGTAATGTAGTGACAGCATGTAGTGATACTTGGTGAGGTAGGCTGCAACAAAATGCTGTAGTTAAAGGCTGGAGATTAAGTAGGTGTTGAAATATTTTTTGGTAATGAGCATCATTTTCTACTTTCCCCCACCTTTTAGAATGACACAGTAACAGTCAGGACCCGCAAGTTCATGACGAACCGGCTGCTTCAGAGGAAGCAAATGGTAAGTGTTTAAACTACTACAATGGTCATTGTGTTGATGGCCACCATGAGCCGAGTTTTCTGTCATGTATTCACTGCCTGTCCTCTCTGCAGGTCGTCGATGTCCTGCATCCCGGCAAGGCCACAGTTCCCAAGACTGAAATCAGGGAGAAGCTCGCCAAGATGTACAAGACCACCCCTGATGTTGTATTCGTATTTGGCTTCAGGACTCAGTTTGGTGGTGGCAAGACAACAGGCTTTGCCATGGTGTACGATTCCCTAGACTACGCTAAGAAGAACGAGCCCAAACACAGACTGGCCAGAGTGAGTTTTGAACCATTGTCTATGTGAATGCTCTGATTAGCAGAAGGCATTCCTTTTTCAGTCTTATATAGTCTGCAGCAGCAACTAGGTGAAATGTCCTATGTACTGTACCTCAGTTGCAGTTCTTTGGGAAACTTATTTTTGACTCAAAGGCCTTCGCTTATATTGCAGAGGTTTTTAACTCCCCTCAGAGTTGTCAGCCAATGAATATACTCCATTTTGCATGTACATCATGTTAAGTATTTGCAGATGGTAGCGAAGGTAGAATTGAAATTTATGAAGTTATACCACGAAATGCAAGTTGATTTTATGGAGTTGTGTACGAAACAAAACATTTAAGGACTTCATCTTGGGCTTTGGGAAACACAATTTCACAACTTTGACCTTTTATATGCAAATCAATCAAGATAATCGACAGATTAATGGACAATAAAGATAATCATCAGTTGCAGCTAGGATTGACCCGAATGCTTCGAAGCTTGGACTGTTGACTGCCATGGTAGTCAACCTCCAAATCATTGTTCAAATGCTTCAGAAGTATGTAATTATACCCTTGCAACAGCGTAGTCGGGTATGTAACACACCTTGTGTCTGTCCATCTGGCCGCTGTTGTTTCTGGAGCAGAATTGGAAAACTACTTGACAACCCTACTTGTCATACAACTTTTTCAAGTTTTAAAAATGTCATCACTTTATATTGTTATACAGTACACACGCATTGTTGCTGTAATTCCATGAAAGGACACCAACCCTAACCCCAACCCTGAATTTACCTCCGGGGATTAATAAAGGTTCATCTTATCTTATCTTATCTTAATATGGAGCAGCGGTGGTTTTAATGGTTACAGAAGTACTCAGGGTGTTCCTGCTAAAGAGAGGTTTCCTCTAAGTGAACGTTCAGGGTTGCCAGTATAGACAAAATGATGTACTCGCATGAAAGTATTGACTTAAATACTTGTTGGTGTTTCTCAGCATGGTCTCTATGAGAAAAAGAAGACCTCAAGGAAACAGCGCAAGGAACGCAAGAACAGGATGAAGAAAGTACGAGGCATCAAGAAGGCCAGTGTGGGCGCTGCTGGCAAAAAGGTAACGTGGCCGTTTTATATACTTCATGCCAAGTTAACAGTCAGTAAACATGTAGTCTCCTGTTGGCTGTGTTCACAAAATTAATTCACAGTATGTCATAGGGAAGTAGGATTTCTATCCAAATCTTAGCAAAGGCAACAGAAAAGTGCACTTAATTCTTTCTTGATTTTCATTGCAACTATTCTTTTCCTACCCTGCTAATCATTTTTTGTCACAACTTTTACTGTTTTAATTTCCTTTTGTCATCTTTCCAATCATATCAAATGTTCTTGGGAACTGTAGAAGGTAAATGTGTATTAATAGACTAACTGCAGTGTGCAGATAATCCAGGGGTGATAGATACTAGCTTAACGCCTACCTTTAGACCCTCACCTACCCTTCTGAGAGCCAAAACCTTAATGCTTTTCCCCCTGAATGTACATGATGCATCCACTATGACAGGATTTGACCCACTGCTGAAACAGGCAATTCCTTTGAATTCCTTTGAAATTCCTGTGAATTTCCCCACTGTGGGACTAATAAAGGAATATCTTATCTTATCTTCTCGTAATACTAATGACTAGCTTGACCTGAAAAAATAGTGTTGTTGACCTTGTTTTGGAAACATAATGCCCAATAAAAGAATGTAGAAATCCCATACTAACTGTGAAAACTCCTGGTGTAGTCTTTGTTACAGTGAAACCCTGCATATGTCCTGTACCCTCTATGGCACCAATCACTGGCCTAAAGTCACCTAGAATAGACTGATAACATACAGCTGCATCTGTAAAAGCTACAGCACAACTGGCTTGTAAAATTTTGACACTGCCATGGTTTTTCATTGGCTCACTTCTAAATGTGATAACAGCTGCTATAAATCCATTTAGAGATCTTTTTCTATTCCACGTTTCAATTTTCAACATGTTAACATTGTTGTTTTTGTTCCATCTTTTGTTCTCGATTTTGCTTCCCATGGATTTCTTTTGCAGAAATGAGGTGTCATTGTGCAGGTATAGAAGCAGAACAAGCATGGTGTGCCATTGTGTTGCACATCAGAAGCTGATAGACCTGAGCTGTACCATGCATGTTGCACCTTTCTTTCCCCTCCAGTTTTTCCTTCATTGTTTTCCCCCCTTTTCCCATGTTGTTTCAAACTCCCCTCTAGTAGGTTTTCCCTTTACCCCAGTCCTTTGTACCACTGTCTGCTATAATGGACATATTTGTTAGGCGTTGCCCACTTGTCTTCCATTTAAACAGACACAAATGCTTTGATAATGCTTCAGGTCTGTGGTTAATAGAAGCAGAACCTGAGTGTAGCATGTGGATCTTAGTTATTTTAATGTGTTGAGTGTGGGAGAGGTGAACTAAAAGCCTGCCAGTGTGTGAATTTCTCACTGAAATGTTTTCTGAAAACATCTTACTCATAATATTTACAAAGCTTTAAACTATGACGTTAGGGGTTTGTCTCACCTAAAAATACTGTTTAACGTTTGTTAACTTTATACTACTCACATTATCAAGGAAGTTTTTTTGTTGTCGTTATAGAAATTAAATGTCTCCTTGTATTAATTTTGCTGTTCTCTCCCTACAGTGAGCCCGGGCAGCCAGGGAGGGTCTCCGTGCTCAAGATGTTCTTGTATATTGTCATCAAATAAACTTTGGAAAAAAATGTCTGGACTTTGGGTATATTCATTTAAATTATTTATTTTCTGATGCCTACATTTTCAGCGCCTGTCTTTTGAGTTATGGCTGTAAAACAAGTTGGTAGGTGTGAGGGTGTCTTATAATGTTTTGTTGGCTATTCACAAGCAGCTTGCATGGCTCTGACATCAGTATATTGCATTCCTGAGGAATCTAGGATGCTTTTCAGTACAAAATACACAACTGAGGACCTTTTGGTTTTGACTCCATATTTGACTCATATTGCGCAAATTTGAACTTGTTGGTAGTGACATCCAGTGGTGTTGCAGTGACATAACTTCAAAACAGCCAAACCACTAATATTTTCAGTCATTTACTGGTGTGTCATTTTTAACGGGATTTGATGTCAAATGTGATTACTGGGATTATTAAGGGTTTGCCGCTTTTTAATTTTAAAAAGTTCCCAAAATGTCCTGACTATTTTTGAACACATTCTCTCCATTTTACTCTTCATAATTTTTTCTTTGCTTGGGTAGGTTTTTGTCCCATCATGGACTAGTAAAAATTAATCTAAATGTATTTGTCTTCGTGATTGATTTAGATTTATTGAAAGATTTAGATGTAGTAACTCAAATGGCCACATGAGGTCTCCCTTCACTGAAGAAAAGCTGGTTAGGAACACTGAAGCCACTACTAAAAGAATTAGCTGTTGGATGAAGTATTCATCTGTAGTTCATCCTGGAGGCAAAACCCCTGATGGCTAAATTGCACTAATGCACAGATAAGCCAGTCTGTGTGTGGACTTTTGCCTTTTTCTGTTTATAAACACCATTTGGAACAGAATAGATATCCCTCTTTGCAGTGTGACCTTTTCAGATGATTTGCATAGAAATACCCTGAGAGAGTGTGTAAATGAAGTGATTAAAATGCCAGGGAATGGTCTGTCCTCAGGGTAACCCCCCCACCCACCACTATCATCACCACACGCCTGCCTCCCAGTGTCGCCCATTCTTTTATGGATATGAGCGTTTCCTCATGTTGGGGATGCAGGAAGTGCAGCCAGGTCTACCCTCAGGGAATCAGTCTTTTTGGTTTCAGACTGGGAGAAATGTTTACCTCCTACAAGAAGCTGAAGAAAAAAGCGAAAATGTTAATGGAAAATAAAGTACTTTTTTATGAATAATGGCATGGCAACAAGAGTAATACAATCTGCCATGCACTGTGCTCAAAATAACATGACATTCACTTTTTTGCAGGTAACACCCTCAAAAGCACTATTATTTTTGGGATAACTTTATTTAATACGTACTGTATTATATATAATTGTCTTCATCCTTGCAATTTGACATATTTTCTTGCCTTGAATGTAGGCCAGACACTTCTCCACCAGAGTCCTCTGTGCCTCCATCACCAGTAAAAAAGGGAAAACCAGTAGCTTGGAGGCACAGCCATTGACACATTTTGAGTTGTGGGCCCTTCTTTCCCAGTAGAAGGGCCTATATATATCCAGCATCCCCTGTGGGCTTTTCTTCAATCGATGCCAGCCGGGTAAGATTAAACACTGACAGTTTATCAAGATAATTTGGACTCCACAAACAGAAAAGAGAGTCACTGTATCAAGACCCCACTGATAAAGTGGACAGTGAAAAGGCGAATATGTTAAAGGAAAATCCATTTTCCTGTAGAGCGCAGGGGCATCTAACATGTTGGCGTCCAAATAATTATACTTTATTGTTTCATCAACAGAATCTTAAACCCACCGTGACCCAGATAATAGCAGGCAGATTCATTTATCTCAGCTGAAGTGTGTTGGTGCCACTGTGGAGGAAGGATGAGAGTGGGTGGGTTGCATATGCGGAGGAGAAAAAGGGTGCAGGGGACAGACGTGGAAAAAGGCAGAGGGGGTCTCTCGCATCTCTGCGGCGCTCTACTGGTGTGTGGTTGTGGGAGGTTTGACATAAGTGGAGCTTTCAACCCAGGGTATGGTAACAGATGGTGTTGGGAAATTAAGCTCCTCTCTCCACAGCCCTGTCGGTCCATCCCAGGAGTCTCTGCCTCTCTGTCTTTGTCTCTCTCTCTCTTTTTCTGTCCCTGCAGCGTCTCGCTCATTCTTCTTTGCCCCTGTTTCTTATCATCTGCCCCCTCCTTTGTTTCAGTTGTTGGATGTGTGAAAATCAGCTTCGCTTTCACTCCTGTGTTTTTATTGAAACAGGAAAGGAGGATGACATCGGTAGGATAAAGGAGGAGAGAGGAGATGGGTTAGTGATGTGATGGACGATAAGCTGAAGCATTGAGGATGGAGATGAGAGATAATTGGCCAGACCGTGATGTATGGCATTGAGGTTCAGAGCAAATGTGATACAGGCTGTAGTCTCAGCATCAGGAGGCTATGCCCCCCCCCCCCCCCCCCCCCGTACCAAATAAAACCAGATATTCACCTCTGATATTTCCATCAGGTACAGGAAGGTAGAATTGTAATGAGCATATTCCTCTGCCTGCTTGTACAACAAAAGTGTTTTTTTTTTTTTTTTGCAGTCAGTTTTATGATAGATGGCGAGCAACACATGTTTACGCCCTCGCAACAGGTGCAGTTTTAATGGCCTGTCTCTCTCCATGCAGAGAGCTGAGTTGTGGCATTATAAGGAGAAAATGGACAGAATTGCTGATGATTCAGTGCGTGTGATTGTTGCCAGCACGTCCATGCAGATATCAACGGCCGCAATAGATGTCAAAGACAATGATCTTGCTGTTCTCCTTGCCATAAAATTGTGTATGCTGCTCATTACTGTATAACAATGTGGTTCTAAACTGGATATTATAGCGATTTAGTTTACACTTCTTTCATATTTGATGTTCTACCACATATATGTTTATAATTACCAAGCTGGGCAGTGTTTGTTTTGCAACCATCAGCTCCAAACTGCATGTTTCAGCGGCACTGTGAACATTTTTGTTACCAAAGGGGCAACTTTGTGCTGTAAAGTGTGGCCGGGTATTCGAGGATGCTATGCATCTTAATGAGGTATGTCTCTCTTGTTGGCCTCAGCAGGGGAATCATCACAGCTCATTTTGCAGTCCTGCAGTGTCCTATCAGCTTTGGCAGCCTGCGCTAAGTTCACTCCATCTGCCAGTTGCTAGGTGCTGATATATAAAATGATCTGCGCCTTGGTAGCCCCTGAGCACCAGGGAAGTGATTTGCTTTTGAGGACAAACTGTGTTTCGTGAATCCTAATTATCCTCTTTGCATCACCAGCCTGACATGGTTTTGCCATTTATCCCTCTCTGGAAGAGACTGCAGCAAACTACATCTGCCCAGAGCTCCCATGGATATACTATATAGTCACTGAAATGCAACAATGGTACTTTCCATCAATCCGTTTTCACAGGTTCAGGGAGAGGTGAAAAGAATGATACCTGCTGTCTAATTCTGGCACTCTAACTTGTGTGCACATGTGAAAAATCACTTCTCGGTTTCAATCATGTGAGGCGTAGCACTGAAACCACTCTGTGGCCTTTTTTCAGACTGCGAACATGCTGTCTGAGGCTCCACGGACATCAGACTGGTGTAAAAGCGTGTCGGCCCACCTGCCTCCACATCACCTATCTATGTCCTTAGGAATCCTGTTCAGTTTTTTTGGAAGGATAGGCTGTAGAGCAGGAGGAAAAGGGGAGAGTAATGTGGATGGTGTGCAGACGAGGAGGAGAGAAAACGAGGGTTTGGCTGAAGGGGAGGTAAAGGAGAGAGGGAGAATCGGGAGGGTGCGGTAATGAGAAAGGGCAGCAGATGTGAGTGACAGTATGATGGAATGCTCTGTGTGATAGCCATGCTGTACTCTCCAGACTGGGAGGTGTGTGTGTGCGTAGTCATTGAGGAATCATGTGTGCATGTGTGTGTCCTTGGGTTTTAGAGAAAGGATATCAGGTTTGTGCAAAAATATAGTTATATGCACATCATTTTCCAGGCAATTCATCACAATCCATCAATTTGCCAATTAAACTGAATTACACCAAACGCTATATAACACAGCATGACCGCCCTCCTGTTGTGATATCATGTGGTAAGCGCTTGTTGCCCTGCTCTATTCTTGACATGATGTTAACATTAATATAATTGGTAATCTTTCTGAAAGTTAGGTGAGAAGATCCACTGTATTCCTCCGCTATTGTTAGCAACCGGCTGGCTTAGCTTAGCACAAACAGTAGAAACAAAGGGAAACAGTCTCTGTCCAAAGGTAACAAAATCTGCCTACCAGCACCTCTAAAACTTACTAATTAACTCTAACCGGCAGCCTCCATTGCTGAAAAATGAAGCCAATGCCAAAGTGCCAAAAACTGCAGTTCCACTTGAGGCTGGTTCCACAACAAGTCAATCGCCATAGACTTCCATGTTAAAATGCTTGGCTTTACAGCAAAAAATAAACATGTTTGTACCCATCCATCCATCCATCTTCAACCGCTTATCCCGATAGGGGTCGCTGGGGAGCTGGAGCCAATTCCAGCTGGTATTGGGTGAAGGCAGGGTACACCCTGGACTGGTCACCAGTCCATCGCAGGGCACATAGAGACAGACAAACATTCACAACCATTCACACAGGCAGTTAACCTTTGGGCTGTGGGAGAAAACCCACACTAACACGAGGAGAGCATGCAAACTCCACACAGAAGGGCCCTGAGCCAGATTTATACGATCCACTGCACCACCGTTCAGCCCAACATGTTTACAGCACTGTACAAAAACCGGGTTTGGTCTCTATAACTAAATCATGTTAGGACAACTGTACGGGGGGTGAATTTTTAAATAACTCACATGTTTAAATTACATTAAGGCCTAAAGTTAGGCACAACGACAGCATGGCCGCTTTGAGTGACAGGTGGGTGCTGTAACTGTCTGCTCCGCTTCATCACCTGGGCCCATCTCAGCTACACCGACCAGCCACCTCTTTGTCCATTTTCGGATCAGCAGCAAGTTAGGCTGCATTGTGATTGCCAACATGGCAATGGCCTGAGCCACCATGGATGTATAAGCAAGCCCCCGGGAAGAGCTCCGGGCTTTGAAGCAAATTACGTCGTGGAATTACAACTTTCGGGTCGGTTACATGATGCCATTTAGCCCAAAAAGACATTGCAGCATAGACATATATTGGTTAAGAAATGTTTGTACTCAACTATGGGGGCATCTTTTTGGCCCCAATGGCATCACATGACAGACATAGATGTTGCAATTTCACCATAAAATTTGCTTCAAACCCCACCGCTCTTCATGGGGGCTTAGGAGCCACCCACTTTGAGCTTGACATTGCATGTCATTGGTTAGGTCACAGAGATTATGTCCATTTTTTTATAGAGTCTATGATGATTGATGATTCAGTCTATGATTAACACTTTAGGCTATATCTCATTCTTTACTGCCCTGAACAAGAAATAGTCCAGCAGATATACTCTAATCAGTTTACGATGTGTTGTTTCTAATCTTTGGTTTTCATACTGATTAAACAAAGAAGATATATCATATTAATTATGAGCCTCAGATGTGCTGGTAGATGGATTCTGCTACCTTTGGACAGAGCCAAGCTATCATGTTTTCCCTTTTTTCCAGTCTCTGCATTTCGCTAAGCTTGCCACACAAGCTAAGCTAAGTTAATATAAGGTTTTTAGCCTTATATTTACCAGAGTTACGAATTGAAATATTATATCTCAAAAACTGGGATGTAAAAATAACTAGCTGTGATTTTACGGGATTCTATGTGCCGGACTATGTCTTGGTTTCCTGTCTTTATGCTAAGCTACGCTAATAGACTTATGGCGCTGGCTGTAGCTTCATAGTTAACAGACTGATATGTGAGTAGTAGGCTACATCAATTTTCTCATCTAACTCTTGGCAAGAAAGCAAACAAGGGCATTATCCAAAAATATCAAAATTTAAATATCTTGGCCCCACTCCTCATGTCAATTATAGTTTCTTGTACAGGCTTTAGAATGACATCTGTGTGAATCCATTAGAGATGAAAAAAGAAACATCCCACAAACCCAAATGGTTTCTAACTTATCCTTATTTTAGGGATATTAACTGCATATGGACAAATTTATAGATTCAATTTATGAACAAAATGCTCCCCGGAGTGCAAGCCTGGTCCAGTTTTCTTCACTCAATGAAACAAATTTGTGTTTGGGACTTAACGTTGCATCGTGCAGCTTCCAAATCACCAATATGACTGTGGTACATGGTTTTCCAATAGCAGTCTAAAACCAAATTGTCTCAGTCTCTCGCGGGTGCACAGCAGTTTATCTATATATAGTCTCTCTATATCATTGGAGAATGCAGCCAAATTGTAATGGACTTAATTCCTTGTAAGGAGGGGACAAGGTTGTGTTTGGACTGCGCACAGTGCTTGGCTGTCTGTATGGCTGAGTTATTCTGCCATTTCTCAGCCCGTGCACATTCCTCCACTCATTGGTATTCCTGTTCATATTACCCTCTTCAATCTGCAGCAGAGAAGCTCTGATTAATGGCAACAGTGAGAGCAATCTCCCAGTGATTCATTAAACAGGACTGGCATGAATAAAAAGGGAGATTTGCTCATATTGCCTCTCAGATCCCATAATATGTTCCGTCGCTGGAGAAATGCATAATTCATGGTGTTGTTAGTAGCTCTCAACATGTCTGCACATACAGCGCATGAAGCTGTATGAAATGAAGGGAAAAAGTCAAATTCATCATATCATCAACTCATCATCATTATATCAGGTTGTAGTTGGAATAATTGACTGTTTAAATTAGGGATTTACTCACCAGACCTTTAACATATGTCCAAGTAATTAAAATGTAATAAATCTTATTGTCTCTGTTCATATTTCACTGGTACATGTTGTGGTAATCTAAAGTCTTGACATGTCTACTAGATATTATTTGCAGAGAAGGTGGCAGTTAATATCAGCCTCACCGTTTCAAGGTGAAACATTTTCTAATATGAAATCATATTTGAATATATCTCATCTTTGGTTTTTATGACATTTAAACACCTCTAACTTGTTCTTCTTTAACCTCTGCTGGCAGCCCAGAGAAAACAACTATAATGTACTTTTCCTGTTGGGACCTACTACTTAGTCTGTGGTACTAAATCATGAGAATAGGTCACTTTATTCTCACGATTTGGTCATTTTCTGGTAAATTGGATAGTGTTCTACTATGATACTGTTATATTTCTGTATTTGCTGACACAAAATAATGGGATATATATGACTATTTTATGCTTCTAACATTGATTATTTGTTCAGTGTGATTGCGAAGCAGCTTCGAGATGTTTAAGTGCTGCAGTTCCAGCATTTTTACACAACTGTCTGCTGTGTTGTAGTTTTACATTTATATCTCAGTGGGCCCCTTTATTTAACAGACAATAAAAGATTAGCAATATGATTTCAGTTTCTAAAAAACATTCAGATTATTTATTGGCACCTGGGTGAGAACACAGCAGCTATTCAGCTATTTACACTTGGACAAGTTATAATAATTTACATAATTTAACAATAGTTAGCTAGCCGAATGGCTTATTTAGTAGTAATATAAAGCACAACAATGTATGTGTAGGTTGTGGACTAATGGGTCAAATTTAGGATTTTCACCCAAAGGCCAGGGCTTGAGTCTCATGAGATGCTTATTTTTACACTTTGTTGGCTTATTAGTTTCCTTTTTTTTGATTTTTAGATTCAGTTTTCTGTTGTTTGGTTAGGTTTAGGTAACAAAACTACCTGGTTAGGTTTAGGAAAAATATGCATATAGTACATACAGTATATACAAACAGTATCTAAACTAATCTGACGGGTGCAAATGGCATTGATGGCCACTGACACTTACTGCTAATAGCATCTGCCTTTTGTCATTTTACTGGTTTTATTCACAGAGAAATGAAATGTAAAAGACTTCCAATGAGCACCGTAACAAGCCCTGTTAAACACCATAAGGCAAAAGCACCACAATCTTTCTAATGTAGCCTACATTTAAATGTCATAGGTTAAAAATGCTTGAAAACATTCCTTGCAAGCGGATTTGGAAGCCAAAAGAGACATCCCCAGCCGCTGAAACGTTGCACTAGACAAAACTCATCTCCAGAAAATCACCTCAGCGCTCCCATCCACCATATTATCATGGATTGATTTCTATCAAACATTACCCCTGCAAATGTGTGTGAGCATGGGCCATCAGGCGAGTGTCATTACTGCCGCTCATTTACTAGGTAAGAGACGATCGTATGTGACAGGGGCGGAATTAGCTTTGTGTTGGCTCTCCGTCACTCTCCTCCTAAACTGCTGCTGGGTGGGGGAGCATGATTAAAAGGATATATAATTCCACCCTGCGCATTAAAGACCCCGTGCCCCCTCCCCACCACCACCTTTACTGTAGAGCACACAAAGGCCATAGCCCTGGCTGCTCTGCCATACTGCACGATGCTGCGATGGAAGCCCTATTTCTGCTGCCTTTCTTCTTCAAGGTGATTGCTGATCTGAGAGATAAAAATGGATGAAAGCATCCAGGTGGAAAGCCAATCATATAGAGATCCCCTGTATTGCTTTTTCATTATAGTACACCCACATGAAATGGTTGTAGCAGCCGCTGTAACTGAACTGAGGCCGTGTTTCTTCACACTGGCTCTACAGTGGTGTCTTTTGCACCGAGCAGCCGGCTGTCTCATTGAGCAGTGTTAAAAATCAATAGGCTCTGACCTTACCTCTGTCGGAGGCTATGCTGGAGACCCCATCAGGACAGAGTATGTCCTCCACTGTCTCAATACGAACACTAGTCGACTACTAAAGCCACTAGTCAACACTGCGGGTGGCGGTTGAGTTACAGGGAGACAATATGACTTTAGCCAGCATCACAGCAGTTCATTTGTGCAACATCAGTGCTAGCATATTTGCACATATTACTTTCTTAAGCTTTATTGCAATATTTCAATTAAAATTAGAGCTGTCAGTCAATTAAGACATTCAAATGTGATTAATTTGCATGATTGTCATGACAAATTAATCACACATATTTTTCTGTTCAAAATGTACCTTAAAGGAAGTATTTAATACTCTGTGTGGGCCAATATGCTTGCATTATGTCAGCCTATGTATATATTTAGAAATAGCAGTTTCAGTGGCAGTAAACACATGCTTAAATTTTTTTTTTTTTTCTGTTAAGTTTTTCCCATACTGTAAAGGACAGAGAATGTCATATCCTGTGTAAATTGTAAAGTCCCCTTAGGCAAATTTGTGATTTGTGATATTGGGCTATACAAATAAAAACTGATTTGACTTCGCTTTACTATCGACAGCCTTTACCTGCGGATCCTTGCAGCCAGCTGCAGCCCAAACCTCCACCTGATGATTCTGCGGACAACTCTAGCTCCAGTTACAGCCTCGTTCAGCAACCTGCACCACTGACTATTGCCATATCAAGAAAGAACAACAACAGGTAAACAACACTCGACAACACACAATCTGTAACTGGGCTTTGGTTGGATCATTTTTAAAGTCGAGTATGTTCTTCCTAGTTTCTCAAGCTTACTGGGCCTATCTTTAAACTTACTGTCACATTTTTTTCTGTTTTGAATAGCCAGTGGACTGCATTTACTGTAAAACCAGGTGAAATTGGGTCAGCCGCTAATCTCATAAGGAAGGTTACACCTCAGTCAGAAAGAGCGATTTCTTCCTGCGTCAGTATTTCAAGTTGTGTAGATGGATTAGGCTACGTGTTGAGAAGCCCATTAATTATTAAGAGGAACCCAGAAAATAAGCTGCTCCCTGTTGAGCAGTCAACTGCACTGGCACAAAATAAAGCTGAGATAGAGGAGAAGGGGATGAATGGTGAGAGGTGCTTATGAAATATGGATATCAGGAAGAGAGCATTTCAGGAATGCTCATTCATCGGTTTAATGATGCAATGTAGGACTAAAAAAAACCAACAAAATTCGATTGTTATCAGGATATTAAATAGGCGTTAACAGTCACGATAAACACCATAGATGTGGGTCATTAGGGGTCTACTACGCTACTACGCTGTACAAGTGAAAGTGAAACTTAAGTAGTAACACATTCTAATATGTTTGAACACAAACAAAAAGGCTTCTTTAGGTTTAGGAAAAAAACTGTAACTCCTAGTGGTTGAGGCAAAATCAGTAATTTGGCATTAAAACTACAACTTTAGCCACAAAACCCATCTACAACTTCTTTAGGTTTAGGCAAAAAGCAAAAAAAACAAAAAAACAACAACAACTACAACTTATTCAGGTTTAGGCAACAAAAAAACAGTTAGGCTTAGGCAATAACACTACTGCTGTTGGTATAACCAAAATAAAACTACAACTTGTTTAGGTTTAGGCAAAAAAGCAGTTAGGCTTAGGCAATAAAACTACAACTTCTTTAAGTTTAGGCAACAAAAATACATCTGCTTTAGTTTTAGGCAAAAAAAAGCAGTCAGGCTTAGGCAATAACACTACAGCTTCTTTTGGTTTAAGCAAAAAAAAAAAAAAAACCTACAACTTCTTTAGGTTTAGGCAAAAAAAAAAACCCTCACTTACTTAAGTTTGGTGAAAAACATTGTGTTTTGGGTTAAAATAACTAGAAACACACATTTTTGGGTTCACATGGGATGTGGTGAAAACCCTTTATTTTGTGTCTCATACATCGTCCCCAACCACCCTCCTTTTATGGAGTTTCACACTGTCTATACTACAGCAATAGTTTAAATGGGCTGAAAGAACTGACCTCAAGATTCACCTAACCTTTCCTTAGAAGCTGCATACATTTTTAAATTAAAGATGGTGAAGTTTGTGAGTAAAAATCATCTTGCTGTAGCAGTCTGTAATCATATCTACTGAAGGTCAGGTGTCAATACAGTTACTGTAGGGAAGAAGGGTTGTAATATATGACTACTACACACTTCTCTCGGTGGCATCATATTCATATAAGACACTGCAGTAATTGCCTCCATAGAGCACCGTCTGTCTTATATATGAATACAAGCCTCATTATCATCTATTACAGGAGGAGCGATTACTTTAACTACTTCCCTCTGTGTGTCTGTTGGAGAAGTGGCATAAAATAGAACACCTAGGCAATCCCTAATGGCTGCTGTAACGTATGCATGATTTCATGCCTGCTGGCGCAGCTATTCCAAGAGCAACAGCTATGATTAGTGTCCCAGCGGTGATGTTTATTCCCAGTGAGGTTCAACCCAGAATCTCAGACATCTGATGCAAAGACTTCACATGAAACTTGATCAAATAAAATGAAAAGAGATTGTGTTGCGAGTGCGGTGTTGCCACTGTGGAGTTTATGTTTACTACCAGGGCAACATTATTCACTGATCGGTATTATTGCTTCGGGCTTCTTGGGATATATCTGCTTTCTTTAGTATTTCAGTGCACTAAAGAAAAAGCAGTGAGAAAAGAGCAAGCCTGATCTTAAATGTGAACCCATGCCATCATGAATATTTACTTAATACTTCAGAGGACTAAAGCGCCAGGATACTCCTCGACTTTGGTTATATTAACTTGAAATGAGTGCATTATGAGCTACTTGAGTTGCTTCATGCCAAATGTTACATGCTCTGTCGAGCAAATGACTATGAGCATTTCACTGGCCTCTGTTAAAGCCCAGGCCTCAATATTAAGATTTAACATCACTGCTGACATAGGTTGGAGGAAAAAGCTGTTTTGTATTCCCTCTAGCCCGGCTGAAGACCAGCATCATACAAACTAGTGGGGAGAGTAGCACGCTATCAATGGGCTGACTGGCCGACTGGCTCTGGCGTTCAGCTTCAAAGAACCGCCTGCAGGCATCGTTTCTAATATTGTCTCAGAGTCTGTGTTTTTCACAAAACTACTGATGCATGAGTGGCCTGGAAAAACAGAGGGGGAAACATCAAAAGTGCTTTTGAAGTGCGGACCACAACTAAACGTTGCCACCTGAATCCTGATTGGTGTACGGCCATCGTCTGACGGAGATGAACTATCTTTTTAGGACTATGTTTCTGTCCATTTAGATCGATTGAACGGGCCAATACCTGCAGAAGATGATTATACACTTCCTCTACACTGGGAGAGTGGTACAGTGTGTAAGAGGGGGCAGAGCACCTCCTTTATCGCTGGGACAAACAGCTGTGTTTGCATGGCTCATGTCTGGCATGTTAATCCGCAACCAAAGCAACAGTCACAAAGTGGAGGATATGTCTAATTGTATCATCATTCAGCCAAAGCACATAGCTTGAGCAGTGTGTGGATCCCCCCCACCCACCCCGACACATACATCCCTTTTCTCCTCACATGCATAGCATTATGTAACCCAGTGGCTGGGTGTTGCAGAGAGAGTGGTCCTCAGTAGGGGATGTGTAAACAGCTGCAATGGCACACTTTGTCATCACAGCATAACACAAGACCCCAGGCATCTCATGTAGCAGAGACAGTGTGAGTGCAAGCTGGACTTGCATGGAAAATCACAGAAACCCTTCGTTACTACGACCTTTTCTGGTGGTGTCAATGCACGCTTTTTCTATTTCCTCACATTATCCCGGAGTTAAGTAGATGTAACCATAACCATAGATGTATAATCCTTAGCTTTGTGATTAAAATAACTGCAACAAATGATTGTTATTGTTATTTCTTTACCCCCACACTCACTGAGCGAGACAGACAGACAAGTGTCAGCGCTGCACTCTGGGAAATGACTGGTCTGTCACGCTCCGGTTGACTTCCATCTCTCATCCCCTCAATCCCCGCCATGTTGTTTTCTGACTGTCACTCCAGATTGGCCTCACAGCACAGTAAGCCTCTGTTCATATCTAATTGGAGAGGCAAGAGAGACCCATCTCAAGCCCCGCGGTGTTCCCAAATGCGGCTACTTAAGCACTTAGAAACTAATTAAACTTGCCAACGTGGTCCTTTAGCTCCACCTGACAGAGATAAGTATCATCAGCATAGCTAAACTGACCAGATGAGGGTCATTCTGTGTCTGACTGGGGCTTTACTTTATGATTTGGGTGAGGCCTCTTAGTTTTAATTAAGATTGATATTAATGGTACAGTATGTGGCAACACTTTGGGATAATGCCATTTCCTTTTTCAACATCACAATACTCCAGTGCACAAAGCCATGTACCATAAAGAAATGGCTTTGCAAGTTTGGTGTGGAAGAGCTTGACTGGCCTGCATGGAGCTCTGACCACAATGAAGTGGAATGCTGACTGCAAGCCAGGTCTCGCCAACTATGTTTCCATCTGCCCGTTTTCATGCACATTTTCAATTTGTATATAAAATCCTGAAAGGAAGAGTGCATGGTGGCAAAATGGTTAATGCACATGCCACGTAACCGCAATTTCCCCATTTCAATTGCAACTGTAAAGCATTTGTTGCAGGTCATGCCCTGTCTTTCTCTCCCTGCTTCCATCTGCCACTATCTGCTCTTCCTCTGGCCAGACAAAAATGTGAAAACGAATAAGAATCTAAAAAAAAACAAAAAAAAACTGAGTGGAACATTTTTGAAATTTGAATATAGCAATAATGTTTTTACACTTGACTGAGGTAGAAAATCTGGTGTTTTGATAACAACAAAATGCAATGGGAACAGTTTTAGCAAATAAATCATGACACACACCAAAAAAATAAGATCTGTGAGGAGCGATGTGCAATGTTCTTGAAATTAATACACATTTCAAACATAAATAATTACATCCCATTTTCCATAGTTTGGGGTTTGACTGGCGCTCTTAATGCTACGGTTGTTAAAGACTTGAATGAAATGATTGGACAAACTACTTGCTTGTCTACCTACTTATGTGCACGTAGTCTGCCCGTGCACTCATTGCGTGTCACCAGATTCTTCCACAAGCTGCTAGCTTGACAGCTGTGAGTACAAACAATAGCCATGTTTGCCATTCACATTTATCATGATACATTTATGTTCATAATGATAATTTGGAGTGACTTTGGAGGGAAGCCTGAGCGGACTGTCAGTGTTGCTGAGTTGGCAACTTTCTCTCTAGATTTAGGGACTTTTGGAGCTTGTGCTGCTCGCTTCTTTCATTGGACAAGAGTCGGCAACACTAGCTGTGGTTGTTCAGTTGGATCATTTCTAAAACTCTAGTGTAATCTTGCTTGTTTCTCAAGATCACCGACCCTGCATTTAATCATGTTATCTCATTGTCAAAGTCGCAGACTTTTGCTGGTAGACCATTAGAGGTAGGCTGGTCTCCTTTGTGTTACTGTGATGGCTGAGAGGGCTCAGTGGGATGGGCCCTCCTTATTCACCTGCCTCTCATGGTTCTTAGGACCTCACACTGGTGTTCACTCTCTACTGTATCTATAGGCTCTATTTATCTCCCACAACTATGATGCTGCACTGAAGCTCTGAAAACAGTGAATAACATCACTGTACATGCTTGAAAACCAAGTTGATTTCACTATATTAAGCTTTATTTTGAGCCCTGGGGCACCTTTTAGCCTTTATTTGTCATGTCATGCAGGGGCGTACCCACACATGTGCCAACAGATGCAGACATGCACACACACACACAAGATTCACACAAGAAGAGGCAGTTGGAGTGGGCTGTGGACACATTTGTCACTGTGGCAGGCAGGCCTCCCATTCTCTGGGTTGGTGGCCTGGTTTCTGCACGGGGGCTGGGCACCTCCCCGCCTGCGCTGCCTAGTAACTGTCAGATCTAGACTGTGATTTATGCAAATTGGCAGGCAAGGGCTTGTGGGTCAGCCACGATATGTGGTAAGACCATCACTGGGACAGTGTACAAAGGCAAGTCAGCAGACGCAGTCATGCTGCATATCTGGCATGCAGGAACACTTAACATGACTACCAACAGTATGAAACTAAAAATTGGGAGTGAGATTAGATGATAAATTACACTGAAAGAATATCAAATTTTAATGCAATATAATATGCTTATAATGTAATAATGGTCCAGAAATATGACAGAGATACTGAGTCATAACTTCACTATTTCCAAGTCAAATTTGTAGTAACATAACAACTCAATATAAAACAAGACTATCTCCAGGTGCCCATAACTGCAGAATAAATTCTGGATATTACAAGCTAAACCCACTCAACAACACAGACAGACCCTTCTGTGTCTCTCCAAAAAAATATCTATCAATCACGCCTGCTGCCAACTTCTGGGCTCAAATCTGTCCCAAATGGACCTCTCACAATCAAACACCTGCTCACTTTGTTCCCCTAACACTTTAGATGATTACTTGTGTGCAATCTGGCACAGTATCCGCCTGTACAACACTTCTGGAAGGAGATCACTAATAAGCAATCTAACATATTGGACTACTGCATTCAGCTCTCTCTATCTCTGCAGCCACCCAGCAGCTATTCCCAATCACCTCACTGGAGTCACAGTGATTGCTGTAACAGAGGTGCATCCTTTCTTTGACTGGAAACATCACACAATGGACTGGTTTTATGACTTACATCTGTGGATAAAATATTAGATAAATGAATTATAAAACACAACATTTATAGGCGGCATGTGTCCCAAACATCACAGAGCTTCCTCTTCTTCTTCATACGTGCCTCATCATTACTTTATGATTATGAGGAAAGGAGCTTTCTGGGTATGGGACATAACAAGTCAAGAGAAAGTATCTTTTGCAGGACATATATAGGAACAAATTGACCATCACCATTAACTCCCTCAGCCCTCCATCTACAATTACAAATGATGTGCACAGCCATGGCTTGGATCAAAGGACTGGGCTCTCACTGCCATTGCACTGGTTTGCAACTGCTACATGTCCTCCTTTTCAACCCCCTGCTCTTTACCACCGCCACCACATCACTCCTTCCACATCTTCCTCAGACCTGAAACCATCCCGCTGTCATGTCAAAGTTTATTCCCCATCAATTTGCTTCCCCCCTGAAAGCCCTTACCCCAAACCTAATCTCTATAAATAGATTCTGCATTCACATGTAGAGTCTGTAGGCAACAGGGCAAGATTTTGGTATCAGAAGCTTTCTGGTTTCCATTTGTAGTCTGAGTAGTATTGACCAATGTTCGAACAGGTAAACAGTCGGTGCGGAGAGCAAAACAGCCACTGTCCAAAGTGCAGTCTTGGAACCCACCAGCTATCGTCTGACAATGATTTAGCTTTTTACTGGTTTAAAATTGGCTTGTCTCACATCTCAAACTGCTAATTGGACTGTAAACAATGAGCAGCACACAGAAAAGGAAGTCTTGGCCCAGATATCCACTGGCTACACCAGAACCTCAGACATATAACCCCTTACCACAGAGGCTTATCTGTCGTCAGACCGATAGCCGATGGGTTGCCCCAACCCCAACCAGTTGTCTTCTGCAATGCCTAAGCTCAACTCAGCTGTTCTCTAACCCAGACCAGTTATTCATTAATCGTAATTATTTCATATATACATATTTTCTATCATATTCATTAGGTCATATTACAGTTGTTTTAAAATCGTAACATGTTTATTTATTTATCATCAACTATTGAGAGATTCTGAGAGGTGTGAAGAGGGGTCGACATAATAAGCAGTGGTGTCAACCTATTCTGTTTCAGGCACTGATTAATTCATTTACTATTCTTTGTGAGATTTCAAATTAAAGGCACCCTGCGGAGTTGTCCTGTGACCAAACAAAGTAATGTTCAAGTTCACAAAACACATTGTGTTCACCCTTGAGGTCTACATGAGTCTGATGTATTTCCCTCCTCAAACATTATTTGCAAAGGCAAGTTTTTGAATATTTTACAACATGCATGGTTTATGTGCATGTGTGCTTGTCTAGAAGGCACCCCACAATTTGGGAAACTGTCACAACATAGTTAAGATAAGGCATTGACCTTGAATAGTTGAGGTTAAGCATTGACCTTGAATATAAGGTTAGGCATTGACCTTGAATAGTTAAGGTAAGGCATTGACCTTGAATAGTTAGGGTTAGACATTGACCTTAAATAGCTAAGGTTAGGCATTGACTTTGAATAGTTAAGGTTAGGCATTGACCTCGAATGGTCGTCGGGCAGTGAGTCTCACTTGAGTTTTTGTACGTTTTTGCAGGAATTGTGGATTACCTTCTAGACACGACCACGTTTGCGAGCTTGCAGTCTTCGAACCCTTTGTGGGAGCATTGCTCATTACTGCCATGAGCTATTAATCAGCAGAATAGCAAGAAGCAGTGGCAGTCATGTGTACCACGTTGCCTATATACTCACGCTGAACTCGGGCCACAACGCCCTTGATTGAATTATAGCCAGGGTCCTTTGCCGCATGCCATCCCTCATCACTCTCCCCTCATTTCCTGTCAGCTCCCTACTGTCTCTAATGTGTAATTAAGGCAAAAATCTCTGGAAAGATGTTTTTAAAAGAAAATGTTTGTAGATATTCAAAACGATATCATTACTCTGTGGTAGCCCTCAGAACCGGGTGATCCAGGTGGTACTGGGTGCAAGCATATGACATTGCCATCCTCTGATACAAACAGTTGGTCATTCTATTTTAACAGCTGGGCGCTTGTGGTGCCTGGCACAGTTTAATTAGTGTGAATACATTAGGTCTGTGTGAGATCTTGCTACCTGGCAGGGGTTAGAGCTGGGCAGGGACTGCAGAGGACCAGGCTGCACCAGCGGCACTCCCAGGCCCTGCGGTAATGACCCTGCCAGGCTGACACAACGTTCCCACCTGGGGGACCACTGTAGCTTTCCAATGACAGATGGAGGGCTGCTGAGACAGGGGAGCCGGGCTGGATTACTGCAGGCTAACAGAGCAGCCATTAGACCAGTCAGTCTGCCAGCAAGCCAACATGTCTTTGTGTTGGCGCCACCTTTGCCTGGTAAGTAATGTGATGGTGTGACCAGAAAGACCGCCAAAAACACTAAGTACATGTTTACTCCATCATCGTTTTGCATCAGTGGTTATGTTTGGAATTAGTTACATGCTGGGTGAGGTTCAGTTATTGTTTCTGTGTTTCATCTACAATTAGTACAAAGTCCCATAAGATGTTTAGAGGCTTAAATGTCTTTGTGTTTCAAAATATTTCTGTATGAAACAGGGAACTGAGCAGGAACAGCTAGGCCCATTTTTTTATTTTAAGGATCAAAATTAAGTGGGACAAAAATGTAAAATGGACAGCTGCCATACAGGAACACTTCTACCTCCGCCATCATCTGCACTCCATTTTTTTATAATATTAGGGATTTTGTCACTTCTATTATTGTCTCTGTGCTGTTTGGGGGATAAACATGCTCTCAGTTTTGGAGTTATGGTTCCCATAATGCTTTGTGGGATGTCCACAGGAACTATGCATTTAATGAGTAAGGTTATAGGCAACAATTTGAGCCCCGTTTCTGTCAGACTATTTTTTTTTTACATTTTGGTAAAGTGCAGCTATTAAAAGTATAACAGAGGTAGTTATTAGCAGTTCCTTTTTGCAATGTACCCATGATAAATGGACAATAACTGGATAACTTTGATACCGAAGAAAATCATGATTCTCAGGCATGTTCTGAGTTAGTTTTTTTCTATGATTTCCAAGGGGATTTATTGATGTTAGTTAATCATTACATGGACCTTCTGTTACCCCCCGGAAAGGTTAAGTCACACTGAATCCACAAATACATGTATCATTTCTGAGTGTTCAGATTTGACTTACGACTATGAGAATGAGTACTTGTCTATCTTTAGTGATGCAGATTGCAGCAGCAACAACCCAACACCAGTGTTGTACCGAAATCTGTGAAAATCAAAATCTATGACTGGAGAGAGTCAGCAATAAGAGGTCATCATGTACCTGTATAATAAATGTGGCAAGAAAAGACACAAAACTGAATTGTTAAAACAAACATTTAAGTATTTTGATATTTTTAATTTACAGATATATTCACAAAATTTAAAAGAAAAATTAAAGATAGGCATGCATCTGTCCCTTTTACACCAAGTATTATCTTCACTTCACGTGTCTGGGCCTCATAGTTTGACAAGCTCTGCTGCACACCCATAGGGAATGGGAATCACAAGGCATTCTGGGCCGTGCTGCCATTTTTGGAAATTAGCATATTGATCAAACCCCAAGGTTGAGTATTGGTCATTGATCCCAATTTCTGTAGTGACCAAACAGTGGTACAACAACTTCCATGTCTGTCATGTGATGCCATTGGGCCCAAAAAGGCTTCTTCCCATAGACTTCCATTGGGAAAGAGACATCTGTAACTCAGTATACGATACTATAACTTATTTTAGGTGAATCAACTTCCCAGTATGAACACTTGAATAGCCCTTACTTAAATCGTTATTATTATTTCCCGTCCTCATGTGAATAAGACTGAGGCTGGAGCAAGGGCTGGAAGGCAGCGTTAGCAAGCCGTGACGACAGCATCACGGCTGTGGCCCTGCGACCGAGCCGTGTGACCAGACGCTACTGTGACTGCTCCACGGGCCCATTGGATGCGAAAGATTGCCGGAAAATCTGGGTACTTTCCCAGTCAGAAGTCAAGCCATTTTGCCGTGGCTCATGCGCCACTGAGCAACTTTCATAGGAATGCACAGGGCCCCGCCTCCAATGCTGGATCCAGTTCTCTTAATACATCCATGGTACGGAGCTGTCATTATCTGTCACTGGCCTATTCATCTGTCATCTGTCAATTGTTCATCATCAGAAATGTATAAAGTATGTGTGGAAGACAAATATCCATATAAAGAGAATCAGACGGAGGCAAAGGGGCAATATACTGAAGTTAGTTTATGATATTGATCCTTATGAATTGGGAGGACTTTGACAGCTTGCAACCCAGTACAGTCACTGATGTGTTTCGATGTTAGTGAACATCTGTCAGCAGTTCAAAAAGTGTAAGTCTTTTGAGGCAATGCCTAATTTACAAACGGCTAGCCAAATGACATTAAGATTTATGATCCAAATGCCAACTACACAATCTGTACAAAGATAAGCTAATGTTATGTAAAGGGAATACTAACAAATCATCAGCTAATACTGCATATGTTTTGCAAAATGAAACTCATAACATTAGCCTGTCCCTTTGTGTCTGACTGTATGCTATACAGTATATGCGCAATATGTTATCTTTTGACACTTGCAGTGAACAGCCAGCGGATGGCACTCTTACCCGTTATCCTCCAAAAATGGTCAACTTCCTGTCGATGAAGTCACGTTCCCATTCCCTATGGACACCGAACAGGTAACAACAGGGAAACACATTCTTTCATTACATGCAGACGTTTGAGATTTCATGTCAGACTGGTCACATGCATCAACACTAGAAAAAAAAAAAAAAAAACATCTGACACATTTTGATCACAGTATGCCAGTCAACCTGTGGCTTCTGCATGCAGGCCAGATTATAATGTCTCTTTCTTCTGCTCTGATGCACTGATCAGAGAATTCATTTGAAGCCATCAGATCCCAACCATGTGGAGACTTCCATTGTTACCTCTGATGACCAACTCTGCTCCTGTGTTTCAATCAGCTAGAAAAAAAGGATCTCTTTGGTCTGGTTGGTGTTAGTGATGATATAATTGTTAATAAATGAAAGCTCTTCCACCACACACCCTAAGGCAAAGACTGGCTGGGACTTCACTGGTGGCCGGAGAGCAAGGGGAATGAATGTGACAGTTCTCATAAAAAGAGAGAGGGATGGAGAGATTGGAAAGAGAGATTAAAGGTGGAGAGGAGGAGAAGAAGGGAACAGACACCGCCTTTAATGTGCGCTGTCCATGTGCTGTCCAGAAATGCTTGAGTCTAATGGGGTACAAGCATGCGCAACCTCCTGAAGGTTGTACAAGCAATTATGCCACTTAGGAGTCTTTGACAGGCAAGGTCGTATTGGCAAACAGACACGAGGAGCATTATAATATAATGCTCTGTATTCTGTGTGACACAGACCCTTTTAGCTAAGACAATATCAATCTTCTGAGTGTCACTCACCGTCCTATGTCCACGGTGACCTAAAATCCTCTGTAATCCTACCTGTGCTGGAATAGGTGTGGTATCAAAAATATTAACAGATGAATTAAATTGGTTCTACTTCTACTCGTTTAAAGTGTAAATTATATGTAGTTGGCAATTCTGGGTCTAAGAAGTGAAGTCAATGCAGAAGTGCCATAAACTTGCATTCTTTCTAATAGCCAGCAGGGGGGGACGCCTCTGGTTGCAAAAAAGAAGTCTGATTGTATAGAAGTCTATGAGAAAATGAGCCTACTTCTAACTTGATTTTTAAGTTTATGGTCTCAATCACTAGTTTCAAGTCTTCTTCAGTACAGCAGGATGTTCATTTAGTAAATTATGGTAAGTTATGGGAGATTTAGCGTTTAGAATAAACCATAAAGAAGGGTATGCTTTAGGATGTGCCTACCTTGTGATTAACAGGATACTAACACAATGTTGGCTGGTCTGGGAGTTGTCCATATTTTTGTCTTATAAATTTAAACCTTTAACAATGTGTTTTAAGTTCATGAATTATAACCTTTGTGATCTCCTAAAATATCCTACTCAGCGTTATGTTGTACTTAGCTCGACACTCTCCTGCCACTTTTGGTTGCAAATAACCAAGATAGTGACAGCCAAAATCCAAGATGGTGACAGCCAAAACCCAAGATGGCGACAACCAGAAACCAAGATGGTGACAGCCAAAATCCAAGATGGCGATAGCCAAAAAACCAAGATGGCGACAATTCATGAATGCTTTATTTCCCCCTGAGGATGAGAAAAAACGGGAAAAAACAGTGAGAGGAAGTTTCGAACGAGAACCCAACAGTACAGAGTTCCTATTAGCCGATAACAAAGGCAGATGTGGTGGGAGGACTTTGCCAAAAAAGGGTTGATGTGACAGTTTGCTGGATGTTTCTGGTGTTCATTTCATTCACTCCATGCAAGCTGTGCTCTGTTGTCAGGGGAGACGTTAGCTTGAGAGTGTGTGTGTGTGTGTGTGTGTGTGTGTGTGTGTGTAATGTGTCGAGGAACAGTGTGCGCACCTCAGCTCGATATCAGAAGCTACATGGTTGCCATGGACACATGAGATTATTATAGGATGCAAAGAATGTCATCTGAGAGTATGGTTGTAAAGTTCAGTTTGAGCCATTAACCTACCCGTATAGACATGTACTTGCAAATTGTGCAGAAATGTACAAAGCATTTTTCCTCTGTATATTTTTATCTTCCTATATAAGCTCAGTTGTGTGGGAAGAGTTAGACTTTTGGAGTTCATATTAATGCTAAAATTATAACTAGATAAGATAAGTCTCCTTCTTAGTCCCACTGACAGAATTCATTTTGCACCATGTTGCATGTTTTTCTGGATGTGCTTTGTGAAATAGTGCATAAGATGTAGTTATACTGTAAGTAAGAATGGGAATCCTCATCTGACAGACGGAAGATTATAAGTCTCAGTCAAATTACATGTTTGCACTAATACTCATACTCTCTGGCATATGGTTTGTTGTTCTCTGAGGATATAGCACATTAGTCTTCCTGCGCTGCTGGCTTTTGTAGCCTGATACCATTTTGTTACACTTCTTGGAGCACACAACCTGCTCCTCCTCCACAGCCAGAGCCGGCTGTAAAAGTTCAAAGAGGTGACAAACTATCTATCCTGCTTGGCGCCACAGTACAGTGTGTTCAGACACTTTGCACCAAGGGACAGATATATTAAAGTTAATGGTGTCAAAACTGGAACCTCTTCCCCTTTCCATATTGGCCCATTGACTGCAAGCAAATAGAAGAGGTGACGCTTCTAGCCAACAGAGGGCGCTGTGCGATGCGTTTGGAGTGTCTAGCTCTGAGGTCGAAGATACAGAGAGGGGGATAATTATATCTAATTAAGCTTGAGCCATCTTCAACCCATTCCTCCTACACACTTCAGCTATGACAACCATGCAAGACGTCTGGTTGAGAGGAATAATAGAAAATGCAGAATTAAAGCACCGCAGGTTTACATTCCTTCAAGGTTGTCTGATCATCTGGAATGCATAATGTATTGTGCTCTATTGTGTTTGGTCCCTGGTTTGGATTAAGGAGGAACTAGTTGAGATGGAAAGCATTAAAATGTGTCATCTCATACACCTTCTTTATCCTCTCAGTGTTTTTTTTTTTTACCTTTGTTCAGTCACTCCACTCAATAATCAGCTACTGGTCGTTAACAACCTTCCTGATATTCTCTGCCCCTCCATCCATCCCGTCCCTTCTGCCTCCACCCCTCCACCTCCTCCCTTTTTATACACCTCCCATCATCCTCCCCCTGCCTCCTTTCTCCTTTCCTCTTTCTGTCCCTGAACCTCCTCTCTGCTGGTAGACACAGTGTCAGCATGGGATGAGATTAGCCCAGTGTGTCGGACTCATGGGAAAACCTCTGAATATGCAGCAAAACACCCCTTTACTCTACTCTGTCTCTTTCTTCTCCTTTGTGCATTTTTTAAACACTCCCCTCTTGTCCTTCCTTTTACTGTGTGTGCCTCTGTTGTATGTTCATTTCTTCATAGTTTCACAGAAATCCATCTTAATGACTTAACGAATGAAAACTTGTGTCACAGTTGACATAATCTTCCCACAATTGCAGATTTTTTTTTTTCATTTCTTAAAAAAGAAAGTAAAAGAGACCATAGCCACATTTTAAAGCTGCACTCAATAACTTTGAACATGATAAAAGGTTATTTTTCTAAAACAGTCACTATATCCTGATAGTAGTGCGTGAGACAGACAATCTGAAAATAAAATCATGTTCTGCTGCCTCCTGTGTTACTAATGGCATTAGCAAGATTTCACTAGCTGAAGGAAAACAACCGGGAGCTGAGGAAATGAAAAAGTTTGCTCTGGCTGGTGGGAGGTGCTTGGTTTTGTCTGCTTTCACAACCCATTCTCACTCCCAACTCATCAAATAACGCCGTTTGGTCAGTGTCCCTTGGCGTTGCGTACCAACGCGTGGGCTACCCGGCTTGCGTTACTTTTGGATGTACGTGTCAGCATATGCTAGTTACATGCATAGTGTTGTTTCCACTCATGGGACGAAAGACTGACCTGACAGAATAAATCAGTGTTACTTTTAGTTTCACACAGGACACAAATGCCGGTCTCCTGGTTGGAAGTCTTGTGTTTTCTGACTCTTGAATAACGCTGCAGGTGATTTACTTTGGAGTTAGTTGAAAGCCTGGTTCATCACATACTGTTTCTTAAAGACTTCCTCCATGGATCAGTTTCTGATGCCGAGGGGCACAATGGCGGTATTTGACGAGTTTGGAGTGAGAACAGGTTGGTTTTCAACATGATGGTCAGGTCACAAACTTTCTCATTTTACAGCTAAACAATACGTTGGTTGATTGATGGCTTTAAATAGGCATGACAGTAACAGAATCTTGATTCATATTTGACCAGTGCTTCCTAGTTTGACCTTTTAATCAGAGTTTGATTGACAGCTGCCCAGACACAGCTTAGCTCTGATTGGTTGTTTTCCTTCAGAACTGTGAAATTTAGCAAATGCCAATAAGAGCACCGAAGGACACAGAGGAAGATGATTTTTTTTTTCACAGACTATCTGTCTCACACACCACTGTCAGGATATAGTGACAGTTTTATAAAAATAACTTTTTATCATATTTGCTCAAAGTTACAGACTGCAGCTTTAAGCCTTGAAAATGAGGAACCAAACAAATGTCTCTAGCTGGACACAAACCGGGGACACTGTGCCTCTTAACCCTTTAACCCCATAGGGGGACGCCACCTTTAAACCACCTTTTATTCAGTGGTTAACCTTGTGAGGACCAAAGTCTTGCTCTCCAGAGGTGAGTGTGACAGTGTGTGAACAGATTATTTTCTCCACAATTTGATGAGTACATCACACACGGTGCAGATGAGTTATTGTACTCCCTGTATGTTTATCATATACATACAGCAAGGGTTCAAATATAACAACTAGCCTAGTATAGCTGAACATTAAGGACAACAAGCTACTGGATTTATCTTCAGGGAATTATCCAGCTGTAGTAGCTTCAATATCACATTGTTAGACCCAGCCATATGCACATTAATCGCCTGCTCGTTGTAAGTCTGTTGGTCTCATATTGCGTAGACCCTGTCTATGTGCTTGTCCTGTTGTCTCCCTGCCCTCGAGACGTCCTTGGCTGAAAGTGTCTGCTCTGTGTGGATGTAATCCTGGTGATACATGGTAAACTCCTGACCTGTCTGTGCTGTGGCCTCTCTGTTAGATGCTATTACGCAGGCCTCTAATTGCTGCTGACATTCATTTACCCACTAAGGCTATCACCTTCCCCATTACAGGACTGACTTCTGTCTCTGGGTTTTAGCCTGCGCCGCAGAGGGGTGTGTGTTTGTGCAAGTGTATGTCCATTCAATACCGTCTAAGGGTGAGGTAAATGATGGTAACTCTCCTGCAGCTGTAACCAGCAAGACTATTGCTGTACAACTACTGTTCCTATACAGTAATCAAAGCAGGTTTTCAATTCCCTTCCCCTGACTGCACGCACAAAACACTCCAGCTCTGTCCCTTGTGTGGTGTAAAGCAGGCACCGTCTTATCAGCAGTCGCTCAGAATGACAGTATTCACCATATCTGTAACTGTGCCACAGCTTGATTACATAGGGACTTATCATCCCAGACCATGCCATAGTAGACCCACCTGCATTCTGCTGCATAGCACATGAATTAAGCTTCTGTGAAATATTGTTGTGTGTATTCTGAGGCCACAGAGCTACTAGAAACACAGTGATGGGTTGTTGATTCTTCATTATTTCTAACACATTTTTTGCCACTGAGTCAGTTTGTTTGGGGGGAGATAATCAAATCATAATTGGATGCAGAAAATGTTATGGTTCCAGGCTCAGCATCTCCCACCTCGCCTACACGCTGTTTGGGGGATGAAATTCTTCTTAATGTCTGCAGGATATTGAAAATCATAGCTGCTATCTGTGCAGGGTCAGCCTGTGCCTTTGTGTGATTAAGGAAGAGGTTGATCTGTGCAGCTTATCTGATGCTTTGATAAGGGGGGAGGTTGAATGTGGGAACAAAAGAAAGAAAGAAACAAAGTAAGACAGAAAGTGTTAGTGAGCAGTGAGCATGTCAATCATGTCAAAGATACACTTCGTTGTAATGCAAGTTATTTATTTTATCTTTGAGAAATGGGTCCTCCTCTGATAGGTACCACATTGTGCTTTTAGTTTATTTTAGTTTATCCAGTAGACCTCTCTCCATTTGACCTCTGACCTCCTGGAAAAGGACTGCAATCCATATATATTTTTACATTACCGATGGTTGAAATGATTCAGTGTATGTGAAAGGTGTCACTCATAGTGACAGACTCACTCACTACTCTCACAAGTGTCATTTTCAGCTGCAGCAGGATGCTGTTTACTGTGATAAACCCACTGTACACAGCTAGCAACTAGCAGGTGAACATAGTGGAGCATTTAGCAGCTAAAAGGAAAATGAATATTGGACTTACATTCACCAGGTGAACACAAGTATGCCTCCAAATACTAATATTGCTCCATATCGGCTGGATGTCTGGCCAGCATGGCTGTACAATTAATCAAAATTTTACCAAAATCACAATGTGGAATACTGCAATTTTCAAATCACAAGATTTATTAAAGGTGAAATATGTGTCAAAATGCTGTTTTGAATTCAATATTGTGGTGCTGCAGAGATGTCCTGGTCTACACATCGTATTCTACAGGCTTAAGAAAAACTCTTTGTTTAGTACAGATCCCTGGAAAAATCACACCATAATCATTTTAATGTGTTTTAAAGAAAATGAGAATAATTATGTAAGAATTATCATTCCCTCTATAATATATATAATATATATATATATATAATTTCCCTCCGGGGATTAATAAAGGTTCATCTTATCTTATCTCTAACATCCCAAATCCTATTGCAATTGTAAGATATTTTTTCAAAATTGTGCAGCCCTACTCACAGCCCCAACCTGACATCCCACCGCTGCTCTCTACCTCTTATAACCCTCACTGTCTTGACTACCATGTAAAACATTAGTAAATGATGCATTTAAGGTGGTTAAGCTGAGATTGGGAGCATACCTGATGGGGAACCAGGGGGTGGGTGCAATGCTTCTGTCTTTACATAGCAAATAGATGTTTGCTGCCATATTAATGCTCTGAATATAATTTAGAGAACCTTTAACCATTAATAAAACCATTGATTACAATGTATGAATCCTTAATAACAGTAAAAAAAAAAAAAAAGTAGTACCCCTCTAATATATAAGCCCCAGTCTCAAGAAAACCCCCATCACAGCTCTGCTTTGTGTGTCAGTATTTGATGCAACACTCCACACATGAGAGCCTATGCATGTGCACTTCTCTGAGAGGGCCATTTGGAGAGCAGCAGGTCAATACACATTCATAGAGAGAGTGCATTTCCCTGAATGCTTCAACAGTCCGTAAAGCCTCAGTGCCACTTTCCAACGTTTTCTGCTTACCGCATTAATCCATCCTACAAAAGCGTCATTCTGCGTTTGGAGAGAGGACCCACACACACACAGTCACACATAGACACACATTTTCACAGCTTCAATGGCAGAAAATCCATAGCCCTTTCTGGGAGGAGGAATTCCATTAGATAATAGATATGGAATCCATTTTGATTCCCCACCTTATCTTCTCCCGAGGTGAGGGATCAATACTGGGGCTTCAGCTCAACTGCCAACAATAACAGGAAATTGATGGGACAGAGTGAGCAGTGCGGAGGTCCAGTGATGGCACTTTCTTGGCCACCCCTGTAATGCAAATAAGAGGGGGAGTTAATTGGAGAAAGGCTGCTTATAGTAATGAGCAGGAAGTTCATGAACCAGCGCAGATTAGGTCGCTGATTGTTTAGAAAATCACTGCAGCTGTGGAAAATATACACAAGACGGATACAGTTGAAATAAAAGAGTGGACAGAGAAAGCACAGATCTCCAGTTATCTGGACAAATGGGTGTGCACACGCAGTAATGGCATCTAATTTTCCACAGAGCTATGGAGGTTTCCTGTCGAAGTTGCCAGGTGCTGTGTTTACGGAGACCGTTGCCCAGCAACGCATTCCAAACAGTATTAGGACACGAGGACAAGGGAGCAGTGGTGAGGTGAGTGTGGGGTCAGGTGCTACACAGGCTACGTACTGATACTGCTCACTGAGGGACCTGGGCGGCGCCTCTCTTACACAAGGATGAGTCATTTTGTGTTTGTGTACAGTAGGTCCCGTATGTGGCAACATGTGGGTGGGTGGTGGCAGTTGGGTGAGGTTTACAGCTCTCTGGTCATCAAGGTCCAGAGTCCATTTTCACTGAGATGTTTGCACAACTAAAACACCACTCATTGCGTCAAATCACAGAGGGGTGTCAGCCGCTGGAACACGGCAAATATTTTGCTTCTAGCATCTCTGCAGGAACATTTGGGGTCTTGGTTGCTGTTGCTCACGCTTAACCAGGTTAACCTGGCAACTCTTTCATCACAAGCCACAACATCCTACGCCCTTTAGGCTGAACGACTCATTCACTCACGCAGCACACTTACAGTAACTGTCAGTGAAGCGGTGTTGAGCAGCATCTGGCTGAGATTGTCATGGATGTGCTTGGTCATATTCCATAAATAATCCTGTTCTGTGATCTTTGCACAGTTGGGATAACCCCCAACCCTCCTACCCCACTGACAGACACAACCAGCAGGTGGTGCTGTCTTCTGTGGTATCGTCTTGTTTTCTATGGTTTTTAAATACATTTTAAATAAATGAATAATATATGTGAATAAATATATACATATATCATACATATAAGTTGCTTTTGAATTCAATATGAAAAGTCATCGATGCGGTGTATCCAAAATTAATGACAATGGCTGTAGATCTGCAAATTACATATGAGGAGATTTAAAGCTTAGATTCAGCATAGTCCAGGAAGGGGAAATGAAGTATAAACCTGAATTTCTCTAGTTTTAGATGCTGTATGACATCTCTCATACATAAAATGCAACTGGGAGGTTGTAGGTTTTCCAGTTTATCCCGCTAACAACAGCACAAAGGTCACAATATTATAATTACCTCCTCTAAGAGGACTACCGTCTCCTGGGACTCTGAATATTGCAATCCAAGGATCAGGTTCAATTACCTGCCCAAAAACAGACAGAGTTTGGAAAATAGATTTCCAATAGTTATATATTTTAGGACAGATCCAGAACATGTGTGCCAGAATAACAGGGACCTGCCTACAACGCTCACAAGTAGAGGCTACATTAGGATATATTTTGTCAAGTTTTACTTTGGAATAATGAAAACGATGTAGTAGCAGCCCATACCTAATACATATTGATGCTATATGTACATTCTTACAGGCATTTTCCCACTGGTCCTCCATTATATCCAATCCCAAATCATTCCCAAAGATTTCAGGATAACTAGGAAAGTGTTCTGCAAACTAGAGAAAGAATCATACAGAAAGTGTATTGTTTTAGCTGAAAGACTGAAGGCGAACAAAGATTCTGTGTATGTATTATTGGGCAGACTAGGAAAGGAAAATGTGTTTGATTGAATAAAATTGTGAAAATTTTGTTTGTGGAAGATTAAATTTGATGCATAACTGTTTAAAGGAAGGAAATATGCCATCAATGTAAGGCGCTTTTAGAGTTTCAGTTCAAGTGGTTGGGGGACAGAGTGGTTTTAAATATTTTACCTTTTTTTATCAATTAAAGCCATCTGTAATGGATAACTCACTGTGCGTCCATTGAGGAGATTTAAAAGTAAATGCTCACACACTTGCAGCTCTCAGTAAACCTCCGTGATTCGGTGCTGCTCCATAGTCAGTGAAGATGAACTGGATGAATAGATGAGGCCATTTTAGATAATTGAGATACACATGATTACAAGTTGTGAGCAACACGCTTTTCTCTCTGATCTCTGTGGTTGTCTACCAGAGCATTATCTGCGGTAATAGAGTCAGATCTTCACGGACAAATCCCTGTAATGTCATCCATAGCGCCCAGGGGAGACCACCCTCATTGGTAGCAGGGTGGTGGGAGCTAATTTCAACCCACACAATAGACTCATCTCTAAGACTGCCTCGTCAGATCACACTATTTCTTCCTCTAAAAGACTCTGTATGTGGGTTGTAATAAATGGAGAACTGTACTGTGTGAGCATCACCACTCTGGGGAATTTAGGTCATGTTTTCATGCCTCTTGAATACTAATAAATGAGGACTGAAGCTTTTTCTCTTTGTGGACATATAACGGGTCTTATCAGGGTCCTGATCAGTTGGAGATGCAGCCAAACTGTCTGAGAGAAGACAGAGTGTTCTCACAGATAAGAATCTTGCAGCAAAACTTGTTCGGAGTGAAAAGATCAGGACGTGATCTTAGGTTTTGATTGAGTATTGAGCCCTTTGTGGCGGAGCCATTCCTGGCTCGCCCTGTGCCTCTGCGCTCTCCTGCACAATGATGTCATCGGTGGGAAGGTATTTCTCTCAGACACAACCTGTCTGCTCCTGTCAGGGGCCACAGTAACTCGAACCGCCATGAAAGTCTGGGAGTGAGCACCGGTCACTTGCAGACAAGGGCGTTATTTATTTTTTCTGGAGGAGATTCAATACCTCCTCCTGCTGCTCCGCGGCTCCGAGCTCCGTCCCTGAACTCTGAGGCACAAAGCACTTGCCCTCCAGAGACACAGAAGAGGTTGTGAGCTCAGTCACAGTGCTTTGGGGGACTGGAGAGGTTGTATAATGTGATTAGTCATTGTTAATGTATATAATCACAGAGATTTGGGGTGACTAAGGCTCTTAACCAGGCTACAGGCTGTGTTTTTGTTGTTAAGATCCTAAGTAGACATTGTTAGTGTTCCCTGGCAGTGTTAGTGTGATGAATGTCCTCTCCTTCCACTCTAGTCCCCTTCAATCCCACAATATCCATATGAAAGAAGTCTTAAAATCACATATGCTCTAAAATTCATATACATGATCATGCAATGTTTCACTGAAAATAATTATGAGGATTTCTGGATGGTTTGTAGGGATGTAAGAAAATGTTGAAAACGTTGAGTATCACAATATTATGATTTGTGAAACTGTATTGATTCTCAAAAACACAGTATCAGTTTTTAACGAATAGTTTACATGCAAAGATTAACTCATTTGCAAAGATGTGTGCCCTGTCAAAGTCATGCTATAATGTTAAAGGGACTGTGATAATTGCAAATGTAGATCCCACTGTTCTGATTGCATAAAAAGTAAACTTTATTTTTGTCAGGTTTTATACAAATGGTGGTGTGTTCTTTATACTTTGACATTTTTCCTATGTGCAATATATCACCGTCCTTACACTTTCACAATATATCGAATCGTAACCCCTGTATCATGATACGTATCGTAAGACAGTTTTCCTAAATTAGATTTTTTTAAAATGCGATATATCAATTCACTTAGAGTATCGCAATATATTGAATCGTAACCCCTTTATCATGATTCATATTTCATTTCCAGTTTCTTGCCAATATACAGCCCTAATGTAAGTTTAGTAGCCCAGTCTATTTCATTGTTTTAAACTGCCATGTACAAAACATATACTGTATGTATTTTCTTGAATGAAACATGTATGAAAGGTGCCATAATCATGTAAGCCAAAATACAGAAGGCTGTACATGTTTGTTTACAACTGATCTGATTTTAATTTATGTGTGTTGTATGACTATATTTAGCTGCATCACAGGCAGAGGATTTCAGCCAACATTTACTTTCAAAATCTCACCAGCCACATGGCAGAAAGTATTTCTTTGATGGACTGAAAAACTCACAGTTACCGGAGGACATTTTAAAACCCACAAATACTGTTACCATCTCGAGTTCAGAACAGGCGTTGTTTCCATGTACGCTGCACATGTCTTAAGTGCTGGCACGCATGAAAGGCTGAATCAGTTGCCTTGACACCTGCAGCCTTACTCGAGAGGAAACTGCAGTGAGCTTGCTGTACAATTACAAACAACCCAAGTGTCCTGTGGCCATGCAGCTTTTTCATGAACTCCCTACCAGGATCAGGAAATACTGAATGGATCTTAAGGATGAGTCACCATGACCAGTACATTGGGGAAGAAATAGGACCACTGGAAACCAGGGGAGCATGAGTCAGCATGACAGGGATGAAAGCACATTACAACATACGTCATAACAAAGGATTTATACTGTATATAAAACCGTTTAAACTTGTGACCAACTGACCATAACAAAAAAATACCTGGAAGATAAAAAAGAGCAATCATAGAGGAGATTAACTACTTACTATTGAATTATTTACTGCATCTTTATATGAATGAGAAAAGAAATGAATTAAGATGAATTACTCGCACATCAGCAGAAAACACACCGCAATATTTAACATGCAACGCTGCAACAAATCCTTGCTCAAAAACATGCCCATGCCTAAGCATTCTGTGTCGGGAGTGCAGCGATCGATTGGCTTAAAAGGTTATGTGAATCAATACAAAGTTGTTTTGGGCACCAGCGCTATTATATTAATGTCATCCTGAGAAATAGGCTCTACCTTAGGTGGCTTGTCTGGCAGCCTGTTTTCCTTTTTAAATCCAGTCGCAAGATCCTTGTTACGACGCAAAGATTGCCTAAAGGCTGCTTTAAATGGCAGCTTATGAGTTGTGTTTTTTATTGGAAATTTCATTTTTTAATCAGCAAAAATAGTTTGAAACATAGCATGTTACACCTGCAGTAGGCAGAACGCTTTTTGGTATCCTTGGGCAAAAATCCCATAATAGCCTTTCAGCATATTATAATTCAAGTGCTATGACAGAAAAATAGACTTCTGCACCTCCTCATGGCTCTGTTTTCAGGCTTTAAAAAAATCTAGCCCATGACAATTAAATGGTACAATTAAATGGTCAAGTTAGGCAGCTCAGATCAAATATGAATCAATTTCTGTTACTTTTATGTCTTCTTCTATTTCTCACATCGAATATTTTCAGAAACATCTTGTAGTGTACCGTCAAGCTGTAAAATGAGAAAGTTTGCTTCAGCTGGTGGGCGGTGCTTGGTATTTCCTCAACTGATCTCAACATGGCTGCCGAGTCACAAACTTTCTCATTTTACAGCTAAACAGTAACTACAAGATGTTTCTGAGGTGAAAACACTTATGGTGAGAAATAGTCAAAAGAGTAACATAATATTGATTCATATTTAATCAACGCTAGTATGACCATTTGATCAGAGTTTACAAGTGACTGACAGCTGCTCAGAGACATCAGGCTCCAGCTCGGCTCTGATTGGTTGTTTTCCTCCGGTCTATGAAATCTTGCAGATGCCATTAGGAGCACCGGAGGACAGACAGGCACTTGAATTTTTTTTCAGATTACCTGTCTCATGCACTACTGTCAGGATATAATGACTGTTTTATAAAGTAACTTTTTAAAATCATATTTGCTGCAATTCTACCCACTGCTTAAAAGATGAGTATTTATTGCATTTGAGATAATACCAGGGCTGCACGGTGGTGTAGTGGTTAGCGCTGTCGCCTCACAGCAAGAGGGTCGCAGGTTCGATTCCGGCTAGGGACTCTTCTGTGTGGAGTTTGTATGTGTAAGTGTGGGTTTTCTCCGGGTACTCCGGCTTCCTCCCACAGTCCAAAAACATGCAATTTAGGTTAATTGATCACTCTAAATTGTCCGTAGGTGTGGATGTGAGTGTGAATGGTTGTCTGCCCTGCGATGGACTGGCGACCTGTCCAGGGTGAACCCCGCCTTCGCCCAATGCCAGCTGGGATCGGCTCCAGCCCCCCGCGACCCTAACGGGATAAGCGGTTGACGATGAATGAATGAATGAAGATAATACCAAAAAAGTCACCTGTTCCTCACTTCCAGCCTTGCACCAGACTTTGGCATCAGTGTGACAGAAAGAGCATATGGATCTGAATAAGCTGAATTAATAATGTTCTGAGTCCCTGTGAGAGCTACTCTGTGACTAGTGAGGTAGCTAGTTGTGCAGTCAAGGATGACACAGAGGTTGAAGTGGTCACACATTTACTCAGCTCTCTCCCTATCCCTCTGGCACATGTTCTTCCCAAGGTCACACACTGCATTGCATAATAATGTAAAAAAAAAAAAAAAAAATGGGCTCACACATACGCATGCATGCAAACATGCAACAATGAGGGGAAGAAGAAGCAAACTAAAAATAGCGCTATCACCTCGAGCATCGGACCACCACTCTTCACATCTCATAACTGAAGAGTCCTGCTTCAGAGGCAGCCAAGTCTTCCTCAGCTGGATGCTGACCTCAAGTTGCTTTAGTGAGACAACCAAATCCATGAAGGAGTATGTGCTTTTGTGCTTGCTCCTTATTTCTATTTGGTACGAAAGCAACCTCTGACACCCACGTGTTAAAGCGCAAAATCTCTTCACCCACCTTCCTCTGCCTTTTCTCTCCTTTCTTTCCTCTCCCTTGTTTCATCCCCTCCCTCCCTTCACCACCTCCTTCCCATGGCCTCAGGGAGCTGTTAGCTATCTGGATGCTGGCGCTCTATTGTGAGCACTCATTGATTGCCTCTGTGCTCCCCACAGCCAGTCAGGCCAGTCAGCATGGGGCCCCGGCTGTCTGCCTTATCTGCCGCTGCTCAGTCGACATACACTGTGAGAAAAAAAAAAAAAAAAAAAACAGAGGAGAAATGGAGAGAACGATTGAGAGAGTGAGAGAGAGAGCATTTATAAAAGGCTGTCCAAGACTTCCAGAAGCCAGCAGTCGTATCATCTGTTTTCTGTCCTTCTCTCTCTCTCTCTCAGCTCCTTGTTCTTCTCCCAGCCAGAGACAATCAATGGTGTACTCAACCAGACCTCTCCTGTCTTGTTTTAAAATAGTGGTCTTCTGCCTTTTCTCTGCAGGAGATGATCCATTTACTGCCCAGCGTCAACTCTACTCATCTTGAATATTAACCCTTGTTTCACTCGGTCGGTCAGTTATAACATTACTTTCTTACAGTATATTCAACGCGAGTCCAACCTGCATTTAACCATTCACAACGAGACTGTCGATCATATGTTCACGATGGGTTGTTAACCATCGACCCCAAGTTCGCGCCAGAATGATTTGTGGATTGTACAATGAATCAATTAAAGGAAAATTATTTGAAAACACATCTGATAAATACTCCCAAAGACCAGATTTCATTACGGTCGCCAGATAAAGAAGAAGAAGAAGAAGAAGATCTCTTTATTAGTCCCACAGTGAGGAAATTCAACTTACCTCTGTTAAACTCATACATGGTACATGCAGACCTGAACACACATACATGCATTAATGGAGAGACTTAGAGTGAGGGGGTGCTCCTGACAAGCGCCCCGAGCAGTTGGGGGTTTGGTGCCTTGCTCAGGGGACCTGGCAGTGCCCAAGAGGTAAACTGGAGGAGCACCTCTCCAGCTACCAGTTCACACTCAGTTTTTGGTCCATGTCGGGACTTGAACCGGTGACCCTCCAGTTCCCAAGCCAACTCCCTACAGACTGAGCTACTGCCGCCCCCAATTTGCAATTTGCAGTGCACCTGCGTGCCATATGAAGGAGCCTGCATGCTGATGTTATTCTGATAATTGTAGCCTACAGTACTTATAACGTTGAATCTATTATAAAGGCAGGTGTACATTCGGGTTGTTTCACTGGTGAGACTAAAAAAGCAGCTACCTAAATGCATTTATTTGGTCTCATCTCTAAAGTATTTAACACGCGTATATGTTTGTGTATAACACATACGTAAAACAAAGCTGTGATACATTAACAAGTTACTCAGAAATAGTTGGTTTACCTATTCAAGATAATGTTTGATAAGGTGATGCAGAAATGGCAGTAAAAATGTTCAGGAATGTTCATTTCTGCGCAAATTTGCTGACAAATTTAAAAAAAAATCTCTGACGTTATAGATAAGGCCTATTGTGAATCGAGTGGCAATGATTTGTCAATTTTAAAACGTAGGTTCCCAGAGAAAAAGTTTAAGAAACACTGATTTAAGTCATTTGTTAATATATTATGTTGATATTGTGATATGAGACTAGATATCAGTTTCAATACTGGAACATTGTGATACGGCATAAATGTCTTTTCCTTGTTATAAAGGCTGCATAACAATAAAGTCACGTCGTTGTGTTGTTCTATTATTTGCCTTTGCCCATTTAGTCATTATCTCCACATTACTACTCATCATTTATCATTTATAAAAATCTAATTGTGTAAATATTTTGTGAAAGCCCCAATGCTCGCCCTACAATATCGTTGCAGTATTGATACTTGTGATATTTGATTTTCTCCGTATCACCCAGCCCTGGCAACATTCAAGCAAAGATGCCAAACATCACACAAAACAAACAAAGCGTTTTTTCTGACATTTCAGAATCAAAACTAGATTAAACAATGAACCGATTAATAAAATCTATTTGCAACCTCACTCAGGGCTTAATGTTTCCAACTGGAACTGAAAGACACAAAGACCTCTATTGACGACTTTGTATTGAATGTGGACAGGCTCGCTGCAGGAGTGTTTTTACAGATTTAACATGGTTTAACATGGTATATGGACGAGCTGCTGAAACTTCACTTTATGAAAAGTTAACGCACTTACACAATGCAATCATGGGAATTTGCAATTAGACAGAAGCAGCCTGGAACAGCTGCCAATTGACTGTAATAGGGTTATAAATAGTATAATTTTACAATAGTTACCATACTGCAATCATGTGGTTACCATAGTAATCCTGATGCACCCTTTAGCAACAGTGCTTGACCTTGTAAAAACCTAGTCAGGAGCAATGTCACTGACCAGAAAACCCATTTACGCCGACGGAAAATATTTTTCCCTTTGTCCTCGTTTTGGTGTGACAGAGGTATCACTCAGTAAGTCTGTCCTCCTGACCATAGAACTTGTTTATTAGTGTTTCACTGTAGTGTTTCCAGCAGCAGGAGCCTCATGGTGGCGACAGCATGGCGACGCTGTAAACAACCGTCACACCTCTATGTGAACGGGAGAGCTGATGTCAGCACAACTGAAAGTCTCCCTCCATCATGTAGCTACATGAGGCCTCAGCAGCATCCATCACTCCCCCTGCTGCCTCTACAGAGAGGAGCCCTGTCACCGGCACAACGCCCACAGCAAGGTGGCCAAGAGCAATGCACAACATTTCGTGTTTGAACGCCAAGTCTGGTCTCGATTGTCACTAATGTTCTAAGGTCCAAACAGTTTTTCACATGTTGATTTAATACACAATGCAATATGTATTGTGGGTTATTGAGAGTTTCTCTTTGTTCTCCTTTGATGCATTCATTCAGTCCTTTGAAATACTGCGCGTATGAAATTGTACACACAGCCAAGTCAAGCCCAAGTCACCCCACATATAATCCATCCATCTTGTTGGCAGCCATCTGGCCATATTATTTTGGAGAGGCTGAGGCGCACGCCTCGCTACGAAGGCGAGGACTTCTGACGAGCCATTCTTTGAACTGGGGAGTGACCCGACCGGCTGTGAGCCCCCCTGACACCCGTAACGGGCCGTGACGCCTAAGTTGGTATTAGACAAAAACTTGATGGATGGTCCAGAACGGATGATATTATGATAAGACTGAAACCTAAATGGTAAAAGGCAACAATAACTCTGTCAGTTGTTGATCCAAAGCTCTGGGGGAACAGTAAAAGAGATATTTGTTCAAACTGCATGACAAGAAGAAGCCCTGAGGATTTTAAGAAAAACCCCACAAGGATGTGTCTCATATGAATCGACAATCAACTTCGACACGGCAGATCGATACACAACAATATCAGAAGCAGTGTCATGGGTCATCTCGACAAGTCATTTCAAGAGGAGAAAAAAAATCAACGCATGAGTTCACAGCTACAGCATTGTGACATTGACACACTCACCCAATCTCCATCTGAGAAACAGCAGCCCCACCACCACCACCACCCCCACCCCCGAAATAAAAATGAGTGACTGCCAGAGCCTGTGATGTCACTGGCTGCGTTTATCCCCCGTCAACGCGGATAGCTGCTTCGACCATCGGGCTGGGGCGTCCTTGAGACACTGTGATAGAGACCCCCAAGCCACCCACCCACCATCGGCTGCATCAGTGTCAGGAGCCCTGCAGGCAGGAAGCTAAAAAGGATGGCAGCCCCTTCCTTCCCTTCAAGGAGGAGCGGAGCCCGGGCCCTCGGAGCTGCTGACAAGAATTTGACCCCTAGACTGATGACATTATTGTGAGAGGAAACTGTGAATTACCTCTCAGCAGACCTAATCTTGTCACCTTTATTGACGATCTAAATTTATCAGCCAGGGGAAATAAGGTGCACACACAGGCCTACTTTAGTTGTGTTTTTATTTGTATGACAGTCTATTTGCAGTAACTGATCTGCCCCCCATTGTTCTTTTATATGTTTTTTTCTGCAAAACAACAACAACTGAAGAAATCCTGTGTGCAGGCACAGCATGAGCAGTGAGTGATTCTATCTGATGCACTGTGAGCTGCGCGGCCCTCCCTCTGGGCAGCTCAGCCTCGCCTGACTAGGAGGAGAGGGAAGAGCTTGTGCGCTGTGCGTGTCGGGAGGGGAGACATTGTTCCTTGACGTCACCGCTCAGCCCAGACTGCCTCTGCTCTCAAACACGTCTTTGTTATTCTTCCACCGGAGACCGGCCGTCCGCAAAACGTGGAGCCCCGCCTGCGGAGCTGCTGGAGCGGGGCGCAGCTTCACGCCGCAGCCTGCACACAACACAGTGGATCACACACGTGGGAAGTTGTAAGTGAATGTAAAACAAGTCAGGGGCAAAAAGGAGACTTTTTAGATCACTTCCAGGTTATTATCTATTATTATTGTTACTACAAGTACAGTTTATACTGCTGCTACTATAATAATATTTGTAATTATGAAATGGTGAAAATACTACAACTACTGCTGCTACTACTACTACTACTACTACGACTAATAACATCGTAACAGTATTGCCTGTTGTGGTTATACTACTACTACTATTACAAATAATAATGATAATAATAACTGTTATTCTTGCACAACTCGAACACATTTTATGTAGTTATTGTAGTTAGAATATTTATTTACTTATTTGTTAAAATTGTACAAAAATATTATAAATAAATTAAATCATAACACATTTTAGAAAAAAATAATCCATCAAAATTAATAGCTATTATTATTATTATTATTATTATTATTATTATTATTAATAACAAAAACAACAACCACATTAATAAGAATCAGAATATATACCTAATTATTAGTTTATTTGCTTATTTGTTAAGAATAAAAATAATTACACTTTTTAGAAAAAAAAAGTCCATCAGTAATAATAGCTATTAACAACAACAACAACAATACTACTACTACGACAACTACTACTAATAATAATAATAACAATAATGTACACAACTAGAAATCTTATTATTAGTTTACTTATTTATTAAAAACTTAAAAATATCACTTTAGGAAACACATTTTAGAAAAATAATAAATGCATCTGTAATAATAGCTATTATTTTTGTTATTTAGAGCTTTTCCAGTAGGTTTGCTGGTTGATGGATGATGGATAAATGATGGATGATGATGGATAATGATGGATAAACCAGACAACAACTTTCCTACTTGATTATTTTCTGATATTATTACCACTTTCCGCAGATCCACAAAATAACAACAGCATTTTTATTATTATTATTATTATTATTATTATTATTATTATTAGTAGTAGTAGTAGTGTTTGTATGTTATTTTATTATTTTATTTCTAACAACAATAATAATATAATAATTATTGTTGTTGTTATTATTGTTAATAATAATATTATGTTATTATTTTTTAGTTTTGTTAATGGTGTGCATCGATACTTAACTAAAGTTAGTTAGTTAGTTAGTTAGTTAAAACCCCACTAATAAAACGAGTTGTTGTTGGATTAGCTGGTAGGGGCTGCTCTGGTGACACCAGGTAGTCCGTGCTGGGCTGAGGCGGAGCAGCAGCAGACAGCAGCCGGAGCTGGGAGCTGCACTCCGCTCCAGTGTGAAACGCGCTGTTAGCAGCCCATTACGGCGTACTTACACCTTCACACTCGGTGTCCTTCCGCCGGAATCTAGGTCGTATTTTCGCACCGACCGCCGAGCACGGCTCTCTCTGGTAACTGAATAGCCAGTGTAATCTGACACTTCAACTTGCCGTGCTCTACGGTAGTTGATTCAGTCAGTCACTCACACCGTCTCCGGAGCTCTCGCGTCGTCTTTGTGAAGTGGAGGGAGCGAGCGAGAGGAGCACCGTAAACACGAGGTTTGGAGGAAACAATACGCGGATTTGCCACGGAGGTCCGAGCTGAAAGTAAGTTTCGTGCCTGCTTATTTTTTTGTTGTTGCAAAGCGAGGTTTGAACGTGTGTCTGCTCAAGATGGGGTTTGCCTCCCGCTGGACACACACTACCTGCTAACAATAGGGTGACCTCCTAGAAACCTTTAACAGCCGCTGGTGAACTCGTGTCAAAGGGGGCACATCCTGGCTGCGTGAGCGGTAAAGGAGCGCGTTTACGCGTCGTTATATCCAGGCTCGTGTGTGTGAGAGAGAGCTGTATTATCGCATGTCTCTGCCTTGTGTAGACGAGTTGCGCTGGAGCGAAAACACTCAGCGTGCCTGCAGTATTATTTCATGATAGGTGCATGCATTTTTGTGAAGACACTGGATAGGAATGTGCTCAGTGATTGCGGGTCTGTGTGTGTCTGGGGGAGTGGATGTCTGGTCTCGGTGGATCAGCTGGTTGATGCTAAACTGAGAATGAATGTCACTTAGCTAACAGTCAGTAGTGTGACTGAGCTAGTTGACTCCCTTCAATGCTATTATAGGCTACCTGTTGTAATGCAATTAGCAGACATGTCCATATGTTACTCTGTTGTGTTACACCATGGAGTGCCACATTTTCCACCTTGACCTGCACTGATAACACTGATTGGATCCTGATCATGCAAAAATCTGTGGCTCCCAATGTGAGGTCACTGGGACCCTCAGGGGCCCTTATTGGGACTCAAGTGGAAATAGCTCACACTTAACTGAATGCACTGTGGATATTTCTGTTGACAATGCTCAGGTGTGACTGTGATGTCAGTGTCCACATTAATACTGCAACCTTCCCTGCGTGCACACACACCCTAACATTTCAGCACAAATAAGTCCACACACAGGGTTTCCTTGACATGAAACTCCCTGATAGAGGCCAGCAGTACCACATTTTTCAGCAGGGGAGTGTATGGATGAGCTGCTCGACTCGGGTGCAGCCGTCAGCCTTGAGTTTGGCGGACCCTCCCCGTAAAAATTCCTCCCATCTGGATGTGAGGCCAGCCGGGGCAGAGCGCAGCGGAGAGGGGGCTCCCGATGGGAGGAGGAGGAGGAGGAGGAGTGGTGCTCTTTCATTACGGTGCACCCTGCTGCAGGACAGATAAACTTTGGGAGGGGGTAAAAAAAGAGCCTTTATCCTTGTTAGTAAGGAAGTTTAAGGGAGTGTGATTAGAAGCAAATCAGCAAACCTTTACTCTTGGGGAGCTCTGTGGTATCTATACCATATCTTACTCACTGTGCTACTATCCTGTTATCATAACGCAGGTAAGATAACAAGCGGATATAAGCCTGCTGTCACCACCCGCAGTAAAACACCTAAGAAACCTGACACAGTCTCAACTAAAAATGAAATATTACAGGTTTAACACAGTCCGTATTTATTGCAGGAGTATTGCATTGGATTGCAGGTGTTCTTGTTATTATGTCCACTCCCTGTATGTCTAAGAGGGAGTGTGTAAACAGATTTCTGGATGGGTGCATGGCCTCCAGTGTGTCTCCCTCCTTGGTAATTTAAGTCGGTGATGTAATGAAATTGTTTCAGCAGCAACACTTGTCAGCCGCACCATGTTAATTAATGCTGTTTGACTTTTTCTTTTTTTTTTTGCTTTTTGCTTTTTGCTGCTTCTGCTGAACCAAAGCAGCGTTAAGTCATCTCAGCAAAGCATGAAAAGGCGGTTTACCTGATAAACTGTGAAAGAAAGAGGGCAAGGAATTAAAGCCATCTGCAACTGTTTGAAACTTGGACGTGTGTGTGTGTGTGTGTGAGTTTTCTTTCCTTCAGTTGTCCCTCCTGGGGCCTCTCTGCAGCCAGCCAGCCAGGCTGTGAGACAAGACAGAAGAGTGTCTGATTCACTAAACAGGCTAAAGGCTCCAGTAGACTCACTTTGAAATCACATTTGGGCTGTTTAAGAAGGTGCCGGGGTGGGTGCAAAATGCAAGCACGCTCACTGAGACTGGATTGTCTGGCCCTCCGTGATGTGGAAATGTGCTGCGAATTTGAAAACAGACGCAGATAAGACACATACACATACATAACACATGCACTGGCAGCGCTACAAGTTGCAGCCAAACATGAGGAAGAAAATGAGTGTTTATATATGCAACATGTTTGTCCCCTAAACCCAACTGGGAGACAGAATGGAGAGATTACTCTTTAGGTATTATTAGCCAATATGGCTGTAAAATATTGGTGATCATTTAAAATCATTTTTAATAAAAGCTGCAACAAGTTGTATCACAAACTCAAGTGTCCGTTTTAAACACCTGCAGCTATTCTCCACACTCTCAGGGTGATTGTTCACAGAAAGCAGTACAGTAGTGAGAGCACCTCACTCCCTATCTTTGCACTTCTGTGAAGCACTGAGCTAATGCTGATTAGAGGCATCTACAGGAAAAACAACTAATTACTCGTGAGGCTGAGTAATTAGCTTTTTGTTACTCAGCAATTTACCGAGTTGCACCGTCTTTGCTGCTGTTTACTGCGTGTCGGCGGCACAGCTGCAGCCCGCTAAGTGCTTTAAAACCTGGCGAACGCTAATCAATGTTTTGACAGCCTGACATTTCATCTAACTCCTAGTTCGTGTTGGTTTTTGAGGAGTGCTGTGAAATACTTGCTGCCTGTTCACTACTTGACATGGATTCTTCTTAGTGGTCTGGTGTCTCGCCGACAGACCGAACCCACCCACTCGTGTCCCGGCCTTTTTTTTTTTCCGTCTTGCTCTCTCTTTCTGTCTCACTTGTGGTGCGACTTGGCAGTACTTTTCATCTAGGCAGAGCCTTTGTTTTCAATGTGCCTATTTTGGTCTTTTAATAAGGAAAAACTGGTGTTGCCTCAGAGCGTTGTAAAAGACTGATTTTCAGAATAAGGGCTTAGGGGGGAATCCGAAATGTTCAGTTTGAGCTGAGGTTGAGCCCTCAGTGTCAGACACTTAACTACTTCCTAAACCATGGTGTAATTCAACCCATAAGTCTGCAGTTAAGTTCAAATTTGGTAATTGCAGTGTAACTAATAAAGAGAAAATGAAGCACCCAACAGATGTAGCTGACTGTAATGACATCAGTTTGGTATAGAGAGTCAAAAGTGGGCCAACAACGCGAGGCGCTGGGAGGAAAAAACCTCAATGCCACATGCCTGTCACCACTGTCCTTCAAGCTGCAAACCTTGAGCTGTGGTTCGGCCTGTGGCTGCTTGGTTTAAACTCCTGAGGTGGCTGAGAAAATCGGGAGAGGAGAGGCATTCATTGTGAATGATGCTCAGTCCTTGAGCAAGGCGTTTAACCTTAGAAGTAGCAGCAAATTGCATTTGTTTGTAGTTTGTCCTCGACCAAAGTAATTCAGCTTGATGGGCTTCCGCTGGACACAATCCACTCAGCACGTGACTGGACGAACGCTTTCCCTCATGGGCTGTTGCTCCCAGCGGCTTGTTTGGAAACTTTTTTCTATCTAGAAATAAGCCACACAGTTGCTGAATCCATCTTTATTTTAGATCGACAACAGTTAGTTTAAAAGTTTCTTGGGAGTTTCCAGAGGCGGCGAGTCACATCGTGTGCTTGTGATTTGCATAAAGCGGCCTTGACCTCAACTTGGTGCAAGTGAGGAGCCATCGTGACGCTTCGTCTTTTGAATCTCGCCGCCATGCTACCAGAATGCATTGCACAGCTGCTTATATAGACAGTGAATGGGAAGCGTGGAAAGGACGGAGGCTGTGGACATGTACCATGAGTCATTTGACATGAAAAAGCTTTAAAAAATGACTAATCGACCAAAGAAATCGTAGTCGTCTAAGACCAAAATGACTAATTAGTCCAGTGGTTCTCCCCCAGGGGTCCTTGAGAGAGTTCCAGGGGGTCCCAAGGAAAATGAGGAATAGTTTATTTTCACTATTTAATTCACTATAGAAGTGAGCCCAGTGAGTCATAAGTGACTATTCTGATCACAGGTTTCACTTCCTCCCTGGTTATCTCCTCATCTGTAGGTGACAACTATTGAATTTTGGTCTTAATGACATCTAACAACCAAAATCTATTTCAAATGAAGGTCCCTGAAGTGAAATCGTATCAAATATAGAGCTGCGATGATTTATCAATAAATCAATAAGTTGTCAACTATTAATCGCCAACTGTTTTGATAATCAGTTTGAATATTTTTTTCAAGGAAAAAAAAAAAATCTTCTTATTTCAGCCTCATAAATGTGAATATTCTCTGGTTTCTTTAATCCTCTATGACAGAAAACTGAATATTTTCAATTGTAGACATCATCTTGTGCTGACTGTAATTTTTCACAATTTTCTGACATTTTACAGACCAAACAACGTTAATTAATCTGGAAAATAATCGACAGATGATGGACAATGAAAATAATCAGTAGTTGCAGCCCTAAACAAATGTGGGTGTGTGACCTAATCTGTGTCAATTTAGGGATCCTTAACACAACAAAGGCTGAGAACCACTGGATTAGCTGACCAATTGTTTGCTGACCAACTGCAGAAAACCAGCTGAGCTGGGCTGCGTTCAGGTGCGTGAAACAAGGCGATGCTGTTAAGGAACGTTTGCACTTTGCAAAATCCTTCCATGAATAAATATAGATTATAGAAAAGTAACAGTGGTAATAGTCCGCTTGACTTCAGCCAAGTTATTTGTGTTAAACCAGTTTAATGTCATTTTGCCTTGAAATAAATGTTTGCTGTGTTGCTGACAGATATGTTTAAGTGGTATACAATATAGGCAAAACATCAACTTAACTCCTGTTTCTGAAGAACCGTCACTTCAACCTTGAGCTCTCCCGACATCAGGGAGACGCAGTCCTCTAAGTGCTTTTTTTCCCCGAGACAAGAGAGTGAAACAGAGTGCAGCAGAGAGGGAGAAAGTGAAGAGCGAGAAGTTGCCGGCCCGCCCCTGTCACCGCCTCATGCATGTTTGATTTGATGTTCTTTGAGAAACGAGTGCAGGGGATGTCACAATGGCCATGTCTCGTCCCCCCCCCGTCCATCGAGAGGCAGGGGCCCTTGAATCATAAATGACACCCTGGCCTCACCAGGAACAATATGAGAGCTGGAGCCCGCACAGGAGGAACAAAATGTTCCCTCTATCCATCAATCCGTTCGCCCACCGCTGCCGCCTGCACTCAAGACTTCTCACCATCGCAACCAATTACCCTCACTTTTTTTTTTTTTTTTACCGCTGATGAAATCCTCACAGAGTCTGAGCTCTGTGTTGTTGAGGCAGGGAGAGAAAGGGGTAGCGATAGAGAAGAAAAGAGATAGTATGTGTCTGAGTGAGTGGCGTTGGCGTGTGTCTGTTTGGCTTGTAAATCCTGTTTAAGCTAAACAAACTCATTGTCCTCATCCTCCAACTGCGCGCTCTGTTGTGTGTGTTGTGTGTGCTCGCTCTCCTCCCCTCCCTCCTTTCTCCTCGTCTCTCTGCCTCTCCTTTTGAGTTGTAAGTACAGTCACTAATTAGTCCCCTCTCCCTCTTCATGCTGGGTCAGTGGGTTTACGTTTTCAGCGCTGATCTGCTGTGTTTGCCTTGTCTCTCCTGATACCGGAGCACGCCTGCGAGCCCGGCACAGACTGCAGCCTCCTCCAAGAGGTCCTCACACCTTACACGGCGTCCCACATGGGTTCATTTGCCAGACAGCCACTCAGGACTTGTGCGCTCGCTCTCGTGCAGCTCGCCCCGCCGCTTGAGTTCGTGCCAGGTATTAGACGAACCAGTCCAGCAAAGATCTGTACCTGCTGCATTGAGTCAATAAGTTAAAAACCTGTTATGTTTTCAAACAAGAGGATTCCAGATTATGTGAATTCATTTCACATCTCTTCTACGCCGCTTATAGCCTACAATGAATCTTTTTTAATATGCTTCATGCTATGTTTTTTAATATCATTTGTGCTATAAGCAGTCTCCTGTCTAGTCGGCACTGTTGACTCTCAGAGTGTGCAGTTGATTTTCTGGTGGAGGGTTGCGTGGGAGAGTGATGGCAGAGATTCTCTGAAGGCGGTCGAATTGTCTCTAACATGGCCCCCAGGGATGCATACTTCCTTGTTTTCTGACAAAGTAAATTAACTAGGATTTACTAATGCAAAGGGACAGCATTTATTCTTCGCCTGCGATGTCAGTTATGAGGCGGAGAGGGAGTCGTGGGAGACACTCAATTCTTACACATGCAAAGGCTGAAATGTGGTGGATATTGAATAGCAGCTGTCATTTGTCTTTGCAGTGTATAATAAAAAGATGATGAGGATTCAAGGCAAGGGGAAGGCTGCACACTAGTTGTTGTACCTCCGACTGTCAATGAAACCAGTTGTGGTTGTTATGGAGAGCCCCTCAAATCATACCGGCATATAATCTTGAGCCCCGCTGCCCTTGCTAAGACTGTTTTCTTACCGCTTTTCAACATTTCTTAGTGACAGAAAAAGTCTATTACTTTGTGCAGTGTGTTTGCCCGCTTGGTGCCCTCCCCTCGGTTTTGACACCGGCGGTTGAGCCAGGCGCTTTCCCAGGGTTCTAAGGACTGACATCCCTTTCATTTTCCCGCCTGGGCGGCTCAGATAAAGGGGCATATTTTAAACCTCTGTGTGGATACACCAACTGCAAAGAGAGACGGGCCGGTGGACCGGGGCCGAGCTACAGCATTAACTTCACAGAGAGAGGGACGGAGGAGGCGGGGTTGTGCCGAGGAGTCAAACAAGTAAAGAAGTCTCAGCAATTTCTGATATATGTTTGAAAGTACTATAACTGGCTGCAGAACTGACTTTGCAAATATCACAAACATTATCTGCATGGCGCTGCAGATAACCCATCTCCCTCGTTTATCCCCGGTCTATTACAGGGGCCAATGTGTTTCACCACTTTTTTCTAATCTCCCCCTTGTTACAAGTACGTCCTCCCAGCAAACCAAAGCCACGGTGGAAAGCCGTCGTTTATCATATCAGTAATGAGACCAAACTAATCGTGTGTATTCCGGAGACAGCAATGATACACTGCTTGGAGCTTGCCAGGGATCAGCCTCTAAACAATGTTTATCATTGTCTCCCAGGGCTCTTTAATTATCTGGCAAACGTTATTGACAAAACAGCAAGGGTCCCTGTGTTTTATGATTTTTTTTTTTTTCTTTTGAAAGGATGCTGGGTTGCTATTCACAAATATGTGCAGTAGAGGAAGAAAAAGCAATGAGATTTTTGATTTTACCGACTTAGGCTTGTGTTTGTTGAATAAAAAAACATCATTTCATACATTTATTTATTACTTAGAATAAATCCTTTTACTTTAACTTAAATATGCTTTTGGTGTAAATCTAGCATCCTTTACATTTTGGAAAAATGATCAGATTAAGAAAGACGAGTGAGGAACATGAGGTGAAAGAGAGGCAGTGGATTTCATCAGATCTGATGCTCCATTTATTTTTGCACTGTTTAATATTTCGTCACAAGAAGAGCGATGGTCTGTCCAGAAAATATGTCTAACTCGCTCCTGTGTTTTTGTTGAATCATGCTGAATCACTTTAATTCAGACTGAAAATATCTCATCAACTATGAGATGGATCGACATGATATTACGTACAGACGTTCATGGATCCCAGATGATGAATCGTAATGAAAGTCCTGTGACTTTTCATCTCAAGACATGACAAGTTTGACCTTTTCGGTTTCGACTGAAATGACTCAACAGGATTGTTGACACATTCAAGCCCCACCTGAGGTTAAATTTTAATGACTTTGTGATTCCCTGACTTTTCATGAAGTTCCAGCATCAGGTCAACATTTACATTAGTTTATGACCAAATACTATCAAAACTATTGCTAATTAACAAATGTTAGCATGTTAACATGCTAAACTAAGATGATAAACATGGTATAAACATTATACCTGCCTGACATCAGCAATCAGCATCGTCATTGTGAGCATGTTCTCATGCTGAAGTTAGCATTTAGCTCAAAACGCAGCCCCACAGTGCTGCTAGAATGGCTGCAAGGTCTTAGTCTTGTTTTCATTTAAAGTACATTAATTATTTTCATTGTTGATTAATCTCTTTTATTAATTAGGTTTTTGGTCTATGTCAAATGTCCAAAAATAGAGAAAATGCTCATCAGTGTTCCCCAGATTCCAAGATGACGTCCTCAAATGTCTCGTTTTGTCCGCAACTCAAAGATATTCAGTTTACTGTCATAGAGGAGTAAAGAAACTAGAAAATATTCACATTTAAGAAGCTAAAATTGAATAATTTAGATTTTTTTTCTTTAAAAAATTACCCAAACAGATCAAAATAGTTACAGATTAACGTAATAGTTATTAACTATTGCAGCTCTTATTTAAAGTCTACCTCAGTTTGTGTGTACTTTTAACACTTCATGGGAAAAAAATAAATAAATAAATAAAGTGTTTAAAGCTTTTTAAACACACTTAAAACACTTTCAATTAGACCTGCAACAATTAATTGATATATCGATTAGTTTATTACATCATTCTGCAACTATTTTGATCTGTTTGAGTAATCTTTTAAGAAAAAAGAACTAGATTATTTGATTTCAGCTTATTAAATGTGAATATTTTCTATTTGAGCTGTGTCTTATGTACTCCTATCACAACAACTACCGATCCATGAATTCAGATCGCATACATTAGCAGCATCTAATATAGTTATTATGACACATCTCAGCCATATTGCTTTCACAGCCATCCTGTAACCTTTCCTTGGCTCCCCGGTGGGAGCTGAGTGGACGCTGAATGGCATGTGTTGACATTGTTAAAGACGCACGTGAGGACATCGCACGTTTCATGTCTGACTTCTATATTTGGGGAAGGGGAGGGGAGATGCCATACTACAGCTCAACCTGCAACATCTTGAGGCCGTTGCTCAATATGTGTGGCTGCAGTCTGAATGCAGAAATGTCTGGTTAACAATGGCCAACAACAGCAGACAGACATGGCTGTGAGATATGGATTTGGGCCAAACAGTATGTTACCTACCCCCACACATTTACACACGCCCCCATCCTCTTCCCCTTGTCATGTCTCTGTAGCCTCGTCTTCACCCGGATTTCAAATCAACATGATTGTATAACAACAGAGGAGGTGTGCCTTATTGATGGTTGCATGAAATCACCTTTGCTGTGTGTGTGTGTGTGTGTGTGTGTGTGTGTGTGTGTGTGTGTGTGTGTGTGTGTGTGTGTGTGTGTGTGTGTGTGTGTGTGTGCATGCTGCTATGAAATGTGTGTGAGAGCCAGAGAGAGGGAGGGAGGTGGGGGTAGCGGCGGCGGTGGCTTGGGGTGAGGTCCTGCCCTGATTTTCTCTGGAATTCCTTTGTTTTTGGAAGCCAGAAAAGGGGGAAACTGAATCTGCGTAGCCCGAGGGTCTCTGCTCCTTGAGAATTCTCCGCACACATCCCTCTGCCGCCAGCTCTGATGGTTTTAGGGGTGGCTCTGTTTTCAAAGCTCAGAACAGCCAAGGTGTTTTTCACCTTCCAGAAAAAAAAAATGAAAGAGATTGGGGGGTTAAAAAAAATGATGACTGCACCAGGCAAAGCGTCTCAGGGCCTGGAGGGACTGATGCTACTCAAACATAAATTTGCTTCGTATTTCAGGGCTATGGAAATGAAAGTCAAATGTAGATCCTGTCACTCAGGGCACAAAAGATACCTTCTTATGAATATGGATGGAAAATACAAGCAGAAAAGAGCACTTTCTTTATTAAAAAAAAGTGAGAATAATAAAAGTGTGTGCAACGATTTCCCAATGTTTTCCATTTTTAATGACCCTCCTTTGCAGATTAATATGTGTTTTTAATAGTGTTTCATGGCCACTGCAGAGGGCCAAGGCTGCTGTGGAAAAGTTGTCAGCTGCTCCTGCAAGCTGAAAATTTCACTTTGCATTCATGGCTCATTAAGTCTGATAAACCTTGGGTAATGGTGTTAAAATTGTACAAAGGTATCTCCGTTTACTCCGTGCCACAAGTTTTCCGTGACCAGATCCTTATCTGGGGGGCTGTCGCTTTAAGTAACTTCCACAAAGCAGACCTTTTCCCTCTCGTTTGAAGGGGGCTCGTGTTGAGCGAGGGGGGGAATTGAATAGGCTTGTTGCCTGCCTCTATTGAGCCAGTCTCATTCTTCGCTGTCCCCTGGAACGGGCGGGAGAGGGGGCTCGAGAGAGGGGAGGCGGCAGAGGAAAAGGGGAACAGGAGAAGGGCTAGGAGGTTGGGTCACGTGAGCGTTGATGGTGTGTTCGTGCTGGTCCCTTTCAGACTGTCACAGTAAATCTGTTTGACTTGTCACTTTGTAAATCATTACGAAGGCTAAAAGCCTCTCTATTGGATTGTGGTGGAAGGGGGGAAGCGGCAGGTTTCCTTTGTGCCTTCTTGACGATGATGATAATCAAGTTTGTTTCTGGCCATCCTGCTGAGAGGCTATAATTAGCTCCCTTCTTCTCATCTTTGCGTGTTGCTCCTCAAAGCGAAAATAGTCATTGTGCGGAGGTCATATGTTGAGTTTTGTGTGAAGGCATCAATGGCTACCGAATGCTCTCTTCTTTAGTTTCATCAGCCTTTCTACTGTAGATTCAGACACGGGGCTTGTGTGTTTTTTTTTCTGTAGAAGTTCATTATTCAGTCACTATGAGGCTGCCTCCTCGCCTGCGCTGAACTGATTTTAAAAAAAGAGCACTAATGGTGATATAGTGCATGTGAGGTCTCCTGTTCCTCCCTCAGGTCAGTCAGGGAGAGAGTCACCGCTTGAGGTATGTCTAAACTTGTAGTGTCACTTTCTGACCAAACTGTTTGCTGTCTGACAGAAACATGACAGAGTGGATCTCGTCTTGCCGATGAAGTCTGTGACGTCTGATTTCCGGGGGCAAACTCTCCTCATCCCCCCTTCTGTTTTTCCTCTTCCTCTCGTCTCTCCTTTTTCACGCCATCCATCCTCTCCTCTGTGCCCCCCCCTCTTTGGTGTGTACGCCAGCAGCACTCATGCCTGGAACAGAGCGCCAGGGTAGACATCTGTCGCACTGTGTCCCCGATCTGATCTGTGGCTCGATGCATCGGGGTCATGAAGAGTAGCAGCCGCCCGTCCAGATATACCGTGGGAGACAATCTGAGCGCTCCATCTCTGTGTTTTGGTCTTTCAGTGTCTCTATGTTTCTCTCATTAAAATTCACATTGTGCACAGCCGCACAGGGCATTAAGCTGTTGTCTCTATTTGGAGCGTCTGTCATTCGGACCGTGTAAGTCAAATGGGGCTGGCAGTGTCCTATCATGTCCTCCCGAAAAAGCTCTGATTAGGGATATTAATACCAATTAACGCTATCGGTTGAACGGTTAAAAGTAACACTAATAATTAATTAAAAATCTGAGAAAAACTCAGAGGAGAGGAGAGGCACTTGAAGACTAAACTAAATGTACGGTGGAGACTTTTAGTGGGAAAGTGGCTGAATGTCTGCGACACTACAACTACACTACAATGCTCTTGAACGTTAAACTGGGGACAGTGAATGCAGCACTGTGGCTGCCAACACTCCCGGACGGTGAACTGGGGACAGTGAATGCAGCACTGTGGCTGCTACAGTAGCTCTCCTGACAGTGAACTGTTAACTGTTGTCTGTTGTGCTCATACACTGCAGCTGGCGCTCCGCTGCATGCGAGGCACTGCTCTTGTCGGTTAACGGTTAATAATCAGTCAATTAGCGTCAGTTATCGGTTAAATTTTTTTTTTTCAATATTAGCATTTCTGGTGCAGATAGCAGAGCGAAACACCGCTTTTATCAGGCAGTTTATCAGCTGCAATGATGCACAGTTGATCTGAAAGGAGGATTTTGACAGTTAAACTGGATCTTTGCGCCTGGGGCAGCACCATTAATGACAAAACCAAATGACAGAATGAATAAGGGTGTTAATTGCGGCTGTTGGGTTTTGTTAGAGAGAGTGTAACTGTGGATTGACGTATGCAGCGTCTGCCAAGTTTGATACCTCGCATACCTTCCTGAGAGATTAATGGCTCGGTATTGATCCTGCATAGTGTTTTGACATTTATTGGTGTTGAAGTGGCAGCGTTTTCCTCAAAACAGGTGAGTTCCTGCCAAGTGACAAGACTGGTGAACGCTCAGCTCAGATGTTCATGGCAAAATGTTGAAGAGGGTGTTTTTACATGTTGTATCCCATTAACTACAAATCACCTGCACTGTATTTTAAATAGCTATCATGTCCTACCTTCTTGGCTGCCATTTGCTTGTGTTAATTTGACAAAATGATTAACTTCAACTTGCAGAGACTTGAAACTTGATTGAGATAGCTAAGTTATCTGAACATGCTGATGCATTTGACAGCAGCAGAGTGTAAAACCTCCTCCTGCTGCCGGTGTATTTGAAGATGAAGATACAACATCTGAGGTTTGAGAGCAAAGAAAGCAAGAAACAACTAAAGTCACATGCTCTTCTTCACATCCATGTTTACTCACTTGCCATTCCAATTTGATTTTCTGACAACAGAGCTTGTCAGCGCAAAGCTTTTCAGCATTTGACTGTCAACTCTCAGATCTTGGGAGAGTTTTGAAAGTGTTTCCTGGTTGTAACTAAGATACTACACAATTGTAGAGTAGCTTTGACAAAAAAGGCATCAGGGTTCCAACATCTATCTTAAAACTGCAGTAGGCAGAATGTTTTTAGCATCATTGGGCAAAAAATCCACAATAGCCTTTCAACATATTGTAATTGAAGTGTTCTGAGAGAAAACTGGTCTTCTGCAGCTCTGCATGGCTTTAAAAAGAGAGCATTCCTATTGGCTGTTCATTCAACGGCGGCAGCTGTCAATCACTCACAAACTCCAATCAAATGGTCAAACTAGGCAGCATTGATCAAATATGAATAGTATGATGTTACTATAATGCCTATTTCTCTCCTCAGATGTTTTCAGAAATATCTTATAGTGTTCTGTTTAGCTGTAAAAGGAGAAAGTTGGCTGGCAGGCGGTGCTTGGTATTTCCTCAACTGATCGCAACATGGCTGCCGATTCACAAACTTTCTTATCTCACAGCTAAACAGTACCTACATGATGTTTCGGAAAACATTTTATTTGAGAAATAAGCATTACAGTCACAGAATATTGATTAACATTTGATTTGACCCTTTGATCAAAGTTCACGAGTGATTGACAGCTACTCAGAGATGGCAGGCTCCGGCTCAGCACTGATTGGTTGTTTTCCTCTGGCCTGTGAAATCCTGCAGATGCCATGAAGAGCACCAGAGGACACAAAGGCTTATGCACTACTGACAGCACATTGTAACTGTTTTATAAAAAATACTTTTTAAAATAGTATTTGCTTCATTTTCAGTTTTTACTCCAAGTTGAACTGATGGGAACCAAAGGCTGTCCGAAAGGCAGGGAGAGGAAAGGGAACTTCTGGTGATAAACTTTTTAAGTATGTCTTCTTGTAGTTAAGTGGCTCAACATGCAAAACTAGTAACCTGATTATCCAGCTGATTGCTATTTTACTGACAGTTGCATAGAAACATGACATCCCCGTTCTTAATACAGAGCTCTGTTTGGCTCTTTTGTTGACAGCCGTCAGTGAGCTGAAAAAAATCCCACATTTGGGTAGAGATTCAGAGGTCTTTATCATGCCACAAAACCAACAGTATGGTCCTTTTAAGATAAAGCAGTTGACCCATTTGATTAACTCAAAGTCTCAAGAATACTTTACAAAGCTCCAGAGTCACTGAATGTGAGGCTGCTTTGATTCAGCTCATCTCATGTGAGTCAGCAGAGTCACAAGGTAAAAGGCCAGCTTGTGCGACGAGCAGATTAGTCCCCTTTATGACGCCCGGTCCCCTTTCAAAACGAATATCTCAACATCTTGTTTGCTTAGTATAAATCCCTGAGATGGAAATCAGGCCCAGATTAGATAAATGGCAGACACTGCTGTTATCTTTTGAAAGATAATTGACCCGTGACACCTTGTTGGCAGGAGCCCAAGCCCATGATGCCTCCATGATCTGAATGTAAGTGCTTTGTCAAGTGCAGAGAACAGTAAAATCGAAAATAGATGTTTACATGTGGTCATTACGAAGAGCTTATACTATATGAGTCAATATACTGTACATATTCAGCCCTTCTGTAGCACTTCGAACAGCTCATATGACTAGACAAACCCACATCCAATATACACTTTAAAGACATGAAAAAAACTGAACGCTGCAAATTTCAGCTAAAATTCATTAAGCAAATATTAGCTGGCTGGCTCTGTGCATTAATGTTGTTCACTTACAGTACTATAGCCAGCGCTCACACAGTATGCTTACACTGTATAAATCACTCTTTTAAAAGGTGTGTGTTCAATAACACCCATTCACCTTGATATGTCTCATTTTGCATAATGATATGTCATAATGTATCTCGTCATTGCATCGCTACACATATTCCTCACATACCCTCAGCTTCTGTAGGTTCTTATTGGCTGCAACTAGCAACTGTATTCTTTACACTTGATTTGTGATTAGTAGGTTAATCATTTTGTCTAAATAATGTCAGAAAAAAGTGGGAAAATACTCATCACAATTACCCAGAGCCTAAAGTGATGTCTCCAAGTTACTTGTTTTGTCCAGAACCCAAATTTTTAAAATTTTTATTGATATAAAACAGAGAAAAGCAGCAAGTTATCATATCTGAGAAGGTAAAGCCAGCAAATGTTTTCCATTTCTAGCCATGCTAGCGGCATGGCTCTATGGATGACTGACAGTCGGGCGGTCTACCACTATGGGATGGATTACCCTGAAATCTTGTACATGTGTTCATGTCTCTTCAGGATGATTTTTAGGAACTTTGGTAATCCTCTGTTCTCATCATCAGATCAAAATTTCAGTTTTTTGTACTTTGGTTTATGACCAAATATCTGCAAAACTAATGACATTCCGGTCAGCCGTACTTTGTGTTGTGTGCTCACAAATGTTGGCAGTTAATGTGCTAAACCAAGATGTAAACATTAGCTTATACCCGCTAACCTTCAGGGTATTAGCATTGTCATTGCTGATGTTAGTATTTAGCTCAAAGCACTACTGTGCTGTATGCAATGGCAAAGGCATGACCCACCCTACTTGTGCCTCTGATTGACAAGTACTTGGTGCCTTTGTTATTTGGGTTGCTGAGGTTTAGGCGTACTGTTAGGGTAAGAATATCATGGCCAGTCAGAGGCAGAGTCGGGCGGGTCATGCCTTCGCCACCGTAGGAAAAACAAACTTGCGTACTGTACACAGTGGACTACCTCCATGTCTGAAAAGTGATGCCAGCACGGAAGTTAAGATCTTGCATTCTTTCTAATGGCCAGCAGGGGGCAACTCCTCTGGTTGCAAAATCCAAGATGGCGACAGTGAAAATGTCGGACTCGAGGCTTCGAAATGGCAGTCCACAAAACAATGGGTGACGGCACGGTGACTACGTCCACTTCTTATATACATTCTCTGTCTGTACAGTCTCACAGAGCGCAGTCATGTTGCTTGTTAATGACTTTATTATTAAAGTCATTGTCAAAAACATTGTCGATTAATCCATTAAGCAACTTCCAGCACTATATGTATACATGGCTCTGTCCATGTTTAAATGAAAGCAGAGCCTTTTGTGCTCACTTTTACACCTGAACTCTTCAAACTAGAAGAATCCTCTTTGTGTCCTCTCGGTGTGCCTGTTATGCAGCAGCCTGGAAAAAGGTGTTTTATACTGATGACAGGCAAGGTCGGACTAGTGAAACAGGACAGTGTGAGTTTGTGTGCGTGGGGGTGGGGGTATTGAGAGAAAGAGGGGATGGCAGAAAGAGGAGGGGAGGGAGAGAAAGTGAAAGAGTGCCACTGCAGCTCTCCCAGTGTACCGCCTGCTACTCAGCTGCAACTACAAATCAAACAGGACCGAGTCGCTGCTGGCACCACGCCATGACACTGATCACTGGCACACAGAACACTGTCAAAACCATCTTGATGGGTAATTAGGAATACTCTATCATTTGTGCTATCACTTAGCTGCTATGGTTTGTATGTGGCGGAGGAGATGTAATGTAACCCTGGCTGGGTGGTGGATTTTAGTTAGGTGGATCTTGGCTGATCCCTTAAAGTCAGTACAAAGCAGTAAACTCTAGCTGACTGGTGCGTATGTACAGCTTTACGTGCTCATGCCGCACTGTGTGTAACCTTGTGCTTGTTTTTTTTTTTTTTTTTTTTTTTTTTAAAGGGTAACATCAGTGTAAAGGCTCTTTTTGAGTGTCGCTGATGCACATCGCGTCCTGTCCTGTGTGACTTTGACCGGGCAGGCCTTGCAGCTTTACAGAGCAGAGCGAGCCAGACTGGTAGATGGAGCTTTAAAAAGCACTGCATATACAGTATACGGCAAAGAGAGAAAGAAAATAAAGATGCTGGTTGGCAGGCTGTTTCCCCCCCTCCTCCCCTGTGATTTAAACATTTTGAATTTTCCCATTAACCCTCATCACTCACAAGAAGACCTCAGCTAAAATGCCTACTTTTAGACTTACGCCGTGAACAATTTTGCAATTTGTGCTGTTATTATACTAATTTGCGCAAAAGCGAAAATGAGAGGAGGGGAGAGCACATTGTGTGCCCTTTGATTAAGTGGGATATTTGAATGTGGGCCCTCCACCTTCAAGAGAGATTTGATACTTGAGGGGTTGAAGTGTTTTTGATGGAAACTCCATTAATGATTGATAACAGGAGGAGAGCGGTTAAAAATCTCCCTGCTCCAGCACCATCAATTATTAAAGGCTCTCTTCCTTGCATTTTGGTGGCACATAAAATATCAGTCACCATCTTGAAATCTTGAGTTGATAATATCTGTCAAAGGAATTAGAGCTGCTTTGTATTGATTCCTTAAAGCTCTCCTCTCATCCGGGGCTTGTACGTTGTGCATTTTAAAGGCGATGCCTTGCAACAGATTGCAACAATTAGCATCAGCTTGTTGTTTTGTTATCTGTTCTCATCAAAGGGAAGCGTTTCAAGACTTCTAAGACATAATTTATGAAATTCTCATTGATATTATCACAAGTTTATGTTTTATTAATCAAATGAAAATATGTCTAGAACGGAAATAGCTTGGCTAAGTTTAGATATTAGGTTAGGTGCTGTAGACATTTTGAAACAGCACAGAAAATTGATGTGCCAAATAAACTTCAAGCAGCAGCGGGTAGAAATGGAGCAAATATGATTTAAAAAAAAAAAAAAAGTAATTTTTATAAAATGTATGCTGACAGTGGTGTATGAGAGAGGTAATCTGAAATGTGTATCTGTGTCATCCGGTGTCCTCTGGTGTGCTCTGATGCTCCTAATGGCATCTTGATTTCACAAACCAGAGGAAAACAACCAATCAGAGCCAAGCTGGAGCCTGCCGTCTCTGAGCAGCTGTCAATCACTTGTGAGCAGCGCTGATCAAATGTGAATCCATATTTGTTACTCTAATGCCTGATTCTGTCCACAGATGTTTTCAGAAACGTCTTGTAGTGTACTGAAAGTTTGTGACCCTGCAGCCATGTTGAGCTCAGTTGAGGAAATACCAAGCACCGCCCACCAGCCGGAGGACACTTTCTCATTTTACAGCTAACAGTACACTACAAGATGATTCTGAAACCATGTCATGCACTAAATAGGCATTACAGTAATAGAATATTAATTCATATTTGATCAGCGCTCCCTAGTTTGGCTGTTTGATCGGAGTTTGTGAGTGACTGACAGCTGCCTCTGTCGAATGAACAACCAATAGGAACGCTCCCTCTCTGAAATGACCTGCCATTGGCCAAAGTCTCCTGTCACAAACTAGATTTTCTAAAGCCTGTAAACAGAGCCATGAGGAGGTGCAAAACCTAGTTTTCTCTCAGAACACTTGAATTACAATATGCTGAAGGTTATTATTGAATTTTAGCCCAATGATGCCAGAAACATTTTGCCTGCTGCCACTTTAATATAACCTTTCATAAACAGCTCTTGTGCCGCTACTAAAACATGGCTGCTCTCCTACATTTATCTTGAGATGGTTGTGTGCCACACAATATCTAATTTAATAGCTAGAATGGTTCAGCCTGTCTCTTTATGCTGAGAATCTCTCACACACGCGACATGTCGAGTATGATGTTGAGGGACTGAGTGGATGTTTGAAGTGATGCTGGAGATTCGTGTCAGCCAGTGTACGAGTGCGTGTCAGTGCAGCAGCAGTAGAAGTTCTCCGGAGCTGAGAGCCGACTTGAGCTGCTTCGCGAGACGAGCTGACAGGCCGGCGGGCTTGTCTCTCTCTGTGTCATCGCCAAGGTTCCCATCAGCCCGCTGTACTTCCACGCAGCAGACCCTATTAAGTCTTCATGCTGCGTGTGGCGTCCGGCCGCTCTATCCAAAGTGCTTCAAGGCTGCTTCAAGGCGCATGAGAGTAGATGTTTTCACGAAGCTTCAGTTGATTGTGGAGCCTTTCTGAGGGTAATGATTATTGGCTCACATGAGCACAGAGAACTGCTCCTTTTTTTTTTTTTTTGGCTGAGTGACACCCTCATTTACTGGTGTCAATATTCAAGTTATTCATTGACCACAAATTGAGTCCTGCAGTAGTGTCTGCATTTCTTTTCATTCCTGTCAGTAACAACCTCAGTCTCTTAAGATGTGCTGAGAGAAAACACTCCTGGAAATATGAAACATATATCAAGAGATGAAAGGATGTAAAGATGGAGATGAACTGTGACAGTAAATTAAAAGAAACGCTCTTATGGTGTCGCGTCACAGCAGCGGGCCGACCGTGTGCTGCCCATCTTGCGTCAACAGCCACGTATTTACATAAGCTGTTTCCCGTCGGCCATGGCTTCTGTCCTGAGAGCACCGGGTGTGATTAGATTTACAGATAGAGATTAATGTGAACAGAGGTAATAGCACAAAGGCATAAATCACAAAGAAGAGGCTGGAAGCACTGCGCTTGACCTTTCTGAATGATGATAATGATGCTGGAGTCGGATACGCGCCTACTGGGGCTGCAGCGCCAGCGTGCCTGAGTTTAGACAACACTGTCATAAATGCAAAGTGTGTGTGTGTCTGTGTGTGTGTGTGTGTAGGGGTTTAATAGATGGGGCGGTCAACGCTGGCATGCATTTAGATGAAAGTGACAGCATGTATGAAGCTGTCAGAAGAGCATTACGTGCTACAAAATGAGTCTGTGCACCCATAGCGACAGGCTGATACCTGGCGCTGAGGCTCTTTCTTTCAGTGGGAAGTGAAACCTGTCTGTCTGTTTGTCTGTCTCCCTGTCCGTCCTTGCACCGCAGAGCATCAGCAGGGTTATTAGAAGGGTCCTATGGCTTCCACTGATAAGGCCTGTATGGGTGCTGCTGCTGCTGACAGCGGCTGCCTGCCTGCACGACAAACACAAGTGGCCTGGCCGGGGGATTACTGCCTGCTGCCATTTCTGCTGATGCCTTTCTTTATGTTATCCTCTCCAGTCAGATGTGCTGCATTTGAATAACTTGGCTGATGTAGAAATGGAACTCCTCGAAATCTCCACCTGCATACAAATGAAGGCGCGCGGATGAAACGCTCACGCACGTTTAGACCTTGTCGGTTTATTAGCCTCCCTCCTTGTCTTTTTGCTCCTGCTAGTGGCCACAACTGGTTATTTACATGCTCTGTCACTTACTGGGAGGAGTGATGCTGATGGGTTAGGAGGAGGCTCACTAATCCACTCTGCCGCTGTCATTAGAGAGAAGCAAACAGACTATTACCACCTCCTCCTCCTCTTTCTGCTCATCATAAGCCTGCCTGCACACACTTGCATGTGCACACACACAGCTGTGATGAAGAGTGCCTCTTGTTTCTTTAGCGCTACTGAGTGGAGCCCTGCTTTGGTAATTGATCCTGTTTGGTACATGGGGAGGGCAGAGAGAGAGAGAGGGAGGCCCTAAGTGTTGTCAGTTTGCTGCATTAATTTTTCAACCATGGCCAGTGAGGCTGGAGGGACGGAGGAGGGGCCCACCGCAGAGCTCGCTCAGAGGAACCCTGCTGTACCTAATGCTGCTTTGTCTGCCTACTCTTAACGTCGCTGCTCATTCTAAAATGAGTTCCTTTCAGTGAGACTCAATTATGATTCAACTGATTCGTCTACTCTGTCCCAGCCTCCCCGCTGATGACATATTTGTTTTCCTCTTCTTCCGCCGCTCAAAAATAGCCTCCTGGTGGTTGTGTGACTTGTGCCTCTTTGTCTGGGTGTTGGTGCCTTCTCATGGCGTACAGTATGTGCAGCTGATAATAGACAGACTTCACTCTGTGCTTTTTGATCCCAGCTCTGGGTGCTGGTTGCTGACTCACTGATGATGTCACCGAGCCAGCTGAGAAGCAAGAAAACACTCTTGCCGTAGTACAACATGCTATTATTACTTCTGTGTCCCTCACAGTTCTCCCCTGTGTCAAAATACTCCTGCCATATAATTAGTCCCACTGTTCTCACATTCCCGGTCAGCGGCTGGAAAGCTATACTGCTGAGTGATTTCTATGTCCGTCAGAGCCATGTCAGCGAACACTTCCGTGAGTCATTAAGAGGCGCTCGCAGCCACCGAGGACGTCACTGCTGACATTTGTTGCAGATATGAGTCATAATTTTTTGCTTTTATTCAATACTTCCCAAGTAATTTGTGTGTGACACATTTCATTTAGGGTCTCTAAGGCTCATATTGTGCCGGGAGATGTAAAGTAGCCGCGCAGCTCACAGATGTCATGCAAAGTATCTAAAAATGCTTTGTGATGGTGCAGTTTGTGAAGTGCATCACTGTGGGAGAGAACTGCCTGGAGGCTATGCAGGAGAGTTAAGCCATGATCACTGGAGTAACAGCACCCACCAGTACAGGAAGCTGATAAGTCCTAAATAGTCAGGATGGGTCACATGCAAAGGACAGATCTCCCCTCAGGGAGCTCGAACTTTTCTTTACTTGGCAAACACCACACTTGGTCACATTTTGATCCAAAAGATCACTTTAGCCCACACTGATGTGGATAGGCTTGATGATATGTTTCAAAAGCTTTCTGTCCGCACCAGCACATACTAGCATACGTATCAAATTGTGTTTTGAAATACTTAAAGGAGTACTCGAGTGATTTAGTATTGGTCTTTCACAAGTTCAGAGTCAATGTCAATTCAGTATACCTGTAAGGCTATATTTAACATAAAACAAACATCACCAAGAGTCCTGAAAGTACTATAAGACATGACATTATGTCCCATTTTTGACTGGACTGTAGAGAACCAGTCCTAACAGTGATTCACAAACTTGGAACAAGCTGGGCGATCTAGGTCTAAAGTGAAATTAGATTCAACTATGGTATGGCCTATGTCTTGCTTAAAATGTTTTCAGAAGTAGATTTTGGTTGATCGTTTAGGCGGAATAACAGAAAGTTTACGAAAGTTCACTGTTTGAAATGGCAAGGAGAAAACCAGGGACCAATCACGAGCATTTCACGATAGCTTAAACAGCCAGTTGAGTGGAGCAGCGCGTCCCTTAGTGTCCTCGCCGGACCTGGTGGACATGTACTGCTGGATTTCATATTATAGACACGACCGCTGACTATTTGTGTCACAATTTAGAAACCAAATGACTCAACATACACAGTCCAGCCATATACTTGGTTTTGACCGAACCTTGTTGTGAAAGCATTATGAAAGCCCTGCCACTTTGTTTTTATTTGCCCACCCACACTGCAACATAATGTCATGCAGTTTTAAGTAAACATTTTAAAGCCTTTTGGAAATGATCTGTTGTGAAGGTCGCTTTGTGTGAATGAAACAGAAGTATGTTAGTGTTGTTGTGGCTAAAGCACAACACATGCATAGAAAAGACTAAAACCTGTATATCAACAAAGTAATGATATTGTAGGCTATTATCACTCAGCTAATTCTCTGAACTGTTTTGTGTGTGTTCTACCCTCTCAACCTGACCATTTAACCTCAGCGTGACAGCATACCCAGCATTGTAAAAGGCAGGGCTGGGCCAGAGATGAACTGTGTGATTTACAGCCTTTGTCAGGTCACACAGGTGAGAGTCCTTTCTTTACCTTCCTCTGTTTTGTCCCGTCCAACAGGTGTGTTTTCTCTCCTGGGTCTGATTCCTCTTTACCACCCGCCAGCTTAGCTAGCCAGGACAGGCCTTCCTCCACTCCAAAACCATGATTGCATTCTTGAGCTATTCCACCCCCTCCTTCAGAACAAGAGCCCTCCGCATCTCTCTCTCCCTTTCAAGTAGAAGCTGCCGGCCGCGTTTCCCCTTTGAAGATGTAATCTTGGAAAACACAGAGACATCTCTGGGATTATCTTAAATGTCTTCAGTATGTCAACAGCCTAGCCCTGTTGCCGTTGAGGTTGTTGAGCAGCGCTGGCTGTTTAAGGGGTCGGCCGTGATGACAGCCAAGGAAAATGCCTCATCGCAGAGGTAATCACAGGGTCAACTCCGCCGACTCCATTCAGGGCCAAACTCCCACTGTTCAAACTGGATGATAACAGACACAATGAAATGATGTATTTCCCCATGTGGCAAGGCTGTGTTTACAATCGAAGGTAATAGCAGGCAGTGGAGCGCTCAATAACAGATGGTGCTGGTAGGTGAGGTTCATTTATGTCATGGCATTTTCCAAAATGTTATGAAAATCTGCACGGCGCAACATCATAACTAAGCACACACAATAAGATGAGAAGCATCACTGAGCAGTCACAAGAGGGAGAGTTACTATACAGCAAATTAGAGGCATGTAAGTGGGCGCTCCTTGAAAAGGATCTTGACTTTGTAATCGTATCAGATGTTATCGGGAGGAGATTTTAGGAAGGGTAAGTGCTTGGAAACTAAATCAGAGAGAAGCTGCCTAGGGAACACGTTGTTATCATAATTACCTGCTGAGCGATGACTGCAGAACCGGTGTTGATGTTGACGCCGAGCCGCCCTCTTTTCTCTCCGACAAGGCTGTCTTGTGTGGGCTGCTGCCTGCTTCGACATCTCTTTGTGCTCTGTTCTATGAGTGTTTTCTTTCTTTCTTTTTTTCCCCCCTCTTTTTCAGCCATAAACACACACTGCAGGCCAGAAAAACACAAATATTGTTTTGGTGAGATCTGGCTCGGAGATTCGGGACGGACTTGCGTCAGAGTGTACGTGCGGGCTCCGGCAGGCCTCTGGGGTTGCTCCAGGGAGCCGAGGCGAACCGGAGACCCCGTCTTCTCTGGTTTAAACAACAACCTGCTCCTGCCAGCGCACTGGGCTGGTCCGTGTGGGTTTTTTATTACAAATGATCTGTTTGAATGAAATGCGGCCTCCTCGCTGTTGGCATTTAAAGGGGAGGAAATAACAGATGATGATATCAGAGCGGGAGAGAGTGAAGGAAAGGCAGCGACCACTCAAGGAGGAGAAACACTTGACCTGTTTGTTTTGGGAAAATGGTATTCCTCTGCTAATTTCCTCCTGATAAGTATCTGACAGCTCATAGTAAAGTGTTTTATCTTGGCTAGAGGGAAATGGCTTCTCTCACTCACAGCGCCAATCGATTTCAGAGACTCTGCTGCTTTAAATTGCATTCTCTGGTCTTTAGAGTTCTTCTATTTGCATAGAGGTAATCAATTACATATATTAGCTTACCGCTTTTAGCTTAACATGGACTTTCTCCCTTCCTTCCCTCCCTCCTGCTTGCTTCTCCTTACCTCTCCAGATGCTGCTGCAAATTCTCGCACTTTTCCTCTTCCACCTAACATCATTGACTGCTGTTTGCCGTGTTGGGGGGCATTGATTTTTACTGCTCTGCCTCTCTCTGGTTTAACAGTTGATGAGTTGTGTTAAGACGCCCAGGGACAGCCCTGCCTGTTTTAAGGAGATGAGGTTGGCTTTTATAGCTCCTCTGCTTCCTCAGCCTTGGATGATAAGGTGTGTGTGTGTATTATGTGTGTGTGCATGTGTGAGTGAGTATCTGTCTGTATGAGTTGAGCAGCCGCTTGAGACTAGGATTCCCTCCCAGGAAGCTAAAGTAAACGTCGTGGTGTTAAGGGCTTTTAACAGGAAAACTTGGGTTTTGTCATCTCCAGCATTTGAATCACTTTAAAGGCTTTGCACAGAAAATTGGTTTATCTCAGCCAATGAACAGCCACATCATCAGATACAAGTACCAGGATTGAAGTGTTAAGAGAGTAATACCAAGCACGATTATGACACGCAGGAGACGAGCGGCTCGAGTGGAGAGTTGACACAGAGTTTAGATTCAACGGTGACAGGAGTTTTTAGTCTCTCAGAGACACCTATAACCCCCCACAACCCCGTCAGACACACACATACACTCAGAAGTCATGGATACAGACACAAACCTCATTTAACACGATTAGTTTCTTTGAGGATTTTACCGCAGCCTCTTATATCCGGGATGAAAGAGTTCACACTTCTGACAGGAGGAGGAAAAAAAAGGCTGGAGTCTGCAGAAGCTCGTACGAAGCACTCAGCCTTTCACTGCAATATTCACCACATTATTAAGGAACACATTGCTTTGTGCTGTGTTGCTCTCAACACCATCTGTAGTGCGCCGCTCAAGTGGTAGCAATTTTCTTGTAGTCTCGTGTCTCTCGTGCCGTATTACAAGTGAAACTCGATTGCAGATCTCCGCTCGATGTTCTAGTGCATTTAGTTTCTCATAAACGTTTGCATTCTTCGGTGATTGCTCCCCGGTAGTTTCCGATGTGCCGAAATGCACTGCCATCTCAGTATTTAGCTCTCTCTCTGTCACACTCTTTGGCTTTAAAGCTTGATGTCATTTCAGAGTATGAGAAAACATATTTGCCCAGTTTTGCTACTAAAATAGAAGCCAGTCCTCTGCTGTAATAAAACTGTTGTTTTTACCAACCTTAGTGCAGCTAAACATCCCTCCCTGGTTGCTAAATGATGTCACCTCGGAAAAAAAAAATGTAACAGAATGAGTACAATTGAAAATCAGCTTTAATATAATAAATTCATTTTCAACTTAATGTATGGCCAACTTAACAATGTGATATTATAATCTTTCTCTTAAACCCATAACCTTTACACACTCGCTGCACAGACATTTTTAAGAGGGTCCATTGGTGCGTGTTATAGCTGGGTAATATCAACCTAATAGGCTTACCTGTCAGCACTGTACGGGACGTAGACCCTGTAAATCACATTTGTCTGCGACACCTGCTCGCCTCCCTGCGTATTTATGGGTTTCTCCTCCGCCCTGTCCTCTTCTTTTTGGCCCCAGTCCAAAATCAACCCCCTCTTCCCACAGTCTGTTCTTCAGTACGCTCCCTTCTTCTCATGGATTGAATGAACGAGCAGGTGTTAAGAAGTGTGGGGGGGCCCCCACTCCATCTATACACCCCTCCTGTTTAAACCATCCATGGATTGTTCTAAAAATCAGTAGGACATGTTTTGGATTTGTGTCACTTTTTGTTAACTTTCATATTTTAGTCATTTTTTTCATTTTAAACATTAAGTGTCAACACTTTAATTTCATCGTAACTTCAGCGAAATCCTGCCATGAGAAAATCCACTTAGTGGGGCATATTATTACCTTGATTTTGATCAAACGTGATGTTTTCAAAAGATAAATTGCACCAAAGGTGTAGACAAGTCAAGGATATAGTAAAAAAATTCACTTATTGATGTTGTCCCTTCCAGTATTACCAGCATAAAATCTCTCCTACTTCCTCTTATTGTTATGTAAATGCATTTGTCCCACTGGCCAAAATTTCTTCGAATCTCATTAGAAGTGCCAAGATCTACTGTACCTCTTGGAAAATGGCCACGAGGGCAGCCTGAAGCAGGGGAAGCTTGTTTGCACGAGTGGTAGAGATTTTAAGTGTTGAAACAATGGAAGAGAAAGGAGAGACTTTGCCAGAAGACCTTAAGACAAAAACTGAAATAACTTGTTAAACTCTGTTTCTGTTGTCTTTTGCATTTTCATCTCATGTTTTTCCATCAGGAGTAATGTAAAGAAATTACAGACATCTATTTCATCTGAAATGAAAATTATTGAATGATATTATCCAGCAGGTATTTGCTAATAACAGATTAAAGTTTTTATTGTTTTTATATCAATTTGACTTTTATCTTGAAATAGTGCCAGTGCTGGTGTCTTTCATATTAGTGAGAGTGGGCCTGTTGCTTTAAGAGTGTTTACAGTGTTTCTGTCAGAGTTAGTTCGCCACATCAAGTGGAAGAGGAAAATCAATTCGTAAGGAATTAATTTTTGGGACAGAAAAGGAGAGGGCGGGCCCAAAAGGAGTTTAAAAAATGCTAACATCATCAACGGTCACACAAAATCTCTGTGTGACTTAATTTTTCATAAAAATAAATTACTACACTACAACTATAAAGTTCTGGTGAACGTATAAGTACCACCTGGCAAATGTCCAATATTCACTCTCTTTTATCTCTGTTGTTGGTGGCCACCAAAAACAAAGGGAAATATCTGGCTCTTCAGCTGCCAAATATGTTCCTGCCTCTAAAGTCATTTGACCCATTGTCACTGTTAAACACATTTTATATGTATTATCCCAAAACGAGGGGTAGAGTCTGCATCCATACTAGAGGCTGTGTGAGGGCTTTGAGCGAAATGCTAACATCAGCAGGCTGACCTCACAGGGACAATGCTAACACACTGATACACTGACCTGGTTAACCATCTCAGTCAAGCCTGTTGGCATGCTAAATAAGTGATATTTGCTTATTACCGCTAAACACAAAGTACAGCTGAGCTTGGTGGGAATGCTGTTAGTTTTATAGGTATTTGGTTATAAACCAAGTATTGACATGATGGTACTAACGGTTGCTAGTATGGCTAAAAAAAGTCTTGCAAAGGGAAGAGAGGGGGTTTAGTTTTAAAATCAGGGTTGTGTAATATGCAGGCTAATGTGGTATTTCATCACAGTTTTCATATTGAAACTTCCACCAATTGAAGTGAAGTGCATGGCAGATGTCTAGAGACAGAATGGTAATGTGCTGGTAGGCTAATCCTAAAACCTGTGTATGTGTGTTCTGGGCCTATGCTGGATTTGTATCAGCCTGTAAAGGGTGCAGTGAAGCAGCAAGGAGAGACTAAGAGAGGTGTATTAAGGCAGTGAATCTAGTCGCTGTGTGTGTAATGGACTCAGGATGAGGGCTGACCAAGCGCCAGGCTGATAACCTTTAGGAAGGACATTGTTCCTGTGCAGTGGGGGGTGGGGTCGCATGGGGAGGAAGGGGGTATACAGGACTGCTGCAGTATACAGGCACGGCACTGTGATAGGTGGTGCAGTTGTTCATTGGTTCATTGGCTCTCCGGCAGGGTTAGGAGGTAGAGTAAATGGGGCAGTATAGCAAACTCCCCCATGGCTTCCTGCATACATTTTTCAACACCAGGGTGTATTTCTCTGTGATACATTTGTCCTCTGTCTGAACCAGGTTCTCCCTGGCAATCCATTAAAAGAAATTTAACAGCCTTTTCTTCTGTCTTCCCCTCAGATCACTGCTTAAGGAGGGGTCAGTGAAGGACCGTGAGTAAGGAATACATGAAGGGCGGGGTGGGGGAGGGGGCGGCCACCACAGCGGCAGTACCACCGAGGTCGAAGTTCACGCAGGTAAACAGATTTTTTTTCTTTTAATCCACCGCTCGGTGATTGTGCACGCTCTTTGGTTTAGTCTTGGCTTTTTCCCCCCCCCTCCGACACGGAGCAGACTTGGCTCGCAATGGCGAAGTGAGGGAGTAATGTGGCTGGTTTTGATTGGACCCTCCTGGGCTGGCGGCCGGGGAGGAACTGGGAACCGAGCAGTCTGCAGCTGCTGTTTATGAGGAGCTGTGCAGGATCTCGTTTGGCTCGGTCTGAAAAACCCAGCCAGTCCCCGCCGAGAAGCCTGTGGCCAGTGTCAATACTTGGAGAATAGAACAAACTCGTGGTGCTATGATTCAAGAACCATTTGTTTTTTAAAAAAACTTACATTTTTCTGTTTTTCACAGTGGGCAGATGCAGGACCGGGAAATAAGGAAAATGATTCATGTGTTAACACAGATTTCTAGCGACAAAAAGTTAACTCCAGTGTAGATTTAGTGCATTTCTAGAACATGTAACCATAGTCCTGGCTTTAGACTTAAACTTTTCTACCCACTTTCAGTCCTAAATTAACTATAGGCTGCTTTTTTGGCTTTTAGTTGGTTCTTTGAGTTTTAAGTGGCATATTAAAGTCATTTTATATTGAATGTTATCAGCACTTCACTATCCCAGCGATATGTGATACTTTGAAGAGCTTATTGTTGTTCAAATTTAAACACCTATTGCATGTTCACTTATTTTTCTCATGGCCCTGAACCAGAAAATTCATTTTAAAGTCTAGAATGGTGCAAAATTCTGCCACCTAGCTCCAGTTTTACACTCTCCTCCTGTATTCTTTGCTACCAGGGATTAAGGAGGATTGAGGGTGGTGGTTTATAGGGTGGGTGTGGGCAGATCCAGGAAGCAAATAAATAAATAAAGTGCTGTTTAATCTTTCTTAGTATGGTGTGTGTGAACACTGAGCAATGGCACTGCCTGGGGAACATCTGCCTCGCACACAAACACACACACACATGTATATGACAGACAGACAGATACTGTACGCACGCACATGCGCGACTAGCAGGAATCAGCCAAAGCGATAAGCATGTGGATGTCGCAGCACAGAAAGCGACAGGTTTAACACGCACACTCTCCCAAATACACCGACCATCGGCAAAGTGACAAGTAACGTACAGCGAAAGAAAGAAAGAAAGATGCTGCCAGCCGACAGCACAGAGCTGCAGAATGTGACAGCGCACATGAAAGTATAGGAAGACAAGTTTTTTTTTTTTTTTCGTCTGCCGTTGTGGTACTGCATTCATCTCGCCCGGCATCCATGGGCTCGTATCTGTTCTCTTTTTATCCTTTTCTCGCATTAACACATGCGCAGCGCACCAACAGTTGATCAAAGAACTGTGCAATTGAGGCAGAATTTGGCCAGACAGCCCGTCAGGATGAGTAATGTACAGAGCTCCTCTGGCTTAATGTGTTTAGAAAGCCTATCATCGCTGCAAACATGTTACAGACTGTTGCAGTTTACAGAGGAGTATTTTCCCCTGCAGCTTTAATTGGATGCATTTTTAATGTTAGCGCCACATAGTGTGACCACTGTTGACACTGAACACTGTGGCTGTTGTGCGGCCACGGGGTTGAGATTGAGGAGAGAGGAAGTGTATGTGTGTGTTTGTCCGAGTGTGTACAGGTTGGGTGGATTCCTTCAGTGTGTTGTGTCCACACTGAGGCTGAAATGTGTAGTTCTGCATTAAAGGGTTATGGTTTAGTTGTGGGGCCTATGTACATAGCCGTTTGTACTCTTTAGTTGACTTTCTCCTTCTCAAAAATGTACACTGCACGCTACTAGGGTACCATGGAGATACCACTTGGAGCTGTGATTGGTCAGCTTGGGCTGACCAAATTTCTAATGCTGGCAGAAATTGCTGAGGGTGAAATTTCAGTAAAAGCTCAGTAATCTGCCTAACAAAGCAAACCCTCTGTTTACTGAGGTCACTGCTCTCTATCACAGCTAATAAACAAGGGATGCACCAATACTGATCCTGGATCAGTTATTGGGCCAACACTGAGTTAAATACCTGAATCTGGTATTGGTGACAATTAGGGTCGGGTCATGATTTTCAATTATTCGAATAGTCATTAAGTTATAAAAAAATCAAATAGATTATGCGACTATTCATCCTGTCTTAAACACATACTGTATATTTTGCTTGTATTTGCTTGCAGGCGCTGCCTAGTAGTAACGTTACTATTGGTGTGTGCCACGTTTTGTTTTCTGTTTGTTGTTTTCTGTCAGACCAGGGGTGTGTGTGTGTGTGGGCATGTATTACTATATGTTGTGGGGACATGAATCTGTTTACACAGTCACATTGTGGGGACTTGCCTTCCCTTTGGGGACAAAATGCACGTTAAACATTATGTTTTAGGGTGAGGTGAGGTTAGGGTAAGGGTTAGGATTAGACAAGTAACAGATACACCTAAGGTTAGGGTAAGTCTCCACGAAATGAATGTAAGTCAATGTTATCGCCTCAAAAGTCTTGGAAACACAACTTGTGTGTGTGTGTGTGTGTGTGTGTGTGTGTGTGTGTGTGTGTTAATAGATGGGGCGGTCAACACTGGCTTGCATTTAGATGAAAGTGACAGCATGTATGAAGCTGAAACAAAATAAAAATCACCAAAACCCTCAAGGTTTATCTTTCCACTGGCCAACAATATAGTTAAAATAAACTCTTATTTCACAGTGTTAGATGGGAAAAACAAACAATGTTTACATTTGAATTGTAATTAATATAAATAATTCCTGTTCATTTAGATTTTTTTTACCAATTTTCTGGTGTGCAAATTATTATTTAATATTAATAATAATAACAATTCAGTACATTTATATCTATATATTTAGTTGTTATTGTTTTACAAAGTTAGGGAAGCAATGTTTGTCTCCACTCTGAAGTTGCCTTACAAATAAAAGAAGGATCCCAGTGACTTCCACAAAATAAGGCATACAGCTTATTAATTTAACACGGGTACTGGCCCAAAGCTCAAGTATCGCCGTAGGTATCGGCACTGAAAATCCCAATACCTACAATAAACGAGACATAAACATGGCGATTGCATAGAATAGTCTTCTAATCAGTCATGAAGGTCTTCCAACCGTCGTTGTGTATCACGATGTAAACTTTAAAACATGATATATGACCTGGTCGTGTACATTATACACCTGTCTAGTACTGTGGTGGTATTATCACTGTGTGAAATCAAGACTCCAAGCTACATATTAAAAACTATGACGTTGGTATATACAGCTGGCAGTTGTTACACCCAAAAACTGATCTTTTTTAAAATGGTCTCCAGAGAAGATTGATCTTAAATTTCCAGCTGTGTGTTGTAGTGTGAACGGGGAAAACAAAGACGTAAACCATGCCCAGATGCAATCACGTACTGAGGAGCACTAAGGTTAAGAGAACAACATTATGTTGCCTCTAACCCACTTTCTTGTCACTCATTTTGAATTTCGGCAGTCACCCGATACAGACGTTGTATCAACGCATAGTGTTTGCTAATGTAAAGAGCGTTTTCAAATGAGTGACGTGGAGGACGAGTGCGAGTGTGAGGCTCTTTTGGTGTGTTGTCTGTGCCTCGCGCCACATGGCATTCCAAGATAAAGCGAAGGATGTCAGAGCTCTTAGGGCTTAGCTTACTCCAAGGGAATTAGCATCCCATTCCCAGCCTTCTTTGTCATTCTTGACTGTTTCTTTACCTCTATGTTTGTTTGCTCATCCTCTCATCTTTTTTCTTCTCCAGATTTAAGTTTTTCTGAGGTCAACGTGTTAGAGATGTAGATGAGCATATAATGATAGACAAGATGAGCCTAATCAAGACTCTCGTTCTCTATGGCGTTTCACTCCGTAGAGGTGCTGCAGCTTAGGAGACTGTGATGATTTTCAAAAGACAGGCGTGTGTGTATTTTTATCCGTGCCCGGTGATATTCATTGTGGTTATCGTCTTAACGGCCCATTTTTCGCATACACAAGCTGGCCTTTTTTAGGATCGTGTGCTGCGAGAGGCATCTCACAAACAAGCAGAGGTATAAAGTGGTGAGAGTGGGAGGATGAGAGAGAACATTGTCTTCTCTTTTCCAGCTCAGGGACAGAGCAGAACAGGTTGTGTGAGGATACTTGCTATCCTTAACAACGTCTAACACCACCTCAGGGCCATCTCTACCTCTCTGATGCAGCTGAGAGTTGTGTTGTTAAGAGTAGTCGAAATATTTGCAACACATTCCTCAGCGTCAGATGGCATTCCTGGTACACTATAATTACCAGAGTAACACTTTTACTCGGGTATGTTTAGACATAATTAATGCAATTACTTAGATTAATGTCTGAAAATGGTTTTCTTTAATGGTTTTTTCTCCCTGACACAATTTTGAGTCATTAAACCTAATAAGTAATATACCTACATGGATTTAGTGTACAAACAAAATAGATCAGGAAGCATGAGGGTGTTACCCCGGCTCTGTCTTCTGGCTTTTTCTCTTTGTGTCGAGGCACATTCCAGTTTTGCTGGTGCAACTTGGGTGCAGTGTGTTCATCTCCCCTTTAACAGCAGAGGAAAAAATACATTGTACTGCTGAGATCTGGGCAACATTGCTAAAAAGAATCAGATAGGGCAGGAAACAGGAGTGGCCAGGTGATCATACAGGTTGTAAATAAACCCTCAGGCTAGCCTAACTTGTTTGGAAAAGAAAATAAAGGAAGAGAAAAGGCTAAATTAGTACCATAGACTGTGACATCACAAAATGGTTTGTAGGCTGCTGTTTTGAAGCCGAGTGTGGTATTTTGGCAATTGGCATCTCGATTTTTTGTCTGTCAGCATCGTTTTTCGCCGTCGCCATCTTGTTTTTTGCAGCCAGAAGTTGAATAAGAGGGTAGAGCTAAGTACAAGTAGTTTTTAGGCAGCTAAGGCGTTACAATTAACTCTCAGGAACTGAATACACACTGTGACAGTGTTAAAGTTTTAAGACAAAAAGACAGCCAACCCCCAGATCTTGGTAGCGATCTGTTAATCACAAGGTAGCCACGTCCTAATGCATACCCTGCTTTATTATCAATTTTACTTTAAATGGGACCATAATTTACTAAATGAACATCATGCCGTGTTGACTGTGTAGACTTGAAACTAGAGACTGACACCATTAACTCATGTTTACAGTGTTTGCCGAGCTAATAAATTAAGTGTGAAGTAGGTTCATTTTCTCATAGAGTACTATGTTTTTTTGCAACCAGAGGAGTCGCCCCCTGCTGGCTATGGGAAAGAATGCACTTTTAAGGCACTTCCGCATTGGCCTCATTTCTCAGATACAGGAGTTGCCCACTGATTATTACCCAAACTGTCCAGATTTCTGATTCAACTGCCTGGTCAGTGACAGATGCGAACAATATTTCTGATTACACTGCCCCTTCTAACTTAGTTTCAGTGATTTTGTCATGTTCCCAGATCTCAGCAATTACTAAAGGGAGTGCAAAGTTATTATAATCAATAGAAATGTTGGCCCAAGCTATGAAGCTATGGGGGCGGCAGTAGCTCAGTCTGTAGGGAGTTGGCTTGGGAACCGGAGGGTCACGGGTTCAAGTCCCGACATGGACCAAGAACTGAGTGTGAACTGGTAGCTGGAGAGGTGCCAGTTTACCTCTTGGGCACTGTCGAGGTGCCCCTGAGCAAGGCACCAAACCCCCAACTGCTCGGGGCGCTTGTCAGGAGCAGCCCCATCACTCTGACATCTCTCCATTGTTGCATGTTTGTGCATGTGTGTGTTTGGGTCTGCATGTACTGTGTATAAGTTAACAACAGAGTGAAAAAATTGAATTTCCCCTCGTGGGACTAATAAAGGACTATCTTCTTCTTCTTCTTCTTCTTCTTCTGAAAATATGAGCCAAATTGTAATGAACCACAATTTTCCTTTAAATATCTCCAAGTGTTGATTTAATCTGAAATGACATCACTCCGGTAGGCCGCCATCTTTCTGCACCAGTCGGCCCATGATGTTATCCATCACTGGGTCTCTCTGTCTGCCGTCGTCAATTACCCAGAGGAAAACAACATTAGAGGCCTGAATGGGACACGGAGCCGTGGCAGGCCTGACACGGCTGTGTTATATGATTACACAACCTGTTGGCTGTCCGCCTGTCAAGTGTCTCCCGGCCCTGATGAATGGCTGTAATATGCCACGCATCGCAACACGCCACGCCACACACTCATTAATGGCTTCTCATAATGCCGGGGACGTTCCTCCAGTGCGTTCACAGAGCGAGAGGGAGCGCGATGGAGGTGGCAGTTGTAGAGTGAGAGTGAGAAATGGCATTCATGAGTGCTCCAACCTTGTTTCCGTGTCGCCATTCAAGGCAGTAAACAAAAGAAACATGGTGTCCTCATTTAAATAATTTCACAAATGGTGTGGCAAGGCGCCAGCGTCGCACTCGCACATAACTCTGAGCGAGTGAAGGAAAACAGAAATGGGATGAGAACACAAAGCAAAGGGAGATGTAAGAATTATTATTTTTAAAAGTTGCCACGCATTTGTTTCTCAATTAGATGCATACTCGTCCATCTGTGGCCTATTTGCGTAGATTATCAGAAATGTGTGCAGTGCGGCAGTGCACGCCAGTGTATGGGAACATTACAATAGGGATACTCGAAGAAAGGAGATTGAATCAGTCGTCTGTCGAATGCCGTCTGAAGCTTAGCTGATTGCTCTTTCTCTCAGTGAATTAGGAGACACGCTACCCAAGATCCTCCAAACTACTCGAGCCTTAGTATAACAAACAGATTTGATTCTCATAGTGTCACTGCTCACTTTGAAATAAACGGGTGAAAATAGTTCTGAATGAGCTACTTTCTAAGGAGTCCATGGGGGAGACACTGTGTACAAGCAGATTTGGGGCAACAAAGTAGTTTTTCACAAAGTGTACAGGCCATAGAGAGGTTATCTAAAACCTACATGACCCTAAGCCACATTATTTGGTGGTGTTTATGGGTCTGTCAGGCTTTTAGTGTGCAGTGCCTACTGGGAAATATCCACCACAGTGGAGGAGCCACATTGAAAAGCACATTCTTTCTCTTGATTTGACATGTCTGTGTCACAATACATACTGCACCTCAGCTCTGCGTTGTCTTATATTTTGCATTGTCTCACATTAAAGACAGTATTTTGATAGAAACAGACAAAGGCGTGTGATTTTCAATTTCACCTCGCTCAAATGTGCCAGACTGGATGCTGTGGAGGGAAGTATAGTGAACAGTGCTACTCAGTGTGTGTTGTATGTGAGAGGAAGAGACTGTATATTTCTCTGTCTGTGTTAGTAGTGTATGTTTTCTCTCTCGCAGCTTGAGTTTCTCAGTTTGAAATGCAACACCTGCAGATGTGTCTTGTAAACTGCAGCCCCCAGCCTCTCTCCCGATCAGAGGGGACCATTGAAACAAAGCAATTAAAGTAGCTCTCTACATGAGGCGACGATCTGGTGCGTGAGTGAGCCTGCCTGTGAATGAGTGTGTGATATTCTATTGTTTTAACGGGGGTCCTCGTTAGAAAGAAATCCAAGTCGGTTCATGTGTCTTGGAAGATGCCAGTGTCCCAGACAAATGGGAAAAATTTCGGTCACATATCATATGAGCTAACTGAGCTTAAAAACAAGTGATAGTCAGGCTGTACTTCATGACTTCAGACTTTATGTCAGATTCTCCTTCATTATTGTCATAGGACCTGCTTGGTTTAGGTTTATTTGTAAAGGTGTGCTTGTTTGCCCATGCGTGTTATGGTGGTCAGGCAGGCTCTGGCATTCAATCCGAGCTCTATCGGAGTGAAGCAACAACGAAACAACGGTTTTGTTCATCACAGAGGCTAGCCTATAGTCTACACCAGTATGGTCAGGGGACCCCCAGGGGTTCTTGAGGGGTTCCAGGCATACCTGCTAACCTTGAGACCTTAGAAATAGGAAGGATTTCAAAACCAAAGCTGGGGGTCATTCCCACAGAAAAATTTGAGTTTCAGAGACTTTGCCTGCATTGAGGTGACTTTAAAATTAAAATAACAAAATAATATGTACACCACCACAGCATTTTTATGTTAAACTTTTCATTTTACCTTTAATTCTCAGGAAGGAAAGCCAAATAATTCACCCCTCTGACGTAAAATGTGAATCTGTAGCATATATTCATTTCTTGCCCCCTGCTTGAGTATTTCTTTCATTTAGCTCTCTTCATTTCTCTCTCCTCTCTCCCTCACTGAAGGCCTTTTCAGACACAACATGACAACGGCACCGCTGCACTTTTGCAGCTTTTCACTACGTCGAGCAAAGCGGGACTGTGGGTGCTGCAAGCTGTGATGTGCATTGAACCCGGCGGCGAGCGCAGCTCAAACATGAGCTCAAATGGCGCTGTGTCGTGAGCATTTACTGCTGTCCTCTGCTGGGAAACTTTGGTGTAACTCTGTTTTTGATTAAGTTTATTGATGCCGCTCAGTGCCAGAAATGGGATACGATAGCGAAAAGGGAAAAATTGTGTGAAAATTTGCCATAAATCGGGTGAAATATGGGAGAATTGTGATGCTGGGAGGAAACCGGGACAGGGCAATGAAAAACAGGAGTCTTCCGGGAAAATCGTGAATGTTGGCAAGTATGGTACCAGGGTATCTCCAGCTAATTGTTTATTTTCAGTATATTTCCAACCATAAGTTACACAATGACAGAATGTATGACAATTTTGGTCATGGGTTTCAGACACTTTCTTTAATAAAACATCCTTGGTGTGAGTTTGGGAAATGCTGGCCTTCATTTTTTAAAATTTAAGGATATGTGGAAATGTAATTTTAGCCTATTTTAATACAATTCAAATTGTTTTTACTGGGAATTATTTTCCCCGGGCATTATGACGGGAGTGATCTGTATATGTCGAACATCAGCAGATTTTCCGCGCTAAAGGAAACCCTGGTTTTAACACCAGAATCTTTAAATTGAACAGATCTACATTCCAGCAGGAAAGAGGACAACTCTGCGCCAGTCACATTAGCTGCTCTGTCATATTCATGGTCTGTTTAAATATGGAGGTCAGAGGTCACTGTCAACCTGTTGACACAGAGCAGATTTACGCATCATGCGCACACACACACACACACACCCGTGCAAACACACAGGCAGCCACAGCCCAGTTTTTGGTGCAGCGTGTTATAGCAGTGGTTTCTTGTTGCTGCTGATCTTTGGGTCCTTCCAGCTCCAGATACCAGAGCTTGAGCTATTCTCCGCTCCGCTCCCTGACCCTCCTAATTGAGAACGGGTGTAGGCTGGAGAGAGAGAGAGACGAAGAGACAGAGAGAGGGAGAACAGATTTGTGTGTTGACGAAAGAACAAAAGAATGAGTAAATGAAAGGGGCAAAGGGCTAGACCTGTGTAGGCCAACGCTGATCAAGTGGAGGGTGGTTGCGTGCTCAACGGTTGGCCTCATGAAAGCTGAACCTCCTCCTCTCTGGCCGTGAGCCAAGCAGAGCCGAGCACATTGTCCTAAATGTAGGTGTAGCTTTTCAAAATAGTATATGATAGCTGTAAGAAAGGGGGGAAAAAATGAGGGAAATACTGTTGAGAGCGGAGAGAGCATCGTATAAAGGAAAACCAAACCAGAGGGGTGGGAAGAGGAGCAGTAAGCTCAGTGACAGCTGCATGCATGTCGTAGTGGGTGACGGTCTGTCCGTCTGTCAGAGCAGATATTTCTGTCTGTTTAGTGCTGCCTTACTGGCTGCCAGAGACACTCCTCCTGTCATCGCTGGGTGCCTGCTGTCACTGGCTAAAAAGGAGAGAGGGAGTGTGTGTGTTTGCATGGGTGTGGAGAGAGAGAGAGAGAGAGAGAGAGAGAGAGAGAGAGAGAGAGAGAGAGAGAGAGAGAGAGAGAGAGAGAGAGAGAGAGAGAGAGAGAGAGAGAGAGAGAGAGAGAGAGAGAGAGAGAGAGAGAGAGAGAGAGAGAGAGAGAGAGAGAGAGAGAGAGAGAGAGAGAGAGACTCGAGCAGCTGTCTTGAAAGCTCCTCTACTCTGTCAGTACATCTTGAATCTGCTTTCCTCTGGTAAGACAGGATTTCAGTCAGTTGCTCGGTCCACCTTTAAGTCCACCTTTCTGCTGTTAAAGGAACATACATTTAGAGTCTGAAAGTTCTCATTCATCCAGGTCATATTCATTCTGGCAACAAGTGAATCGAAGGCACCTGGACTTAGATTTGTCTATGAAGACGTTTCGCCCCTTATCCAATTGGCTTCATCAGTTTGTAATGCTACAGTCTGACTAGTCCCCACTAGTCATACATACATTTAGGAAATGTATTGTCTCAATGACCAGCAAGAACATATATAAGAAGTATTTTAGTCCTTATGTCATTGAACACAGAGTAACTTCACCAGGGAGCACTTGTTATTTTGTGAGATGTGCTCTCTCTCATTATTTAACTTATTTGCTGCTATATGCCCATTTGCATTATTGCATATTGTGTACTGTGTATTTGTATGCTAATGGTGTGTTGTGGTATTGTATGTACCTTTGCCGTATGCTTACTTGGGAGAAGCCAGATACAAATTTCCACTGAGATGGACAATAAAGTTGACCTAAATCAGTTAATCTGTTAAAGAAGACCTATTATGATTTTGTGCCTTCTCCCTTTCCTTCAGTGTGTTATATTGTTTTTTTTTTTTTTTTTTTTTGCATGTTAAAGGTCTGCAAAGTTACCCTCCTAAACTGCCTGAAACACCATGCTTCAAGTCCTGCCTTTTCTGCCATGATGTAGTGATGTCATCAAGTAACACATTTGCGTAATATATACCTAGAGGCCTCTTTGGCACGCTCGCAAACAAAGCTAGTCAGAGTGGAGCTGGAGCGGAGTCCAAAGAGTTTGGTTTGGCTGACCAATCAGAGCAGACTTGGTTTTTTGGGAGGAGGGTGGGGTCTGGAGCTCAAATAGAGCATTTCAGACAGAGGATGTTAAGAGGTGCTGCAGCGCAGCTGGTATGAGAAAAGTAAAGACTTTTTTTTTACAATTAAGCATTTGAACATGTTCTAGCAGAAACCAAAATTACAAGTATGCACCTGAAAATTAGCATAATAGGTCCTCTTTAAGTGTTGAGTTCATAGCACATACATTAATACATCTGTCGTTCAGCCTTCAACTTAAGGTCTACTGCAGATGGGTGAATATAAGGAATTATCACCCGAGTTATGTGTTACAACTGTCTTTCTCAATGAAAAGCTACGTGCAAGGTCCGTTTTGTGTCAAGCGTGGAATTTTCATTGTGCTCGTTCTGCTTAACAGAGTCAGCGTCAGCACCGATAAATGAGCCTAAACGAAGCACTAAAGGTTATTGTTGTTGAGCCAGTTTATGGAGTAAGTCCTTGGCCCTATTGAAATCTGTTGTAAAGCCACATCCAGTGGAGGTGGTGAGTACAGCGTTATGCAGTAGATGCTGTTTATGAGTTAATAGAGTGGAGCTTTAGCATACACCCAGTGTTGACCAAAGAAATCCTCGTCAAACACTCATACGATTTAGTCGACTAATCGATTAGTTGATTTAAATGGCAGATCTGTAAATCTGAGTTTCTCCACTAAAGCACCACTTTAAATCTTGTTTGCCAGAGATATGCTCATACGGGTCTTAGAAATAAGTCATTCACCATGAAAAAAGTATTAAAAAAAAACGACTAAGACTTAGTTGACTAAGACTAAAATGACCGATTAAGTCAACTAATGGACCGAGAGGGGGCAGCCCTAGTCGGCGACTAGTATTTTGAAAGAAAACTTGCAGCAGTTGTCATGAAAAGACATGGTCCTAGGCGGTTGAGTCTGTCAGTTTTGTGTAGGAGTTACAAATTACATGAAATGGTAAATAAAAATAGCATACTGCAGTGTTTACTGTCCCGAAGTAGTTCCAAAATGACATCGGCTGGTCTGTTCAGTGTATACAGAGGATATTTAATGTTTTATAGGTTGTGAATTTGCAGGACAAAATAACAAATGCCACTGACAGATGTTTACTAAAAGGTTTGACCTCTTATTTTGGATGATACTCGTTGTAATGGCTGCTTCAACGTTGCATTTAACACACTGAGGAGAGAAAGTAATAGCATGATTTCTGTGCCTGTGCTTTCATTCCCCAAACAATGGACCAATCTGTTGAAAACATCATGTATTCCTTCAAAAATCACGGGTTTCTGTTTCTTACTAATACAGTGTATTTTTGCCTTAAGTGCGGGCCATTGAGTGTTTGATTGCAATCATCTGTTGCTGGAGTGCTGTCGTCTGATTACAAACACGTGTTTTTCACCAACCGAGATGGTGTGGAGTGAGGTAATGGAATATTTATTTTTTTCTATATGTAAGAGCGTTAGTAAGGCACTGGGCTACACGGTGGCTCAGTGGTTACCACGAAGGTTGAGGGTTTGCACCCACAATGCGGCTTGCACCCAAAACTGTGAAGTTCTCCAGGTGTCAGCGTGTGCTTTCTCTGGGTGCTCTTCTTTTCACGCAGCTTAGGTAAACTGGGGAATCACCTTAAACTATGAATGTGTGTAACCTTGAAGGGGATAAGTGGGTATATAAAATAGTTTAGATGTCACTTCTGATTTGAAGTTCCTCAGGTATCTAAACTTTTCTTGACCTTTCTTGGACTGTTTCATGGGATCTCTCAACAAGATACTTGTATGACTTCAGGAATCTAGGAAGCAGGGCCACTTAATTCTCCAAACGTAATTCCCAGGCTGGAAAACCCCTGATTTTAGCGGTGGTATGAGCTTTCACAGTGACGTTGCCTATAATTTTGTGGCAGCCGTGACAACATTAGCCCAACTTTAGATTCTGTACTGTCAGTGTTAGCCTCTTCTGGCCCCTCCGGTGCCCTGACAGCCCTGTAACCACACACCGGTGTTTATGTTCTTTAGGTTAACACGGTTATCTCTGTACGTAACCTGAGCCCTCAACCTACATGGGCACTTGGCATATGTATGTGTGTGGTTGCGTGTGTGTGATCTTGCAGCTGCAGGACCCGTCTCTTTTCCCTGCGTCTCTCTCCAGAAAGAGCTGCAGGGACTTGCCAGTATTTTCATTCCCTCTGGAGGCATTTCCGCACGCTAACAAAGCCCGGCCTGCGTGATGAAATGGAGAGGAAGCAGCTTTTGTGAAGGGAGCTGCCGATTTGGTTGTGTTGTGTTGTGTTGTGTTGTGTTGTGTGTGTGTGTGTGTGTGTGTGTGTGTGTGTGTGTGTGTGTGTGTGTGTGTGTGTGTGTGTGTGTGTGTGTGTGTGTGTGTGTGTGTGTGTGTAAATGTCTGTGTGTATGCACTGCTGACCCCGGCTAACAGTTAGTCCCATGCAAATTTACTTTTGAGCCTGCAATTCAGGTTGCTCCAGGCTGTTGTTTGACAAACCTACTGTAGCACGAGAACAAGCCTACTCTGTATCCCATTCAGAAGACAAAGTTGCCTCTTGTTTGCCTCTAATTAACTGACATAATACTTAACTTGTTGGATTGGTTAGTGTTTTTTTACAGGGCTTGTTAACCACTGGCCTTTCACAGTCTTCACATCCTCTGCAGCCGTTGCCAAGAAGAAATGTGTGCTGCTGTAGCCCGGGTCACAATTCTCCAGGGTGTCTGGCTCATGGAAGGGACATTGAACCAGTAATGGAAGAAAACCGTCGCCTTCTTTACATTTCATTACCACATTCATGTTTGCAGTAAATAAGTAACAGATTTAAAGAGAGACATTCATGTCCAGCTCCACTGATTTTTGTGTTTCAGTGTGTGTGAGCATTAATTCTTCTCTTTGCTGTCCGATACAATTTGTTAAAAGTAGGGCTGTCAATCAATTTGAATATTCAATCACAGGTAATAGTATGATTGTCCATAGTTTTATCTGCTCAAAATGTACCTTAATGAGAGATCCGTTAAGTATTTAATACTCTTATCAACATGGCAGTGGGCAAATACGCTGCTTTATAAAAATGTATGTTGAAATTTATTATTGGAAATCAATTAACAACACAAAACAATGACAAATATAGTCCAGAAACCCTCACAGGTTCTGCATTTAGCATTAAAAATATGCTCAAATCATAACATGGCAAACTGAAGCCCAAGTGTGTCAGAGTGCTGACTTGATTATGACTTGCCCCAAACTGCATGTGATTATCATAAAGTGGGCATGTCTGTCAAGGGGAGACTCATGGGTACCCACAGAACCCATTACCCCTTTGAAAATGGCCATGCTGGTTTTTCCTAACCAAAATTGAAGCTAGACAAGTTAGTATGGCATACCAATGCATTCCTTAAGTTTTCTAGTTTCATGTAATACCAGTATCTTCACTCTAGCTTTAAAACTGAGTCCCCTACAACCTAAAAATCACAAGTTGCATGAATGAATGAAAGAAATTAGTGACGTTAAAACAAGTTGTTGTTAATGCATTTATCAAATTAACTTTGACAGCCCTAGTTAAACATATGAATAATTTGATGTATTCTTTTTTTAAATAGTACATCCACAAAGCCTTTAGAAAAAAGCATGGCTTTTCCTGAAAAAGATTGTTATGACTGTTAATTAAGCATTTAAATAATTTTGGCGTGTCCAAAATGAATGTTTTGTTTATCTCTGTGGGAGATATCTGACGTTTGGTTCCCACTTCTTGTGAGCCTATAGTAAAATTGGTATCACATGGTATCTCTAGGTCGCCAGTGTGGAAAACAAACGGATTACTGGTCGAGTTGGATGTTAAGTGCCTGGCAACGACTTGTTGTGAAGTGAATGCAAAGGTACAGTAGAGGGAGATTGCGTCATATAGTGGCTGAAAGTTATCAATAGCACCTTTAAGTCGGTGGTTTCCAGAAATAACTCCTGAGGTCGAAGCTCACACAAAACATTTTTTGCTGTCTCACTTGAGGTCATGACACAGCTACCGAAAATCACAAATGATTTTTTTTTTTTAAAAATTGGAGCAAAAGCAAAGCAACTGCAGGGTCTGGTAACCGCAGTGTTGCTGAAGCTGAGATTTTCTTTTGGGGTTGTCTACAGAGTCAGCGTCCTGTGGGTTGTTAGCCAGGGCCCTGTGACACACGTTCATGCCCATAAACAGGGATTTGGCCCTCTGGAGAAAATAACCTTGATAATTACTGGGTGCATATGGACCTGCCCACAGGGGGAGGGGGAGGGAGGGAGGAGGAGGAGGAGACGGGGGTTGACTGAGAAGGAGAAGGAGAGGGAGAGGGCCACATCCGCTGGTGCATTCCTCCATGCTGTGTCATACTGGTGCTGAGTTTCCCCTCAGTTTGCGCAGAGATTTCCACGAGGAGGAGAGGGGAAAAGGGCTACTGACGCAACGCTCGGGGCTGTGGACACTGCCATTTAAGTTTAACAAGGCAACAAGCCGCACTTACACAGACTCCCCACGGTAACAAAAAAACAACAAAAGTGTTTAAAGAGTAAACATAAGAGGACTGTTAGACAATGGCCCAAAAATTGGAGACATATGGAGGTGGGATACATGAAGGAGAAGACAGCCTGCTGACCTAACTGTTGATGCGCTCATAGATTTTTGACTCGCCTCCCCACTCTTTTTCTACCCGCTCCATCACGTGGTTTCGCTGGTCTGGCTGTATTGGCACCATTACAGCAGCCGGAGCTGAATGTCTGTGGTTGGCTCGTCGCCCGTCTGCTTGCCTGTCATTCAGCTGGTTAAAGAGGCCTCGTTGAACCGCTGCACTGTGCCCGGCTACTACAGGGCCATTCATGCCTGTAACGGCAGAAACAGCCAAGTCCTGTCATCAGCACTAGCTTGCGCATACCAATTTACTACTGGAAATGACAAGGGCATTTTGCTTGGTAAGCACAGTTTCCCCCGGGCAACCTCGTAACCTCGTTGCAAGTTTGGATTACATTTCAGAGAGTGAGAAGCTCCTCTCTAACAGCGTCTTTTAGACAAACAGCGCTCACGTCTCAAATACGTTCTCTGTTGCATGTACGCCCGCCGCCTACATGGAGTGTAAAGTGAAATAGACTGATCCGTTCCCCAAGGAATCGTACAACAACAGCACAAAACAACAAAATAGATCCTTAATGCTGTTTCGGATGCTGAGAATTTCAAACGGAGGACTTGAAAATACAGTTTGATAATACAGAGTTTTTTTTTCTTCCCCTTGCTTGTCAGTTGCTCTGTGTGCCTTTTGGCTAATGGCAGCTCATCCCGTCACAGATGACCTGAGCCTCACCAAGATGTTGTCCCAGAGTGACACACAGAGCGAGGACATACGTACATGAGAGCCATGACTTCATCCTGCACTCTGTCATCCTCCCTTCCTTCTCGTGTACGTTTGGTCCTCCTCCCCCCTACCCCTCGCTCAGTGTCTGCAGTCTTAACATCTTCCCGCTATGATTAGCTTTAGTGTTTTTTCCCCAGCCAGTGTAATGTCTAGAGCCTCCTGTGTCCTTGGAAAGCAGCCTAATAAGCTCAGACACACACCGCTGTCTCTGCGCTCCACAGGCCTATTCTCCAGTGTCACCCAGCACACACTGAGGTAAACAAAGACTGTCACACACACACACACACACACACACACACACACACACGCACACACACTATCCTAGTGTGCTAATAGACCAGCACACCAGCCCGCTGAGGGCAGCGTCAACGCTAGCTTTGCTAACGTTGACCTTCCGCATGCCAATCACAACAAATCTGCTCCTCGATTTGAATATGGGGAGGAGAACAGTGTAAATTGAAAGCAGAAATCCCCCTGGTGTGAGACAAGATGAGTGTCTGAATAAATTATTCAGATGGCAGCCTCTTTCCTGCATGATTCTCGCCTTCTGCTACGTTTAATGACATCTGTGATGATGCCCATTGGAGATTAATCCAGATGTAAGACGTGTGTGTGTGTGTGTGTGTGTGTGTGTGTGTGTGTGTGTGTGTGTGTGTGTGTGTGTGTGTGTGTGTGTGTGTGTGTGTGTGTTGTGTGTGGCCGGCTCACCCCTCTTCTCATGCATCCCGTTGTTGTGTCGTATGATGGGGAAACAAAGCCTCAACAGGGGAATTTATGTCTTCTCCAGAGAGGGCTGTAAATAAACAACTAGTGAATCAATGCCTCCATTTGTTTTTCTCTGATAATTCCGCCTGTGTCGTGAGGCAGTGTGACAGTGTTTTGCAAGCCGGCGCAGCTCTCAGCAGCCATATTTCCTCTCAGTGAGAGTGGGAAAACATGCCACACTGGCCTCATGTTTCATTACCAGGGATCAGTAAATTACCGTGTGCTTTTTTTTAATTATTATTATTATTTCACTCACTGTGGCTCATTTAGCACCATGATGTAGCGTTTGTATGAGAGGGAAATGATACCAGCATTAGATATTGTGCTCTAGAGCTACTCAGTCAACTAAAGACACACTGGCATAGAAATTACCAGGTGCTGTTGAATGGGAAACTCCACAGTGGGTCCTGTGGTGAATGTGATTCAGTCTATGTGAGGATCATTGATTTGCTGCAGAAAGGATGACCTTCTCCATCACAAGCGCTTACAAATGGTTGAAAATGAAGTATAGTGCTCGTGAATATACAGTTTGCAGTATTTTTAAGATTTTTATAATGAAAGTGTTTTAAGCCATTTTTCTTTTTAGGGATGATACATTCTTTAAAGCTGTGAAAAGGCTCAGTCCACATTACAATAAAACAGATTTTTAGGGCTGCAAATCCCAATTATTTTCATTGTTGATTCATCTGTTTCTGATTATTTTTTTAACTTTATCAATTAGTTGTGTGGTCTGTAAAATGCCAGAAAATGGTGAAAAATATCACTGTTTCCCAAGATGACATCCTCAACTCAAAGATATTCAGGTTACTGTTACTAGAGGGATAAAGAAACCAGAAAATACTGACTGATGCTCGGGGCTGTGGACACTGGCATTTAACTCAAAATAGTTGACGATGTTGTAGCTGTACATAATTTTCATTGCTTCTAGTCCTGACTATATTTTTTGTTTTTGCTTTTGTTTTGCTAGGTTTCTGCCATTTCTGCCTCCACCCCATAAGTTCTAGGTGAATTAAACACACTTAGAAACTGCGTTTCTGTTACTCTTGGTAGTACATTGAACTTTAACTTATTTGTTTTTTGTGAACACCCAACCTGTTCTCCTTCCCAGGTCATCAAATACCGCCGCTTGGTCAGTGGTGTAAACACACCCTCAGTGTTACTTGATGGTCAGAGGATGTGACGAGAGGAAATAGCCCCTCAGGGTGGGCGGGAGGGGAGATGGATGGGTGAGCCCGCTGTTTGTGTCCCTAAAAGTAACCGGTGACTTATTTTGTCACTTAGTCCCGTGAGTCACGTGGGTAGTTAGTCACTCGGTAGTATGTCAGTGAAGTTAATGTCAACTACGACCATTTTCTAAACCTAACTGTAAGTGGTTGTGTTGCCTAAACCTAACTTATTTTGACATAATGCATGTAACAAGTGTATATTGACACGCCGTCCCTGGTCCGTCCAAAAGTAATAGGGGGTAGCCTACCTCGTGCGTCGCTCTCCGACGCCGAGGGGCATTGACCAAACTCTTCACCAATTTCTTTCACCTCCAGTATATGGGGATGGAGGAAGGAATCTCATACTCTCTCCATGACTAGGTACCACTGAGGTGGAAGTAACTGAGCTAATTTTTTGGGGAGGTTTGGGGTGGAGTGAACTAGTCCTTTTAACTGGAGGAATAAACTATTATTTCCCGTAATTGCAGCCCTGTGGTCTTCAGTAACAACAATGAGCAGAGCACAGGTCCCTGAAAATATGAGGGGAGTTACTTCTATTAGCAATGGTTCGATGACTAATTGGAGCAGTGAATAATGGTGTGAGTGGAGTGATCCCAGTGCTTTAGGAATAAAGGTAACCTCCCAGTGTGTAAACCTTGATTAGGAGCAATCATTCAGCTAATGTTGCTGTTGGTAATGCCAACATGACTACACACAACACAGCCTCTAATGAGCGCTGGTTTACCATGGTTCCTTTGTGCTCAAGTACCCTTCTCTGTATCCCATATCCAAGTGTGAAATTACAATATCAGATCATATTTAGTTAATTAAACTCATATGACTAATTTAATTTGACTCAAATATGGGGGGAAAATGAATAAATCATGGAGGCGTATTTAGCTTGCTAGCGCTGGTGTTAACAGTAATTAAATGTGGGGCAATCTGTAGCCTGTGAAGATAGCTCCAGTCCGCCTACTGTACGAGTACACACGTGGAAGAAAAAAAAATGTAAGCCAGACAGTTTTGGGAAGCACTCTAGCAGAATATTAATGAAATGATGTGGGAGTTTCAAACACAGAAATAAGTGAGAGTTAAAGATGCAGTCCTGTAAAGTAAGCCAAGTGCATTAATAGTCAGCGAGTGGTCGTCCCATTAGGAGATCTGCACATCGTAGCCAGAGAAGAGCCAGAAGCAGTGAAGAAATATTCCTCCATGATTAGAGCCAAGAGAGTTCAAAGACAGCTGCTTCTGCAACTAGACAGGCACAAAAACACTTACAAGGAAGACGAGAAATCAACTTGCATTTGTCATTTAAGTATTTCATGTTTCATATTTGGCGGGGATTAGAGATGCATATTCTCTCCAGCTCTGTCAGTCCTTGTTATGTGCTTCCAATCTGTCAGCTGCACGACAGGGCGCTTTATCACATCTTTATAAATGATGCCACCTAAAGTCTTGTTTCGCTATCACTAAAAAGCAGATTGTGTTTGGTCACACTCCCTGATGTGCGTTGCATTCTGTTTTGTTTCATTTCAGACTCGCTCTGTGATTGATGAGGATTAAGAAACGGATTTTGCCCATTAGGAAATAAGGGAACGTCCTCATCCACACTGGTAAGGATCCTGATTTATCACCTATGTCTTCATCCCAACTGTTAAGCATCAGCTCGTACGGTGATGCAGATATGCTTCAGTGTGGTTTTGCAAACAAAATAAGACGACTGCAGTTTGGATTTTGCCTTTTGTTGTGTCACAGCAACCATTAAACACACAGGCGTTTTGTCCTACAACAGAACACACTGGTGATCATGCTATACAGTGTGCTTTCAATATGTTGAGGAGCAAAAGAACATACAGACTTTTCAGTTTTAGGCTGCCAAACTCAAATCATCTGTGAAGAAAAGTGCTTTTATTAAAAGCCTTTTATTTTCCTGCAATACTGAAATTGATACTACGCTTTGTCTTATTTTCCAAACACTTCCAGGGAACAATACTGGACCACATTCATGTAGGAACATGCTGAATTAATCGGCGTGAGAGGCTGACCGCCATTGTTTAGAATGAAAACATATGTTTATGTGATGAGGACAAGTTTTGATGCCAAGTCACTCTGTGCTCCACTATATCATCGTTCTTCGTCCTATGTGGTTAATTTAGAAAATGCCCCATTGAAGGTAGTTTACGTGACCACATTCTCGCATGTGTACCACAGTGGTGATACCTTTCTGGCTCTGCTTCAATCTGCCCCCAGGGTGTGAAACCTGAACAGCAGTGTTGAACCAACGGCGAGTTACCATTTATGCTATTGATCTGCTTCTATCAGTATCAATCTCCAAGAGGAGGACAACTGCTAATCCCCCATATCCCCATCCCCCAGTCTTCTGCAGAGGGTGCAGGACTCCATTTGATGCAAAAACATGCATGAATATTGTTCTAATTAGCCTTTGAACAGTGTGAATATTATGTATTCAGTTATCCCTTGGACTGCATGAATATTAAATGTTCATTTAACCCTTGCCCAAGAAGACACACTCCACCAGTCGTCGTCACAGTGTCAAAAAAACCTCTGACTGATGTGATGGATGAACGAGGATGTGAGGAAACATCAGACTAAAGGATGTCCCGTTACGACCCCCAACACACTCGAGTAAAAGGAGACCTCGTCCCTCTGCTTTTGTTTGGGAGGCTGCGCAAAATGTCGACGGTGTAGTTTGTATACATGCGAAGCGGCATCAAAGCGCTGGAAGGTGAATAATTTTTGGTGGCATCTGCACATTCTGCAATATGCTAATGAGCAAAGCTGCAAAAGCCAGATTGCCAGGAGAGAGAAGCGGAGATGGGGAGAGAGAGAGAGAGAGAGAGAGAGAGAGAGAGAGAGAGAGAGAGAGAGAGAGAGAGAGAGAGAGAGAGAGAGAGAGAGAGAGAGAGAGAGAGAGAGAGAGAGAGAGAGAGAGAGAGAGAGAAAAAGAGGGAGGGAGCAGAGTGGAAAAGAGAGAAACAGACGGAGGCTGGTGTAAATTATGGATGCAACCTGCGATTTCCAAGAGGAAAAAAAGAAAGGCAGGGAGAAACCTCAAGTCATGCATATCCGATTACGCATTTACCACATTTTCTTATCATGGTCCGTGAGCAAACTCGTATACAATCTGGCCTCTGTGTGTGCGTTTGAGAAAGAGAGAGCACTTACACATTCATCCATGTCGAGTTGTGCCGTCAAGCGTTCTCTGAACTTGATATGACGTGTGTGTCTAAAGCTGTGTTTACTTTCGTTGCGTTATTGTGTGGCGCTGCTTTGTGCTGTGTGTCTCAGTGTGTGTCTATAATCACGTGGCCCCTGATAGCTCACACATATTTCAGCATTGAGCACAGACACAGTGGCAAATGCTCTGTTAGGAGCTGTTTCAATTACTTTACATCACTCAAATCACACTGTGGCTTTTTATATGACATTGTTTAACTGTACTTGTCTAATGATACATGGGCTGCTGCGCTACCTGGGTTGTTTTGTGAAAGATACTTGACTCTTATAATGTGTTTTGCTTGCTTGAGCATTTCTAAGTTAAGTAAAAGTGAGCATTCGTGTCCCACTACCACATCCCACCCTCGTGTGCCAGTCCCCTAACAGCCTGTGTGAATAATGGATCCATTCTTGACTCATGTCTGTGACTGGGGCCTGTGCAGTGGTGTGGTTTCCCTCACCAGAGGTGGAGGTGGAGGAGACGGGGAGGGGGGGGCTGGAGGTCTGGAAATAGCTCTGCCTGAGTCGGGAGCACCTTAGGTGGGCCTCTGTTGCCAGCCTCACCTTGCTTTTAACACGCTTGCACGACAAAAGCATAATTCTGCCTGGAGAACCTGGCACATACTGTATTACGCACCTATTTTTCCACTCATGTTGAAAAGAAATATGGCTTAACCTGTCTCAATTCAGCTGTGCTGTTTGAGTGATCCCCCTCAAAGATGGCAGGAGGATAAGAAAAAGGGTTTTCTAAGAATCGGTCGTCGTGTCTGAGCCGGGAACAGAAACTATGAAGCTGCCCTGGATTTCGCCTCCATGTAAATGTGTGTTAATGTGCAAAGTAGGTCATTTATTTGGAGCAGGGACAGCCGTGGTGTGCCTCTCCGGAGCAATGTCAGAATCATTTCATAAGCAGACATATTGCTGGATTTGATCAGCTGTGCTAAGGATTTTCATATACAGATATTTTGTTTAAAGCCCAAATCCTAATATATCAGAGGGGAAGGAGGAGGAGGAGGGTGCTGAAGGTGAAAATGTCTGTGGTCAATCCAGAGACAGCATCAGTAACTATAACCACAGATAGCAGCCTAAAAATCAGACTAAATCAGATTACCAAACAAACAGCTAAGAGGATTAATTCTGATCTCTCTCTCTTTTTTTCTCCATCAGACGGACATTAAATCTGCAATCTATAAAATCCCTTCAAATGATTTTCTATTTTACTCTGCGGCCCTCATTTTCTGGTCACATGTTTTGGAGGGAAGCTCTTTCTGCTCTCGGTGAACTCTGCCCTTTTGTTCTGCCTTGAGGCCTCTGGAAATTGCTTCACTAAACAGGGTATCATATCGGCCTTTTAAAAATATCTTCACAAGGTACAACACGAATCTGACCTCGGATCAGATGCTGTACTGCCTGTCTGTTTAAGCCCCGTAATGTTATAATAACGTGGCACACTCGCTGTCAGGAATGAAGCCGTGGTGAGAGACGCCTGTGGCTCTGTCGCTGTCGCTTCAACAAGCAGAGTAGCGTTCACTGGCACAGACCTAATTAGTAGAAAACATAATATATGGAAGGGAATAATTACACCTTGTCCCTGGCTTTCAGAGATCAAAAATGTTGCAGCATTTCTTAGTGAGTTAATCTCAGGGATGATTGTTGGCATACAGTGAATTGCTTGCAGTACAGTATGTGCTCTGGAGGAAAAAAAAAAGAATGTAGATTAATTTGGTTAATATTTCATAAAGCTTACAAAGGCAGAGGGCATTTGAGGCTTTTCAGATTATTTGTTCTGGGCCAATATTACACACAAACGGCTGAGCTGCTGCGCTGCAAAGTCTACAGCGCTCGAGCACAATGCCAAGACAAGGCACTTGCTGTTAAAAGTGTTTGTCCGCGATAGCGTTGTTTGTGAAATGGGAGCCGTCCAGATGTACTGCTCCTTTTTTTTCCGTTTCGCCGAGATGCGATTCAAAGGGGCCAGAGTCCTTGCACAGCATCCTATCACTCTCCTGAGTGCTGATAACTGCTAACAGATTTGTATTAATATCCTCACTGGTACTCTTTGATATCAGCTGATTCATTTTGAATCTCCGCTCGGCTACTCACGCACACCTCGCCTAAACGCAGAAGCGCAATACAATACATTGCTCTTGACAGCCTGACAAACTGACAATCCCACTCTCAATCACTCCCTCTCCCTCCCTCCCTCTTGTTCTCCCTGATAGAGCCGTATATTGTAACCAACAAGACTGTAATCAGCACAAACCTAATCAAATCATTGCTCCAACAAGCAGCCCTGGCTGCCGGGCTTCCACGAAACACATCTCAGATCAAGAGGCAGGCTATTTGTACAGCAGTACTATATAACCAGCCGCTGCATGAAATGTCAGGAGAAGTAGGATTATATTCGAAAATGTCACTGGCAGCATAATAGCTCAGTAGAAGAGTGTCTCATGCTATGTTTGTATCTCGTGTCAGCAGGTGTGACATGTGACACTGTGTGTATGTTTCAGGGTGTGCAGTAATAAAAAGCCACTATACAAATGTGAAAGTAAGCAGAATGCTGATTTTGTTGACTTAAACTGGTGTTTGATTGGCAGAGTGTCCAAGCCATCGAGTTAGCCATTAAAGTGTGTGTTTTTGATCTGCACAAACAAACGCACATCTCCAAACCTCCTCATTATCGGCAGCAGGGAAACTGCCTGGGCACCGGGACAGCTTGTATGTGCTCGTGCACCTCATACGTGTGTGTGTGTGTGTGTGTGTGTGTGTGTGTGTGTGTGTGTGTGTGTGTGTGTGTGTGTGTGTGTGTGTGTGTGTGTGTGTGTGTGTGTGTGTGTGTGTGTGTGTGTGTGTGTGTGTGTGTGTGTGGCGTGCACCTTGTTCAGTTGCGGCTCATTCCAAGATTTGGTTAACCGACTTGGCTCGCCCGATCACATCGGTGCACAGTGTGTGCAGTTGCTTCGGCCTCTGTCTCATTTAGAGGCACCCACGCTCTTGTCCTCACGCCATGAAAACACACTTGTGCTTTTTCGACGCCGTAACAGACACATACACTTATACGCACAAACACAGCTGAATGAGAGAGTGACAAAGAGAGAGAGAGAGAGAGAGAGAGAGAGAGAGAGAGAGAGAGAGAGAGAGAGAGAGAGAGAGAGAGAGAGAGAGAGAGAGAGAGAGAGAGAGAGAGAGAGAGAGAGAGAGAGAGAGAGAGAGAGAGAGAGAGAGGAAAAAATGAGAAAGTACCAATTAAGCTTCTCAGACAGTTCTGCCAACAGACATCAGGGGGTTGGAGGCGGTGTGTGTGTGTGTGTGTGTGTGTGTGTGTGTGTGTGTGTGTGTGTGTGTGTGTGTGTGTGTGTGTGTGTGTGTGTTGTAGAAAGGAGATGGGGGTATTTGACTAGAGCAGCGGTCTAACTTTGTGTTATACTAAATCTCTTTTCTACTTTAAACAACTCATTACAAACTTATGTACATTTTTTTTTGAGGATAAACTATCATTACCATTTTCAAAGGGGTCCCTTGACCTCTGACCTCCAGATATGTGAATGAAAATGGTTCTCTGGGTACCCCCAAGTCTCCCCTTTACAGACATGCCCACTTTGAGAAACATGATTGCCTGTTGGGCTTCAGTTTCCCATGTTAGGATTTGAGCATATTTTTATGCTAAATGCAGTACCTGTGAGGGTTTCTGGACAATATTTGTCATTGTTTTGTGGTGCTAATTGATTTCCTATAATAAATAAATACATACATTTGCATAAAGCAGTATATTTGCCCACTCTCATGTTGATAAGAATATTATATACTTGATAAATCTCTCTTGAAGGTTCATTTTCAGCAGACCAACAAATGTGTGATTAATTGCTGATTAATCGTGATTATTTATGGACAGTATTTTAATTGATGGACAGCCCTAATATATATTTATCTATTTAATTTACAATTTACAGGTGTTGGTGTAAAATTCTGCTGTATGTTTGTTCTTTTTATTCACTATTTTACTTTTCATATAACTTTGTTCACACCACTTTAAATGTAAAAATACTTGAAACATGTAACTGATTATGAGGTGGTTTTGCATCAAGTTTCTCCAAGATCAAGTTGTTTACATGTATACACAAACACACATAGCTATACTCACAGTGTAAACGAAGACCATAGAATCATAAATATTTTTTTACTACAGATTTGTAAAAAAGCCAATGGTTTTATCTGTAAAATGTCCAAAAATTTTGATTGTGATGATTAATTAAATGGTTAAATGATTCTTGTCAGTTTTCTAAGCTATTAACTGTTCGAGTGCTTAAAAAAAACTGTCTTTTGTTTTGCTTTGTGACTTTCATGTTAGCAACCAGTAGCTAATCCTTAATCCAAACAGTCTTAGAGACAGAACAACTCTTGCTGCTCTGCCAAACGAAGCCTCCTCCTCCTCTGTTCTGTGCTCACGCTGTGAAACAAAAGGCTAGTTTGGCCAAATCAGGACTGACATCATTGGCAACAGCTGCGGGCGGCGTGCACTGTGTCCACCGTGTGGTGTGTGTGTGTGTGTGTGTGTGTGTGTGTGTGTGTGTTTACGTCTGTGTGTGCGTGTGTTTATGTCTGTCAAGATGAGGTGACCTGATTGCTCAGCTGAGCAGCGAGGGAAGACCCAGCCTTGTGTTGTCAGAGTAGCACCAATAAAAAAAAAAAAAAAAAAAAAAAAAAACACAAGAGATGGACCACAATGCACCCTGGCTGGCAGCACCCCCCCACCCCCTACCCTCTATCCCCCCCACCCACCCACCCCTGCTAGCCATACACACACTCACGCACACACTGGCACTCCTGACCATGCCAAAGCAGATTTGGAGATGAAAAATGATCCACCACTGGCCGAGTGTTGCTGTATCAGCTCCCAGCTACAGAGTGGCGGGTCAGGCCAAATCCTGTTTAAAGAGCTTTTATCCTTATTGTTGTAAAGACAGAGCTAGTTACAACTGGACTTGATGTGGGAGTTATTTTAACTCAACCAGCTACAGGGGCTGACAGTCTGTAAAACCTGCAATGAAAATGCCTCACTCTGCCTCAAGGAGCCACTTAAATGAATCTGTTTAGGTTTCAATGGAGAGTTTTGCTATTACATGATGGCCTGAATGCTGTTTGAAGAGGCCTTTCCTACGTAAGAATACAGTTTTAGAGGTCCTGCAGAATTTGGATCCTCTCCAGCATGAGTGTGAGTCAATTTAAAGATATTGACCAACAGCACAAAGGCAGCGCTGGACTCTGGCAGCTTTAGTCTAAAAAGATACAACAGTGGATATTAGTATTGGCCTTCAGAAAACAATATCAAGGGCACACTAGTTTGTTAGTGCCAGTAAAAGGTGGGTGGCCTCATCATTCACCAGCATGAACACAGTAAGTGCCATCTCAACATACACACAAACAGAAATGGCCCCCGACCCCCTGGGGCCCCACCTCAGCAGCCCTGTGGCGAACTGTGTGTTTGTGTGTGAGGCTTAATAACCTCTTCCCTGCTGCTCCGTGTTATTACTCCATGTACCCTTTCGGTTTTGTCCAGAGGAAGGAAAAAGAGATAGGATGGATTTCAAGCAGCACCTTGGGGGGGCTGGAGGGGGATACAGGGCTGGAATGAGAGCTGCAGGGTCGAGGGCGAGGAGGGCTGGGGGAGGAAACTGAAGAGAGGGAAAGCAGAGAATGGAGTGGTGGTGGTGGTGGTGGTGGAGGGAAGCGGCGGTATTGACGTAGTTCAGATAAGTGAAGGATTAGTGAATCCACAATGAGCTCGGAGCCGCTGCTCCCCCTTTCACAACAGCCAGCGGTGAAGTGGCTCCTCTTAATGAACTGTGAAAAGGAGACACGCTTGCATACGTGGCCACACATAGATACAGTAGATACCTACTATCAACTTCAGTCCATTCATATAATGAATGAGTGAGCTGTTAGATCTCCAGTCTTTGAGGGACCCTTCATCTAATTTGTCCATCGCATCTCCTTGTGTCTTCATTTCTGTCTCAGGACTGATTACACATAGCAAAAATTATACTTTTTCAATACCTTAGTTATATTTTAGGCTGGTGGTGATGTATATTTTTCCTACTGTCAACAAATCCCATAAAAAAACAACAATGATTTGATCCTACCTGTGTAGTCAAAGCCAGATGCAGCATATTCCTCTGTACCACAGACCTTGATTGTTGTCAAGAAGGTGTTTTTTATACCCTATATATAAAAAGTTGGATTTAGGAATAAATAGTCAACTCTGAGGACTTGACCAAAACTTTCAGTGCTCAAATCTATGGACACATTTCAGTTAGCACTCAGGTATTGAGGTTTGATACCCAGATCTGAGGTGCCTGACTCTGAGGGCAACATTTAATCCACTTTAATCAAACTTTTTCAGTCCAGATATCGATAGTGATACCTGGGCTTTGGGTATCAGCCAATATCGAGTACCGGTCCAATACCAGTTTTGACTTGATTTTACCATTGGCAACTAGGTAAAAACAACTTCAAAATGACAGATTAGATTGGATTACAATTAGAGTGTAAACCTTTTTAATGCAATAACAATTTGCTCAAAGCTTCATCAGGAATTAGAATTACAGTATAGTGTAATGTAAATACTATATAAACATCAACAAATTGAATTTAATAGATTGGTCCATTGTCACCTATTTGAATCAGCATCGGCTGAAAATAGCGGTCCAGTCTTGGTATCGGTGCATCCCTAATCTTTGGTGCAGTTCAACATCTGGTGGGGTTCGTTTGGGCAGATGTGAACGCAGTAATCGTACTTTAGTGCGGACCAAAACAACTGAACCGAGACCACTTGTGAGGGGTGATCATTTGTTGAGATGGACACAGGTAAACATCAGGTTAACATGAGTGGGAGAGGACCGACCTGGATTTCCGCTGAAGTCCGATGTTTGCTTGACGTCTGGACGAGGAGAGAACATACAGAACATGCTAATGAAGTCAGCAAAAACAATGACGTCTATTAAGTCATAAATCAGAGAAGGGATTCGTGCCCAGTCGATCAGTGCTGAGTCAAAGTGGAAAAACTTAGACGGCATCGAAGTTTGCCATTCCTTGCACAGAAGTGGCAGCTCTCAAGATGAAAAAGATAAATTTGCTGCGTACACGCCCCTCAGCAACTTATATTTTTGATTTGTGCTCTGTGAAATCAAACTAAATAGAAAACAAACCAAAAGCATTCATTGATTCGGTCTAGCCGAACAGTGTATGGCTTGTGAAAGCGCCCTCAGATGATCAGCAGACGTCTATTCTGCTTGTGTTTTCAGAATTATATGTCTCACAATTTATATTGAGGTTATCACCCACACAAAGCCACATACAGATGAACATATGCATACACAACCACACAAGGAGCCTGCTTTTTTTTTTTTTTTTTAATGGAGAGCTGAAAACACAGTAGTCTCACTTCCAGCTCCTCCTCCGCCTCCCCTTCTTTGCTATACTTTCTTTTCGACTCTGTCCGTTTTAACAAAGACTCGGCACGTCTGCTGGAGAAATATGAGCAGTGCATACTTACTGTGTTTCTTTTGTTAGTCCCTCCAGACACACACACTCGCCCACTGCAGCAGATACAATAGACAGAGCTATAGTAATATCTACTGCTCATGTTGAGAAATGCTTGTTTAAAGTGAGAACTGCTTCTGTGTATGAAGATAATGATACACAAGAGTCACTTGAGTGCAGGTTTTGTGCGTCACTGAATGCGCCTTTATGCGCCTGTTGAATTGTTTGTGTTCTGTGTGTACTTTAGAGCGTGTCTATGTGGACTGAACAGGTGTTTCTGATTGTGTGTCTCTATGTGCATGCTTGTGTGTTTTGTGTGTGAGTCTACAGGCATCAGCGTGTCAGGTGTGTGTCTGGTTTCACGTTAGAGTGGAAACCCAGAGGCTCAGATTTCAGCCCGGGTCATCTGTCATGCTCCGCGGGTCTCAGAGGTTAAAGTTTTCTCTGTTTAGGTATGGTGTGGGAAGGACTGGTCTGGCTGGTCTACCTACACACACACACACACACACACACACACACACACACACACACACACACACACACACACACACACACACACACACACACACACACACACACACGCACCTTATATGAAAAACAAGGTTACAATGATACAACATGTACCTTTCCACCCTCACAAATGCTGTAAACCTTGTGAAACAGCAAAAGCTCTTTGGTGAAATTATCCACCTTGTACCATCCATGCATTTTAACAAATCATCCAACAACCACCAATTATTTTCATTATTATAGGATCAATCTGCTGCTTATGTTCTCAGTTGATCAAGTATTTAATATTTTGCCAACAAAATGTCATGAAAAATGCCTCTCAGTTTCCCAGAGCCCAAAGGGACGTCTTCAGATTCCCCATTTTGTCCGACCAGAAGTCCAAAACCCAAAGATAATTACATAATATATTTTTAGTTGTTTTAGCTCTGAATAATCCTAATCGAACACACACCGAGGGCTGTTCTCGACCAAAGAAGTTCTTAGTCGACTAGAAGCCCCATCACACCAAGCACGGTCTGTGAAATTTGTAAAAAAATATTTGGATGGACCTTGATTTCAGTGCATTTCTGCATACTTATATATAATATATACAGTATATATGTTTGACCAATGAAATCCTATTTCCAGTTGATCGCCATCATTTTGCATAATAATAAGCCATGTGCTTCTGTTGTGTGTATTTTTGGAGCCTTGTTTTCAGTGTAACAGATTGTTGGACAATTGGGCTTTTTTGATCCAGTGGGACATTTTTCTGACAATGGACCGTCTCCTTCTCAAAACCTTATAATGTATGACAAACACTACTACCCCAACGACCAAATAAAGGACAATATAGTGCTTGAGATCACCCAGCAGCTGGGATATAATGAAGATAGTAATGTAGCTCATATGCTCATGTTACATGTTTGTTATGGAGAGGGGCTAGCCACACAGCTTAATGTTAGCATTAGCATCACATTTGTGATCAGATTAGTTTCTGTATTGTGTAGTTAATGTTAGACATTATCTGCCTGGATAGGTTTTTGTTGTGTAGAGTGGACGTGGAAAGGAGGAAGCTGATTACGACAGTGAAACATGGCAACGCGGAGGATCCGCATCGTATCCGCATCGTATCCGCATCGTATCCGCATCGTATCCGCATCGTATCCGGTGTGCATGGTCATGTTCCCGCACCATGTTTCCGCATTGCACTGGTGAGAAACTGTTCTAACACTCATACGATTTTTTCAAGTAATCAATTAGTCTATTTAATCAACAGCTCTGTAAAACTGAGTTTCTCCACAAAGAAACACAAAAAGAAGCATAAAAAACGACTGACTAAAGAAACTGTAGTCCTCCAATTCCAAAATGAGTAATAGGTTAATAAGGATCACCCCTACACATACCTATTTATTAATTAATTGTTCATTATGTTTCCTTGAGCGTTCCTATTCAGAGTCGCCATCCCAGTAAAACTGTGGAAAGTCATCATTCGGTTTATTTGTATATACACTGAAACGTTGGTAGATAAGGAGAACTGTTCGTCTTTTTCTGAATAAAATGGTCAACACAGACTTTCATTGAATTTGTGATCCAGAAGGTTATGAATGGAGATCTCTTTTGCCCTCAATACCATATCATTTTTGAGGGAGGGCCGTTATGCTAATTAAATGCTATGTTGAGTGTTTTCTGAGCATTCACATCAATGCATCTTTTGATCTGAGTGTCATATGTATACAGCATATTCTCACAAATTAACATGTGATAAATTTGGCCCATATGCATGAAAAAGCACCTTGAGTAAAACTCAGTATAACATCTGACTGTTTCCTCAGAAGATTTAATAATTAGTGGAAACTCTTGACAGTCTGACATGTTGTGTGTCTGAAAAACAAAATAACAGTGACGCTAAAGCCACGCTGTCTTTTTCTGTCAGTCTCTCTCTCCTTCTTGTTTTCCTCCATTCGACCCCCCCTCCTCTCTTTCCTTCCCTACCTCTCTTATACAGGAACTGGCCAATTTCCTGAGCCTGTTTTTCCATTTTGCTTCCCTGTGCGTGTATCTTTTACATGCATATGTTTCTGTGTTCCTCTGCGTGAGCCTGTTCGTCATCCTCTGTCTCTGACTGGCTCTCAGCTAACAGCTTAAAATGTCACAACGGTTTAATTTCACAGGAGCGAGCTGGTTTGAGAGTGACCTAGTGTGCTCAGTGGAGTTTGAGTCTGGTTGTGACGTTTTCAGCTTGATGCTCATACGTCAAAATGCGCGTTTTTTGGTGCTGTGTAAACACTTACATATCTGAGTTTGACAGAAGGATTAGTTAAAAATAGGCCTCGTACAAACAGATTTGTTTTTGAAAGGTGCCCTGTGTCGTTTTTGACCACTAGTGGCACTATGGAGTAATGTTTTTCCCTATAGGCCCCTTTGTTTGTTAATTTGTTTATTTGTTTGTTGACACAGTTGAAGAAGAAGACCCCCATAATTTGAATGAAACCTAAATCAACTGTACTCTGGTCACCATACCAGTGAGATGTGCATCATGGCTCGACAGTTTTTTCGAGTGGTTTGACAACTGCTTTTTTGTCCAAGATTTTATTATATTATATTATTATATTGTATGAATTGTCCTGGCATATATTGGCAAGACAGTTTTTACAATTCAGTAGAAAAATCCTCACACTCTCGACAGCTGCCTCAGGGTCTTCATGCAAATCTGTCCAAGGGAGCGTCCTCCTTTGCACCCAGCAGTGTACCATCACTTTATAATGGATGCATTTTGTCGTGTGTCTATATATGTCACTTCCCCCTGACCCCCTCCCATCGAGGTCATTGTACATTGTTTTCACGTCTAACTTCCTGTTGGACCATTCTTTCTATATTTTTGTCTTGTCGTGTTTCAAATTAGGCTTGAAGTGCTCACAAAACAGAAAGAGAAAACAGTAGTCCTGTGCTAGAGAAAGTCAACAAAACAACTTCAAATTAAAGCTGCAAGCAGCGATGAACAGGCCCTCACACCTTCCCACACATCGGCAGTACTGGCGGGACGCCGGGCAACACAGCCATATATTTCAGTGACCATTGGACACTGCACATGCAAATTAGACCTTCCTGCGTGGCTTGAGCTGCACAGGAAATGATGCCTTTAGTGCCGTCAGTAGGCGGCGGTATAACTATGATCAATATTGCCATGTAGACGTCCGCAGGCCTGGACTGCTATGAAGTAGGCCAAGTGCAATTGAGTTACAACATTTTGTCTTTCAGTGGCAAATCATGTTAATTCTCCACCAACGTTGTTTCATAAAAACTGAACTTTTCATCACAAAGGTCTTTAGATTGTACTGAACAAATCTGAAGTTGATCAGGTTAAACCTGTAGGAGTTTGTTACAGTACAGAGCCTAAGAAGAACCAATACACAAAAAAAAATCACACATGATTCAAAATGGCCGACTTCCTGCTGGGTTGAGAGCGTGGCCCAAGAGACTTTTTTTTTAAAGTCTCCATATGTTATATACCGAAAAGTACTGCGAGGGCTGCTTCGTTGAAATTTTGTAGGGGGCGCTATTGAGTCTTCTTGCCCCAACCAAGTACAAAAAACATCTGTTAGCACATTTTATTTTGAGTTTTGTCATTTTATCTGCATGTGCAATAAATGCTCCCCATGTCTTCCTAAAACAAGTGGGCGATCCTGAAGTAATATTTTCATTTTTTTGTGTGTGTTTGTAATGCTATGACTGACATTGCTATTTTCCCGTCTGCTGATTTCTCACAGCAGGACTTTCAAGCACTGCAGTGGGTGAATGTTTTGTGTTTACTCTTGGGTGACATTTTTGTGAATGAGTTTCAACCACAAATTGAGCAGAAAAGGCAGCTATATAAAAATGTAAGGGTGTCAATTATGCTAATTGTGCACTTACTCATGAACATGTGGTATTCATGACGTAACTAGCACTTTACAACAAGTTAGTGCATTTACAAGAGTTTTTTTTACTCTTTGGATGACTAAATATTTCATAGTGTTTTGATCGAATACTAATGAAAATATTAGGGCTGTCGAAATAATGTGTTAGCACAATTTCATTTCAACGGCACTAATTTATTTAACACGTTACTTTATGTTAGAGAAAACCTAAGGAATCCAATGGTACCAGCCATGTTATACTAGCTTGTCGGTTCAATAATGCTCCAAACTTGAAACTGGCATGGCCATTTTCAAAGGGGTCCCTTGACCTCTGACCTCAGGATATGTGAATGAAAATGGGTTCTATGGGTATCCATGAGTCTCTCCCTTTACAGACATGCCCCCTTTATGATAATTACATGCAGTTTGGTGCAAGTTATAGTCAAGTCAGCACACTGACACACCCATGTTATGATTTTTTTAATGCTAAATGTAGTGCCTGTGAGGGTTTCTGGACAATATTTGTCATTGTTTTGTGTTGTTCATTAATTTCCAATAATAATATATACATACATTTTCATAAAGCAGCATATTTGCCCACTCCCATGTTGATAAGTCTTAAATACCTCCCTTTAAGATACACTTTGAACAGACAGAAAATGTGCAATTAATTTGTGATTAATCATGGTTAAGTATGGACAATATTTTAATGGATGGACATCCCCGATACATATTTATCTATTTATTTTTTATTTCAAGCAAATAATTGTGATTAAATATTTTAATTGAATGACAGCCCTAGAAAATATACATAAGGCTCAACAACAACAAAAGAAGTGATCACTAGTAAAGAAAAACTCAACTGCAGCTATTCTAGTAAAAGCAGTGTTATTTTTGCTTGTCTCATTAAATATAAACATGAGTTGAACTGTCATATTTGCCAGCGGACCCCTCTAATGGCCACTTGTCCAGCTGAGGCAAAGCATCTCTGATCAAAGCTGACCGGTGTTCCCCTCTGGCTCCAAACCAGACCAGCCAACAACAGAACAGCCACGTAAATGTTTTTCCTATTAAGATTTGCTACAATTACTATTGGACATAAAGTTCATTTTGTGCTGCTGTGTGTGTGTGTGTGTGTGTGTGTGTGTGTGTGTGTGTGTGTGTGTGTGTGTGTGTGTGTGTGTGTGTGTGTGTGTGTGTGTGTGTGTGTGTGTGTGTGTGTGTGTGGCCTGTGCTGCATCTGTTGACGAGGGAGATCCTTATTGCCCCCGGCACCGCAGCTCATGGAAATCAATGTTTGATTTGCCGCCTACTTGATAAAGGATTTAATGCTGAAACATGGCCCTCCCACCCTCTCCTGCCCCTCTCACAGTAAAGAAATTGCCAGTCCATTTGTTCATTTTGCCTTCATTCAGGCCTGTGTTTGTAAAGTGGTGGTATTTGAATGTGCTGGCAGGTAATAAGATAGCTGTGATTAGCTGACAGGCCTTGTGTCCAGTCGCTGCTGACTGCTGATATACCGTGTGTATTTGTGTGTATGTGTATGCAGTGTCCAGAGTGGTGTATAACCCCCTCACCCCACCGGTGCTCCCTGCTCTTGGTGCGGGTATCGACCAGACTCTGGAATGGAGAAACGCCTGCCCAGCACACAAAATCAATGGCTTCTGTTTTCTCTCCTCCAACGGCCTCCTGTTATCTGCGATGAATACAAAGCACATATTGTAGAGCAAAAGACACACACACTCATACACCTCATCTTTATGTCCGCTCCCCTCTCACTACTGTGACAGGGTCACATACAACACCCACAGGAGATGGGGCTAAATTACAAGTCAGTTACACTAATGTGAAGAAATACGGCTCTCGCTGTGTGGTTTTATCATTCGGAGCGTGTTTGCAGCTGAATCCTCTGTCACCTAACAAGACTTTGAGTGAAACCTACACTGCTGCAGCTTTCAAAGTTTATTATTTCTTCTACTGTATACACTCTGCTGTGCCAGCAAATCAAACAAGGCAGCCGAGAGCATGAATGAAACATCATCCATCTTCCATTGCGTTGAGCAGCATTAGCAAAAGTGGCCAACAAGTGTTTATTTAGCCAGTAGGCAGTCTATTTTATTTCAGGCACGGGGATAAGATCAAGCCTATTTCAGCGTTATGCAAGTGTCCCTCCCTCTGTTTCACTGTCCTAAACTCTTTCTTTCTCGCTGTTTGTCTCTCTGTCAGGGATTATAGGTGGCGCTGGGAGGAGGGGAGGTGGCAGATTAGCGGCGGCCGTCCGGCAGGTCCGTCTGTCTGCCATCAGAAAATAGAATTCATTTGTGTTATCCAGATGCTTATGCTCAGCCTTCTGCGCCTCCGTTTGTGTGTGTTGCTCAGTCAGAGGAGAGGATTGGCTGCTGGGCTGGGGGGTGGGGGTGTTTGGGTGGTGGTGGTGGTGGTGGTGGTGGGGGATAGCTCACATCCACTTGCCAGCTTTTATACTCGCATCAAAGAGAACGGCCGTGGCCTGATGGCTACGTACCCTGTTTAACCACCCTGACAGACTACAGTATAAACAAGAAATGTGTACTGACACATGCACAGAGCACATAGGTCTTATCCAGCCGTATACTAGCCACTTACTTTTTAATAAAGATAACACGTTCATTCCTAGAAACTTCACAAGTTGAATTTCTAACTGCAATGCTGAAATAAAGTGAAAGGACAACACATTATGAATAAATGGTAGAGTTGAGTGCTGAAAGGATTTAATCATACAGGATTGGAGGAAATCATTTGTTTTGTTGAGTGATTAATCGTTTGTCATCTCGTCTTTACTTACTGTTTCAGATCCAAGTTTCTGATTTAAGTAGAGCTGTCAAAGTTAATGTGTTAATGCAAATTCATTTTAACTCCACTAATTTCTTAAGACATTAAAACGACTTGCGATTTTTAGGTTGTAGCCGGCTCAGTGTTAAAGCTAGATTGGAGATAACTGCTGGCATCTTGTGATAGTAGAAAACCAAAGGAATCTATTGGTACCAACCATGTCCTACTAAGAAGAGAAGGAGCTTAAATAATGCTCCAAACTTATGTTAAATTTTAGTGAGGTCATTTTCTTATGAATGAAAGTTTTGGGGCAAGCCATAGTCAATTCAGCACACTGACAGCTGTTGTTGCCTGTTGGGCTGCAGTTTTGCCATGTTATGATTTGAGCATATTTTTTATGCTAAATCCTGAACCTGACAATATTTGTCATTGTTTTGTGCTGTTAATTGATTTCCAGTATTAAATATATAGATATGCATTTGCATAAAGCACCGTCTTTGCACATTCCCATGTTGATGAGTATAAAATAGTTGACAAATCTCCCGGTAGGGTACATTTTGAACGATAAAAAATGTGTAATTAATTTGCTATTAATCATGATTAAATATTTTAATCTATTGATGGCTCTAAATTTAAATCATAATTTTGCCAGTTTTTAGACTTTATTCAATATAGTTGTTAGACCAAAAAAATGAGAGTTTTAGCATCTTAATAATAATAATAATAAGAAGAAGAATAAGAATAAGAATAATAATAATGTGTTCATATTCCTCAATGAAAGGTGTGAAAAAAAGTACCAAAACATTTCAAATGCCAGTAAGTCCTACTTAAATGGAAGAATTTACTTATGATGTTTTGTATAATTATAAATGAAACCTGTTTTGATTTTTGGACACAAATAAACAAACTCAAAAGATGTCACTGTATACTTGTAGTAGAGATGCTAATTTGGAAAATTTTTCTGAACCGTTAACTGACCCTCATTAACCGACAAGATTTGTGCATCGCATGCAGCGATGCTCCAGCTGCAGTAGTTAGCAATGGCTTCATGCCCACTGTAGCGTAACTTCAGCAAGTTTCTGATAGGCTGTGTGTGTGTGTGTGCGTGCGTGCGTGCGTGCGTGCGTGCGTGCGTGCGTGCGTGTGTGGCGGCGGTAAGTATGGGTTTGTCGGTGGTGTTATAGCTGTGAATGTAGCTGTAGCAGACAATGTGTGTACAGTTAATTTTAGGTGAATCAACGCTACGAGGCTACAAGCTACAACACCTCGTCTGGACGTACTGAGCCAACTTCCTGTATCTGCGCCGGCTCGCTCCTTAAAGTGACGAGCCGCTCCTCTGCGTTTTTCCCAGCTTTTTAATTAGTTATTATTTCTTGTAACCCTTTAAACGATAGCGTTAAATAGTTAAATTTTTCATGTCCATTATTGGTTAAAAGGTTAATTATTAACATCCCTAGCTTGTAGGCATTTTCACTATTTTATAGACTTTGTCAATAATGAAAATACTGGTTAGGTGCATCTCTAGAGGAGAGAAGACATCGAGAGCAGACAGGGGCTGTGTTAACAGGTTAGGGTTACTACAGAGGGGATTGTGGCTGGCTACTTCATGCATTGGGGATGGGAGTGTGGGTTGATGGATGGACCCAGACTGGAGGTCTCACGGAGGGCTTCGGCGCAGGATGCTGGAGGAGGTCTGTGGGGTCCCTGAAGGAAGTACCGGTACTGTAGGACGACGGGGGGAGAGAGACAGAAAGAGAGGCAAAAAAGAGCTGCCATTAATCAACCTCTCTCCACCTGCCACCTCTCCTCTCTTCCTCCTGTCCACTCTTTATCCGTCCTGCCCTCCCTCTTTAATTCCTCCCTTCCTCCTAACCACTTTTTTGTTCTAAGTCCAAGTGCAGTCCTCTATTGTAAACGGCCTAACCTTTGGGCTGCAGTGTACTCCCTCCCAAGCATCACTTTGGGAGGTGTTTAATGCTATTACGAGGCGGCAGCCCTGGCGCTATGCTCTCCAACAAGGAGAGATGGACTTGTGCCGGGGCTAAACAAGACTTAGTTTTCTTAATTCACTTAAACTCAGGGTGCTCCTGCTCCCCGCCACCAGCCTCTTAACTTCCTGGTCAGCGCAGCCCTCTAATGCCCGCCTGAGACTGCTGTAATGCGAATGGTTGCTCTTTTTGTTGCTTTGAGGTCAGTAAGAACATTAAGAGGTTTTTTGACAGGTCGGAAGTCTTGGCTGGAGCTGGTGTGAGTTTTATTCAGTAACTGTACTTCCTCACAGCGTCTGACTGAGGAGGGTTGGCCTTTCTGAGTTTCCGGCTTGCAGGCAGTGAATTTGGATAGGAGTGTGTAGCTCCTCCTTCGCTGGTGAGATTCAATCACCCTCTCACATCCAGAGTGGCTAATCCTCCCTCTCTGCCCCCCGTAAGATAACCAATGAAAATATGTTCTTTCATTTTTTTAATAATCTGTTATAAGGTTGCAACCAATGCAAATTTTCATTGTTGATTAATCTGTTGATTATTTTCCTGATTAATCGATAAGTTGTGTGGTCTATAAAATGCCAGAAAATAGTGAGAAATGTCAATCAGAGTTTCCCAAAGCTTGAGATGACGTCCTTATATGTCTCGTTTTGTCCACAACTCAAAGATATTCAGTTTACTGTTGTAGACGAGTAAAGAAACCAGGAAATATTCACATTTAAGAAGCTGGAATTTTAACTTCTTTTTCTTAAAAAAAAAAAAAAATTGTTGATTATCAAAATCGTTGTCAATTGATTTTATAGTTGATAACTCATCTGAGCAGAAGACGAGGGGCTGGGTCATATGGTTGGGTTTTAGACAGTTTTTTAGACTTAAATTAAGCAGCAGATTAATCAGTAATGAAAATCAGCCCTGATATCAACATCGCAATATTAATAAGGATATTTTTCTGATATGGGTATACAGAAAATCAGGACAAATACATCCTCCATCACATGAAATAATCGCAATGATGTTCAAAACAATCATCTGTGTTTGACTGTGATACATTATTTTAGTCCACATGTGAAAAAGAAAAACTTAAAATAATGATTTGATTTTACTTTTTTTTTTTTTACTTTCTCAGAGTCATTCATTTGGACAGCAGAAAGTTGACATTTGAAGGATTGCGCTACAGGAGACATTGAATCATGTAATAAAACAAAAGCACAACTGTAGTACAATGTGTATCTGCATGGATAAATATCTTGAAATTATCATAGTCTTTGGATTTGCAAGCACACGTGTACGCCCAAATCTGCACATACAGTGCAGTGTCTGAGTTCATACTGTTGATTCAGATGAAGTATTTCTGGCATGATAATACATTTATTTAGCAATTATGCAACAAAGGACTAACAACATGAACAACAGAAGCCAAACATCTTTCCCTCAGTCCACCGTTCTCTATAAACATCAGCATTTCACAGCATCTCTTCCTTATCTGCAATCTCCTGCCTATATATTAAATGAGCAACAGTGTGAGCTCATTAAAAATGCATGCTGCGCATTGAGCTTAGGAGACCAATTATCCCACCTAGCTCCTTCACAATGGCTGATAATAAAAACCCCTGCAGTTGGCCACTCCCCGATTGCCTCACTCCCTTCACCGCTCTCACCCCTCACCTCTCTCTTTCTCTCCCTCTCTTCATCTCCCACTCCCGCCGCCTGTTGTCTTCACACCAGATCATCAGTAAACAGGCTTTTCCCTGGATTTGATGGAGTGCAGTGTTTTGATCTGTTGGGATTTGTGTGTGTGAGGGGTGGGGGTTCCTAATGCTGCTCTGCAGGTGGCAGTGGACAATGGTATTACAGAGAGGCAGACATCTGAGTACATACACGGACAAAAACACACACCTCGTGGCAGTCACACACACACGGGCGCACATGTGTAAACGCACAGATGAGGCTGTTACAGTCCACATCGTGCCATCATGCTTTTTGACAGGTGTCTTGAGAAGATCAGAGAGCCTGGAGCACAGAGGCTGTTTGCCGCCACATGCTGTACATCAAAAATGGATGCGTGTAGGAAGCAACTGGAGCACTTTAAAGCCCCCATACGGGCAACCTGCTCATCAAAAGGCTGCCATCACTGTACACATATGGAACTATATAATGTACAACCCCCTCTTCCCTGTATTTGTACATGTGTTTTTATGTGTGTGTACCCTTTGAGGATCAAACGTGGGGTAGTTTTACCTCGCAGCAGGCGAGTAAACAACGTAGGAAAATGGCGACGCTATGGCATTTCTGTAGCTGGTGATTAGGTTTGTTTAAACGTACACACCAGCGCACATGGAGAGTTGTCACCACCTCCCTGCACTTCAAACAGCAGAGAGCTGATGGATGACACATCCAGCCCCAACACCTTCACACACAGCTGAGGAATCTGCTCAGCTGCTTCTGCAGAGGGCTGAAATCAGTGCTGAAATGATTAGTCTGTTAATCGATCTGCCAGGAGACAGAACATGAATCAAAGATTTCCATGAGTGATTAATAGTTTTAAGTTATTTGTGAAGCAAAAATGTCACAAAAACATTCACTGGTTCCAGCTTCTGAATGGTGAGACTTTGCTGCTTTTATCAGCTGAATATGTTTTGTATGTGTTGAAGTTATGAGAAACAGCGATGGGTATTTTCACTGTTTTATGATATTACCTCGACTTAATTAATCGATTAAGGGGGAAGTCAACAGATGTTACTTATCAAACTCTGTCTACAGGTCTTTGGGAGTACAACTGCGTATCTGCTCCAGAGACAGTTTGTGGAATTTGATTAATTGCCTTAAGTGATGTCACTTGAGTCAGCGTTAATCATTTGAAAATGAAAAACAAATCTGGTGTTGTAGAGTTAGAAAGAGGTCAACTTATCAGCCCTCTGTAGCCCACTTCCCATCCCTGCGTGAAGCTAGCGGCTTGAGGCTATTAGCATAGCACACCTGAATTTCCTACTGAACTGTCCGCGGTCGAGTCGCATTGTGGGTAATGTAGGCGCCAGGTTTTGACTACGTGTGTAAGAAAATTTCAAAATACACTATGTCGATTTTTAATTAATCTGCCGGTCGCTATTCTGCCTGTCCTATGTATCACATATCATATGATACATATCATTGCAATAAAATATGATGATAGCTCTGGTTCTGTTTGTTGTTGCTGTTTTTTTTTTTTTTTTTTTAAGACAACAGTTAAAATAATCATTAGCCTTTGCTTTGTGTCAGTGTGTCATTATAATTGGCCACAAAACCTGTTGAGGCCAGGAGCCAGATTTGATTTGATATGTTCGCTGGCTGAGGAAAGCCCTCCTTCACTCCCTGTAGGTGTTGTTAAAAGCAGACTGACTTCATTAATAGTCTGATCTGGATGTAATTACGAATGAGCTCAGGGAGGGAGACAGCGAGAAGGAGAGTAGGAGATTCTCATCCCAGCTTTCTTTGCAAATGCCTCCGTCACCGGTGTTGACAGGCCGGAGAGAGAAAACTTGAGAGAGGTGTAGGAGGAGGTCAATGGGGGTGGGCTTTAGATGAAGCTTGACCCTCTTAATATCATCATGTTGTAGCAGTTTCTTCATGAGAAACATCTATTACAGCCGGTAAACAGTGGCAGCGCCGGGCTATCACTGCATTGTGATCTGCTTTGGCTCATTTGTCCGAGATTAGTCCGCCTGTCTGCCTTTTGTTTTGCGTGTGCGTATTATCTGAAACACACCCTTGCACACCAGTTTCTCTGCACTCGTGTTTACGCGGCGCTGGGTGGAAAACATAAATTGGAGACAGAGCGTTCCCCGTCTGCAGGGCTTGGAAGAGGGTTTGGGTTTGGAAAGCTGGCTTTCCTCTCAGGAAGTGTTGTTCCTCACCGCTCTCCATAAACACTGGAAAAGAGACCCAAAGAAAATGTCCCAGACTCACTATTTCCACTGTAAACACGCAGACATACACATATTATACTGCCCCCTCTATTTCTCTCACATGTGTCTCTTCTTGTACTCGGGCAGAGGGCTACATATTTTCTCTTAGAGTATGGAAAACCAAGTCCTGACCTATGTAGATCAGCTGCCTCAGTGTTTAAATGGTGGCATGTTATTTTTAAGGCTTTGCATAGTCCTCATGGTGATATGAGCACAAACTTCTTGGAACCAGGGAATTAAACTCTCTATTTAAAGGGGACCTATTCTGCATTTGTGTTTTTCACCTTTCCTTTTGTGTGTTATATAGTTTTTGTGTATGTAAAAGGGCTTACAAAGCTCAAAGTCCACTACAAAAGGAGTTACTATCCCCCACAGAGACACTGCTCCTGAAACGCCTCACATAAAGCCCGACCTTTTCCTCTGTAATGTGGTGATGTCACCAAGTAACGCACTTTGCCTAGCGGCTAGTTTGGCACATCCTGAAACAGAGCTAGGTAGCACGGAGCTGGAGCGGAGCCCGAAGAGGTTCGTTCCGTCGACCAGTCACGACAGTAGGCCAGCTGACCAATCGGAGCAGACTGAGCTCAGCTGAACCCAAAATACAAGTAAGCACCTGAAAATAAGCATGTTTGGTCCTCTTTAATCGTGATTTCAGCACTCAAAAAGTCTACTTTTTCTTTCACAGCCAAAGCTTTTTATTGCAGCACTGCTGTCATTAGAAATAAAGTAATAAAACATCAGGATTTGCTTGTTTATGTTGAACCCCTGCAAAAAAAAAAAGCACTTAGATGTTGCATCTGAATTACCTCTCAGAGCAGCATAAATGTTACTTTCCAGTCTTTAACAAGTGGTTGGATTGCAGTTTCCCTCGCGTGCAAGCTAATAAACACCAGCGAGAGAAAGTAAGCGAGCCCTTTCCATCAATTTCAGTTGTCATGGCATTTATTACCACACCTGAGCATTATGCTGTGAAATTATCATTGATAAGTACAAAAAACCAAAACAAATAAGACTTGAAATTTTAACAGTTTATCATTGTCAGAGCTCAGATTTGACAACTGGGTGCGGGACTCTCTGTACTCGATTACAGACAGATAGTTGGCCACTGTGGTTTCATTGCAGTTTATTTTAATCAGCAAAGTTCCGTCTCGACCTGTCAATCATTTGTTTTTGTTTTTGTTTTTTTACATTGATGATGACACTGCAGAGGCAAACAAACGCTGCAGATGATGCGCTTTGTTGCAACACCAGCCAGACGTTACCCTTTGCTGCTATTCTCTCCACTGTGGTAAAAACACTGAGCTCACTTTACCACCCAGCTGGCTTACACAGCACTGTGTGCAGTGTGTGTGTGTGTGTGTGTGTATGTGTGTGTGTGTGTGTGTGTGTGTGTGTGTGTGTGTGTGTGTGTCGAGGCAGAGAGGCAGAGCGAAGGAGTGTCAGAGAGAGAGAGAGGTTAGAAACCCTTTTTTTTTATTACATTTCCTCCGCAGTGAAAGAGGAGGCAAGATGGACACTCCATATCTCCCCGCTGCGCCAGAAAACTCATCTAAATGGAAAACACATTGTCTTCATTATTTTGCAAGAGCTGAAAGAACAGGGTTGTCATGGTAACAGCCATCTGAGTGAGCGCAAGCGGGCGGCCGAGGGGCTGGTTTTAGGGCCAGAGGAATGGAGAGAGAGAGAAAGGAGGAGGACGTGGGAGGGAAGGAACAAGGAGTCAGGAGAGAGAGAGGGGAGGTGTATGGGGGGGGGGGGGGGGGGAAAGAGAGGAGAGGGGACTGAGATGAAGAGGGTGGAGATGGAAGGAAGACAATAGAGATGGAGGGACGAAAGATGGGAAATTGAGGGGTGAAACAACACAGGGAGGGGAAAGGGAGGAGCGGGTGTGATGGAGAGAGGACGGAGAAAGAAAACAGGAGAAAGAGAGCAAAGGGAAAGGAAGCAAGCCTTTTCCAGTGAAGCCAGACAGTGCAAATGGCCAGTTAGTGGCTCTCAGAGAGCAGCTCAGAGGCCCTTATTAATTTCAAGGGGCAGCAACATGGTAGATTTAACATCTTAGGAAACCTCTGCCAACTGTGTCTCACTACAGCCCCACTGGTGCTCTCCATGTGTGTGTAAAAATGCATGAGAGTGCATACTGATTTACAGTCAAGGGACGAGCTGCATCTTTGCCCGCTGAGCTAACATTAGAAGACCCGGCGCTTCGGTAAACACGTTGAGGGGGCGACGCGGCTCCGTTCCGCTCTCCAGCCACCTCTGCTCTGCTCAGCCAGCGCGCCAGCGGTGATCGACAATCTGCCCGACGCTGTCTTTATTAGTTGCTGCCTTAGAACAGCCCCTGGCAGCAGCAACACCATAACGCCCTTCATCAAATATTTACCCCCCGTCCTGAATCTACAGCATGCACCGAGGCCACATCAAATAATACCGAGTGCCAAGGCGATCTCTAATCCAGCCCAATCCCTGCTCCTTGTCGACTTCATTCTCTCTCGCGGATTTTCGCGACGCCGCTGTCAGTTTAGCATCAACCCGAGGATTAGCCACAGAGAAAGGGACCTTAGATGATTGTTTATTTACAAGTTGTTGCCTGCATCTCAGTCAACGCCACTGGCTTTATAACTGAGGCCTGACATGACATCGTTTTGACAGCCGTTGGGCGATTAAGGAAATTAAAGTAATTGCTTAAGTCTTTGTCATGTTAATACTCATATCCTTCCCCTGGAGAATTTTTCGGCTCTGACATCCATCGGGATCTGACATCCAACCTCTTCAATGGAGCCGTATTGTTTGTGTTTTGAAGATCGTCTGGAACTGAGGAACCAGACTGTCAGATTAGATTGCTGCATCACGGATGAAGCCATGATCAGAAGAAGTTTGTGTAAATTTGCAATGCATATTCAGCTTTAGTGGCGGGGTCAGTTGCAATGTTTTCCCAGCAAGCCACTGGGAAGTGTTTTCTTCAGAAGCACACCCATTGAAGACGTTAAAAAGCCGTTTCAGCGCTGAAGCTGTGGTACTTTGTATTTGTCTCCCATCAGCTCCTTCCAGATGTGCAATCATGGTCAAGGGAGGAGCGACGGCCACGGCTCGTGATTGACCTGCACTTAGGGAAAGAGACAGCGTGCACTCTGTCCGCTGTTTGGCTGCCCTGGCTCGCTGGCTGGCCGGCCAGCTTTCGTGGCCGCCTGTAGGTCTTAGTGATTCATGTCACACTGTAATTGGTTTACCTGCTCCCTGTGTGTCTGCGCTCTGAGAGGACCAAAACAAATTACCCAGGGATGACCTCTCGCCATCTCTCTTTCTCCTGCTCTGCAACCCATTTCCCCCCTATCTCTCTGCACGCTTCTCTCTGCCTCCCACTACATGTAATATGTTGTAGGAGTGTTTTTCCTCTCTCCCTTCTTATCTCTTCCTATCTATCCGTCTGTCTCGTCTTCCCACGTTCCCCTCTACGCACCTCGAATCTCTAAAGCAGAGCCACAGTAGAATAACATTTTAGGGAGAAACAGTTCACAAACACACATTAAAGCCTCTTTAGGCTTGTAGACGTGTTTCTCCGTCTGCCTGCTGTGTCAAACATCATTTTGACACGTTTCATTCGTGCGTGAAGATGAGCTGATAGGACGGACTTTGTATAACGATGGTTGAGATCACAAATAAACACACAAGCCAGTGGAGTGCTTTGTAGCGCTAAAAGAGTGTTTTGTGAAAGCCGCAGTGAAGCACATTAGCCTTTCAACACCGTTTTTTTTTTTTTTTTGCGCTCACTGTGCCAAACAGTACCTGTGTGGATTGTACCTTCAGTGAATGAAACTGGTTCTCTGTGTACGCCATTAGGCTGTTTCATTTTCACAGCAAGCAGATGTTTTGTGTTCTTTGCTACTCATACCCTCACTCTGACACTCAGTGGCGAACAAACACATACACATGGAGCAAGATGAATGAGTGCATCGTTCTCTCCTCTACATTTGTGGGAAGGTCTCGCTGTCTCTAAGGTTATTCAGCTGTTTCAGTAGAAATCCACTGTCAAAAGGATTTGCAGTCCGAGTGTGCAAAGCTGGGATTTGTTTGTATTTGTTGCATCGCTGGTCACGCGGGCTGTTTTGCTGTCAGAGGACCTGGTGCATGTACTAGCAAACATAAGGCTGGTTCTAGTGCCCTCAACCAAGGCCCTTAGTCTGTACCAACTCTAGGGGACACTCCACTGTAGGCAGAGTGGTGGAAAAATCAATGATTCTGAACTTTTATTATTTTCAGAGAAACACTTGAATAGCTTAGTTGTATACTTTCTGTACTGGATGACAGGAACAGGCTTGGTGGTGTGTAAAGAGTATTCCTACCCTCAGTTAAAACTCACATACCACTCACCACTCAGTGCCTTAAACCTGTGTTCTTTCTAACATCCAGCAGGCGGCAACTCCTCTGGTTGCAAAAGAAGTCATCTTGTATTGAAGTCTATGAGAAAATGAGCCTACTTCTCACTTGGTTTATTACCAAAGTAAATGTCAATCGCTAGTTCATCTTCTTCAATACAGCATGATGTTCATCTTGTAAATTATGCTCCCATTTAGAGTCAAATAGATCATAAAGCTACCTTGTGATTGACAGGTCGCTACCACGGCGTTGTCCGGTCTGGGTGTTGTCTGTGTTTTTGTTTTACAACTTAAACCCTTTCACAGTGTGTTTTCAGTTCATGAAAGTTAATTCTAACATTTTGGATGCCTAAAAAATGTCTTATTGTACTTAACTCCACCCTCTCATCTCACTTTTGGTTGCAAAAAAAAAAAAAAACCAAGATGGCGACGGCCACAATGCTGAACTCAAGTCTTCAAAACGGCAGTCAACAAACGAGTGGGTGACATCACGGTGACTACGTTCACCACAGTCCATGCTGTGGACGCTGTCATCCCATAGTCTTATCCTGGTTGCTGGGATAAATAACAGTACGAATGCTGACAGTTGTGAAAGTTTAGGAAACAGATGTTTAGGAACAAGTCTATCAGTGATCTGACGGCCATTTTGAGCTGCTTTATTGACAGTTAATTCCCAGAATGTCTGTTAAGTTATCTGATTTTATTATGTATTTTGGGACAGTAGATACTCCTCTCTGTTGTAAGATGATGGGTCATCCACAAACTATGTCCTTTGTCCTGTTGATCAGTTCTGTGGAGATTAAATTAGCAAGGACGTTTTCTTATCACTTGTGCACTGAAAAAGTTTTATTTCATAAGGCAGCCCTTGCACAGCTTTCTAATAACCTTTTCGTTGCGAGTCTTTCAACAAATGGCATGATGTGTACTGTACCGGCTGTACTGTGTGCTTAAGACTTTTTTAATGGTTAATTGGATTTGTTGCATAAAAGATCAGAGGGAGACATAAAGGTTGCTCGGTAGGAGCTGCAGCACTGCAGGACGTTTTGTTCCACCACGTGCAGAGAGGCTAGGCCGGTGGCTTTTTTAGTAAGGTTGCTTTTTTTTTTTTTGAGTGTCAAAGACAAGGGCAGACTGGCACAGATATATTTTTGCTCTCCCTAATGACACCAATACCATTTCATGGCTTACTGAGCAGATTGAATCACACTCACTCTTTGCGAGTCTCACTCTCTGCCCCTGTCTCTCTGTTTCTCTTTTCTGCACACACTTCATCACCCGCTCCTCCTCGCGTAGGCTATCACATGCACATTCATATGCTACCGTGCATTGACGTGTTACACTCACCCCAGTGGATGTTGTTTAATTGCATTTGGGTCAGCAGTTTGCCGTTGCTGAAACCGAAGGACATGGAATTTGTCAGTTTACCCATTCAGCAGTCACAGGGGGGCGGCGTGCGAGCTAACAGCTCTGCTGGAGTCAGGCCCATAAGGTTAGCTTTACACAAGCCTGTCAGACTGCACTGTCAATCACTCTCCTCTCCTCAGATACACTGTCATCTCCTCATATATTCTTCTCAAAAATCTACTAGACCGCTGTTATTCCACTTAATAAAGCCTTTTAAGATTTATGAACTCTTCGGCTGAAAGAGCTCAGTGTTTCAGGCAGTCCTATGACAGCCTAGTACAGTGATAAAGGCTACACACTGGCCTTACACACACACACACACACACACACACACACACAAACACACACACTTGCTTCATCCCTTGTGCATCACGAGTGATAGAATCTTGCCTTTCGTGACAGTGGAAAATCGTAAGTGGCAGCCAGGACATACAATCTTCTCCAGCTGGTATTTATAGTCCTCAGCAGCTGGAACATTGTATGGAATAAGGAGTTCATTCATTCATCATGTGAGGCTCAAGCTCCGTTCTGCTCATGGGTGACCTGATTTCGTATCTCATGGTGGCTTTTCCCCATTGACAATGAAAAATAAAAACATAGATGCATGGGCCCACACACACAAATACAAAAAAAAAAAAGAGAAAGTCTACTGACAGTAGAGCTGAATAGTATTTTGATAAAATATTGCAGTATGATTCAGGATAAGATAAGATATCATCTGGGGGTTTTCATTATGGTTATGACAAAGTGGTAGATCTTAAGGGTCGGATTATGGTTGACTAGCTCATACAACCATGTTGGAAATCAAAAGCGTTTTCAGACAGAGTGAAAAAACACCTGTCACGGTTTAAATACAGTGATAATGGTGCACGTTTTCAGACAGTCTCACCTGGAAGACATTCACAGTGTTGTACTTTGTGGTTGTGTCAAGAATGAAAAAAGAACTGAGAAACCCTCAGGCTCCTTTCTCACCTCTGCACAGCTGGCCAGTCGTGGTGTGAAGTGGGAGTGAATGTCAGATTATCAGTTTCAGTATGTTACAGAAACGTTCGGACACAGCCTCCCCTGAATCAGATGTCGCAAAGCTTCAGGATTTTTTCAGCCATCTCTTCAGCAGTTCTGACCAAGTATCACAATATTATGTTTTGTGATACGAGGGCTGCATGATTTTGAAAAAATATCTCATTACGATTATTTTTGACAGATATTGCAATTGTAACATGATTCGCCATATTAGAGGGAATGATCATTTTGACATCATTATTCTCATTTTCACTGAAAAGCATTCAAATGATTTGATTTGTGCAGAGTACAAAATAAATATATTTTCTGAAGTCTGTAAAAAATTAGGTATAGGCCAGGACATCCCACCTTTACCTTGACCAAATATTGCGCCTCCTGTGATTTAAAAATTGCAGTAGGTCATTATTGCGATTTTGATAAATATTTGATTCATTGTGAAGCCCTTCTCAAAAATACTGCATCCATTTTTAATTAACATTTCACATGCAAAGATTCATGGCAGACGCTGGCTTAGATTGCACACAAAGTAGCCATGATGTTGGATGTTACAGGGACAGTGATAAATACAAGTACAGATCCCACCGTTCTGATTGCATGAAATATTGAATCGTAACCCCTGTATCATGTATTGAATCACCAGATTCTTGCCAGTACACAGCCCTGCCTGTTTGGGGCACCGCAACAAGCTGTAAACACAAGAGTGACATATCATCATCTTTTAAGTTCGTTTGGTGAACTTCGCAAACAGTTTCTATTAGTCATATCTTTGGCCACAAGCTGAATGTCCAATATTTTACTCTCCTGTTTTTAATCTGCTTTGGGCTCCACCATCACAATTTTAATCAACAGCAGTTTTGATTATTGAATAAGAGTCCAAAATGCAGTTGCTAACTTCTATGAGGATTTGTTGCTTTTTCTGTTTTGTGTCAATGAGGATTTATTAAAATGGGATTTTTGACTGTTGGACAAAACAAGCAATTTGGAGACATAACATAAGACCAGAAATCTAACAATGAATCAATTAATCAACGAAAATAATCAATAGATGCATTTAGGGCTGCAGCTAACAAATGTTTTCATTGTAGATTAATCTTTTGATAATTTTCTTGGTTAATTGATTAGTTGTTTTGTCCAGAAAATGGTGAAAAATGTTGATCAGTGTTCCCCAAAGCCCCAGACAATGTCTTCAAATGCCTTGTTTTATCCACAACTCAAAGATATTCAGTTTACTGTCATAGAGGTGGAAAGAAACCAGACATTAGTTTCTTTTATTCAAAAATGAATCTAATTATTCAATAATCAAAATATTTGGTGGTTATTTTAGAAGCAGTATTGTGTGTAATCTTGTGTGTGCGTTTAAGCAGGGTAAGTCTATGTGAGTACCTCGTAAAAGCAGTAATCATCTCTGAAATATTATCACGCTACCAATATAAACACATTGATTCAGTTCCAAATATTGTAATATTAAAGTCTTATGTTGCCAATCCCTATTAGTTAAAAGAGAGGACACCTCTGCGCTCACTCAGTACACGGTGCTCTTTTTTTTTTTGATCTCACACATTGAGTGGTGAAATAATCGGCTGCTCCCGGGGGTGTCTGGTGGCGCATACCTGCAATACTTCACAACTGAAGCCCCGTATTTATAGATGGCAACAGAGCAGCTCACGTATCCCCACATCACAGCTGTTTGCATTGCAGTGTTGGGTGTCACATAGCTGCCCGGTGCTCCTGTGGTTGTCACATTAAAGCAGAAGATAAACAAACAGCAACATTTACAGTTTATTTTTTTTTCCACCCCCGGGGACAAGTCATTTCAAATTTTTATTGAGGCTGGTGGTTATGATGCCGTTGAGTTCTATAAAGGCCGGAGGGAGCGATGTGGCCAATCGTTGGCTTTGCTGGGAGGGAAAAGGAGGGGGGGGATTAGCAGAGGAGAGGATTAGCAAAAATAATGCAAAAGGCAGAGATATCATGGTGGAAGTAGGTTTGTTAAAAAATGAAGAAACGGTAGCTGAGGACAGAGTGGAGTGGACTGCAGGAAATAAAGGCAATGCGAGCAAAAAGGGGCTGTCTTGCTATGGGAGTTTGCCACTGGAGATAATAGTGTGTGTGGTGGCTTTTTACAGACACACTGAGAGTGGAGATGTGAGAGGGAGAGGGAGAGAGGCTAGCACAGCTGAGTGGTGTTGATTGGCCTGTTTGAAAACACATGAACTGCAGACAGAGAGAGAGGAAAGAGAGGGAGAGAGAAGCCCTGTGCACTGGGAGAAAGTGTCGCTCTGTGCCGTGCCACGCTGCAGCACAAACCACATTAGAGCAAATGAATCCATTCCACCTCCTGTTATGGCAGCTCCCGCACGGGGCCCCAGGAAGGAGAGGGAGGAGGGGGGGAGGAAGAGTGGCAGGAGGGTTGAGATATGAGGGACGGGGAGAGGAAAATGATAGAACGGAAAATGGAAGGTGGTGGAAAGGAGTCGCATGCTGGGTGGCTCTAATGATGTCTGAGGGCTATAGAAAAGGAGCAAAAAGCACATAGTATTGAGAGAAAGAAAGGCGGCCATATGACTGAAGATGAGGAGGAGGAGGAGGAGGAGGAGGAGGAGGAGAAAAGATCCCCCACTGTGTCCAGAGAACAGGAGTGATAGTTATGCTCTCCCTTTTCAGACTGTTGTTGAATAATGAAGATGATCTCTGGCCAGACTCGCTCCTCTGTACTGTTCAGCATTGCCCTCTTCACTTTACATTACAGGACAGACTGAGCATTAGAAGCACGAGGTATAAAACACCACATGAAAAGCCACAATTATTTAACTTGAACTGAAAATCTTTTATGCACAGAATATGCCTCTTACCTCCAGGGCCTGTGGAGCCCATTTAAACCACCAGCATAACTTCCAAAACGTAGCAGACAGTTTTAAGAAAACACGACAGTATGTTAGCCTGCAGACGCAGAGCTTTCATGTTGCTGCAGGACTAGGGCTCATTCAGCAGGACCATGTTCTCGGCCATTTTATCATTTCACAAATTTCTGTTGTCTAAATGAATTGGTCTTGTTTGTGTGTGAAAGAATTGTCTTCTTGTGTTTGCAAACTTGCTTGCCTCAAATTGCACCTTGAGGATATATAAAATATTTTTAATTGAATTGTCTGACCATTTTATAGATTAAGCATACATTTGCATTGTCCTGATAATAAATAAATAAATGCTGTACATATATGTGTGAGTACATACATATGGGACAATACACTTTTCTCCCGATTCAGTACTATCGCGATACTTTAGTACTGAGTCGATATGTATTGCGATTTTTAAGCTCTGTCATTCTACAAGTATTGCGATCCCATAACGATTTATTGCAATTTTTGTTAATTTTTTTTAACACAAGACCATGAGAAAAACACACTTCTAGGGACTTTTACTTTGGAAAATCTCTAAAGAAATACAGTAAAAATGTTATGTTACAGTATGTAGTCAGAGACATCCTGAGGTCAAATATATCAGCCGTTGTCAGGCTTATTACATTTTTTCCAGCAACCTAAAAATCAATGAATGAAGATATTTCCCTCAGAAATTACTGGTATTTTCTTTTTAATTTGTAAAGGAAATAATGTTTTATACTTCTGGACAATATAATCCAAGCATTCTTATTTGCATGTATGTACTGTATTTTGTATATACCCTTTGTTAACACCTTATTTTGAAAACTGGACATCCGTCATTACCTCTGCCGTCAGCTCTGTTCTCTTTATACATCCATGGTCAGCTCCATCATTTAAATGCATTTAGCACTGGCTGCATTTGACCACAGAGATGCGAGTGACAGCTGGCTTGACTGTACTTTACCGCAGTATGGTAACGCTTCCTGTCCATGAAGAGGTAGCATGCAGCTTTAGCCGTGATGTCTAGATCCTCTTGGCAATGTGTGAAACCCAAAGTGTTTCCATACTTTACTGTATGCGTCGTGTTTATCATACTCTGGATTTAAAATATAGGGTGCCGGACATCTTTTCCCTCTTTTTCTGCTTCCTTCCTTCATCTTACTCCATCTTTGTTTTGGTCTTGAAAGTGATGAGACATCACGTAACAGCAATAAAAGCGGTAACTTCCCTCCACCTCCGCGTAGACTAGTGAAGCCATTATATCCATTCTGGCATACTGGTATTTCTAAAAACATCAAGATACATAAGTGAATCACTTTTTTTTCCCACCCGTAACACATACAGTGTTGGTGATGGAAAATATGCATTAATATCCTGATACTGATTCCAACCATATTGCCATATAGCCCTGCTCCTTATGTACTCCTATACAATACACGGCATTTGAGTGCATTATGAGCTCCTGTGTAACCGCTTCCATGCAACCCCCACCAACCGTCACATTCACAAAGCAAGCTGCACTTGACAAAAGGTGGTAGTCATTTGTCTGAAATGAGAAATCACTCAAATGTGTGATCACACTCTACGCATGTGTGTTTGTGTGTGTATGAATAAGTGGGTGTGTGCTGCTGCTGCTGATAATGAAGAGATAATTTCTTTCTTTCTCTTTCTTTCTCTGTCTCTTTTCCCCACTGAGCCTGGCCCTTTTTGCCCCCTTCCTGCCATACTCCAGTGCTTTTCATATTACTTTGCTTTTGTTTCTGAGCACTTATTTCTTGCCCCGCTTCCCCCAGCTTGTTTTGCTCCGGAAAGAGAGAAGGAGGCAAAGTGAATGTGTGTTGTTTTTTTGTTTTTTTTTGAGACAGTGAGAGAAAGAAACAGACAGAGGCTTCCTCGGATGTTAGTATTATTTGCAGTTTGTTACTCTGCTCTGATTCATAGCAACATCCTCCCACTGCTGTTTTAAAGGGAGGTTGTAATATGCACAGCATAATTGGATGTGTAATCCTTTGCTTTCCACCTCTGGTAAGCAGTGCTGAGTGGAGCTGATTAAGATGTTTGGAAGACAATAAAGATTAAGCTTCTGCAGTGTGCATGCTCAGACAACGACAACACCAAAAAGTCTAAAGCAGTAATGTTGGAAAAGAGGAGAAAAAGCCCACTCTGTTGCCATGCTTTTAAGTAGTATTTCTGTGGAGGCAGAGATGTCAGCGTTTTGCTGTTAAAACATTCCGCTTGTTTCTCTTCCTATGATGATTTGACAGATTACTGTGTTATTGTCATAGTAAACATACAGGGGTGAGGATGTAGGGCAGGAGGAGGGCTTCTGCCATGTTTCCACTGAAACATCATCTGTTATGCAACACATTTTCCCCCTAACGGGGGTGTGTGTATGTGCTGCTGAAGCGTCTGTCAGGACAGTCAGTCAGTCAGGTGGATTGACTTCTTATCTCAGTTACAACGCCACCGGCTAGCATTTCCACCTCACTCATTTTCCTTTCATAAACCTGAGGTCCCGTCTTTTCATCGACTTAACAAAAGCACTGCCCGTTTGTGGGGGGAGAAGGTGTGTGTGTGTTGGACCTTGTGAAAGCACAACAGAGAGGATGATTATTGGGTTAAAAAGGCAGATTCCTCCACCCCCTCCCTCAAATCTCCCTCCTTCCTCTTGCGGGTGTGTTGGGACAGCAGAAAGGGGAGCTGGAGGAGAAACAGTTAATCAATAGCCACAAGGTCAGACGGCCAGCGCTGGGCTGGAGCGTGCCCTGTTAGCGGTCCGTGGAGCTGCCTGGCCGCTGAAGGGGATTTGTAGCACTTGTCAGGGCTTAAAGGAGCCCTCTCTGGACTACTTGCTTTGGGTGTAATGTGTGAATGAGACATGCTGGTCAGGTAGCAGGAGAGGGAGACATCTGCTGGACGCTGAGAGACAGCACAGCGTGGCAAAATTAGGCCACCCAAAGTCATATTACGTGTGGTCAGAGTGCAGACTGCAGAATGTAAAGTTAGCTGCTTTGTATGTAGGGGCTTTTCACAGCAGCCACAGTGGCACCATGTAACCATGTAAAGAGACATATGGGTGTCCTCCGTTTGACCACGTTTGCTCCAGAGTTCCCCCTTTATTCATGCGAGCAGCTGAAGACTTTGTGCGAGTGCACTCCAGGTAAATCTGCTCTGGTAATGCTTAAGCTCAGAGGATTAATAATACACTCTTATTCTCAAAGTGTTTCTTTGAAGTTTTACCTTTTTACGCTTAATCAAAGTGCGATTTCAAGCTTTTGTGTTTACATGCTCTTAAGTGTGTGTGTGTGTGTATGAGTGAAAGGACAGAAAGAGTGCGCAATAGTCTTTCTAAGATAAGCTCACCACCAGACTGAGCATTACACATGAAAACTCCCCGGCTGCTGAGCAATACGCTTTCATCGTATTCAGTCTCTCGCTCTGTTTCTCACAGCAGGGGGTCTTGAGGGACCCTTTATCAGTACTGAGCAGCTTCCCCCTCACACCCCCCACCTGTGGTCTCTCAGTTTGCCTTTTGTCTGGAGGAATGTGGCGGACCAGCACTGATGGAGATCAACAGAGAGGGATGGTGAGGGACGGACGGAGGCCTCGCTGGCAAACCAGCACGATATCCATTAAAGCAGTCGCCATTTTTGAAATTGTTCTTGTTGTTGCTGCTCAGAGCGAGATAGACACAGAAAGAACAAGATGCTGTAAAACTGAATCTTATCTGCCGTTAGATGTGGGTATAAATTTGTTGTCAATGCCACACCGTTAACCTTGACTGTGAGGCGTGCTTCTTTTAAAGAGAGATATCAGTTTATGTTCCTTCTTGGTTGCAGTGAATGTTCGATTTTTCTCCCACAGGTATAAAAGTTTTCTTTCAGTTTCATCATGTTTCTGTTAGTCGTTAACAGCGCTGCTGTGGAACATCTCAGTTTCAAGCATTTGCCAAAAAAACGCTTGCTTGAGGCTGATCGAGCCCTTCGATGAGTCAGTGCATGAACAAGCTGGCTTCCCTGTTAAAGAGTTTGTCAAGCTGCTAAAATGCTGTTTGAATTCATCGGCTACAAACTCTTTACACGGGTGACCTGGCAAAAAACCTGTTCTAACAGATGTACCTCTCCTCCCCCACTTCCTTTGCAGAGTACAGAACTTTTAATGGCGTCCCGGTAGAGACATCAAGATGAACACGTTACCATCAATGGACCGGCACATCCAGCAGACCAATGACAGGCTGCAGTGCATCAAACAGGTGTGTATAAAGACCCATGAGCGACTGTTAGTCCTCCTTTAAATTCATCTAACTATAAAGTGAGGAGCCTCTGTCTGTCTGTCTGTCTGTCTGTCTGTCTGTCTGTCTGTCTGTCTGTCTCTCTCTGTCTGTCTGTCTGTCTGTCTGTCTGTATGCCCTTTGCATATCTCAAGAACCGTTCATCCAGTCTACTTCACACTTGGCGGGTGGATTGCTCGGGATCCAGGGGAGTGTGTTGTGGCCAGATGGTGGTGCTATGACATGAACTCTGCATTTTGGCCTGGATTTTGTGGGTCCAGACAAATCTGTCAATATAAGCTACATCCATTTGCATCTAGCATCTTTTTTGAAATTTTGAATTTTGTCCAAATCAGATTTTTTGCTGCTACTCCTGCAAATTTTGAGCAATTGTCACCAAATTGGGGGCATAACATCCCTGGACCAAGCCAGAAAGTTATTTTTTTGGACTGTTGATGTTCTATACAGTTTAGTATAGCTAGCTCCACACAGTTAGCTCAAATGCTGTGGGCAGGGTTTATATTACAAAAAATAGTGTATCTCGTAAACACTTTGTGTTATTGTGACCACATTTGGTAGAAATGTAGAGATATGATGTCTGAGTGACCAAGGCGAAGTTGGTGCCATTTGTCCAATAGGTGTAGCTGTACCAGCATCATCTATCTATAAAGGAAGTATTTTTTGTCCGAGTACGTGTGTATTACTGCTCTTCACAAGAACCGTTTATCCGATGTACTTCACACTTGGCGGGTGTATTGCTGTAGACCCGAGGGAGTCCAAAGTCAAATGTGGTGCAATTTGGCTAGATGGTGGCACTATAACAATGTACTTCACATTTTGGCCTGTAACTTCTGAATTGTAAGAACAAATTTCCTGGATTTTGTGGGTCAAGACGAAGCTATCCATATCACCCATGCCCATTTGTGCCTAGACTGATTTTTTTACATTTTGAATTTTGTCCATATCATATATATTGCTATTCCTACACATTTTTAACAATTGTTACAAAATGTGGTACAGAACATCTCTGGATCAAGCCAGAAAAAGCTGCTTTTGGGGATTTTATTGTTCCATACTGTTTTGTTATAGCTGGCCCTCGAAGTTAACTCTAATGTTGTGACCAGGGGTTACATTACAAAAAATGTCATTTTTGCGCTGTTGTGACCACAATTGGTGGACGTGTAGCTATGATATCAGAGTGACGATGGCAGACTTAGTGCCATTTGGCCAATAGGTGACGCTGTGGCCGCATCATCTAACTATAAAAGAAGTACTCCCAGTCTGTGTACGTAAGACTATCCATCGCATATCTGGAGAACCGTTCATCCAATCAACTTTACCTTTGTCGGGTGCAAGCAGCCATACTGTGGCTCTCGACAACGCTGCCAGCAGAACTTGTCAGGGCCAACCAGTCGGCCCGATCCGGATGGGCACCGGCTCCGAACAAGCACCGCGCTAGCTCAGTTAAATGCAGACTTGAATTCCGGAGGCAAAGACATAAGAATCTGCATCTCCTCTCCTTTTCCTTCACTCCTTTCTCCTCTCAGCACCTTATATGGGCATCAGTTTTTCTGGCCATTAGGCTCCAGTCACACAGATCATGTTGCACAGGGTCATAGAAAGAGAGAGAGAGAGAGGCAGACAGAGGGAGAGAAGGAGGCAAATCTGGCAGTGAACACAAGAAGAGGACTTCAAAGAGACTATAGCAGCACAACAGACTCTACTTTCCCCCTGTTGGTCCTGTGCTCTTTTACATCACGTTCCTGACTCTTGACGTATGCCCGGCCCTTGTTGTGGTTTTTGCTTAAATGCTTCCTTGACTGCCAGCTTTCAGGAGGAGACTCCTCGCAGACAAATACAGACAGAAAGACACAGTCAGACATAACCCAGGGCTACCGCCTCTGCCTGTGATTAATAGTCTACAAGAGCTCACTGGCTGGCTGGCAGGCTGGCAGGCTGTGGGCTTATTTGTTTATGCTATGTGGGTGTGATCCTTTATATCTCCCAACATCCATATGACACCATGCCTTACAGTGAATCAGTGAATGATAGGGCTTTGAGCTCACGATTATGAGGTGACATTTCCCTTTTCTCTGTGCCTGCTTGTTGTTAAACCCCCACCCCCACCCCGCTCCCACCTAAACTCCTGAGCACCCAACATAATAACCTTTATCTAAACAGGTTCCTATTGCCTCAGTGCTTTTACTTCAATTGCATGTAGCAGACGTCAAAAGCCTTTTTTCCCCAAAATGTCAGCTTTTCTCAAATGAGTAGAATTTGATGGAATTGACACACTTCACAAAGCCTCCTCAATTAGTTTCTCAGGCGTCACTGATAGGCCCTAAATAGCCCGAGTTAACACGTCTAGTTTAATAAATGCACTAATTGTAGCTGGGTTTATGTACTCCTCGGCTCTTGCTGTAATAGAATTCATAGTAAACCAGACTTCAAAGGCAACGAGTTAGTCAGTGAGCTCTGAGCTCGTGGCGGCTCTGCCAGCAGGGTGTTTTTTTGGTTTGAGGAAAGCCGCTGGCTGGCAGAAAGCCAGTTGTTGTGCTGTTTTTCACACAGCCAGGTAGGCACTGAACAGCCTGAGCCTCGGCTGGCCTGAAATAGGAGGTAAGTCAGTCCATCTTCTCATGGAGGACAGTCTGTCAAACGTCTGGCTCTTTGTCTGAAACCCCATCGCTGCTGCTCAGCCCCCACCTCCTCATTCTTGTCCTCATCCAACCCTGAACAGCAACAACACGAACAGCTTAGGCCCCATCCTCCTCCCAAAAAACTCAGCGCAGCTATTCCGCTCGGCTGTCCTCCCCCTCACACCAGAGTCGAGGGTTGTCAGGCAAAGTCGGTGGCGAGCTGTGAGTTCAGATCTAGGCAGACAGCCCCTGCTGTGCTAGTTCTGATTCATCTCGCGCTGGAGACTGATACGCCTCCTATCAAGCAGCAATAATGCCAGATTATATCACTCATCTAGAGCAGGCTCTTCTCCTCCCTCTCACTCAACAAGAGCATCTCTCACTTTCCCTCCCTGCTTCTCTTCATCATCAGCCAAACCCCTGTGAGAGTCCACAGCTATAGCTCTATAATGGCTAATCTTCACATCAAAAAAGATGAGTCACTCAAGGCCTCCTCTTGAAGCTCATAATATCATTGGAAGCTCTCAGAGATTTTCTCTGAGGGCCTGGCACGTTAGGCCGCGTTCGCGCCCGAGAGCCCTTTTGTCGCCCACCGCCGAAAAGCTGCCCTTTCAAAAACGCTCACCTCTGCTGCCCCCTAAAGACAATAGTTCTACCTTCCCCGCAAGAACACACAAAACAAGACGCTTCAGCTCCAGATGAGAATAATAAATGCTTTCAAGTGGGCTCAATCTCGCCGACTGAACGAGCCGCAGCTCTGCCCCATTTCAGAGCTATTAACCTCCTGAGCCATGAAGAAAGGGAGCCCAATTTTAAAAACCGCTTATTGTGTCCTGCCAGTCTGAGTAGCCTTCAGACACTGGGAAGAAAAGACTCAACTGTTTCAGGCCTCAGTGAACAAGCGAGAGAGACAGACAGAGACTAAAAGAGATTAGACAACACACCAACGGCGCGTATTGAGTCTACATACATAGCTGCCAGGAGGACCAAGGTTGTTTTCTTTGTGAACAGCCGAGCCAGCCAGTGGACTTCTGGTGCCGAGGCTCTGTTACTTTCTGAAAACATGCAGTGAATGAGGGGAAGAAAGAGGAGGAGGATTGGAGGGAAAAATTGGGTTGCCGTGCAGGTCATGGGGGTGAGGGCTGGGTGTTGCCAAGAGAGATTAACAGGAAACACTGGCATCATTGTTGATACGGGTGTGATCTTCTTCCCACAATGCAGCGGAGCCCCGAGTGGGTGTACACTGGAAGGAGTCAAGGTCCTCACAGGGTTGCGCAGAAACACAAGACATTAAATCAAGACAGTTTTGGTGGGAGAGTGCAAGGCTGCAAAACTATTTGGTTTCAGTGTTTTTCCAATTTGTACTCAATTTGGAAAAAAAAAAAAATAACGCGCATTGTTTCTAATGTCAGTCTCCTTTCTCTGTGTTTGCACAGCACTTACAGAACCCGGCCAACTTCCACTCGGCGGCCACAGAGCTGCTCGACTGGTGCGGAGATCCCCGGGCCTTCCAGCGACCTTTCGAACAAAGCCTCATGGGATGTCTGACGGTACGCAAACAGTAATTATGGGGTTTTTTTGGTGGGTTTGTCAGGTACTTTTCAGGAGACATAAGAAAAACAATAATTAGAGTTGGGATACTTTTGGGAGGGAAGAAAGATGAGCTGATTTGTCCACTTTAACACTTTTTAGCCTATTTTGAAGTGAACCCTCTACAATAGACACATTTTTGTCTTTTTTTAGGGGGGTACAGGGGGTCTTTAGGGGTAGCAGGTCCGCAGTATTTGTCACATAGTAGTGGAGTACATCATCTGAAAGCTGGGAACCTGAAGATTAATTTGAAAAGCAGTTCAGCACTGTGTGTGGTGTGTGTTAAGATCAACATGAATAAATGAATTAATTGAATGAATTAATACCATTTGTTACAAGATTTGGTGCTAAATTTAAATATTTTTTTTACCACTTGAGAATTGATAAAAATGATCAAAAATCCCTCCAAAATACCACATTAAGACACCAAGACCCGAGAAACACTATGGAAAAAGCCATGCTGTGATTTGGTATCAAAAAGTTTTGACATTTGGAGATTTCTGCAAGAACTGCATTTTTCGGTGAACGGATGGCGAGCACTTCTCCTCTGGAAACTGCTCAGAAAGTAAGTCTGCCTAGGCGAGACTCGTGGGTACCCATAGAACCCATTTTCATTCACACATCTTTAGGTCAGAGGTTAATGGACCCCGTTGAAAATGGCCATGCCAGTTTTTTCTCTCCAAAATTTAGCATTACTTTTTTCTATTTTCTATTTTTATCATATATTTAATTCCTTGCCGACAAGCTAGCATGACATGATTGTTGGTTGGTTGATTCCTTCGCTTTTTTAGTTTCATATGATATCTGTACCTTCACACTAGATCTAAAAGTGAACCTGGTACAACCTCTGAAAGACAGTGAGGTCTGTGGGGATTGCCTGCGATATGGTGCAATATAGCTGAAACAAGACATTTGGTATTTTGGTTATACTATATTTTCCCTTCAAATTTGAGTAAAAACTGTTTGCAGCAGGCTTTAGTCACACCAGGTTTATATCCAGCAGTTATCCAAGGCAGCTGCTCAGGCCATCAGGGGCCAGTGACAGAGGTTAAAGTCCCTGTCACCCACTGCTTCTCTCCACTTTGTGCTTCACACAAACGCACTAAAGAAGAGGGTTGAACAGGACTGTGGGTAGCCAGTCACCCCCAGCTATTGCCTTTCAGTTCACCAGGTACCGTTCATTGATCTGGGTACAGGGCCAGAGAGCTGGCCTGCACCAGGTGGGTGTGGAAAAAAAAACACACACATACACAGTTATGTGTGAAAGAGGCTTTAGAGCAGAGATTTGAAAGTTTCACACGTCTATCCTTGCTATCGGCCTTTGAAACACTGAAGTAACATTGTCCCCGGCTCAAGTGGTATAGCGTGAGCAAACAGATAAATGCTCATTAATGTGTAAATCACAATAAAAGCCTCTTAAAGGCTGATAAAGAGCTATACAATGGAGCCCACCACTGAGATCCCTCTCAGCATGGGTCTGTTTCCATCAGCTAAATTGTTTCATCAGACTCGGAGAGCAAATGGCTTCTTATCTTGGAGAATTACGGCACGCAACAAGTCCTTGCATTCACTCAGGGATTTTATGTTCATGACGTTACCTCGCTGAACTGGAATTTAAAGATGCATCAATCACAGCCCATGGGGTTTGTCGCAGCCGAATGAAAATGAATGTGTGCCAAGGCGCTTGTTCCCTCTGGCGTGTTGTACACGTGGAGGTCATAACTGAGCTGTCAGTGCTGCACTGTTAGCTGTTTGCTTGACAATTGGTGTTTCTTTCTGTCTTTATTTATGCATACTGTATGGAGAGTGTGGGTTATGTCAGCGCAGGCAGACTTCAGTATTATTTCTGCCTCTTAGTTCACAAAGAGCTGTCTTTCACATACAACTGTTTCAAGCACAAATAAACAACTGAACTCATGCTTTTCTTCTTCCCCCTCCAGCAAATAGACAGACAAGAATATCAATGGCCCAGTAACCCTCCAGCACCTCTTAGAGCACTGTTCTCATATTGACAGGGATACAGGCCTGGATGTATGTCCTCAGAGGGAGATTAAACTGAAAAAAAGGCTTATGAGGTGAAACACTGTTAAATCCGTGTTGAATCTATGCTAGCCTCTGTAGCTGGCTGCCTGCCTTGTACAAACTGCAGGGCAGACTCACTCATGCAGGGAATTAAACGATTGACAGCAATATGATTCGGCCGTTTGTCAGAATTGTTTGCGTAATGTGGTTGGCTTGAATAGATTATGTTGCAGTTTTTATCCCTTGAATTCAAAAAAATTCACTGATTTACTGAAATGTGTGCATCACCATCTCTTGACTAAAACAATCAGATAAACCCTCTTTATTGACACAATTTCCGTAGCTTTTCATTCAACGGCCACATTACCTGTGACAAAGGCACTTTATGATCGCAGCTAGCTGTTATGCTGGCTCTCTATGGCACCCCAGCTGACCTTGTTAACGCTAATGTGTGTTTTGAGGTCAGAGGGAGCAGAGGAGTTGTCATCTGTTAGATAAAAGCAAAGGGGTTTCCCTTCTAATAATGATTTACCCCTGTCTCCTGAGTCCTGGTTAATGTCACTCAGCATCGCCTTTAACGTTCTATTAGAGTCCGGGAGGCTCCTGCTTCATGTCCTGTAAATGTTCGACCTCTTTTTGAAGTCATTAGCACAAAAGGATTATTAAAACCTTACAGCTGGGGACCGGTTCCTCTAAAAAATGGAGGGAAAAGGAGGATTTTTAACCTTTGTTCACTCAGGGGGATGCTGCTGAAACGTACTTAACGTACTCTTTTTTTCTACATCGCCCTCCAATTCACACACTGGCGAGTTTAGCTGGACATCACAACACCTATTATTTCCACATTTTCCTGGTCTGTTTGGATAATTAAACTGGCAACCTTTTAGTCAGGGGACAAACTGTTCACTTTAGGGCCAGAGCGGGCTTTTTGATGATAACCTTTGAGAGACTGCTCGCTCTGCAGAGCGACTGTGGTTTGGCTCTCACCTCCTGTTGGAGTCATCAGACTCGTCCTGACTGTGGATCACTGGAGCAATCCAGACTGCAGACTCCACATTAATGTCACTGTGTCTGTGTGTATGTGTTTATTGAATGCGTGTCTGAAGAAAAATGAAGTTCAGGGATGGCAGCAGTGACTTAAAATATTAACACGATTAAGAAAGTGAAAGGATTAAGATACCTTAGTTATGGCTTACTGTTTATTTAGCCTCAGTTTTATATGGTATTACATAAGAAGTAGATAGCTAGATAGATCAATAGATAGGCAGATAAATAGACAGACACAATGTTGTTTAAACTGTTAACCTTGGGCGGTCCCAGACACTTTTCTGTCTTTCAGAGGTTGTAGCAGGCTTAAAGCTAAAGGGAATCAGTTAGTACCGACCTTCTCTTGTTAGTTGTCAGGTCGAACGCTAAATAACGCTCCAAATTTATGCAACCTTTTGGTGAGGAAAAACTGGCATGAGCACCTTTGACCTCTAACCTCAAGATATGTGAATACAAACTCTGAGATGAACGGAGTGAAAACTATATCATATTAGATAAAACAGATGTTGACAAACTGCATAATTTGCAGTTGAAAAAAGCTAATGAATATAAATCGCAATATATTGCGATATATCATATCGCAATACTCAGCATATCGCAAAATGTTTAAAATTGCAATAAGATTGGATTGTGACTTAGGTTTTAGAATAATATTGTATCGTGGGGCCTCTGGTGAATCTTATCTCTAATAGATAGCCAGATAGTAGGAGTGGGGGAAAAATGGATAGAGCGTAGTATCACAATGTTTTGTGTGGCAATGTTGTATCGATACACGGATGTCGAGCATAGATTTTTATTATATAGGAATAATATATTCTAGGAATTGATTGGCATCAACCATGACATGTTAGTTTGTTGGGAAGAATGATAAATAACGCTCCAAATTTGCACTAAATTTTGGTGAGGAAAAACTGGCATGGCCATTTTCAAAGGGATCCCTTGAACTCCGACCTCAAGACGTGAATGAAAACTCTTGAGATGAACAGAGTGAAAACGGTATCTTATTAGATAAAACTATTTTTGCCAAACTGCATAATTTGCAGTTGGAAAATGTAATAAATTGCAATATATCCCACCTCTGATGGATGGATGGACGGATGGATAGATAGAAAACAACCGATGAATGAATGCTAATATTATTAGAGCCTAAAAGACAGCAGCAGCTATACTCATGATCCCTCGCTCCTCCTCCAGGTGGTGAGCCGAGTCGCTGCTCAGCAGGGGTTCGACTTGGACCTGGGCTACAGGTTGCTGGCTGTGTGTGCCGCCAACAGGGACAAATTCACCCCCAAGTCTGCAGGTAAGGACCCACCACTCTGCTGAAATGCCAGCAGATGCATGCTCATACATCATCCCATTTACTGCCGCTGACTTGCAAGACAGTGGACGACACGGCGCTCATTGTTCACCATGCTGCAATTATTCATGTTTCATGAAGTAAAGTAATTAAAGCAAATCGCTGTTCGGCTTAAAGTCATGATCCAGTTAGAAGTATTTCCTCTGTCATTATTCTGCTCAGGCCCGTGAATGCACCACGCAGCTGCTTATTATGTTTTGAGCACTACATAAAGGTTATTAGGATGTCACAGAGAATCTCGTAATTATACTAACAGACAGTTTCATTTGCATATTATTTTGTTCCTGTCATTGCTTAAAAACAAATATCTGTGGTTTGAAAATTTTGTGTCTGCGACCACAGACGTCGCACAAAAAACCCATAGAGCATTATAATGTCAGATATTTTTAGTCCCCATTAAACATTAATGTGTTATTGAGATGAGCTGTCCGGGTGGTAGCCTCACAAAAACAGTCTACTCAACAGTCTTTCCACACAAACCCACACTACATATCTGCATGCATGCACACATGAAGCGAGAGCAAGCAGTAATGCTATCCTCAGACATTTATCTATCAAATCCAATCCCCCCCCCCCAATCCATACCTCCCCTCCCCACCCCCCACAGTCCTGCAGGAGCGACTTGCTCTTGTACATTCGTCAAAGTGAAATGTGCAGAGGCGGGAGAGAGGAGAGAGGGAACGAGATGGATGGCTGGGGAGGTGTCGCAGATGTGTGCTGGACCACTCACTCTGCCTGACAAAGCCAGTCAGAACACAGATAAACCCTCGTTACATAAGTGGCAGTAGAGTGAGAGTCAAATATTTTGATTAAAATGTCTGGTTTCTTTGTTGTTCTGACAAGGCGAATATGTCACTGTTTCACTGCAGTGACAGTCTCGGAAATCTTATCTCATAATTCCTCATTTGAGCTACAACCGAATATGCAGAAATGTATCCGTTTCTGCTGTGTTTTTTGCTCACACGTTCCTCTGATATGAACGTTTGCTCGAGCTGGGTATCCTCTTTCAGTTGCGGTGGGAAGCGTCTTGTTGGGAGGAACTTAAGTGGTCAGACAGACGTCAGTGCACAATATTGATTGCTGTATTTCTCTCTCTGTCTGTGTTCCTGTGTCGGGATAATGTGATTGTTGTCCAGGCATGGCTCGGACTGGCTGGCTGTCTGGGCCCCGACTGACAGCCAGAATCATCCTCAGGCCTGCTGATGGTTCTGGGATCTAATAGAAGACGGCAACTGGGTTTCAGGAAGAGCTGTTTATGCACGGTGGACAAATGGGAACTGTAGTGTAATTATGCGGGGCGGGGGGGTTGGGAGATATGATGCAGCCAGTCATCAAACGAGGCAGGCAGGCGGGCTGGCCGTCGGGGTGGGAGGTAGATGTGACTCAGGGCAGATCTTACTCACTGAGCATCCGTCCTGCCTCCCTTACAGGGACATCTGTCTGAGAAAACAGACGAGAGGAGACGTGATGCACACTTGAACTCAGAGACACATGCATGCAAACATACATCAACAAAGATGCAGAGAAGAAGCATTCGTTTTTTATTGCTCTGTTAGATCCATCTGTATGGTCATTACTGTCTGTATGTGTGTGTCTGTACATGCATGAATGTGCGTTTAATCGTGCAGCCCCAGCACAATCTTCTGACAGCCCGCTTGGCGACAGAGGGCAGCGAATCTGACACCTGAGAGCCCAGACGAAGGCTGAGGAGTCTGGGATGCTCTCTGCGGCTCCTCGGAGGGGAAGAGGCAGGCTCTTAAGACTGCAGATCAATCACACTGACGCTTTCTTTCAGAGCATCATTTAAAGAGAAAATTGATAAAGCAATTATTGCTACCCTACTTTTTTTTTTTTTTTAACAGTTTGATAACTTGAGTTGTTGCAAAATTAAGTTGACTCTCATTGCTGCAGAGCGTGTGCAAAAATAGGCAATCAGGCAGATAATTTAGTAGAAATGAATCACAAAGCATTGTAATATATGACTTCCAGTGAGTAATTGGAGAGACTACTAGAGGATAAACAGAGCTACAGTAAAAAGAGCTTTTTCTGTATCCTTGTATTTATATATACTGTAAGTCTTGTGTTAATAATTTCAGTTTTGTCTGTCAGTGTCTCCACTCAAACTACAACTAGCAACTACAAATGTCTAACGTTGCACCAGTGGTGGAAGAAATACTCAGACCTTTTACTTAAATAAAAGTACAAATACCAGTCTAAAAATACTGCATTACAAGTAAAAGTCGTGAATTCAGACTGCTACTTAAGTAAAAGCACAGCAAGCAAAATGTTTCTTTTTAAAAGTAAAAGTATTTATTATGCAGAACGGCTCCTTTTAAAGTGTTATATTCTTATTTTTATCACTAACAAATACATTTTAATGTAGTTCTTCAATTTGGAGTCAATGTAGATAATTTATATACTACTGGATAGATTAGCTGTGAATTTCTCCACTGTGAGACTATTAAAGGAATATCTTATCTTATCTTATCTTAGTAGTACTTTAATTCATCGTATCATGAAAGCATATGTTAAGTTAAGTATGTTAAGTATGGAATACTCATGTAGTGAGTGAGTAAAGTTACTTGATTATATTCCACGACTGAGTTACACTCCTCCCAACATAACACTGCTGCTCTGTTAGGCCTGTCGAACGCATTTCGGAGAGATTTTCAGCAACAGCAGACTGCTGCTGATGAGCTGTCTGGAGATTGTGACCCTCGCAGCGAGGCCTCAGGGATTAGCATGTTGCTCTAATCTGGAATCAGCCAGTGAAGAGATTTATCTGCTGTTAGGCTAGCTAGCATTAGCAATGTTAACTCTCAGATCCAGCGAGGATACGCAGCTTTAATGCTGTTAGCATGCTAGCAGCTAGCATTGTTTGGTGTAGTTTTTTTTTTTTTTTTTACTTTAATAAGAAAGTTTAATAATAATAATAATAATAATAAATAAAATGAAATATATTTTAAAAATGTTAGGTATACTTCTTTAAAAATACTAAGAAAGTTCAATAATAATAATAAATAAATAAAATGAAATATATTTAAAAAATGTTAGGTGTACTTCTTTAATCATGTCCCATTTTTCATTATAAAAATTGTAGTAAATATAATTCACAGTATAAAAACATCAAAATAAAACAAATTATACAACAAATAACACAATGTATGGAAAAGAAAATAATAATAGTAAAGTAAATAAAGTTAATAAATGTTAGGCGTCATTTTTTTTTATACTTTATTAAGAACATTTTTTGTTACATGAACTATACATGTTCCATTTTTCATCATAAAATTATACTAAATATGTTTCACAGTAAAGTATAAGAAATTAAATTATACAACAAAAAACAAAATGTAGGGAAAGGAAAAGAATAATAATATAATAATATATTTAAAAATATGAGGTGTAGTTCTTTAGTTGTCATAGTTCTTGTTACATAGCATATACTATATATACAGTAGATATGTATATATATATATATATATATATATATATATATATATATACATATATCTGTATACATATATATATATATATATACACACACATAATGTGAAGTGTATTTTTTTTTAATTTTATTCAATAAGGTTGGCTGTATACATGTTCCATTGTTTCATTATAAAGACAATTGTAATAATAATCAGAAATAAAGTATTTTTTCAAAATGTTAGTCGTGTGGTTCACACATGAAAAAAGGGACATCGAGGTTTTGATTTTTGTGGAGTCACACTTCATGAACGCTGCTTCTTTTTTCAAATGCAGTGTTTTAAAGTCAATGGTGTGGGTTTTTTTTAAACCTTCTTAGAGTCGTTTATGTTTTCCTCGTAATAATCTGCAGTCTGCTACAGGCTAACTTCCAGCTGAGAGGTTCATTAGATAATAGGTGTGCCGCTGCCCTACAAACACACAAAACCCTAATAAACTCTGAGCCGTTGAGCTACTGTGAAGTTCAGCAGACACCAAATCAGATTAGGCGCATAATCTATCAAGTGTTTTACCGTTTCCTTCCTCAGTGAATCTGCCTCTCTTGTCGCCGAGCTCATAACACTTTGTTCTCTTTCGTTATGAAGCATGAGCTCCAATAATAAACCTACAGAACACGTTTTATGTCAACCATCTCGCCTCTCCTTCTTGACAATGTCCCCTTCGTGTTAAGTTTTAAATAGATGAAAGTAAATCTCAAGCGTGACTCAGTTTGTGTATTATGTTTTCAACATGACTCGACACGCTCCGGATTAAAGGTAGCTGCTCCCAGGAATGAGCGCTATGTTCTTAGTAACCTACTTTAAATGTTTAAGTCAGGTTTCTGCTTGTTGTTTGTTCCTCTGTCTCGCCCCAAAAAATAATGATTCAGTCATTTATGTTGGCATTTTATCAGAACGGTTCCAGTACTGTTTATCGGTATGGTGAGAGAGCAGGTGATTTTTTAAGATCCCTTTTATCTACACAAATATTAATTGTGTTTGATGTTTTAGGGGGAAAAAAAGTGGGAAAATATGATGAAAAGAGCTTAGCTCTGTTCTGGGTGGTTTGTAAATTCCCCCCACCCACTCACATCTCACATGAAAAAGAAATTGTCCCATGAGAACTGCAGAATTGTCATCTCTCGGTCAGTCAACAGAGCGTCATCTCAAGGAAACAGTCACTCTGCTGTGTCAACAGTGACAGAAAACTTCCAGGGCGTGGCTGCGACTCACCCCGTGTCCTCTGAAACACACGCAGAGCTCACAAAACACTCATAATTCAGCAAGCAAGAGCAACTGAAAATCTAACTCCCATTAGTCTGTTTAGACTCATTGTGATTGTCGGTATGTACACGCATCCGCTCTCCTCCTTCGGCCTACAACAATCTGACATGTCTCCTACTTATCTGTCTCAGTTTACTTCCACTTGATTGATTTTCTCACCCCGTCTTCCCTTCCCGCTTTAAGCTGTGTGTGTAGAACCAGAGGAAGGTGTAGGCATCCTTCGTTACTGACCCAATCAACCTTACAGACTTTTATATTTAATTACTGCTGAGTAAGAGCAGCGCGCTGAATTATTAACAGGAAACACGGTTTATTTTTAGCAGGCGGGCCTCTCCTCTGACACTCTCCATTGGTTCGCCTTAGATGATGAAACCTCTTTGCAACCCAAAACTACCTTCAGAACTTCACTATTAAGTTTATAGAAATAAAGCTCATGGGGAAACACTTATAGCTGCGTTGGCTGCCTCTGGCTGATTGGGTCCTCTATCACTTTGCTGCTTAATTGGTTTGGTTTACACAGTTGCGAGTAAATTCATTTTGGTAATATCCCAGCTGAGCCGGCAGTGCAGTTGCACTCCAAACACAGAAGACTTTGTTCTCGTCAAAAACCGGATGAGCAAATGATTTAAATCCTCCTTTTGTTCGGGGTTGAGTGATCTGGCACCCACACCTCAGGACTCAACGTCCCCCCTCACACACGCATCATCCCCCAGGGGCTTTTGATACACCCTTTTCAAGTCATATTTCTGCCCAACAATACCTCCGTTGTGTGTGCTTCTATTCTGCGTGGGACCACTTGATGACTGAGTGTGTCTGTCACACAAAAGACAACTTCCCTCTGCTGTCACAAGGCCAATGGGCTTTCCCGCTCTTCGGGTACATGGCACATCTCAGCGTTTAGGTAAAGAGAGTGGAGAGAGAACAATAATGACAGCTTAGGCCTTTCCTGCTCCAGTCATCCAGATTGTTTTTTCCACCATGTTGGAAGTCAAGGGCGGGAGAAGAGAAGATGAACTTCGATTCACCCTCATCATGCCTCTTCTTTAATTCAGTTGCACTCAGCTATGCTGCAAGTCTCTGATGTGTCTTGTTAGCTGGATTTACGAAGTGGCCTCTGATGAAAACAAGGGGGGCATTGTCAGTTTAGGAATCCCCTCTCTGATAGGGTTGAGTATTTGTCTGCCTTAATAGATTGATCTTTATCTCATACTTTCTTCTTGTCCCACTTCCTCCCTCATGCGCTGGCTTCCAGCCAACCTCGCATAGTGTATTAAGCTCCACCCATTTATGCAAGTTTGCAATCTGAGCTTGCAGCTTTTTTTGTTGTTGTTTCCTCTTTTTTTTTTTTTTTTTGCCCTTCCTGACAAATGGCAGTCACATTGTCAGATTATGCATGTGTGTGTCTGTGCGCGCTGTCTAAGTGTGTGATGGCAGCTTAGAGAAACAGGGCAGCGGAGCGCTGCACAGACAAGGCAGAGCACATCAATAACACGACAGAGGTGAGAAGCACTGGAATATCTTGCCTTCTCTATCTCTGCTCCTGTTTGTCTGCGTCGGCTCGCTGTCTTTATCGCTCCCTCTCATCCTCCCTCCTCCTCGGCTGTCTCCTCTGCTCCCTCTGTCTATTCCCCCCCCCCCCCCCCCCCCCCCTGCAGTCTTGAGAGTGTGTTGGAGCCGGTAGCAGGTACAGCAGGAGCCCATTAGTGCAGAGCCCCGCTCTGATTGGATGAGCCGGAGAAACCGGGAGACTGCCTCTGAATAATTGATGTGCATTGTGCAGACGCTGGACAAGGGGGAAAAAAAGACAGATCAGAGAGCAAGGGAGGAGAAAGAGAGTGAGCAAAAAGACAGGAGAGGAAGTAGGAAAGAAAGAGAGTGAGCAGCGTAAGGGATATGTGCAGAGAGAGTAGAGAGTGATAAGACGCAGGCAGGAGGCTTGGAAGCAGCAAAAGCTTTGAGAGTTGCCACTGGCCTCTGCAGGAACAGGAGCATTTGTGACACTTGAGTCTTTTCTCTGCGCTATGAAGGGAATAAGATGAGATGTGCAGGGACTTTGCTCGGCTCTGGGTAAGTGTGTGTGTGTGTGCTGTCCATGTGTATATCTCTGCACTAAGTTATTTGGTATATTATTTGAGTGTGTTTGCATGCATGGGGCAGGACCAGGGGTTAACACAGGCCAGCCGAGCAGCTGATTAAGGTCTAAGATGATGTAGTTGAAGCAGAATTAGTCTGGTTTTCTCTTTAAAGTGTACAATCGCAAAACTTTTCATTTCAACTGTGCTTTGACATTGTTGTATCTGTTGTTCTGTAGCGTAGGCCATAAATAAATGGGCTTCTTTCCTGTCTGGTGTGCTAGTGGTGTGACTGTAGTCTAAAGCACTGGCTGCTCACACAAGACAGGATCAGGGCAGATCAGCTGACCACAGGTTGACCTACATGCTGTTCTGTCGTAGGGTTAGTCTGAGTGGGTTTTGTCTGTGTGCACTGTGCACAAGCATACAGTGCATTGACATGTGTATTGGTTCATTTCTGGGCTGTGTGGGTGAGAGTTACAGTTGAGGTTATGGTTATGTTTTGGTCTTCATGTCTTGTATTAAGGCTGGGCGTTAAAAGTTCTGGGTTTCTTAAGGTGGCTTTAAATTTCAGGGGATTGTAGGCCATGTTTAGGGTTAGGGAAGAAAGCTTTGAGTTGTGAAATAATTCCTTCACAAAGATAGAAGAACAAATGTGGTTTTGTCAGTTTGCATTTACCATAGTTTATTTGACATTACACACATTCAAATGCCTAAATGACTCATGTCTATTGCTGTAAAGAGGTAAGATTTAGTGAGACCAAGTGACAAGGCAGGCAGCAAAATACAGTACATTCAACATCTTCCTAAAGGTGCACATATCCATGTCTTTTGTAATGCAAGTGTATGTGCGTTATGTGTTTTTATGTCTCTTGTTGCATAAAGGAAATAAAAAGGACATGAATGAGTAAAGGGCAGTCGTGGGCACTACAGTCAACCTTGATGGCTCTTGCAAATGCCAAAACAATCCTCCATTGACTTGTGTAGAAAACTCTATAACAATACGACTTCCAGCTCACTGCCGTGGAGCTGCAGCAGCACTTCCTGTTAGCCCGAGCAGGGTGTAAACCGCTGAAGCCGTCTGCATCCTCAACCTCACAGCCACATGCAACCGCTCTCTCCCGCCTTCCTCCTCCTTTCTCTCTCTGTGGCTCTGAAGTTTTGTTTGCATCGCTTTACTCTGACCTCCTGTGACTGCATTCGAAGCACTTCTCATCAGCCTGTTTAGTGACTCATTCACGACATTTGACTTTGAGCTGTATGTTGTACGTCCTATGCGTTTCTTTTTCTTTTTTTGCAGTTTGTTTCCCCTTTTTTCTGTGAATCATTGCCATGCTTAGTTGACATCCGTCCCCCCTCCTGCTGAAAGCAAGTAGCAAAGTAAAGTCGTGTGATAATTGAGGGAGGATTTTCTGGTAGGTCCAACTGATGCCAGTGACTGATAGCGAGGGTGGAGCTCTCGGCGCCCCGGGCTACGCACTATTCTTGCAGGATGTGTTTCCGGAAGCGCTCGTAAAAATTCTTCAGTCTTGTTGGTCACTTTTCATATCTATTAGCTTCAGTTAAGGTGTGTTGACACTTCTCGTGGCCACTCCTTTACTAATTACTTAACTAATTTACTTACTTCCTTTACTAATTCACCTGTTAAAAAAGGCCACAGCTAGAATTTCATCACTTTTTAATCACAGATTTGTCTTATGAAACAGCAGGCCCGGGAAATCTCACAGTTTTTGATTTGTGTTTTTTCACCCTAATTATTTCATAGAAGGAACAACAGCGCGAGATGAAAGACATTATTGTGGAAGTTTAGACAAGTGGCGTGTCTGGTTATAATTAGGCATGTGATATTTACTAGTTCCCCTCCAGTGGTGAGAAGCTGCGCGTGGCCGATAAGAGCGGTTCATTCACAGCTTGCTGCTCTCTGATGCTCTTTCTTGCTGTGTGAGGTGCTTTACTGTATAAGCACTTCTTTTCCACAAAGCCCAGACACTGACTGTTTGTTTACTCACCATCACACACCTTGGTTTCCATGTTTACTTCTATTTTTTTCCTGTTTTTGTCTGCTCACACACCTATATGTATTTCCCTGTGTACTTTGAGTGCAGCTGTGCGACTCAGATGTGGATAATGGGTGTGTGTGATCACATGTAGGATCATTGCCATAGTTGTGACAGTCCTCTGATACAGATGTGGGAGGCCGTGACCCCGAGCTTAGCACTGTAAGCAGGACGCGCTGCTGACTCACAGAGCATCTGATGCACCTGAGTTTCATATCCCAGCGAGGATGTAGGTCATATCCATAGGTCAATGCCGTGACCCCTGTCATAGCAAATGTACCCAAAGCAAACCTGTAGTTCTGTGTAACTGACGTGGTCTTGTTCTGTCGCACACTGGCATCACAGGATCTAGAAAATAATACCTCATCAAGTAGCGCTGCAACCACTAGGTGATGGAAGGCAAGTTCATCAGCAACCATTTTATACTCACTTCATGTCTGAAGTCATTTTTCTTTTCTGCTTTTTTCTGTTTTATATAATTGTAAACTGAATACCTTTTGGTTTTGACTAAACTGACTATTGTTAAGGCTATTTTGGCACTTTTTGATTTAACAAGAAAAACTGCAACTTGTTAATTGCAGCCCTAATATCAAGAGACTTTGCAGGGAGTGGGAGGAGTTCAGGCCAGGGTACACTATATTTTTACCTCTTTTCAACTTTACAGAGGGAATATTTTAGGGTGCAAGTGTGTGTTTGGTGTTATGAATAAATTGGGGAAAATGTTAAAGACCAGTCATTCCTTTCCTAAGTAAATTTGTAAATGGATAGACTTAGCATATAGATAGCATGTAGGATTTAGCGCCATGTAGCGGTGAGGTTGCAGATTGCAGCCAACTCAAACTTCTCCTGTGTGCCAAGCATGTAGGAAAACCACGGTGGCCGACCTGAAAACACAAACGTCCCTATCTAGAGCCAGTGTTTAGTTTGTCTGTTCTGGCTACAGTAGAAACATGGCGGCCGGCTCCGTGAAGCGGATCCACTCCCTATGTAGAACAGTCCATTCTTATGGTAAGAAAAACACAATGATTTTTATTTTCTGGTGATTATACACTAAAGAAAACATACTTATATGCAGTATAATTATATTCTATTATCTGCCAATAGATCCCCAATGAGCTTTGTGTTCTGGTGCTTGTCCTTCATAGTCCCTGACTTGTATAACGGCACACAAACAGAGTATCTGACTCATGAGAACAACCATTTAAAGCTGCTGTAAATAGTACACTAATATACTAATCTTTGCAGCGAGCGTCACTCTAGCTCAGTTTGACGCGGCACGCCCCACAATACATAAAGAATCTAATAGACTGTGTTTGTTGTTGTTTTTGTGGCCACGTGCGACATGGAGATCCCACATTTCTCACCCGAGAGCTCCGACATTTTGCACCTTTAGTCCGATCCAGCCGTCAGTCATACTGCATTATGTTTGGTGTTCATGCTGATTCTTCTTATGACTCTGCCCCGTTTAAAAATGTGTAATTTGAACCCCACAGAAACCAGCACCTGCAGGAGATGTCAGAGTGACTCAGGTAGAGCTATACCCTCCCTTCTGGGCTGCAGCATCTCTTTGGCTTGTGACCCACACACACATCCTGGGGAGGAGGGGATCTGCCCACTCCCTCCATCTCCACCTGTCCTCTGTCTAGCATCCTTCCATCCATCTTCTCCCCCCTCTGTCCTCGTGTCTGGTGTACTGCCAGAGGTCGTGGATGAAATTCTGTCAAACCAGCCACATAAGAAAACTGTAACAGAAAAAAAAAGGGAAAATACGTAAAATTAAAAAGTCAATCAAAATAACACATCTGAAGTTGGAGGCTGTTTCACATTTGGAATATTCTGATCCCTGTGAACACTTAGTTACATTAAAGGCCTGGTTTTGGTTGAGCGTGATTGCCGACACAGAGCCGTCTCTCTGCAGGGCATGTTTGAGTTGTTCTGCCTCTAAGCTGTTGAGACTAAAGCCCATTTGATATGCTCTTCTCTTGGAAGAAGTTGGCTGAACAGAGAGGGGGCAGGATGGGGGATATCATTGACTGCTTAAATGGCTTCCATTACACTTCTGCAAAAAGCATGACTTTTTTTTTATTATTTCGCAGGATTTTATATGCCCTCCATAGCCGTCTTTTGCATAATATTTTGTACCCACACAGCACAGACATACCTGCCAGTGTTTTACAGACCTGAATATGATATCTATTATAAATTGCTTCTTTGTTGTCATCCCACACATTGTCTCAGAAGGCTTCTATGTCTAGTGCTGCAGTGTTCATGCTCAGAAAGTGTAATTTTTCATGTAGTATTTCCTCCTTTTGTCTTGTGTTGTTCTCAACAAAACTACTAAGAGCTGCATGCACGATATTACATGTACGCCTGGCGTGTCCAGTGTTGTTAATCAGAATTTGGCATGACAGCCAGATTGGTAATTTCAGGACCAGAGTTGATATATTTAGACTTATTAAGTCTTGTATAATTCGCAATGCTCTTACAGAATATGACACAAACTTCTATATGGGCTTTTTTGCAAACCAACCTAGTTAGCTGTATAACTGAGCCTCTAAGTTCATACCTTGAGCATGCACAGTAACATCCCGAGTTTGCAGTGAATATAGTAGTTCATTCCGCTACACGCAAGATGTCTTTTTTACCACTCAGTTTTACAAAACCTCCTCCGTGCCATTCATCGCCACCAATCTTTGCTTTATGTTATCATCTGAACAAATGAGGTCGCAGCAGTCACATGTAACATCTCCTTTACCAGAGCTTTCTTGGATGTAGCACCTAAAATTTGAATTTGATAATACAACAAAAGCCGTCACATGATGCCATATCAGTAACATATCGCTAATGCCTTATCAATATCATGATATGGTCTTCATTCTCAAGAGGAACCAAGTGCACATCCAAGTGCCTTTTTCTTGTGTTTGATTTGGGGAAACAAACAATCAGTTATTGCTTTTGAAAATACTCTGTAGCAGTAAAGGAGTTTTTGTAATACACTTAAGCTGTCACATTTGCTGTGGTCAAATACTCTGTGATAAAGTTGTTGTTTTTTCCGCACTTTGTCATATTTAAAGGCAGAGTGTGTAGAATTTGGCAGCATCTAGTGGTGTGGCTGCAGATTGAAACCGGCTGAGTACCCCTCTGCTCCTTCCTCCTTTTCCAAGACCGTAGTAACGTGAGCCACCGAGTGTAAACTCACGGTAACCCCAGAGACCAGAGACCAGACTCGGAGACCATCCTTACCATAATGACACTACTTTAGTTGCAACAGAACGACGGTACCACGGTTTTGCACTCTGTGGCTCACACTACTGCAGTTTCACAAGTGTGTCGGAGAACTACAGTGGCCTTCAGGTAACGTAAAAGCACAAAAGGCTCTCGCAAGAGCCAATGTTTGGTTTGAGCAACATGGTGGACTCCATGAAGAGAACCCGTTCCCGATGTAGATATGAAGAGTTCATTCTAAGCTGACGAAAACACAAGTCTTATTTTCAGGTGATTTTACACTAATGAAAATTTTTTTATGAATGTTATATTCTATTTCTGCTAATAGATCCCGCCGAAATGTTACACACTGTTCCTTTAAGTGATTTTATGTCACACTTAGACTTGAAATATACTGTATTTCTGCCATGTTGGAGTGCCTGTGCAACTTGATCAACTAAAGTCATGGAAATAGTGCAAACACTGGTGTTCCAGACTAAGACGTGGTAGGACTTTATTATTATTATCATTATTATTATTATTATCCCAAAATTGCATTATTCTCTGTGCTTTGCAAGTTGCCCTTTCAACACAGAGGATGTCATGAGTTACTAACTTACTGATGGGGTGAAGGAGAGAATAAAATCAGTTTGCACCCACTGAAATTGCCATGTCAGTGTGTGGAGTTCACTTCATCGCTGGCATTCGACATGCGCCGGCACAAAATGAGGCCATTTTTAGCGAGTTCTTCTCTACTCTAAAGGCCAGTCGCTCTGTAAAACTAAAATTATGCTTCCCTGTGTGGTCATATAATAGGTTTTGTTCGGTAATTCACACCTGGGAACTGTGACACTCTGCTGCTGGCCTCAGCACCACCCTGAAGGTGTCAAGTGTTAACTGCCTGGCTAAAGGGCACAGCAGTTCATGTGAAGGCGAGGGTGTCTTAGTCACCTTCACAAACTTGATGTACCCATTTGTTGTGTACACGAGTGGCAGATCAAGGGCTTCACACTTAAATCATATCAGATGTTAAACTGAATTATGTTGGGGTGCACGCATTTAAAGTGTCCTCGAATCAGATCTGTCACAATTTAACAGGCAAATGATATGCTCAAAGGCTTTTACCACACACAGATGCTCACCCGCACAATGCGTAGATTCAGAGTTCATCTGAGTTCATAGTAATTAGCATTGGGGTTTCCTTGTAAAAGAGGACTTGTACACACACTCTGTCATTAGTTAATGGGCCTTGCAGCCTGTTACCAGGGCTTTATTCTCCCTCTCTGCTGCTCCCAGAGGGGCTGAGGTGAGGTGAGAATGAGCCAGGGCTTCTGCTATCAGTCAGCCATACAGCATTAAATACAGCCTGAGTGAGGAGGGCCCATATGTCTCTGGGCATTACTCAATTAAAAGCTGCAGCTTATGAGAAACGGAGCAGTTCGGACAGGGTCAGGTTGCTCTCTCTGCTGGCAGAGGACAGAATGGACCACTTGTGATGAAGAGGTCTCTGTGTCAAGGCCCATTACATGGAGAATACTTTGAAAACACCTCAACACAACATGGCAGCTTCAGACTGAAGGCCCCGACACACCAAACCAAAGAACTAGCGGCGATGAAGGCCAACTGTTGCGTCGCCTCACGTCGCCTTTGTCTTGGCCATCAAGTTGTACTTAAACACTCTGCAAAGAATACTGCTGACGGCCAGTTAGTACGAACATTCTGCGCCTACGTGAGATGATCTAACTCTCCGCACCACTCTTGACTCGTTGGCTTGCTTTCCCAATTTCCATTTCTCTTCTCATGCACTGATTAGTTTAAGCTGAACAGCCAACCAGAGCGATTTCTCTCACCGACGAGCCCCGCCGCCGATTCAACACACTGAATCGAAGTCTAGAGCTGACGGTGAAGGACACACCGCAAAAAATAGGTCGACGGTTGTTCACCGACAGCCCCAAACTGTTTGACGGCTTTGTGTCAGGGCCTTAAGGCTCAAGTGTCATGAGTGCATTTCAATGTCTCCTCTGCTTGTAGTTTAAAGATATGAATGGTGAGATTAGCCTAGATGAACTCAATTACCAGATTTCTATGGGATCAGCAGCAGCTTCTCTCAAAAGGTAGAGAAATACACCTTTAAACATCTCCAAAGAGGGATGGCGTGTCTAAATAAACTATGATGTAATTCCCATGATTTAATAGACACAGATGTCATAAAGATGCTGTAATAAACCAAAATACATATACAGGAGCTGCTTCTCTTTACAAGGGTGTAAGAAAATATCGATACATATGAGTATTGCGTTATGATTTTGTGGGATACAGCATCAATTCTCCAAAACACTTTATTGATTTTTAAATAACCTCTTAAAAATCCATCAGCTCAGCAGACATACCTGCTTTTTTGCATGCAATACATGTGTTATTTTTGCCTGTACTAAAAGAGTATATTTATGGTGTGTCTTTTTTCCTAAGACAGTTTTCCTAAAGTTAAATTTAAAAAATTTCAATATATTACCTTGCTTACAGTATCACAATATATTGAATCATTACCCATGTATCACGATACATATCATATCGCAAGATTTTTGTTTCAGACATATTGTTGTAGTTGGGGTTTTGTAAGTACAGTAAAAACTTACGACTTCAAACCCTCAGCGCAGGAGAAGGCGCCTTCAGGCAACACTAGCACAAGCTCCTAATGTTTCATACTGTGGCTACAATCTCTCCGCTTTCTTTACCCAACTGTAAACTGTCGTGTCAACACTTTATCAAGTAGCACTGACATTCTGCAGAGCTGCTACTTGATCCTCTGGATATCCAGTGTTTGGGCGAAGATAAAATCACCATTTAACATTCAAGCTGCATGCAGAGACTCAAGAAAAAACTTCCCTTCATCTATCTCACTCTGTGTGAGGAGAAAAACTAACACCATTTCCCTAAAACTCTCTTTGATCGCGCCTGTTGCCCAATTTGCTCATCACAAACCAAAGTTTTAGGTCCACATTGAGGGGAAAAAAATCCGAGATTTGGAAAAGAAAGGCATATAATATAGCAAGAAAAAAATTTTCAATATTATAACGTAGTAATTTTACATGTTCCCCATAGAGGGGAAATAGAGCAGCATGTGTGAAAATGAGGAACATGGAGCATCTTGCGAAATTATACTTAAGTTTAGGTTTCACAAATAACAAAATACTTTATCTTTTGTCACAACAGCACCACATTATCAGAAGTATCTGGACATTGAAAAGATTATGTGAGAAACTGTTTACGCCGAAGAAAGACCCACATGGACCTGGGGGAAATTGCCTCTTTTGTAGAGAAGGAATGGCTGGCAGTATTATTCTCGTACTATTACATCTTTTTTCTTGTGAAGTTATGACTTTATTCTAGTAATATTACAACTTTTTCTTTGAAATAGCAGACTTTTTTCTTGTAATATTATGACTTAATTCTCAAAATCTCTGATTTTTTTCCCCCTTCAGTGTGGCATTAATACTCGTTGTAATCTTGAGTTAAAAAATCTCAGGATTCAGTTCGCCGTGATTCAACATGTATCACGTAACTCTTCAGTTCTTCTACCTTTTATTACAGTCTGCATAGTTTTAATAAGCATTGTATAAGCAACTTTTCTACGACTGTGCACATGGAAGCCAGCGGTACGGCGGTGTGGAGTGAATAAGGATTTAACAAAGAGGCTTTAAGTAGTTGACCTTGGCTCATCTCCAGCAAGTAGCCATTCAAGCCTTCAGCAGAAAAAGTATGATTTAACTGCACAAGGTTTTAGTGTAAATGAAACAGGAATTAATGGAAAGATGAAAGAGAAGTGTAGCAAGACCTTGCTTTATATTCTCCTTTATTTTTTTTTTTGCTGTTGGCTCGATTGTCTGTCTTGGCTCTTATTTTCCATTAGCGTAGTTAACAAGACGTCTTTAATAATAGTGTAGACAGGTGGATCACAATAGAACTTCAAGTTTTCAACAAAAAAGCTGACTGAGAGGAATGTGGGTGTGTACAGTGTGTGAGATGGGTGTTTAACACACCGTGAGAGGCAGCGAAGTTGTGGGTGTGTGATGGCGTTGGCAGGGGTTGTAACACAGGGGGAATGCGAGGTGAAAACAAGGTCATGTACACTGCACTAAGCTTACTAAATATGCACATAGCCCAGAGCGGACACTCACTGCATTATGAATATACTTCTGGTCTTGGCAGCTTGTTAGATTTGGTGGCTCGTAGCCACACTGATATGATAAGTCACCACCGCTCCCTTCTCTACCTCTATCTCTCTCCCTCTCTCTGTGCGACTCCATCACTTGTGCTTGGAGCTGATCTTTAGGTCTAAATGGTGGGTTGCCAGTTGAAGAGACAGTCCCTCGGTGCAGAGGTGGTGATTTAGTGGGGAGATAAGCTCTCCGTAATGGCAGGGTGGAATAATTCCTCTTTAACTGGGAGGCTTGGCTCTCTCCACCCTGCAACAGAAAATGTTACTGCTCCTCTTCTTCATTCTTTTCTCTCTTTCTTTCAACATGATGCATTGTCAGCTCAAGCACTCAAGACTCGGTGTGTTGTTAAGTACTGGTTACAGATGTCACAACTGGTTAATTTTTCCCATTACACAACCATGTTTTTATTTCTATTTAACTTACAAGGCATTTTGACAGACATTTCTTGTTTGTTGCCTTGTAAATCCTCGCAATTCAATGGCAGCTTCAGTGTCACAGACTGCTTAAACCTCACTATTTCTTCGGGGCACAAACATAAAACAAAAAACAAAAACTCTACATCTTGAAACCCCAAACCTGGCAACAACAGCACTTTCTAAAAGCTGGTGTATCTGGGTCTACAAGGCTAAAAATAGCATCGTAAATTATTAAATTAATAGTGAACGCTGTAACCTTTCTTTATTTGTCTGTCGAGACAACTTTCTACAATCGAGAGGCAGCATGTGTTTAAATAAGTCACGCGACTCTGATCGATCCAAAAATGACAAGTTGATTGGCATCTGAAAAAAAAAAATAAGAAAATAAAATTGGCACAATAAGAAAAAAATATCTCTTGTCTTCATGAAGGCTGCACGGTTTGATTAGTCCTCAGAGATGTGAGAGGACATGGAGCGTGTGGAGACGAGTGATGTGGTGATGAGTGGAGGAGAGTGAAGACATAAAAGTTTCTTACTTCCTATATAAAGTAGATCACATCTGTAACCCCAATCGCTCTGTCTCTGTCTGCCTCTCGCGCTCTGCTTCAACCTCTCCCTCTCTGTAGCAGAAAAACTGGGAGGTCCTTTGTGTTGTAGAGAGATTTCAGTTTATATTTTATACTGCAGGTAGAGATGATGTGATGTAACTATAAAATCCTCAAAGGCAAAATAATCAATCTAGGTTTATTGAGTTAGGCTGCCCCCTGGAGGCTTTAGCAGTAACTCCTGGCTGGATTGCTCTGGACACAAGCGTACGATTCGGCACATTGCACTGTTAAGAGACCTGACAGGGTAAAGCCCTTCATTTGAGGTTGACATTATTAAGTGTGAAGATGAAAACAAGGAAGTCCAGTTGTCCTCTATGTGATCATTCACACACAAATGCCGCATGAATGCTCAGTGCAGGCTCATTGTTCATGCCGAAGAGAGACTAACGCATCCTGTGCATACGTGTGTGTGTGTGTGTGTGTGTGTGTGTTTCCCTCGCAGCCCTGCTGTCGTCGTGGTGCGAGGAGCTGGGTCGTCTCCTCCTGCTGCGTCACCAGAAGAGCAGGCAGAACGAACCGCAGGGAAAAGTCCCCATGCAGCCCAGCATGAACAGCATGAAGCCCGGCCTCACACACAGGTCAGTGGGGAGTCTCTTCCTGTCACATGAATAAAGACTGTGCTTACCTCACAGTAAACCCACATTCTCAGTTTAGTTCAAGATTGCTGTTTTTCCATCATACCATAATGTATCCCAGAAAAAAGAGTAAAAAGAGGAGTATCAACAGCATCAAATCAGCAGATGCTGTTGATACTCCTCTTTTAAAATGAAGTTAATTCTGCCGTTTCTACCCATTTGCTTGTTATTGCCCATTTAATGTGGTACATAAGACACATCCAACTATTTTAATATCATTTGTATTGAATCCGTTGATACTTCAACTGCCTGTCAATGCTGTCTGTCAGTTGTCTGTTACTGTTGGCAACAGTGAGATAAACTCAGTCTGACAGCTGATATGAAACTTTTTCTTTTTTTCATTGTGAGGAAAAACTTTACACATTAAACGGGTTAATAAACAGAAGTAAACATAACATACATACATGACAATAGTCTCTAAAGCTATAACAATTAATCAGTGAATCAGTTAGTTGCCAACTATTTAATTAATCACCAACTATTTTGATAATTGAATAATCAGTTTGAGTAATTTTTAAGGGGAAAAAATATTTTTTCTTAAATATGAATATTTTCTGGTTTCTTTACTCCTCTATGACACAATTTTCTGACATTTTATGGGCCAGACAGCCGGTTGATTAATCAGGAAAATAACCAACAAATAATCGACAATGAAAATAATCAATAGTTGCAGCCTCGGTGTGGTGTCTGTGTAGATGGGTGCTGTGGGTGTGTGTGTAATGAAATGGAGAGATGTAGGTGTAAGGGAAGGTGTAGAGAAAGAAAGAAGAGACAGGTAAACAAATGAGGAAGAAAGAAAAGGTTCCTAGAGCTTTGTCAAAGTAAATGTCTCATTTCTTTTTCACAATGCATTCCCCCAGATTGTACCAAATTAATTCATTACAGCTAACTAAGGTTCACTTTACTATCTTTAAGAGATACTGTGTCTGTCTTTTCAGTTTAGTGCTTCTGTAATACACATGCCAAGACACAGAGGATTTGTGATGTTTAGAGAGGAGCCAGGATTACTTTGAGTGGAGCTGAGGTGATCTGGGGTGGAGGGACAAACCGGCAGGGTAGAGAGTACTGAGAAGTAATGTTTCTGGAGAACATTGTGTGCTCAGGCCTCTCTCAAAGAAGAAGAAGAAGAAAGCCTGGAGTTAGCCAGCAGTCCTGTTTGCCTCTGCTGAGGATCTTGGTGTAATGTTGTGCCTTTGTGAGGAAATATTGAACAAGTCGTCCATTCCAAGAGCTAACCTCTGAGCGAAAACAAGCCGCTCTCCAAAAACAGCAGATCCCTCCCACTCCACTGGCCACTTGCCTCTCCCCATGAGGATTTAGCTTGTTTATCATATGTAACAGACTCTCATATTTTGCTCTGATATTTGTTTTAAATTTGAATGTTAAACATTCCCCATCCACATCCAAAGACTTTTCAACAACTCCAAAAAATAATTTAATCATATTTAGTTTTTGCTGGTTTGTGTGGGTATGCAACTCCTCATCGGCTCATTTGGAGCGTTTTACTCATGTGCGGCCATTAGCAGATATCCTGGCTGAAAGCGTGTTTTGAAATTGTACGCCAAACGTTTCAAATTGCCTGACATTTTGGCAAGGGGAATTCCCAAATTATTCACATTTCTGGACGGACGTGCGACTCTGTCGGCTTTCTGTCGGCTCTTTTCTTGGCTGATCAAAACTTCAAGTGACATTAGGTTCATGTTTGTGTTTTGATCTACTTTCCAGTGATGGATCCTTTCCTTATGACTCAGTCCCCTGGCAACAAAACACCAACCAGCCCCCTGGGTCATTGTCTGTGGTTACAACAGTGTGGGGCGTGACCAATACGTCACAGAGTCAGGTATGTCCATGCATGAACAGCATCCAGTCTGCAATTATACTGTATACGTTCTAACACACAATCCGAGGTTAATCGGTTTTGTTTATTTTACAAACCTAATGGATGATTTATCTTCCTGTATTTGTTAAATCCAGGTGCTAGGCAACCCAATGGCGAATAGCAATAACCCCATGAATCCTGGAGGTAATCCTATGGGATCAGGTCTGTCCGCCAGTGCAGCGGGGCTCAACTCGCCCCAATTCAATGCTCAACAGCAACAGTTTCCAAACAAAGGAGGCGCCAACCAGCCGTACATGCAGCAGGGTATGTACGGCCGGCCTGGCTACCCTGGAGGTCCTGGGGGATACAGTGGGAGGTAAGAGACTGGATACGACTCTCCCTTTAAAAAGCAATAAAATTTAACCATAATGATTAAAACATGCGTTCTGTGTGTGTGTGTGTGTGTGTGTGTGTGTGTTTTTTTTTTTTTTTTTTACAGTTACTCTGGAGGCCCAAACCCTCCTCCAGGAGGTATGGGATTGAGCTCCCACACACGTCCTCCTGGTGACTTCACTCAGCCAGCCGCTGCTGCTGCAGCTGCTGCCGTCGCTGCCGCTGCTGCTACGGCAACAGCCACGGCAACGGCCACGGTGGCAGCTCTGCAGGAAACCCAGAATAAAGATATGAACCAGTATGGACAGGTATAGAACACACATGCTAATAGTTATCTACAGCTGTAACCACCAAATAGGTTCTAACATACAAATGTACACAGAAATCTGTCATCCAACCACCTGCTGGAGCCTATAAATAATCTCATTAAATGCGGGAACCTTCTGTTTTGCCTCCAGATGTGTTCTTCGTTCCAAATGGGCCCAGCGCAGGCCTACAATAGCCAGTTCATGAACCAGCCAGGCCCACGAGGCCCCCCCGGAGGTATGAATCCAGCCAGCATGGGATCAGCCATGAACAACCCCAACATGAGTGGACCTCCCATGGGCATGAACCAGGCTAGAACACCAGGCATGGTACCTTTTGGAGCTCACGGCCAAAGGATGCCTCAGCAAGGGTATCCCGGAGGACCGCGACAGGGTATGCCCATGCAGGGGATGAAGAGGCCATATCCTGGGGAGGTAAGTGGAAAGATCTGTTGATTCAAACTATCCTGAGGTTATGGGCTTTATTTTCCTTCAGGCTCACAGACAACACTAGGGCAAACACTGTTCCACTGGTTTTGTGCATCTGTGCAAGTTTCGTAATTTCCTGGCACCTTACGAACATGACAAAAAAATCTCCAAACCTTATTTTGCACCGACACAAGGACGGTTTCACTTTTATTTCGGCGTATTGGATAAATGTGGACTGTTAGTGAACAGTGTAGAAGAACAGCAGTTTAAAGGTTTTATTAATAGAGCGACCAGCTGCTTTTTGAGCAGTTGCAGAACTGAATTTCCCATTGATTTACTCCATTGACGTTTCAGGAAATCCTTTTATACAAGATGAATCGTGACTGTAAGGAGAAAGGTATGAGACTGTGTACATTATTATTTTAAGAGGGAAAGAACTATTCATCCCATAAACCATTGCAGCGACCGGCCGCCCTCGGGAGCTCCTGAAAAACAATCATATGTTTTTCGAAACAGATTTCGGTGAACTATTTTATTTAATAATTTATTTACTGTGTTTTTCTTAAAACAAGGTTGATATCATACAGACTTGTGATTTCTACAGGAGCACACAATTTAACAATCTTGTAGCGAGTCTACCTTGGATGGTTAGGACGTCATGGCTAATAATCAAATCCATAATTTAAAATTTGAATGGGATTTTCACTTCTGGAACCTCACTGTTGAGCTCTGGTAGCTTGTATTAAACGAATAACCAGCCGTTCCAACGTACTTAACTGCCTGTTTTGCAATGTACTTGTGCATTTTTGTATTATGGAACTTCATGTGCTTCATTGAGATGAACTCTCTATTTCACCTGTTGCTGCTTTTAAAGGGGATGAAAGTGAAAATGAAAATGCACATCAACTGTGCTGGTCACGCCCATTTGTGTTTGTGCCTGAATATTTTGCTGGTTTGCATTTTCACCCTATTTCAGGAAAATAGAGCCCAACGTTTCATATAGCACCTAAAACATGTTTTTTTTTCCTTTAACTCTCTTCCTTCAGGCGAGTTACAGTAGTCAGCAGTACGGGCCAAACAGTCAGTTCCCACCACAGCAGGGGCAGTACCCCACATCAAATGCCTCCAGGCCACTGTCGTCTCCTAACTACCCCGGCCAGAGGATGCCAGGGCAGCAGGGCCAAGGGCAGTACCCACCTGGCATGCCCATGGGCCAGTACTACAAGGTCTGTTCTGCCATACCATTTTTTACACAAACTTCTCCTAGAAGGGCCTATCCCAGAATGCACTGTGCAAAAGGCAGGGACAGATAGATCCCAAGTTTTAGTCACAGCACATTTTGGTATACAGTATGCCTGGAGCTACAAGGAACTATATCAAATTATTATCGCTCTTTATTCCCTCACAGCAAGAGCCCTTCAATGGTCAGAACACCAACTTCTCTGGAGGCGGATACTCCTATGGCCAAGGCAACGGGGTATGTTTTCAGCGAGACTTGATGCTAAGTTTGTGAAATGAGCTATGCAGATGTTTTCATTATTGCACTTTCCTGCCTTTTACAGCCCCCGAGGCCCGGTAACTACCCCCACTCCCCAGTCCCTGGAAACCCCACACCCCCTATGACCCCAGGAAGTAGTATTCCTCCATACCTATCGCCAAACCAGGATGTGAAGCCCCCGTTTCCACCCGACATGAAACCAAATATGACAGCACTTCCACCTCCTCCGAGTGAGTACCTGAGCAGCCCTGAAACAAGTGGTTGCTTTTATCCTTGTGCTCTTTTTATTTCATCTGCCGCATTGTGTGACTTTCCTCCCCATTTTTCTTTTCTCCCAGCTAATCCCAATGAGGAGCTACGGCTGACTTTCCCAGTCAGGGATGGAGTGGTGCTGGAGCCGTTCCGCTTGGAGCACAACCTGGCTGTCAGTAACCACGTCTTCCACCTTCGACCCTCCGTCCACCAGACCCTCATGTGGAGGTAGAACCACTACAAAAGCCTCCACTTCCATTATATTTGCATATTTCTCCTATTAGTCCATGGACTGCACCGCAATCGTTCTATCAGAAAGTTCCTGCAATAAAGCAGCTTTCTTTAAATCATATTAAAGAGTTAAAGAGGACCTATTATGCTTTTGTGCTTTTTCCCTTTCTTTTATTGTATTTTAGAGGTTTTTTGTGCTTTTAAAAGGTCTGAAAAGTTACAAAGCCCAAAGTCCACGCCAAAGGGAGTTACTCTCCCCCACAGAAACACTGCTCCTGAACTGCATGAAACACCTTGACTGATGTCCTGCCTTTTCTTCCGTAACATGGTGATGTCGCCAAGTAACACATTTCCATAATACCTGCCTAGCACCTAGTTTTGCACACCCTCAAACAAAGCTAGTTAGTGTGGAGCTGGAGCAGAGTCTGAACAGTTTGCTTCAGTTGACCAATCACAACAGTGGGCCAGCTGACCAATCAGAGCAGTCTGGGTTTTTTGGGAGGGAGTGGAGCTCAAACAGGGTGAAAAGAGGCGCTGCAGCTATGAGAAAAGTAACGTGTTCTTTGAACATTAAAACATAAACATGTTCTAGTATAAACCCAAAATACAAGTATGCACTTGAAAATACGCATAAAAGGTCCTCTTTAAACTAAGCAGTTGTTTTCAGCTAAATGCTCACAGACACATTATCAGTTCTATTATCGCTAAGCACTGACTCTGGTCTGATTACTCCCATAGGTCAGACCTTGAGCTCCAGTTTAAGTGCTACCACCATGAAGACAGGCAGATGAACACCAACTGGCCCGCTTCCGTCCAGGTCAGCGTCAACGCCACGCCCCTCACCATCGAGAGGGGGGACAACAAAACCTCCCACAAACCCCTGCACCTGAAGCACGTATGCCAACCTGGGAGAAACACCATTCAGATCACAGTCACAGCCTGCTGTTGTGTGAGTACAGCCTCTACTACTAACAGCACAGTACAGAAATGTAATTATACTAATTAATACTATACTAATAACATGATTTAGCTTAGTAAATGTGTTGCGCTCATTCGACTTTCCATTTGATTTTATTTTTATTTCTGTGTCCTTGTGTTGTTGTGCAGTCCCACCTGTTTGTGCTGCAGCTGGTCCACAGGCCATCTGTGCGATCCGTCCTCCAGGGGCTCCTGAAGAAAAGGCTCCTTCCTGCAGAACATTGCATCACCAAAGGTACTGCTCATTTTATCTCCTAGCACAGTTAATATGCATAAGTACATCTTAATTACACAAGCTCACACCTGTTTCTCTTTACGGTGCACTTTAAACAGGTTTTGAAGTGCACCTGCAACTGTTTACAAAGTAATACCTTCCCTCTGAAACGCTTTCTCTTTTTCAGTGAAGAGGAACTTCAGCAGCGTGGCGGCTTCGGCAGGCAGCACCACTCTCAACGGGGAAGACGGCGTGGAGCAGACGGCAATTAAAGTGTCGCTGAAATGTCCCATTACCTTCCGACGCATCCAGCTACCCGCACGAGGGCATGACTGCAAACATGTCCAGGTTTGTTCAGATTCACAGAAGCGTTAAAAGCTAATTGCTAATGTAGAGTTGTGTCGTATGTGGCTGTGAATGGAGAAGATGATTCTAATGAGATTTTGTGATGCATTTCTCTGCAGTGCTTTGATCTGGAGTCCTACTTACAGCTCAACTGTGAGAGGGGGACATGGAGGTGTCCTGTGTGCAAGTAAGTGAAAAACTTCACCAAAGACTTTTACACATGGGGGGCGTGACAAATAAACAGCTCGAAATGCAAAAAACTCGGCTATGAATATTATATGTGTAGGGCTTTTATTGTGGAATGTAAGACCAGACGGAATGGATCTAGTCTGTGCTGCTTTTGTCAAGGAAGTAATTAAGTTTGACTACGGAGCCTTCATCGGTGTGTTCTGATACCCATACCACCATACCATTTAGTATGTCTGAAAAAGATGTCCTATGTCCTAATACATAGTATGTCGTATGCAGTTTGCCAAATATTCCAGGATGTCCTACCAAATCTGCTTGTATTTTGCAGTATGGAGGCTAGCATGCTTCTCTGGCTAGTTTGACCCATAATCCTCTGCGTAACAGATAGATGAGCAAGAAGGTCAAAGTTCAAGGCGCAATGTTATGACGAAGTAGCATGTCCCAGTTGTATACATACTGCGTGCAGCAGTACATATTTTTAGGTCAGCTGCTGTATGTACAGCACCTTAAAAGAAAAAAATGTGCATTTTGGAGCGTATCCTGTGTTGTTGTTTCAGTGATCCAGCCGCAGCTCAATCCGTTGATGCCTTTATTCGTGCTGCGAAATCTTAGAAAAATCAACTTCATTCGGAAAAAAAATTACAGCGCTTTTTGCAGCATAATAATCCCAATCTGTGTGAAAGTACTTATGACAAAAACAACTGTCCAAAAATTTACAGACATGTGAATTAATAACATGAAAAAAGTCTTTTGTGTTTAAAGGCTTTAATAAGGAATGCCTCCAACTGAGTATATAGAGCTGTCAATCGATTAAAATATTTAACCGCAATTAATGGCATGATTGTCCCTATTTGATTAACCGTGAATTAATTGCACATTTTTAATCTGTTCAAAGTGTACCTTAAAGGGAGATTTGTCAAGTATTTAATCCTCTTATCAGCATGGGAGTGATCCAATATGCTGTATTGGAATATTGGAAATCGATTAACTGCACAAAACAATGATAAATATTGTCCAGAAACCCTCACAGGTTCTGCATTTAGCATAAAAAATATACTCAAATCATAACATGGCAAACTCAAGCTCAACAGACAACAGCAGCTGTCAGCGTGTCAGTGTGCTGACTAAACTATGACTTGCCCCAAAACTGCATGTGATTATCATAAAGTGGGCATGTCTGTAAAGGGGAGACTTGTGGATACCCACAGAACCCATTTTCATTCATATATCTTGAGGTCAGAGGTCTTGGAACCCCTTTGAAAATGGCCATGGCAGTTTTTTTATGGTTGGTACCAACATATTCTTTAGGTTTTCTAGTTTCATATGATACCAGTATCTTTACTCTAGCTTTGTCTGCAAGATTGCAAGTTGCGTTAATGCGTTAAAGAAATGAGTGCCGTTAAATCAAATTTGCGTAAACATGTTATTATCACATTAACTGTCACAGCCCTAATCATATCTAATGTTTTTTCTCTTTTCAGTAAAACAGCATTATTAGAAGGTCTGGAGGTGGACCAGTACATGTGGGGAATCCTCAATGCCATCCAAAAGTAAGTTTCTCTGTTTCTTCTGCTAAATTCACACATAACTTTGAATCTGTTGTTTCGAAATTAAACAAACACTTTCTCCCTCAGTTCAGAGTTTGAGGAGGTCACTATAGACCCTACATGCAGCTGGCGACCTGTCCCCATCAAGTCCGAGTTGCACATCAAAGAGGACCCTGACGGACCACTGGCCAAGCGCTTTAAGACCATGAGCCCCAGTCAAATGACCATGCCCAACGTGATGGAGATGATCGCCCAGCTAGGGCCCGGCACAGGACCCGGACCTGGCCCCGTACTAGGTCCCAGCCCCTACCCGCCACACCCTAGTCAACATCCTAGCGGCAACGGGGGAGATTACCCCGGAGCAGGTAAAGAAAAGCAGCCAGGGTCCGACTAGATAAATAACAGGATAGTCAGCTCATTTGCTGGAAAAGTGAACTGTTTTTGCTCTTTATAGCAGGAACTACTGATGTGTCTCTAGTGCATTAAACAAAGAAAAGAGCCCCAAGGAGAGTTTTGTGCTGAACCTGTTTTAAAATATTGTAAGCTCTGGCAAATGTTTCATAACAGTAAAAAAAAAAAAAAGTGGAACGTGAATATCCGCTTATGTAACTACTTTGAAAAGATAACTTTTTGCAGCAGTAACACCTGGTTCAGACTACAGGATGTGTTTGTTGGTTACGACATAGTGACCACTATGTCAGATTAGACGATTCAGAGTCATAAATTCTTATTGTGACTTGGCCGAGGGACTTGACGAGAGACGTCGGTCCCCGACCAAACCTATTTCACGCCAGCTTTTTTTGCTCTGTCGTGGCTGTTCCTGGAGGTAACATTAAAAAGTCTGGGTGGTTGTTTCTCTGTTTCAAAATTCCACTTCACAGCACCACCTTCGTTCCTCTTTTTCTTTGCCATTGTTTACAGCTGTGTGTGCCTGCGTGGCAAGTCACGGCCATGACAGAACGTCGCGTTACACTTTCTGTCGGACGTGAGGTGTCCCAGACGCCGACACCCCGCGACAGCCATGTCGGGTTATAATCAGGCTGATATCGTGTAGTCTGAACCAGCCATAAGGATTCATCAGATAAGGCCAAACTGCAGTTAGCCGTTTAACAGAAGTGTTGTTTTGTTATCCTCAAAGGCAACACTTACCACAGCCAAGGGAACTTTGACTTCCCTCACGGGAACCCCTCTAGTGGTGGAGTTGGAGGAGGTGGAGGAGGAGGAGGTCCCCCTATGAATGACTTCATCCATGGCCCCCAGCTCTCCCACCCCCCAGATGGTCCTGGTGCTCTCCTCTCCCAGGACAAGCCCCTTAACCACGGCATGAATGATGCAGTAAGTAGGGACTGATGCTCTCCTCTTCCATTATACCAATAAAGTATGTTGGGACAGTGTATCACTATACAGTCTAGTAAATTAGTATTATGTTCGGTCTGACTTTTCGGTTTTATGTCTGTTATTTATCTACTGCTAAGTTATTTTGTGCCACAAAGAGGCCCAGATTTGTTATCTGAACAAGGTGCAGCTCGTGCCTCTGGCCAGCATGTGTGCTCAGTCATGCTCACATGCTCATGTCGCCATATAATGTTGCAGCTGTACGTGTCTGCTGATCACAGCTTCCATTTAGGCCTGTTCCATATTATTCACGCTGGAACTCATTTCGCTTTTCCTCTCTTTCCTCCCATGCTTCCCCCCTCCTGCCCCCTTCCCTAACACTCTTCCTGTGTCCTCCTCTTTATTTTTCACTCACCATCTCTCTCTCACTTTCTGTCTCCCTCCCTCTCTTGCACCTGCAGATGTCCCATACCGATCAGTCCCATAATTCCATGCAGCAGAGCTTGCATGCGTCTCCCCACCCTGGCAGCCAATCAGGGCCACCCTTACATCACAGTGGCCAGTCAGGGCAGCCCTTACATCACAGTGGCCAACCATCGCAGCCGCCTCGCCAGCAGCCGCAGCCTCAGCCGCAGCCTCAGCAGCAGCAGCAGCAGCCTGGGCAGAACAGTCATCCCCACAGCGATCTGAACTTTAACCCCTCCTCAGACGGGCAGATGGGTCAGGGAACCCAGGACATGCCTGAACCCTCCCTGGATGTAAGTGTGTCCACCCTGGGCACCCTCAGCTACCTGTTAACACCTAACATTGTCTGCTGCAGCTGCTCTCATCTCTTTGCTGTTTGTGTTTGACTCTCAATTTGCTTTTTATTTATGTGTACACTGGCTTCAACTGCATGATTCAAAGTTGTCCAGTGTCTGAAAGATGAATATGTTTTTTGGTTATTTAGCCTTGCCACTCATTGTGTCTTCCTGCTTTTTTAACCACAGCTGCTTCCAGAGCTGGCAAACCCAGACGAGCTACTATCATACCTGGACCCTCCCGACCTCCCCACCAACAGCAACGACGACCTTCTCTCCCTCTTCGAGAACAACTAGCCCTTCACTCCCCCACCCCCCACAAACCCTTCCGCACCTACAGGAGTCGCGATGTGTTTGACTGTCCGTCCGCAGACGCCTCCACCGACCTCCTATCGAAACTTCAAGCGGCTTCCTGTGCTCACACGCGCACACACACACATACACAGTCTATTAACGCATAATGTGTGGCATAGGAGCACGGCAGAAAAAAAAGAGGCGCCTGTTTGGGAACTCCTAGGGAGAGAGCAGGAACGCCGCTCATCCCCGCGCACTCCCGTTTTTTCTTTCCTTGTGTAAAGATTCCACGCACCAGTTCCACCGCCTCAGACTCGAAAATACACCATTTACAGCCATGTTGGCGGGCACTAAAGTGATATTATATATATATACATATATGATATTTGTGACTTTTAAACTGAAAACTGTGCAGCTATAATCATCATGTGTAAACAACACAAAGGAGACAGGAAAAGTGTTGTAGCTTTGTTTTGTTTTCTAATTATGATTTCCCTTTTGTGAAAAAAAAAAAAAACATTGTCTTGTAAGAGTGTTTTTATCCAATTTAAAATGTGTTCTTCCAAAAGTTTGGCACATGCCATCATGCCCTTTGACCCCGAGACTTCTTTGTGTGTGTGTGTGTGTGTGTGGTGCGTGCGTGCGTGCGTGCGTGCGTGCGTGCGTGCGTGCGTGAGTGCGTGAGTGCGTGTGTTGAATAACTGGAACTCATCAGAATCAGAGCACTGAAAGGACAAGCTATAACGTCCTCAAGTGTCAACAGAGGAAATGAGCGCACATTGTGCAATGTAGTGTGTGTAGTGTGTGTGAGTGAGTGTATGTATGTGTGTGTAAGTTTACCTGTCCTCTTTGGTTTGCCGGCGAGCGTATGTGAAAGACAGCGGGTGGAGAAAGTTCGAGACAGAGGAGGGAAGAAAAATATTGAACAGAAGAGAGATAAAACAATCCACTTTAAGTGCTGTCACCGTACTTTTTCTCCTGTCTGCGGTCGTCCTTGTGTATTTATTGTAATATTTCGCTCTTCCTCCTCAAATTCAGTACCATTTTGTTCACAAGTGCATGTGTGCCAACAGCTCCTGTTGTCTTTGTCCAGCCTAAATGTGCTTGATCAAATCTCGTCTTTATATTTATTATTTTATTTCAAATTCATCTTTTTTTTTTTAATTATCATCCTTTTTTTTTATGTGTTTTATCAGAGTCACATCACCAAAGTTGTCCTATGCTTTTGTAAAGGGGTTGGGCCTGGATATTATGTTGTTGCAAGAGCAGGATTTCAACAAAAGTTTTTAAAATCACTGTGTTTTATAGAAACGTCTGTGTGATTGTTCTGATCTTTCCTTTTGTCGTTTTGTTACCTGCATCTTTTTTGGGGCGGGGCGGGGGGCATCCTGCATGATCCAACAGTGTTTCCAGAGCTGTTGTATATACCCTTTGTGAATACTTTGTGACTGTACAGTACTGTACCACCTATCTATTACTGGCAACTACATGGTACTGTGTGTCTGTCAAAGACTACGCACACTCACACACACTCACAAACACACACAATCCCTTTTAACCAGTCCAATATTGTAATTGATCCAAATGCACTCTCACTGGCCTTGTGTTGAGTACCTGTGTATTGTTTTCCATTACAAGTGAAAATGCCATTCAAATTGCTCTGCGGGCAACTTGTAAGAGTTATTTTAATTTTTTTTAGGTATAAGAATTGGTCAGCTTTAAATTAGTTGTTTTTTTTCTGTCTAAGAGATTGTTAATACAGCTTAGAGGTCCAAATCTCTCCAAACAATTATGTTTAATATCATTGGAACAAGTGACCTCGTCCTCTTTATTTAAAGTGAGAATGTGCAAAATGTCCTCTGGAATGAGTTTTTTTATAACTACACCTTGCAAAAACGTGTGAATTGTGTATTTTCATCACATTTAATATTGTTTTTAAGTTATTCTTTTTATGTCCAGTGTTTTTAAGTATAATTTGGTTTACACAGATTTATGCAGTACAGTCAATGATTTTAAAAGATACTGTATGTTGTCGGACAAAAGTTCCCCCATTTTGAGATTTGTAATCCGTTTGAAGAACCAAATATGGCTTTACTGATCGTCAAAACTGATCGCCTGCATATAACACAGTTGAAGGATCAGATGTTGTTCGTGTTTGTTTATGTGTTTGTTAAAGACAATGCACTGCCGCGTCGGGATGTTTTATTTCCCTACACAGTGTGTAACTGTAACTGCAACCTTTCACAGAATCACGTCGAGTAAATTTGACACAGACGTTGAGGAAATTGGGTTGAGGATTTAAAAGAGAATGCAATTAATATTGTAAAATGGATTTTGTGGGAGACCGCCTCCTGTTTGCATTACAAGGGGAGGTTGTGGCAGAGGGTTGGGGATGTAAGGGATACGTGTATATAATGTAAATGACAAATAGAGACACGTTAACAGAAATGTATTCATTTTCTCCAGGGGGAGTGTGCATAGTGTATTTAGAATTTGTAAAGCTTGCATCCTCCTGTCAGACATTGAATTGGCAAAATGAATCTGTGTTTGATTGTGCAGACCTCTCTAACCACGCCTGTTCATTTATGGAAGATACTTTATGTGCCCCTCCACGTGGGGTTTCCAAGAAAAAAAGACATTTTTTCCTTTGTGTAATATTAAACTTCTGTGTATTTCTCTATTACCTGTGTACTTTATAAAGGTGCTACAAAATTGAGGTATAATTGGGACTTGGAGACATTGAGCTTTTAGTAGCTCTTAAAGGGTTGTTTCCAAATTTACAGTTTGTAAAAAAATTTTGTCAAATTTATAATTTTTATGCAATTTGGCTAAATCTGCTATATAGGTACAATCTGAAGTGATTGGCACAACAGGTGGCAGTTGTCTCTTTGGTTTTGTACATCCTATGTACAATCATTTCATATTCTAAACTGGTCAGAAAAAACATTGTGATTTTTAGTCTTGCAAATCTGTATGTAGTTAGATGACGTGACATCCTAATATTTATCTAATAAATATGTATTCAGATGAAACACAATTAATGGCCTTTTGCATCTTTTGACATGCAAAGTACAACCAGCATATTAAACCATTACATATTCCACAAAAAATCATTTTGTGCTACATAATCCAGAGAATGCCGACAGCAGTAAAATATATATACACAGAATCTGCAATTATAATAATTTAAAAAATACTTTACATATTAATAGCTTGTTTTTATAGGCTGAAATAGGACAGAATAACCAATAGGCCTTTTAAAAGGAAGAGGAAATTATGACATGTCACAGCAGGAAAAATACAGGTGTAAATGATCATATTTATTATGACAGGTGCATGCTATTATCATCAATTATTAGTGACACCTTGTCTGTGTTTCTGCTATTTTCCTGTTATAAAAAGGGTCTGTTTCACCACTTGAATAAGTTAATTCATAATAGTCACTTGCAGCATGACCCTTTTACAAGGGAACAATAACAATGAAAACACAAACTATTACCAGTCATCACCTGTACCTGAACAGACATGAATGTAGGAAGTTTTGGTGCAGCCTCTTTGGTCAAATGACTATTCAAATTATATAGCTCTGTCATCACAGCAAATAGTTTAAAGCAGGAAAACAGCAATGCAAATAACACAAATGCAAAATTGATATCAGAATGCAAAAGCCTTTTCTGCGTCCACTCCTTGAAATGAAAATATGATTGACAGAGACTGCAACATCAGTTGAAGTTCGGCTTAAAGGTTCAGTATTGACCTTGGAAACAATAATTTGAGAGAATGATTCTCATGGAAGTGTTTAAGAAGCTTTCAACCACATCGTCTGGCCTTCCACAGTGGATGTATTTGCTCATTTGTCATGGAGATTTATTTGTATTATTTTTTTAACACAAGTAAAAATATATAAAACAAGACAGGGAATTAGTATCCAAAGATGAGGGAGAGTTCACTCAACAATGGAGGAAATGGTGCAACACAGACATAAACAGTAAACAACAACAGAAGTATTTTATATTATGTATTATACTGAAAATCAAGCAATAAAAAAATAAACAAGCAACAAAAAAGTGAGATAAAGATGGTTTAGTTGTTATCACGTCATCCAGGTATGCAATTATGGTCATATGATATATATATTTGACGTATTGAAAAAGTGGACCTTTTTTCATTCTTTATTTTGAAAGTTCAATAGAGTAGTTGCATAAACAGTTTTATCACAAAAAAATTGCAAATATATTTCACCGTATAAAAATATGAAAATAAAATTATTTGTACAACAAATAAATTTAAGGAGAGGAAAAGATGAATAATAATAATAATAATAATAATGATAATAATAATAATCAGGGTCTGTTAAGGGAGTAAATCTAATAGTTTTTGCCAATTTAGAATTTTTGAGTTTTAAGCTTTCAATCACAGTCAAATATGTTTTACAATCAGTATCTAAAAGTTGCTAATTTTTAAATATTATTTAATATTTTGCTAAGATATTAATCAAATTAATTATGTAAATTTCATCAGCCGAAAAACTGGGATTGTTAAAAGTGAGTAATATCTTAATCTTTGTGAGTACGATATCTTTCTCAGAATCTCTTGAGGAGTTCTTCTGTAAAGTAAACCAAGAAGAAGAGCATGAAAAGAAAAGAAAGTGGAGATTAGGAGTTGTTTTACTTCCGGGACCTCCCACGTGGTGTCGCTGTTTGTGTCACCACCGCGCTTCCTGCTTCCGGACAGCCCGCGTGACGTCACATGTAAACACCAGCAGCACCCATGGCCTGCAGGTCCTCCTCACCCCTTCACCTCAGCAGCGATGCTACAAATAAAAAACCGCTTGAAATACAGCGTCCCGGGCGTCGCCACCGCGAAGCTGTTCGCCTCCGGTCCCGCCAAGAACCCCGTCGTGTTTCTGGACGTCGAGGCCGACGGTGAGCCTCTGGGAAGAATAACTATTGAGGTAGCTAGTTAGCTAGCCTAGCGTTAGCCTCTCCTGAAGACCTCGGTGTCCCCTGCAGCATGTCTCACCCAGATACGTACAGATGAAGCTCAGTGTTATACATGAATTTGAATGTGATTTGTTTTGCAGCTGAATGCAGACGTAGTGCCAAAGACTGCAGGTATGTTTAACCATGTTTCTTTAAACATAGTTGCTAAATATTAAGCGTTGCATTTGTTTAATTCACCATTTAACAAAGTATTTAACTCCTTTTGTCTTGTTCTAATGTGAATTTAATAAATAAGACAACTCATTTCACAGCAAACTTCAGGGCACTGTGCACCGGGGAACCTGGCTTTGGATTCAAGGGCTCTGTGTTTCACAGGATCATACCTGAGTTCATGTGTCAGGTAAGATTTACAGTGAAAATGGTTCACATGAAGTGGTTTCCATGATAATAATAATAATGAAAAGGAGAATAATGATAATAAGGACTTTAAGGACACAAAGAGAAGGTCTATAACGTATTACGTAAAAGCAAACAATACATATAAAAGTACAACAAAATGTACAATTAATAGAAATAAACAGGTCATGCATGACAAAACATAAGCAGCTTTTTATATCAAGAAGAAATACATGAGCAAACAGCACCCACATGCAAACTGGAGCAACAGTGTCTCCAGTCTGGATGACAGCCTGACCAATCAAGGTCAGAATAATACCGATATCTGAAGCAGACAGCCTGCACATGCTGTACATCAGTTTATAAGCTTCTGTGTTATAGCAGAGCAGGTGAACACCAACATTTACAAATGTGTTGTCTGATGCTGTGTTTTCTGTTACAGGGGGGAGATTTCACCAAACACAACGGCACAGGCGGGAAATCTATATACGGGAAGACGTTCAATGATGAAAACTTCAAATTAAAACACACTGGTCCAGGTACATCTCCACAGTTTTGCATACACATTTACAACAGAGTAGACAACTTTATCTCTGTTTAGAGGACAAAACACATGTTCAGGGTCTTCCATCCATATAGCTTTATATTCATAATCTATAGGCTGATGAAAGTGCTTCAAATGACAGACTGCAAGACAAAAACAGAGCTAATTGGTTAGAATGGTGTATCTGTGTTTGGGATGCTCTTATATAATGCTGAAACAGTTAGTCAAACATTGAATAGCAGATTGATACTAGAAGATAAATTGATTGGATTTTTAAATAATTTATCAAATGAAAATGTCAAGGATGTAAACTAAATGATTCATCAATAAAAAATGAAAGAAATTAATTTGTAAGGAAAATTATTGTAAACTGCAGCTCTTGACACGCTGTATATAACGTGGGCTGTGCAGTCACCTCACAACAAGAGGGTCACAGGTTCAAACCCAGCTTGGGGTTCTTCTGTGTAGAGTTTGTATGTTCTACCTGTGTTGGCGTGGGTTTTCTCCTCCCACAGTACAAAGACATGCAGGTTAATTGTTGATTTTAAGTTGCCCGTAGGTGTGAATGTGAATGGTTGTCTGTCTTTGTGTGTCTGGTGTCTGGTGACCTGTCCAAGGCCTCATAACAGTATACAGTAACATTCTTTTTAGTTCAGTTGTCTTTCCACTAGATGGCACTGTCTGATTGCATGCAGCACTAAAACCACTGGCTACATGGATTTTGCAATCCCCAGGTGAATGACCTACTTTTAAGTGAGTCAACATACATGCGCTAATCAAAATAACTCCTTTTCTTGAATAAACTTAATTCACATGCTGATAACTTGATGCTTCATTTTAAAGTGTGGCATTATCACAGTTTGCATTTCAGAAAAGAGAAACAGGCCTTTACCTAACACAGTTTGACACAGACTTGTGTTGTGCTTCTCATTATCTCCATTCAGGCCTTAATGATGTTGGCTTAGTGGCAAAAGGAGGTCAAGATGTTGTTGACTGAATCACAGGTAATTGATTTACATGTTGACTTTTGATCTCCGCAGGAACACTGTCAATGGCAAATTCAGGGCCGAACACCAACGGCTCCCAGTTCTTCATCTGTACGACTAAAACTGAATGGTAAATACTTCGTAGTACTTTTTAATCAGTCTCACCACCTCCAAATCCAGTCACTTACCAGTTGCTGAAGTCCCTGTTTGGTTCTTCCTTTGACAGGCTCGACGGTAAACACGTGGTGTTCGGGCAGGTGAAGGAAGGTATGGACGTGGTCACCAAGATGGAATCCTTTGGTTTACACGACGGTGGAGTGATTAAGAAAATAGTCATCACTGACTGTGGGGAGATAAAATAACACTGAAGATCACACAAGGACTTGTGTCAGATGACTCGGTATGCAACCATTTGGTATTTATTTTATCTTTCATCATCACACGTTCATGATACTTTCCAATAGGAACTGTCAAGGGTGATTCTGTTCTTCCCTAAAAACTGATATTTTACTGTTATTAGGATGTTAGAAGATATCTAAGTTTGAACTTGACCCATCTACTTTGTGTACAAGCACTGAATCATCCAATATGTAAAATGTTCTTATTATGCAATTAATCACAATTTACAACCAAATAAAATGTCCGTTTTCAGATTTTACAAGCTCCGGTCTGAGTACAGGACATTTGCTCTCATGTGCCACCGACTGTGGTGGTTTTAAAGCTTCCTGGAAATGATCCAGGAGCTTTTTTTAGACGCCGGCTCTCTAGCACAACCGACTTCCTGTCCATCAGAGCAGGATGTGACATCATGTGACATCCACCTACAGTGGAGCTGAAATATCACATGAAAGTTGACAGATTCTAGAGCTGCAGGCTGTAGCTTCAGTGGTCACGGTGAATGCAGGCGATTTAATCTGCTGGAACCATAAAGAAACCTGAAAATGTCTTTAGCTTGTATGTGGGTTGCTCTTCCCTCACCGCTTCTTTTATTTGAAATGCAGAGTGCCTGGAGGAGAGGAGACTAGGACATGTCTGAAAGTCAGAGACTGGGTGGTGCTGCTTATCGAGCTAATACTTTATGAAAGTAAATAATGAAGCGACGTGAAAAAAGCAGCCTTTGCCCCTAAATGAAACCATATGCGTGCTGACCTTCCACCGTTTGTTTGAATTCTCAGATTACATTGTTGCTATAGAGACTTCTCTGCTCTCGCTCTGTTTGAGCAAGAGATGTTGTAACAAACTTGATATAATTTGGGTCCCCACCCTTTTGGTTTAGTTTTTAGTTATTTGGAATGTATGTCCAATATTGTGCATGGAAACTTGGCTCAGAGGACGGGCGGCGCTGTGGCCAGTGTTTAGTACACATGCAGCACAATGACATCTTTACAACTGGTACAAGCTGGTTCTTCTGCTGTAAATGTCTCCATTTATCACACAGCTCCCATGTCAGCTGGTGTGGGGTTTTTTTTGTGTTTTGGTTTTCTGATCCACAGTTTGACCCAAAGTGTTGAAATTAAGGCCTGTCAGCTCGATGTGTCTGTTATCTTTCAACACTTTCATGGAAAGTGAAAAACAACTTTTACAAGCCCCCCCTCCCCTTCTGCGTTACACAACCACCATGAATAATCCATTAAAAACATCTTTATCATAATCTATACGCTCAGTCTTGCGTAAGCCTTGAAAACACATATGACGATGAAAACGTATACGCTTGTTTATGAATATTATACAGGCAGGAGCTCTCAGAAAACAATGTGTAGCTTTTGGCTGAAATCAAACTCTGGTGTGAACACCTCCCAGTTACTGGTAACAATTCAGCAAAGCACCCAAACAAATGAAACCACACAGTCCAAGCTCTCCTAATTCAATATGACTTTTAATTCATCAAACTCTCGACAGCACTAAAGCACTAAAATGATTTTCCCAACTAACAAATAAGGCACATTTTGGAATGCCGTTTCATGGACATGAAAAACAGACCTGCGGTCTACTCTCAAAACCATGACTGTCCTTGTTTCCCCAAAATCATCGTCTTCCCTACCTCACGCCTGTATTCTGTCCAATGCAAAATATTACATTATTGCAATGTTGCAATACAAACATCTCAAGTGATACAGACAGTAAAGAATACAAACATAACTTTCCGAATTGACCACACAAGTGTTAACACGTTACATTCAGTAAATATGTATTATTCGTAGAGGCTACACTAGCGGTAAATGAAAATACTTCAAGACTAATAACAATCAGAAGTTGCTGATGTTAAAAAAACAATATGTACTGTAGCAAACTACTGTAAGGCATTTAAATAAGTATACATTGCACAAAAATATTTCATTCGAAACCAAACACATGCACATGCAAACTCTACAATAGTTCTTTGTCACACACGCTTTCTTGACAAATGTATACACTCCCTAAACTACTAATAACACCGTAACATTTTATAATAGTTTCTTGTCATTGCTGCTTTAAGCAAACTTCATCTCACAGTTTAACGTGCTTATACAGTGGTGAGTATCCATCACTAATTAAGAAAAAAAAAATCTGCATGTTAACACCATATATATCTTCATAATATTGTTTACAAAATGAATACATGCGACTGTATGGATGTAAATGGCAACTCATAATTAGTTACATATAGCAACTGAATAACGTTGTGGGTCATTCAACACTGATAACATCATAAAACAAAACATAAAAATACAATGGCTTATAATTGAGAAAGGGTATTAATTATGTACCAGCTTTTCTTTTTATAATACTCTATGTAGACATCAATATTTCCTTCTTCGTGTAACTTTGTTGCATATTCTATACAAAAAGTGTTGTAAAAAATCTTTCCATAAATATTTCTGTAGGATAACCCCTCAGATTATTGTAAAACATAAAGAAAAAAAAAACTCCCAGCTTTGTTTATTTCTCAGCAATAGGCCCTTCTTCACACAAAAAAAGCTTCAATATTGCATAACACTTTAAAACAGCTACTATCCTCGATAATGATGGCCATCAAATATATACATAAAACAGTCTATCTTTGTCAGGGAAATAACTCTTGAGTTTTTGCAGATTGCTTTAAAATTTTCAACATCTATTAAGTGTTCCAAAATACACATCTCATTCATAGAAAATAACAAATTTGAACTGAAAAGGTACTAGAAAAGTCAAGTATATGCAATTCAAGACACGACGTCTGAAAGCAGAGATTTCTTTTTTTTTCTTTCCTTCAAATGTATTGTATCAACTGCTTCCATTGGCTCTCGATTTGCCATTTAAATGGCCTCCTCATAACATGTCTCTGGGCGGAATCAAACTGTAACAGGATTTCTCTTTTTTTTCTGCCAGAACTCTGTAAATCACAATAACATTGTTACTTGTTTATGAGGTTAGTTCATAAGGCATCATTGGTATCTATTCCTCTAACTACAGCCACATGGTATGCTGTGGACAATATGGTTCAGATGTAAAAACCTGCTTGGCTACTGTCATCAACACAGGGCAAAAGAAAGACGATGTTAACGCTAAGAAAAATTGATTGTTCCCAACTAAAAGGAGAATCTTTAACTTGTGATAATAAACAGTAGATGTGCAAGACAGATGTGTTTTTTTTTTTTTTTAAAGGGGCACTCCACCAATGTTACTCATGACGTTCAGTTTACTCATCATAGGGAGTATTACTTGGACTGTGAAAACTAAAGTCTTCTGTAGCTCTGGAAGAGCTTTGTCATGTCTGAGAAAATAACCCTGGTGATGTCTCCAGTTATCTTAGAACTTGGAGTCCATATACTGTTTATAAGAAGTGGACATTGTCAATGTGACATCACCCATTGGTTTGTGGACTGCCGTTTTGAAGTTCGCCAATTTCGGCTGTCGCCATCTTGGTTTTTGGCCGTCACCGTGTTGTTTTTTGCAACCGGAAGTGACACGAGAGGGTGACGCAAAGTACAACCAAAACCTGAATAAGACATTTAGGCAACCAAAAAGGTTAGATTTAGCTTTCATCAACTGAAAACACACTATGAAAGGGTTAATGTGTCTAATTCACTCTAAATGCACTACATTGTTTACTGAGGCAATCAATCCGGTGAGAAGTAGGCTCATTTTCTCATAGACATCTATACAATCAGACTTCTTTTTGCAACCAGAGGAGTCGCCCCCTGCTGGCTGCAATGCAAGTCTAAGGCACTTCTGCATTGGCTTCACTTTTCAGACCAACAGTTGCCCACTGTTGGAGACAGATTTTGAGCAAAAAGCCTCCATTACAAACTGGCAGTGTGGAGTTTGAAAGATTACCAGGCAGGGGATATCTACTGAAAGATGCTACTGAGTTGCATAATGGGAAAGGTCTGGGATCTTGAGCAACCCTCGGAATTAAAGGTATGGATATCTTTTTCTCTGCACTGATTGAGTCTCTAGCAAACCTCTGAACTTTGTCGAACTGTACGACTGAAACACCGGAGTGCCCCTTTAACTTTTCAGATGTAATTTAGCTAAATTTCCCAAAACTGTAATGTACCATAATCAGCCACTGCAAACTCCCACTAAGGCGAACAACCATTTATATTTTTTTGACAAAACCCATGGTTCCTTGGATAAACATAACTACAATAGATTAAAAAAACAAAGAGTGAGGTCCACAGTTTCATGTGCGACTCCGCTCTGTTGTGAGGATCGACTAAGAAATAACATCATTGTGGATATTCCATGACAACAGACCACAGTGGGATTGTTATTGCCAGCTGGAAATGCTGTTTCAGCCTGTGCCTCTAACTCGGCAAACTGCGTTGAAGCGAACACCCACCATGCCAGTTCAAATTAACAGAGGAACTGTATCATTTTTCTTGTCCATTGTGACATCTTGAACCTACATTAAACTTACTATACATCACCTCATGCACGTGTGCTGCCATCTCCGAGCCATCTCCACATGTCTTTTCCCAATTTCAAATGGCCTCCTATTGTCCTGATACCTCAGAATGATTTCAATCTTTTTTAAGGCACACAGTATGTTACAGTATCAAATATACTCAACCAGCTATTATAAGGCTAGAAATACAGTACATATAAAATTGTTCACAATTTCTATAACAGGGTTCCTTGAAAGGCAGGTTTCTATGAACAACATTGATTTCCTTTGTAGTGTTTTAGGTCTGCATGGTGATATATGTAAACAGCATATGTACTTCTTTTCCTTTAAAGACATTGGTTTATAAAAGTAGGCACTTATATTCATGCAAAATAATATAAGTGTAAACTTAATTCCTCATCACTTTCAATATATCCTTGAATCTTCAGCGTCACCGCATCACAAATCAGCCTGACCTTTATTCAATCGTCATGTTTCTCTCAACCAATCTGAAAATCATTGCAGTTCTCCAAAACGTCACCTCCCTCTAGACACTCTTTGCACTGCAATCAGCTTGTTGGACATAGTTTTTAAGGGTGCAAGCTCTTGGAAAAGTTTCTATTTCGCTTCATTGACTCCACTAAGGCTGCCAGGCATCAACTGGCAATTAAATGTGAACTCTAATGTCTTTCACACCAACGTTTCCTTAATGTTTTACTAATTTAGTGGTAAAAATCTAATCAGGCTTTACATGTCAACAGCTTAACCCCTAAAATCATATTTGTAATGCTAATCAAAATGTGGCAAGCTATTCATTTTTTTCAAGTTATTTGAAAAATGTAAAATTAAACACTAGTGAGAAACTGTGTGGACCATAGACTGTATATAAAGATGGACAATATGACTGCTCCCCAAAAGTGAAGCCAAACCATCTCGATCGCCCCCTGGTGGCTGCCTGCAGTACAAGTCATAAATCTGTTAGTGGTTGGGAGGCCAAACTAAAAAAAAATCAAAGTACCTGTCAAATAAATTTTTCCCAAAGATGGTTTCTGTCATTTTAGGTAGATGTATGTTCAAGTGAAGTTTGGTTTTAAGTAGTTAAAAAGGGGGTGAGACGATGTTCAGCAGCTGTGACAGGTATCCGGGATATTATGGCTTCACTTCTGTACAGTAGGAGGAAGTGGAGACGCGTCGTACATCTTTATATACAGTCTATGGTGTGGACGGTAAGATATTCTTCCAAAAACTAGTGTTGTCTTCCTTCTCAGTTGACCTTGTGATATGGAATTAACACAACTTACCTATCTAAACCTACCTTACACTATAGATAATTGAGAATTTGCGTGGCAACAAAAATAGTCTAGGGAAGGGTAAATGAAACGTAATCCTTAGCGATGCACTAAATCTAGACGAGGAGCGACTGAACCTACAGTAGTTTCTAAAGACACGTGGAAGCAGTTACACAATAATGTGATATACAAACATACAAAAAGAAAAAACATTTCTCTATGTCCCAGTTAAAATTCAAATTGCACACTAGACAACAAGAAAATAAATAGGCCAAATGTAAGCTAGGGATGTATGGCACATTGTCCCTCAGTTAATTCACAGTTAATAAGATGTGCTGTTGACCCTAATACGACAAGACATCAAAGGCCTGGTATATATTATACCATCATGAGAGGCGTTCGTCACATTACCACACACTTCACTTGGCGGGGAAATGGAAGGCAGATCTCTGTAAACACAAAGCCAACAAACCCCAAGGCGAGGTAATCTATTGAGACCAATACTGTCAGTGACACCATTGACATACATGCTAATTCATCAATACACGATTATTCGTTAAACATGGGGTTGGATCAGTGGGGTTATGTGGTTTCTGATACATAAAAAGTCACTGATTTTGGCGAGTTTTTGCGTTTGATGAAGAGCACTTTGAGAGATTGATCCTAAGTTAACACGTTCCTCTCATTCCTGGATGTAATCTTCAATACAGTCATTGGAAAAATGACCAACAATCTGTGTTCCACGGGTGGTTGAGAAGGACAGAAAGGATTGGAGCTACTGTCTGTAGCTGAGGCTTCTGAGAGACGGAGGGGAAGACGTGAGGAGGAAAGGACGCCACGTTGTGAGCAGGGCGGGGATGAGGGAAACCTGGATGTGACAGGAGGAAGCCTTGATGGAGGATGAGCAATAGGACTTGGGACACAAAAAGTTGCTCTGTTGACTCTGAACGAAGATGGTTATTGCACACGGCGGCAGTAGTAACCCAGAACTTTACATTTCTCACACAGGTGTTGTGGGTGCTCCTTACTCTGGTCAGAAACATCCAGGCCATCCGGCTTCTCTAAAGGGCGCTGAGGATACAAAGAGAACCAACAATGAGTCCTGGAGAAAGCAGCAAACACATAAACCTCTGAGTTATGCAAGCAGTTTCTTTGGCACCAGATTCGACTCAGCTATGCGCCTTTGGCCTCCAACATTGCGCCCATATTCTTTACAGACCAGACATGTACTGAACACAATTAGTTGCAGAGATATGGCAACACACCATCAGCTCTGGAAACTCACAGCGCACTTTAACAACCTGGGATTAAAGAAAAAAGATCCAGCATTGCATTTGATCATGATGACCTGTGTGGAAATATCAGCAAACTGCAACAGCAATGGCTTTCTTGGAATCATTATCGAGGACGAAGGGAATCTATCTGGGCCAGCGCGTTTTGAGGTTACTTTAACAATCTGTCTGGAAAATTGTATTTCTCATCTATTGTTCTTTTCTTGTTCAAGCTTTTTTTTTTTTTTTTTTTTTTTTTTTTTTTAAACTTCAATTTATTCCTTTTAGGTTTAACTAAAGGATACCAGGTTGTCATGGGTCACTACAAGGAGATATTTCAATCGTCCACTAATGAGTCTGCCAGGAAGTGTTGAGACTTTACTATCGGTGCGTCAAAGACATTAGGTCCTTGAGGAAAGCTGGAAAATCTTATGTATATTTTATGGGTTCCCCTCAGTGGATAGACTGAGTTAAAGCCCCTCAGTGTGCTGGAGGGATCTTCCCTGTTGAAGTGTCCTTGAGCAAACAACTCAAACTCAAACTGAGTCAGCTCTGTAGCTGAAGCTGCAGTCTGAGCTCCATTTGGAGAAAGTGAAAAGGGAATGTTCCCCTACAGCGATCAGTAACGTACAGCTTTATGTGGGATGTGGGTTTGGCAAGGAAGCGGGAATCACATAAAATATTTTTTAGATTTGTCTGAATCAGGGGCATAGTTTTGGTTTCAGGGCTGTGTTGTTCTGCAAGCAGACAAAATATTTGTGTGAATGAGATTTTGAGAGAAGTTTTTAAGTCCCAAGTAGTGTCTGCAAAGCTTTCACTGAACACAAGGTTATGGCAACATCTTTGCAGCAAAAAAAAAAAAAGACAAAAGGCCAGGCCAGAACAGGAAGTGGCATAGCACAATTCATCTGCACATCTTTGTGAAATAGGCTGTGCCTATAAGAAGTGGACGTATCCACTATGATGTGACCGACTGGTTTGTGATTCCTGTTTTGAAGCCTTGAGTTTGGCATTTTGGTCATCACCATCTTGTTATTTGCAACCAGAAGTAACAAGACAAGGTGGAGCTAAGTGCAACCAATAGCTGAAAATGATGTTTCTAGGCGAACTAAAAGGTTTATAATTAACTTTCCTGAAATGAAGACAATGTGACAGTGTTAAAGACGAAACCACAGACAACACCCAGACAGGATAACACTGTGGTAGCAAACTGTCAATCACAAGGTAGCCACATCCTAAATCATCCCCTGATTTATGGTCTATTTGACTCTAAATGGGTCCATGATTTACTAAATGAACATCATGCTGTATTGAAGAAGACTTGAAACTAGTGATTGAGACCATAAACTCGTGTTTACAATGTTTACTGAGGTAATAAATCAAGTGAGAAGTAGACTCATTTTCTCATAGACTTCTATACAATCTGACTTCTTTTTGCAACCAGAGGAGTCGCCCCCCGCTGGCTATTAGAAAGAATGCAAGTTTAAGGCACTTCAGCATTGGCTTCATATTTCAGACTCTGCAGTTATCCACTGTAATTAGCGAGCTAACACCTAACACGCTAGTAAGTCAGTAACATGCTAGTGCTAGTCAGTCAGAATAGCTCTCAGAGCTTTTTTCTGTTTTCTCCACACTGACATTTATTCTCCCACGACATTTACTTCTCAGGATTGTACATCATTACATTCAATAACGAGTAACTGAAGGTGTAAAAAAAAAGTTCTCTGAACTAGCAAGCTTGCAAATTGTCATTTGATTAACTTTAACTGTCAGGTAGCATGGTGTTAGCTTAATCGCTAAAGGGTCACTTGATTGAAAATTAACAATCTTCTTTTGCGAAAGAGTTTATACTCTGACAGAGGAGGATGGAATAAAATGAATGGAGCAACACTGCTAATAAACCATGTTAGTTTCCTCCATTTTGGACACCTAAAATGCAGTGAGAGCACTGTCACGACAGCTTGCTATTGATAAACGGTGAAAATTCATTGGTTATTGTTCAGCAAAGTTAAACTCAGTAGATTAGCGCAGATTTACTTTACCCACTGCAACCGAATCTGCTGAAATGTTACACTTTTAAACGCTGGTGTGACCGGCTGTAATAAATCGGTGAATAAATCAAACTGTAGACAAAAATCTGATTTTGAAAAACAAAGGGGAACTTGTCCCCATGATACCCAAATGTAAATTATAGCTTTAGTTTAAACCAAATGCACTGGGTGTCCAAGAAATATATTTCCCACCTAAGGGAGACAAATATTTTATGCATGTGAATGGGATTGGAAAATACATATTCAGGTTATTTATGGGAATCCGCAGGGCGGGGGGAGCCGTGCTGAGAAGCTGAAGTCTTTGATACTCGAGGACGCAGAGGTTAGTGGTCCATTTCAAACGCTGACAGGGGGGAAATATGTTAAGTGGGTGACATTGCAAATGCAGGGAATTTGCTTGCCTGTGTGTAGCTTTGCCACAGGACACAGACGAGTGAGGTTTTCTCACCAGTGAACTCAGTGGAAAAAAACTGTGTGCAGTCTTCCGCCCAAGCTTTTTAAAGAGTATAGTTAATATTTTGCAAATGAATAAACAAATGATTTGGAATAAACATCAACTTTCCTTTGTCTGTGAATGTTGCGACCATAGAAATAGAATAGGAGTAGAACAGACAATCCCATTCAAATCAATGTAGCAGGATGGTCTGATGGCGGCGGCCATTTTTATGTGTACTGTTGCCATTGCCGCTAACTTCCGCACAAACTAACTCCGTTTTATGATTGCGACTTAGTGTAAATCAAGCATCTTCCCTTTCCTGCTTCAGAGAGTGCTGCAGGTATGACGTATTTCTGTAGGAAGTTAGCGTCACCCTGGGTTACCTCAACAAAAAACCAATGGGATTTCTCCATTGGGCTTTGGACTATTGCAGAAAATAAAAATAATCTCTGGTAAATTTATGATACTGACGTTTTTTCAGCAAGATAATCTTCACAAATGAATACCACTTTTATTATTTTTGAAGCATGAATGCATTCACCACAAGTAAAAAGCTGACGTTGGGCTATAAACGAGCTACACCACGGTCACATGAGCACGAGTATGAACAACCAGACTGTAATGGTAGACGAGTCAACGTTAAAATCTCTTAAGCTTGTGTTAACCACAGACCTTATTTAAGGCTTATAAATCCCATTCAAAGAAACCCATTGACTTCCAGACAAGGGAACCAGAAGTAATAAAATGCTAACTCATTTCCAGGTTTTAGGACTCATTCCTGTAGCACTCTATTTTGTGTGTGTTAAGAGAGGAACATGGTCAGCCGTGGTATTCAGAGAACGAGCAGGGCCTTGAGCAGTAATCCTAACTTTATTTCAGGAATTGGAAGAATGTGGAAAAGCATAAATATTAAAAGATGAAGTGTTGAGGATAAATATATCTCTAGCGGAAGAAAACAGTGGCTTCTTTCTCCGGTGATCCATCTCTTTCGTCAACAAGCTGTGATGAAAACTCGAGGTTAAGCTGTACAGACAGCTCACCAGCGCGTTAATTCCCTCTGAGTGTTTGCTGTTCGGAAAAACACTCCACAGCATCTTGGTTAATATGATGATGTGTTATTGAATGTGAGAGGAATTTCTGCAGCTGTTAGCCTCCGAGTTAGTTTGGGTCTGTGAAACATTAATAAAAAAATATTTGTTTTAAAATTTGATGACATTCAGCTAACAATCCCAAACTTTCATCAGTCAGGAAATGCAATTAGTTTATTCAGTGCTGGTTTATTACCAAAGAAGCAAAAGCAATTGTAGTAATGGTATGATTTTTATTCTGTTTTAATGAGGCCATCTGGCGTATCCTCAAGACAATATGCAGCCACACAAACCAGAGTCTGGACTATGTTAACTTAGCTTGAGACGATTCAACCGACCACTTGTATGAGTAATGTTTTTTACATTAAGACATTACTGCGAATCCTCAGAGTGGATGTCATACTGCGGGTACCTGTTTGTGTGGATAGACGTTGATGTGACATTTGATACATTCTTGTCCCATGTTGGCCCAGGAGTTGCCACTCATCCACTTCCTCTTACACTTGGGGCACTTGTACTCTCCGAAGCATCTCTTCTTCCCCTGGTAGGGTGTCAGCCCTTCACCTTTGGGTCTGGCCTGTAAAAAACAAAGCAAGATGAATAAAATGTATGCACATGTGGGGAAATTACTACTTTTAAAGGCAAGTAAAGTAAAGTAAAATCAGAGATTTGTTCCTAAATGCATCATACATGTTAGAAAATAAGTGCTGTGAAAAGACTCAACTATGTAGTACTGAGTCTTGGAGTTAGACCATTAAACTGTTTTTCTTGATTTTCGTGTTCAGGATTTTTTGGGTGGGCCTGAAACAGACTGAAATAATGGCTTGATGACGCACTGGAGCCATCCTTAGCAGAGCCACAAGCACTATACTGTATAAGCACATAGCATCACTGGTTGTCCCGCTCAATCACAAGTTACACTTACTTCCCACATCCAGCCTCTTTGCTAGCAGTGGTGTACTCACCATCTGGCATATATGGACAAATCCCGGTGGGCTGTCAAAAATTACATAAAGATTTTACCGGCCGTCCGGCCCCGTCTGTCTCTCACCAGCCGCCTCTATGTGTCATTCATTGTGCGCATGGGAACGTGCTGCGAGGTGTTCCAGGACTGAGCTCAATGGCCAATCACAACCAAGTTGTGCTTATGTACTAGGCTCCGCCGTAGCCTACTACGGTGCAACTGTTGTGGCTGTAAAATGATGGATAAATTGTTTGCCACAACCCCCACAAAGTGACTCAGTCTGATAACATTTGGTCTAGAAGAGCCGCATTTCAATTATTTTATTGACATTCAAGTTAGTATAGGGTTAAACCATAAATTAGCCATCTTGGCTGGTGGAAGTCTCTAGTGCATATATGCATTAACATTCTGCAAAAGCAGTATGCAGCAGCATGAAGTGGCTGTGGAACTGGATACAGAGTTGAGGTGGGCTCCCACTCATTCCTATGAGTTGCTCAGTGGCGCATGAAGACAAAATGGCTCAACTGCTGAGTGCTAAATACCCAGATCTTCTGGCGATCTACCACGTCCACTGGGCCCATGGAGCAGGCGCAACAGTGTTTTCTTTAACTCTGCCTCCAGACCGCTCCAGTCTGCGGCTCATTCACATGAATGGAGGAAAGGAAATTCTGGATGTGATTGTTAGTGCAAGTATTCGTACTGGGAAGTATTATTTACCTGAAAAAAAAATTTTAAAAAATAATTATCCAGGGTTACACATGTCTCTTTCCCAATATAAGTCTATGGGAAAAAATCTTTTTGGGCCTGGTGGCATTACTTGATGGACATGGAAATTGTAGTACCACTATTTGTCCACCATGAAAACCTTCTTCACAGCTCAGCGCTCTTCCTTGTTTGATCCCCATTCAAGTTAGCACAGGACTAAACCAGAAGTTAGCCGGCTTGGCTCTCATGTCTCTGGTGGACATGCGTGTTAACATTCTGCAAAAGTAGCGTGCAGCAGTGTGAGATGGTCAGTGTTATGTATATACTGTAACTGTACATATGTAATCAACCCTGACCAACGATTGGGCAGGGTTTCAGCGCCTTCATTGTACACGTCCCAGCGTTTCAGAGTAAAGCATATAGCTTATTTTTTCATGATTTGAAAAAAAATGAAACCTAATTTTTAAAAAATTGTAATCATTCAAATAATACATTTTTCTGAGGTGTGACAAACTCAGAACACATTTATGTTGCTGAACCCTGACTTTAAAATTCTTGACTTGAGTGCAGTTTTTTTTTTTTTTTCCAGAGTTCAAAATGACATTTTAAGAGATCCTCTTGGACAATAATGGATGTTGAGCTTTGACAGGGTGTGTCCGCCCTTGTTGTGTTAATATATCCAACTCCATCATACAGCACACTCCTACACACAACTTTGGCACAATATACGGTTGTGTAATTGACATTTACTTCCATTACAGCTGTGTTAAATTACTCCTCTGATTCTCATGATGATTACAAACAGTCAGTCAGGCATGAAAAATCACTAGCCCGAGGGCAATATTGTTGGGAGGAGCCGCTACAATGACTTCATGTTGGCAACTTTATTTAGGCCGCTATAACGGTATTGGGGGAAAACGCTCATTTTTTTTTCCCCCTAAAAGCATGCCACAAACAAACGTACTGCTGATGTCATCAAAAGGATAAATCACAAACTGTCCTCCACCCTGCCAAAATAATCCCAAATGAGCACTGATTAGTAAGTTTGTCAGGGCTTGTCATTATCAATGTGGAGCTCCGTCATCAAAAAAAAAAGGAGAAAAATCATCCCAGAAATTGCATCCATAGTGGCAGCCACTATCAGCCTGGGAGTGGCTAGTTTGCTAAAGAAAATCCTTCAATTTGGAAGATAAACTTTGGAAATGGAGTAGTGAGGAATTGTGTTATTTTATCTCAATCTTTAAAAAATGCTTTCATGCACAGATGGACATGTGATATGACAGAAGTCATTTTGTGGCAGCTTTCCAGAAGGTTAGGAAAGTCTCAGCGTTCAAATTGAAATCAGACCTGTCCACTCCTGATTCTCCTGCAAGCCAGCAGCATGTTTTCATAATCATTTTAACGTTGGCTGCAGATTTTGAAGGGATGTAGGGGGCACAGTATGGTTTGGGGCGCTGAGAGTGAGAGGAGGGGTACAATCTATATCCCTGGTCTTCCCTTATTTTGTCCCAGCCCATGTGTGAGTAATAGGAACTTTAATCAGCAGCATCTGGCGCTGTCCTTATAGACGTCAGCAGTTTGCATCAGCACCAGCGAGCCGATGCTAAATACGAGCGGCTGTGCTTCAATCTGGCCCCTCGACAGCATGACCTCAACCCCACTGTCAGTTTCGCATCTCCCACCGTGACAGCACACTGGCTGGAAAATCTGATTTCTGCTGGCCTGCAGCACCAGGTCTAAACGCACTGACAGGGTTGTCTCGATGCAATCAACGGGCAATCTTGAAGACAATGCCATGGCAACATTTAGTTTGGATGCTCTCCTACCACATGACCCAGTTACAATACGATCATTCTCACTCTTAGGAACCCAAATACTACAAGTACAGTACTTTCTAGGTTTCTGCTGTGGTAAGTAAACACTATCATATCTAATGAAATAAATCAGACCAATTTGAAGTTTAAACTATAATCAGAGTACCAGATGTACTACCCAGGAGGTCTAACCTTAACCCTTGTTATTCATTTGGAAATGTGAACCTAGTCAAATTTCCAGTTACAGCTGTTTGTTCGAATGTAAAAGAATCTCTCCCTGATAACTGCAGCCAGGACTCAGCAGGACAGAAACAGCACTCATCCTCCTCATGACCATTCCTCTCCAGCTCCATGCTGTTTTCAGGGTCCAGCCTTGGTGTTTGGCTGCATGTCATGCTCTGTCCGCAGCTGAGAGTTTTCAGATTACATACAACTCTGCTTCCAATCAATTTGAAGATGCTCCTGATGTTCACACAGCAAATGGATTATTTTTCCAGTCCAGATGAAGAAGTAGATGCAATGTTGTCAATTAGGTTAGTTTAATCCAAAAGAGGTTAATGGAGTTTTCAAACACATGTGCTGGTTTCATCTCCCCAATTTGAAGATTTGAAGCTTTTTTTGTCTTTTATTTTAGTAAACTGAATGTTTTTGTCTTTAGCGCTGATGGTCAGATATAAACACAAAATTGTTGTTAGCAGTCTGATTAAAACTTTAACTATTTATTTATTTAGTGCCTTTTGTGCAAAACTGTTATACAGTGGAGCGGGGATGACATATTTCTGTAGGCCAACCAGGAAGTTGGAATCAAACTGGTTCCCTCAAATTTTCCCAATTTTTCCATTATGTTTTGGATTATTGCAGAAAATAAGATCTGTGGCAAACAAGATAATTTCCACAAATGAACACCACCTTTATGATTTTTCAAAGTGTGAATGCAATCACCAGAAGTAAAACACAATCGTTAGGCTATAAACAAATTACATCATGGTCGCATGAGCGTGAGTATACACAAGGCTGTAAAGGCGGACATGTAAAATCTTCAAAATTCACAAGTGGGATCTTTACTGACATATTTTATATTGTAGCATAAAACTTCAAAATCTTTTACGCATTCATTAACCAGACCTTATTTCAGGTATCCAACTTAAAACCCATTCAAAAAAACAAAACAAAACACTGACTTTGAGACGAGGGAACCAAAAGTGCTAAAATGCTGGTTCATTTCTTGTTTTTTTACAACTCATTCTTGTAGCACTCTAATAATACAATAATACAATGAACAAAACAAAGTAAAAGAGCGTAGATAATTAACACCGTTCAACTCCTTTCAAACGAACTTCAAAGTTGCTATGATGGTTGACAGTGTTGCTGGAGCAGAGTGAGCGGGGGTTGAACAGCACTACCAACCCTACATGCTACACTAAAAAGCTATGTCTTAAGATTTCTTTTAAAGGTATCTACAGATTGTGATGTCCTCAGCTCTTCTGGCAAGCTCTCTGAGAGGCGAGGCCTATAAACACTAAAAGCCGCCTCCTCATATGTCTTTTGACTGTAAATACATTTTTTTTTTTACTGTTGAGTAACCTCAGATTAATGCAGTTGATACAGTACAGCACATTGATCAACAGGTAATTTGTAAGTTGGAAAGTAAGGAAGTAAGGAAAAAGCATTGAATGGACCAATTTCTCATGTCAAATATATCACCTCTGCCTTACATTTACTTTGCACAACTGCAAAGTCATCCAGAACTTATTTGGACATTTGGAGTCATAAGTCTGAGTATTATACTCACATTGCGGTCAGTTTGTTTTCAGGCCATTGCGACACATCGCCTCTCATGGAGGTCCGAGATGAAGAGCAAGTTTCAGTTCTGAAGTCGTAAACTTTACAGACGCAGTTGGTATTGCACATTCCAACGGACGCCCAAACACGTGGGAACCAATGTCACAGTAACATCAGGACTGTTGTTGTGCCACAACCGGCAGGCTGAGAAATGCGGCGTTAGATTCAGGCCAGCAGCTAATGAAGGAAGCTTGGGGTTTCTTCACTTCCACACAGGGCTTGTCTTTCCATTTATGCTGGTGCAGTGGATTACAAATCAAAACCCTCGGCTGTAAGCACTAGAACAACTGAGCAATGTTTTAGTTAGGCTTGATTTCCAGGAAAATAACCACGCTTAGCCGCCTTTAAAGCAACATTTACAAACCATTCACAACACACACAGCACAATGACTTATTTAGTGGAACTGCGTCATCACACCACACAGCGCTCTGGAGATGATCCTGCATGAGAGGACATGCTTTCCTTTATCTCAACAAATAAAGCCATTCAAGCTGGTGCAAGAGCTAAATGGACACATCTAACCCATTTAGAGCATTTTAGGTGTCCATCAAGTGGAAGCAAAGCTTTGAAATGGGAAGTTTGCCGATGGTGTTCGTGCCTGGAGATGCGAGCGGTGTTTGTCATAACACTTCGACAGTGCCGGCTTGCATTGAGTCAATGTTTGTTTATGTCCCTGAGGCTAGAGCCCCGCGTGCTCAGATAAGGGTCAGTGTGTGTGTGTGTGTGTGTGTGTGCGTGTGTGTGTGTGTGCGTGCATGCATGCGTGTATGCGTGCGTGCGTGCGTTGAGGACAGTGTACATAGAGAAGAGCTCTGTGACCACAACTAGTTGAGCATGTCCTCCTTTGGTCCAGATCACAGCAGATACTCATATCTCACACAAACAACGGGTCAGTGAACTGTTAAATGAGGCATATACACACATGTGATGCGCGCATTCACTGATGCAATATCTACGCAAAACATGACCACACACAACGTCTCTCTCTCTCTCTGTCTCTGTCTCTCTTTCTCCTCTTGTCCACTTTAACACCCAGACATAAATGCACAAACACACACACACAACAAATTCCACATGCGCAGGTTTTCATACACTCTTGAGACGCAACTGGAAAGTCTCGGCGCACTGTTTCCTGCACTACTCCCACTCACCCTGCTACAAGGACACAGATCATTCTTTGGCATATATCGCAGGATTAATGAGCTCACAAACTGCATTAAGTAGAATAACAAGAGACAGTAAAACAAAACGGGAGACAGCTATGAGACAGGAGAGAACAAGACAAACACAAACAGGAGAAGGCTCATTAGGATTGAGGAAGAATTAACATCTGAGCTGGATGTGAAACAGCCTCCTGCTCCTCTGGGATTCTGAAGCAAAGGGGGGTCTAAAAACCTGCTGCTCTCGAATCGGACTCCACATAAACACACACGGAGAGAAAGAAAGGTGGACAAATACCACAAGTTGCTCGAGCCAACTGTGGAGAGACCCTCCAATCAGCCCCTCTCAGGAGGGTGGAGGACGGGAAAGAGAGAGAGGGAAGGAGGAGGAAATCTAAATCCAAAGCAGATGGCCTCCATAGGGGCAGAACACGAGAAACACAGAGCCGTCGTAAAATCGCTGCTCTGCTTTCAATTAGGCCATACATTTCAGAGACGGGGGGGTAAAACGGCGTTAACTACAGTGGATTGGACTCATTATCATGTGGAGGAATGTGGATTCTCTGGGGGGTTGATTTTTTTGTTTGTTTGTTTAAAGATGCATACCGTATGTTGTACAAACAAACCGATATTAGGAATTCAAAGCAGGTAGATTACTGAACTGAAAGAGGGACGTTTAAGTGAGCGATCCCGGTCTAGACAACACCCACTGCGATGTCTTTAAATTTCAGGGTAATTCAGGTAATACCGTGAAATTGATTACAAGGTATGCAGCCCAGGCATCCAACTCTAAAATCGCAGTTTTGCCACAAAACCATCTTGAAATTCTGCTCCTCTTTAAATCATAGAAAGACGTCTATTACTGACCACTGGGGGGGGGGGGAGGAAAGAAGTGGTCCAGACCACTGTCTGAGGCCTAAAGGTGATCTTGCATATGTGTTGATCTTACATTCCAGACTTAGAGTAATGACCAGTGTACAGACACCAGACACAAACCTGAACCCTTAATCCTCTGTCTCCAGCAATGGGATAGGTTGGTTTAATATTAGACATCCCTTCCAAGCCAAACCTTAGAGGAATCAGTGCTTCTTTCAAGGTTGTGGATATGGTATTTCATACTTAGTCTGAGATGTCTACCTACAGTTGATCTGGGCTCCACAGTCAGTCCACAGACAACAAATACAAGGAGACAGCGCTGACAGCGAAGCTTGGGTTTTTATGCAAATACTACATGCCATTCAGCGGTTTGTCTGCTGCCTCTATGAGAAAACAAGGGATTTGGTTGGTAAAACAACATTGAGGCTTTGGGAAAGGGTTGGTAGTAATTGTATGTGACCACTTTTTTGGTCTGGATTTGGAGAGCAGGGGCTTTGTTGGCACAGGTAGCTCAGTTACATATGAATAATAATACTAGTCTGGCTGTTCTGAAATGTCTTCATATAAACCTAAACATCTGAAACAAAATGGTTTGTTGAAAGAAAAAAAAAAGCATTAAGCGCAGCATAAAGGAAACAAATGTATTCTTTGTATTCTGTTACACCTCATGTCTAAGCCAAGACTCTTCCCTCCAGTACACAGACTCGTTGTTATTTATGTGAGATTCCTCTGCATGATTTGGTGTTCCCATCACAGCACCGTAGAGTTGCATGATCACTGACAGCCAGTCAGGTCAATGAGTCACAGCATATGAGAAATGCACTGTAAAAGGGATAGCCCGAGGCTGTTTGTCAGACCACACCAGAAACATTTGTCGGGTCATAATGCTTAAATGGTACTTGGTTTGGGTTGACCACATCAAGGCAATTCCGATGTGAAACATGAAAAAGGCACATACTTTCACACATGGCATTATCTGATGTGGTATTCATATCCACATGGCACCAAAACGGACGAAAGAAAACCAAAAAGCACTCTTTGACCCTGGTCTGTTTTGTCTTAACTGTTTCTTTAAAGGACAATTCCATCTGCATTATTTTCAAATGGAAACGTCCACTCAGCCCTTAGCAAAAGCAGTGATATAGGCTACTAAAGTAAGCTAGTCAAAGCTAATCAATAAGGTTAGGGATAATGCAAATGCTAGCACTAGCTGGGTCAAAGATAGCTAGATGAAGTTTGGAAATAACTGAAAGGGTAAATTCATATTTTTCAGGTGGGGTTGTATGAATACACTAGTGTTCTGCAAGGTAAAATTGCTGTTTTTGTGAAGTCTGGTGGCGTGGTGGAGAGCGGTATGACGGCTTCAGTTCTCCATTGGAAAGGGCTGTCTGACGGCGAGGAAGAGCAGCTGTGGACAGGAGCAGCAGAAAAATGTATTCTGTCCTCCTAAAAGAAATCAGTATCACTTTATGTGTATGCTATATTTAGAGTATATTCACCACTTTACATCGCCATCAGACAGCCCTTTCTGACAGGGAACTGAAGCAGTTGTATTGCTGTCTTCAAGCCACCAGACTCCATTCACAAAAACAGCCATTTTGCCTCGCAAAACCCAGGAGTTACTGATCTTCCACTACATTGATCAGTTAGTTAGTTTGTGTTATTGTTATTGTTATTGCTGAGCTTCAGTACCAGTACTAATGTCTGCTTCTTCAAACTGGTAGCATGCTGACTGCCATCTAAATTACTGTATGTAATACAATGACCGTAAGGATGTATAAACAATATACTGTAAATACAGCAGCATCATTATGCAGAAATGTATGTCAGGTCACATGGGAAAAGGGTCTTAGAGGGGCTCTGGAAAATAGTATTTTGATGCTAAAAAATACTTTAACCAAAATTTGGATGTTTGAATTTGAATAAACAACACCATCAGAGTGGTATTAAAAAAACGGACCTGCCCTTTAAATCATGGTATCCTTGGCCATCACTACCCGCGTTATCTGACATCACAGCGACTAAAGATCTGAGGATGCAGTCATCAGAAGTGAGGGCCAAGCGAGGGCGTGCAGATGGCCGCTGCTTCAAGTCCCTCACAAGAATGACACTGTCACCACCTCAGCTGTGTCTCACTGCACACAGAACAAGCATTTTTTTACTAGCTGTTTCCGCTGCTGGACTAAACAGCCCCAGTCTCATGCCAGAACCTCAGCCAGGTGCATTATGGGGACTGTTTATCAATCCCACCATGCACTACAAGCTCTAAATACAGCCACTGTTTTCTGTGGGTCTCTCTTTTTTTCGCTGCCATCTTTCTCACCTCTCTCTCTGGACGGCTCCTTTGCTGGTGCAGCTGTCTCTTTCTAATGCTTGTAAAGAAAAGTCGCTGAGGCTGAATGTGACGGGAGGAACAGGTGTGCTGTTTAAGTGATAAATTTGCCCTCAAGCGAGCACAATGCACCTCAGTTTATAACAACAATCTCCCCCGGACAGGCTGTCAAATTACTGAGTAAAGCAAATATGTTAAATACAGTCGCATGCATTTAACCCATCTACATTTTGTGACTAATAATTACACTTAATAGCCTAAGACGTCATTGTCCATTGCATGTGTTGCCCCAATAAATGACAATATTAGTGACACTTTCTATTTAAGATCACCATGTACAAATTGACTTCCTAATGGCTCTTTTCAAACTCTCTGAGACTTTGGAAACAATTGCAGCTATTACAAAGCCGTGTTTTTCAAGTATCCCAGATAGAGCTGCCTTAATCCTGGCTCGCTGGCTCAAGCCCCAAACTGCTGGGCTGCTCCCCAGCGTTCCGTAGCGCTCCGATCACCAGCTAGCATCTGGAAACCATCAGTGTAAACAAAGGAGCAGCGGAGGAGCTCAGGCCCCGCTCTGCCTCTCCCCGCATCCCCCAGGACATCACTCAGAGAGCAACACAAGAACACCAAACCAGCCTCGAACACATGCCCGTGCACATATCTGTGTCTGCTCTTGTGTCTTCATCTCTGGGATCTTTATTTAGTTTAGCTGCAGTTCAGAAAGAGTTAGATTTACAGATAGAGCGGATTTGGTTCAGTCCACAATGTTAGCTTTGAGTCTTTTTGGAGTTTTTGTTTGGTTTGCTCATTAACCGTAGCATTTCTGATAAGACTAATGACTTTAATGTGGTTTCATTTAGCATGCTAGCCTTAGCGGTCTGTCTGATGCATGCTACAAGGGGGGGGGGGGCAGGAACCTGGCTGTGGTTTCAACCAGAACTGGTTCTCCTCTGTGAAACATCAAAAAAAACCCATCAAAGTATCAATCACGTCTGATCCTTCTGCGACACGACAAGGAAATATTTCCTGAATGTTTCATAATAGTGTTTTAGTAACCATATATCTATTAATCATGCGGTTTGGTCTTTTTCAGTGCAGCTGAAACCTTCAGAAATGTGGTTCATCGAGCTTTTAAGCACTGAACCTCATATTTAAGCAAACTCTATGGTGCTTGTAAACACACACCACAGAGGAAAGCAGGGTTTTGCAGTTGTGTCTGCAACCTGTTCCAGCGCAAATGTTTTCACCATGGATGTGGTTTTCACTTTGCTCATTGCAATGTGGCATTATCCATATTCTTAAGTTAATCAACAAAATGTGCATGTGTGGCTATGGAGCTACATATTTAGTCAAATACTTTAAACAACAGTTGAGTTGAGTTGAGGAAGTGCCTTAAACTTGTATTCTTTCTAACATCCAGCAGCGGCGGCTCCTCTGGTTGCAAAAAGAAGTCTGATTGTATAAAAGTCTATGAGAAAATGAGCCTACTTCTCACTTGATTTATTACCTCAGTAAACATATTAAACATGAATTTATGGTCAACATCACTACAGCATTTAGTAAATTATGGTCCCATTAGGGTCAAATAGATGATAAAACAGGGTATGCTTTAGGGTGTGGCTACCTTGTGACTGACTGGTTGGTGTTGTCTGTGTTTTCATCTTATACATTTAACCCTTTCACTGTTTGATTTCAGTTCATCAAAGTTAATTATAACCTTTTGGCCGGCCAAAAATGTCTTATTCAGCATTCGGTTGTACTTAGCTCCACCCTCTCATTTCTGGTTGCAGAAAACCAAGATGGCGACGACCAAAAACCAAGATGGCGACGGCCAAAAACCAAGATGGTGACAGCTTCAAAATGGCAGTCCACAAACCAATGGGTGACATCACTGTCCACGTCCACTTTTTATACAGTCTATGGTTTGTGCAAACGCTAACAGTTATACCACCAAGCACACAAATGCATGCATTTATCCTACACAATATAACACCAGTGTCATAAATTGTTTGTTCAGATTTCATAAAATGAACAAATTGTCATATAACATGGAGAAATGATCATTTTAACCCTACTGTTTTATAAATTAGACAGATATTAGTACATAACACGGCTGCTTATGTTCTAATGTAAAATGTAATCAGTCTATGATATAATATGTCATCCATCTCCATTGATTTCTATATTACTGAGATATATATCTCAGTAATATAGATATAGAATATATATATATATATATATATATATATTCTTCAATAGATATTACAAATATTTTAATGTACTGCTCACCTCATTCATTGCAAGTGTGGTGACAAGCAGAGCGCTAGCACAACAGTGCTACTTTCAAGAAGCTATTTGTAACACTTTCCTCTGACTGGGTGCTAAATATGTATATGCACATATAAATCTAACACTTCAGAAACTGTCAATCTATAATGTGCAAATGATTAATGCAATGATAAAATAGACTCAGCAACATTTTTCTCTAATGTTAGTTAGTTAGTTATAAAATGGTATGTGAGCTCATTAGATATATGACTTCCCATCACTAGTCAACTAGCACTTGTCTGAACCTGCTCTGCACCCATGTGGGTCAGGGCGCTATTCTTACAAAAAGGTTTCATATTATAGAGGCGCTTTATATTTTTGCTATTCATATGTGCTTGACATTTCATTACACTATAAAAAGCAGTTTGCTCACAATAGCTCATCCCAGTTGTTTCCAGGTCTAAATATGCCCGTGAGGCATTTGTGCTGTTGTAAAGTCTTTTGCTGCATTTATCCGCTCTCAGGTGTAACATGTGAGGGAAGCAGCAGACAGTGGTAGTGGACAGAGAGGTAAAGTAGTAAGAAACCATAGTATATAACCAAATCCTCTGCTATTTCAAAAGTTTTTCCTCAGAGGATCATAAATCCACATGGACCTGAAAGAGTGCAACAAATATCACCAGTGTTTAAGGTGGACAGCAATGTATTTTAAAATGACCTGAAGCTAAATATTTTTATGTAAGCAGTGATGCTTGAGGTTACAAGTTTTTTCCCTTGTGGGTTTCCGGGTTTGACCGCTGAGATCACACGTCTTTATAAATGGGTTTGTTATCTCACTGTGATACAGAGGGGAGGATGTCAAGAGGACAAGCACTCCACCGTTTTAAAGAATAACCACAAGTCCATTTCCAGCTCCATGGAGACGCCAAAATAGTTCAGTCTAGGAAATGGCCTCTGCTTGGCAGAGTACGTTTTACCGTGTGTGTGTGTGTTTCTACTGGAAGAGACAGCACACACACAGCAAAAAATGTGTTCTGTAATGATCTTAAAACAGGGCCGAGTGTCCTGGTTGAACATTTTCTCAGATTTTAGTGTAGTCCCATAACAGTACCGGGCATATCACTTATGTTTAGTCTGTTCTTTGACATGCTGAGATATCACACAGGGAAAAGGTAAATCAAGACAGCTGTACCAAAGATAAAACATCCCACAGCTGTCAGTCACATAGATAAGTGGCGCAGCTATGCCAGAAAGTATATAAAAAGCTATTTTGTGCTTTAAAATGTCATCAGTTACCCACAGAGAAATTGTTGAAGCATATTTATAAGACCAGTATGCTGCTGGATCATAAAACTGTTATTGTTTCAATTCTTTCAGTGGTTGTTCCTTTCAAATACAACAAAGAGCAGAGAAATACAGGAAGGATTGCTGCTCCTCTGCAGTAATCAAACAAACTCTGTAAACAACGAAATTGTCAGTGTCAATAAAACCCCCTCAGATCAGCTTTCTTGACTAACCACTAACATCCATGTGCTTTTGACTTTTCACAAGAGGTTTTCTGTGAGTGGCTGAACTTTGTAGAAGGATCATAAAAAAAATTCTAGTTGTAGGAAACAATGCGGCTTTCAATTATTATATTGTGAAACAAAAATCGGCAAAGTTGACACAACATGCTGATCTGTTGATTTAGATTACAACAAATCTCTGTTAAGTCGCCTTTAATGATTTATTGTTATTGCTTACAAATTAAAATTTGGTGACCTGCAATTTCTGGTTGTTTTAATAAACTGGAGGTAGAGGTTGTATTATGTGATGTTTTAAGCAGCTGGTTTCAATGTCCTGAAAAATAATATGTTTATGTTTGTGCCCAAGCAAATAATGAATTTATTTTCAAAGAAACTCCCCCAAAATATAATGACTACTATGAAATTCACTGGTGCCCCAACAGACAAGTATTATTCTCCTCTTACTCACCAGGTCTGTTGAGCGGGTTTTCTATACAATGCATGTAGGCAACATAGACATGCCATGTGTGCACATATGTGTACACGTGTGCTTGTGTGTGTACGTCAAAGTTTTTCTCCTCAGTAACAGACCCACGTCATTCGTGTCCAAGACAGCTGCAGAGGCATATCACCATGCCAGCGCGCTCTTTGCCAAAACCCTATTCCCAGATTCCTAGATTTCCACAACCCAGCCTTCCCTAATCAGCCACGGATCTCCGTGTCATGTTCTTGGATGACTGACGGATACCCCTGAGAGTCAAGCATGTGGGCGTTTTGCTTCATACCAAAAACAATCTCTTGTGTTAAAGCTGATGTTTTTGACAGAATCGGTTCTCTCTTGCTTCATACTTCATTCATAGAAAACACAAATATGGGCCAACTGGGCCTTGGAATCTGCCCCGGTTGAACCCAGAAGCTCAGTTCCATCAATTCATAATGGAAGCTGCCTCTTTTTTACAGATATAAGATAAGTTTATCATACTCCTGCGCTTACTGTATTTACAGGGCGCTAAGGGCTAATACTTAGTAGGGCCATGGGTGTGAATTTCCCCCCTGCCCTCTCCTAGCCCTGGACTTAGCCACGGTCCCACTGAGCCCAAGGAGCTGTGCAGCTGGCCGGCAGCATTGGGTTACCAGTCCAGTGAATGACAAGAGCAGTTGGGTGGTGGACTGGGGCATACAGAGGTGCACGCAACATCTTGTCATTTGTCACAGGAAGTTCATGCTGCTGCTGTCTATGTTTGCATGCATGTGCCTGTAGTTGTGTATGTTGGTAGATGTGGGTTTGAGTATGTATTTCTGTAACCCCTTCTGCCGGATATACTGCACACGTGTGTTGCTAATCTCAGTGTCACTTGGTGTCAATGCTATATTGGACCTATAGCCCTATATGGTTTCTTAGTGCTCTTGCTATAAAGGCTCTTTCTCTGTATAACTCCCTCAAAAATAAAATGCGGTGACAGGTAGTGGCCATGTCCAGTTTTAACAGTGTGGGAGGTATTTTGTCTGCTATGACCAGGCGACAACCACCGGGTCTGAAAAGTGAAGCCAATGTGGAATTTCCTTACACGTGCATTCTTTCTAACAGCCAGCAGGGGGCGACTCCTCTGGTTGCAAAAAGAGGTCTGGTTGTATTGAAGTCTATGAGAAGATGAGCCTACTTCTCACTTGATTTATTACCTCATTGTAAACATAAATTTATGGTGTCAATCACTAGTCTTCTTCAATACAGCATGATGTTCATTTAGTACATTATGGTCCCATTTAGAGTCAAATAGACCATAAAGCACGAGTTGTCCTTGTTTTCATTATACAACTTTAACCCTTTCACACTCTATGTTTTCAATTCTTGGAAGTTAATTGTAACATTGTGGTCACCTAAAAAAGTCTTGTTCAGTGTTCAGTTGTACTTAGCTCCACCCTCTCGTGTCACTTGTGGTTGCAAAAAACCAAGATGGTGACGGCCAAAATGCCAAACTCAAGGCTTCAAAACTGTAGTCCACAAACCAATGGGTGGTGTCCACTTCTTATATACAGTCTATAAGATATAAGATAAGATAAGATATTCCTTTATTGGTCCCACAGTGGGGAAATTCTGTTTGGCTATGACACTATGAAAGAGAAAAGTTGTCTGATACAAGATGGTTCCAGCATCCCTGATAAGCCTTATCTGTTTACAAAGCAGTCCCTACTTAGACAGAGCCTTTGCTTGCGACTGGAAGGAAGATCAAGGGTCACCCTGTAAAAACATTCCCATGGTGCACCTCCCCCCCCCAGCCCTCATCCCTTCCAGAAACTTCCTGACACACTGCAGGGCAGTGCATACAGACAGAGAGGAGGGACAGACTAAGGCCTCTAAATGAAATGCAGGTTATTTTTTTACAGTAAGTAATGGGTCAGTCACCAAAATCTATTTTCACTTGAAAGTCACAGAAGCACTGCATGAGGCCTACAATTAAACTTGAGTTACATACACATTATGACAGTAAAAACATAGGTAAATATAATTGTGTAAATATGAAATTATGTTATTTTCTTGACATAGTTTTTACATCGTATTTACTGGCACAAAAGTGCAAAAAACGGCCTTACTGCTACAGTGTTCACTTCTACTAAGTACACACACACCCCTGTGGTTTCACATGTTGACCACAAGTGTGTTTTAATCTATGGTTAACACAGTCCTGATTCCTGAGAGGGCTGGTGCTCCTGGGTAGTCTGCCAGAGAACGACCTCAAGATACTTTAAAGAGAAGAAAAAAAAAAACGTTACAAAATCAAAACCACAGAAGAGGCCCCTATATCTATATGTTGACATATAGACAAGCAGACTATATAGGACCGCTTGTATGGTTTGTTGTTGTAATTCTTCTTTTTTTTTCTCTGTAAAGATCCAAGGCTCTATCCAAACATACTTGAGTGTGACGCATCGCTGTAATGCAGTGAGGGCCCTGCTGGGGGAACAATACAGGCCTGCCTTCCTGACCTCTCTGTCTAGATCCTACAGACATACAATGACGGCCTTAATTACCAGCCTCCATTCCCACCACTTGGGCTTTCCCCAATGGTGCCCATTCAGAACCGCAGTCTCTCCCTAAGGTGCCCATTCAAGTGCGACACAAAGCCAGCAGTGTCGGTCCCTGATCTCTTGACACCACATCCAGTCCTGTGTGCCAGCACTTGCAGCAGCTTCACAGTGTCTCTGTCTGTCCGTCCGGTTGCCCGTCCTCTCTGTCAGTCTGTCTCGTATCACTTAAGAACCTCTGTCATTCACATGTGACAAGAATCGGTGCTGCTACAAGGAGCAATTAGTTCGCCCACATACCGATCAGCCACTAGAGATAGGCATTAGTTGCCAGTGTGGTGTAGATGTACGAGTCTGTTGGTTTGTTGTGTGGCGCTCCAGTCCTTTCTGAAGTCCTTTTCACTCTCTACATTTCTCAGCTTACTAATTAAAGTGGAGAGAGATGAGGTTATGGCAACCATGGAGAGAATAATGTAAACACTTCATGTAAAGTGTCTGTGAGTCTGTAGAGTAGCTTAATCAGGTACTTTATATTCCCATTAGCTGTTTGTCAGCTGTAAAAGAGGTTCAGCTATCAGTCTTTTAGTATGTAGGTTTTATATAACGGCATGAGAAAAAGATGCAACCTAAACACAAACTGCGGTATCTTTGGCTGAAAATGACCATTATTATCATTGATTAATCTGCAGATAATTTTTTGTCTATAGAGCATCAGAAAACAGTGACATCTTCAAATGTCTGCATCGAAATCACATAGTATGCACTACATTTGTGTGAATAAACCATAGTATGTACCTTTTCAGGTGCACCGAACAGTAATTTATGTCATCATTTCAGAGCCTCCTTGCTGGTTAGTGATGTGTAACCACGGTAACCAGTGCCAATCTCGTGACCTGAAAAAAAAATCAAAGTCTGAACCAATTTGCAAAAATATATTATGCCTAGCAAAGTGAAATCTTATACTTAAAGCAGCTGTGGGTAGAACTGAAGCAAATATGATTTAAAAAAAAAGTTATTTTTATAAAATTGAACTGAAAAAAATCATGTGCCTGTGTCCTCCGGTGCTCCTAATGGCATCTGCAAGAGTTCACAGACCATAGGAAAACAACCAAACGGAGCAGATTTGGAGCCTACTCTCTCTGAGTAGCTGTCAATCACTCAGATACCCAGCAGCCATGTTGAGAACAGTTGAGGAAATACCAAGCACCGCCCACCAGCCGAAGCAAACTTTCTCATTTTACAGCTAAATAGTGAAGATGTTTCTGAAAACACTGCAGGCGAGAAATAGTCATTACAGCAACAAAATATTGATTCATATTTGCTCAGCGCTGACTAGTTTGACCGTTTGATCGGAGTTCACCAGTGACTGGCAGCTGCCTCCGTTGACTGAACAGCAATAGGAACGCTCTGACCTGTGATTAGCCAAAGTCTCTTGTCACAGGCTAAATTTTAAAGCCTGAAAACAGACATTAGGAGGTGCAAAAGTCTAGTTTTCTCTTACAACAATATACTGAAAGGTTATTATACAATTTCTGCTCAGTGATACCACAGATATTCTGCCCACTGTAGGTTTACAGTGAAGCATTACTGATGTTACAGAGCTATCCGTCACCATCTGTTATGAACGTTGTCATCATTACCGCATTGCATTTTCAGATATTTATGCCACTGTAGCATCCAGTGTTTGCATAGTGTAATATTTAACCAGAAATAGTATACAATATGCATACTATTGGTTTCATACTAAGGTTTTGAACATAATAAAAATCTCACATACTGTTGCGTACTAGATAGCAAGTTAGAATGGAATTTTGAAGGCAACCGTATGTTGCTCAAAACCCAAAGACATGCAGTTTACTATGTTGTAAGGCCAGGAGATATGCTATATATTGTACACTGTAAATGGTGTCAGTGCCTGGTTTGTCCGCTCTGGGTTACTGTAGAAACATGGCGGCCGGCTCCATGAAGAGGACCCACTTCGGCTCAATCTAAGGTAACGAAAACACAACAATTCTGATTTTCAGGTGATTAGACACTAAAGAAAACATACTTATCAGTATTATATTCGATTTCTGCCAATAGATCCCCCCAAATGTTACACACTGTTCCTTTAAACATATGGCTTATACTTGAAGCACGTTTCATGAGATAACATTAGCATTTAGTATGAGCTGACAAAGCCTTCTAGCCCTGGTGTGCTAACAGGACACCATGCTGTAGTGAACATCTGACCTCTGGCCCTCTGATCCCTCCCTCATTCCCCAGTGAAAAGTGAACCATCCTGTTCTGGTTCCTGAGGCCTTGGTGTGTGGCTGCTGACCCCCATGACACTATAGCTGTGTTAAGAACACAATTCACAGTGTTGTTACTGTGCAGTAATTGCTGGTGTCATTGCCATCATCATTTAGTGTCATCAATCCTGATTCTTTAGTGGAATGGTGTCCAGTAGAGAGGTAAAGTGATGCATTTTTAAAGCGGTTTATGCAGCCCATAAAGAAACTAGATTCTAAAATGAGTGGTGACCTGGTTTCTCTCAGGCTGCAGAGACAAGCTTATGTAAAGCAATGCGAGGAGCAACTGCCCCAAACACATGATTGTTTGTTTTCTTTTATTAACTCCAGCCTTACAGAGCTGGCTCAGCCTCCGCGGCGTGACAGGAAAAAGAGTCATATCGCAAAGTATTATATCAGAAACTCTCCAAATTAAGCATTATGTAGACAACTCACTCTTAGTGTGAGAGTGACAGGAAGGACCAATCAGAAGATAAGAGGTGCAAAATACTTATGAGATGAGACCAATATCTTCTGACTTAGGATAAGCTGACACTAAGTCAGTATTGGGTCTGTTTGGAGCTTCCGTTGTCATTTCACCGTATTTCAACATTTAATCAGAGAGCAGCTGTAAATTCACCTGGTTATGGTAAATGTAACAGTGCACTGCTTCCCAGAGATGGGATTATAGATGTCATAGTTACCAAAACAGGAAGTGGTGTGATTGTTGTCTCAGCAAAAACTAAGAGGAAGAATAGGATTTCTGTACAGAACACAAACCAGCTGGCAGGAAACTGCACTTTTATCATTCTTTTAACTTTGATTTCCTTTCAGAGGAAGTGCCCTCTCCCCTCTTTCTGGCTCTTGTGCCCTCCTCAGGCTTTTCAAACTATACCCTCTCTGTGTCTGACAGCGCTCCCTCCATGCCATGACAGTGACACATCCGTACTCCCTGCCTGCCACAGCAAATAACTGGAGCCATGTCTAGAATTGGCTCCAGGGTACAGAGATCACGGGGTAAAATGTGAAACATTCTCTCATGGCAAATGTTGGGTGACTGCGGTGCTGAAAGATTGTTTATCGACAGGGTTAACAAACTGCAGGATGCGTAAAGAGAGAGTGAAACAGAGGACAGAAAACAGCTGGTAGAGGCAGAGGAAAACGTAAATACATGATTCCCCTAAAGATAGCTTTCAGTGAAGGGAGGAGGTTGGTTCAGTAGAGATTAGAAAAGCTGAAGGACAGATGTAAAATCTATGTTCTTTCTCCTCCCAGGAACATTAGCCTCCAGGGGACAGCTAACGTCTCCATCTACGTTAAGCCCACTATTCTGTTCAACTATTGAATAATCATCATTGTACTAACTATCAAACAGTGCTAGTGAGCTATATTAGACAATTTAACAGCATGTTTCCAATTCAATGGTTGACAAATGTTTTGCTAGAGGCTTGAGACATAGGAGCTGTTCTGAATATGGGAAAGAAGCTGCACACAAAATATTAAACTGGATTTTAGAGTATGCTGTTTTTTTTTTGTTGTTGTTTTTTGTTTTTTGTTGACTGGAAAATTTTAATTTTACAGGAAACTACAGGTTATGAACCAAATTGTCTGCAAAAAGGGAGAAAGGCATTTAGGCTTAAATGCCACAGTCAGCTGGGAAAACTGAAAGTTAAGACTAAGTTGCTCATAGGCACTTGAACTGTTTCTGATTAACTAGTACAGCTGAAAGGCCTGAAAGTATACAGCCCAGTCGCACGAAAAGGCATGTGAATGACACGATAATGCAGAAGACAAAAGTGTGTAATAGAAATGGCGTTCTTGATTTAGGTGTGTACGCTATGTAGTCTGTACTGACTGCAATGTAAATGCATCGCTAGTAACGGAGAATAAACAGGGAGAAAAACCCGGTGGGCAACTCCGGGTCTGAAAAGTGAAGTCAATGCTGAAGTGCCTTAAACTTGCATTCTTTCTAATATCCAGCAGGGGGCGACTCCTCTGGTTGCAAAAAGAGGTCTGATTGTATAGAAGTCTATGAGAGAATGAGCCTACTTCTCACTTGATTAATTACCTCAGTAAACATTGTAAACATGAGTTTATGGTCTCAGTCATTAGTTTAACGTCTTCTTCAATACATCATAATGTTCATTTAGTCAATTATGGTCCCATTTAGATGCAAATAGACCATAAAGCAGAGTATGATTTAGGACATGGCTACCTTGTGATTGACAGGCCGCTACCATGGTGTTGTCCGGTCTGGGAGTTGTTGTTCTTAAAACTTTTCACATCTTTCACATTGTGTTTTCAATTCATGAAAGTTGATTATAACCTTTTTTGGTCATCATAAAATTATTCAGCATTTGGTTGTACTTAGCGCCCTCTCATGTCACTTCTGGCTGCAAAAAACCAAGATGGTGACAGCCAAAAACCAAGATGGCGTGGGCCAAAATGCCAGAATTGAGGCTTCAAAACAGCAGTCCACAAACCAATGGATAACATCACGTTGACTATGGCCACTTCTTATACACAGTCTATGGAAATACTGCTTATGGAGGGGAGGTGGGTCCAACAAACACAGGACTTTCAACCAGGAGATCGGTCTTCGAGACCTGTCTTTTGTTTTGTAAGTTACGTTAGTGACGTTTGTTTTGTTTGAAATGTTTTCTGTGCTGATGTCACATTGTTTCCATATGTATTGTAATTAGTTCACATACTTATTTTACGGCCAACTATGACATGTTTTAAAGTGTTTTTCTTACCTAAACCTGAGAAAAGTGGTTTTGTTGCCCCCTGCTGGTGCACCTTCATACATGCGTATAAGATTCACACTCGGGCAAAGTGGACAGGAGGGTATTTTACATGATTTGGCATATCGAGTTGCAGTATAACACCATGTCAGTACTCTTCCATGTGAATGTAGTAACCTAAGCTGTTATACTTAGGCTACTCCTTTTGCAAATATTCACTGGGACTCTTTTATGAATAGAAAATTATCCATACCCAACACACTTTAAAGGTATAATATGTAACTTTTATGCATTAAAATGTCTAAGTGTGTAGTGGACTTACATTATCCCAATTGTTTTCACCAATGGTCAAACACTCGTGATGGAGCCTGATTATTCATCGTTGTTTGTCAGTAACGTTATAACATTATAACAACATCAGATGAATTTTCACCATCAATGGAGAAGATGCCAACTCCCATGATCCCACACTATTTCACGACATCATCAAACTACTCCTTTTGTTATTTATATTATTATTGAGAGCCCCTAGTAGCAGAAATTACACATTGTGAATTTAAATCAGAGATTATAGATAGTGGTGTTGCTGGTATCCACAAGCATTTTCTTTTAAAGGAATTTGTTTTTCTTGAATTGTAAGCATAAAGTTTTTAAATTTCAATAAATCTAATTGTGCCCTAAAGACTCCAGAAAATTGGGCTGCATGGTGGTGCAGTGCTTAGCACTGTCGCCTCACAGCAAGAGGGTCGCAGGTTCTGGCTTGGGATCCTTCTGTGTGGCCCTGTGTTAGTGTGGGTTTTCTCCGGGTTCTCCGTCCTCCTCCCACAGTCCAAAGGCATGCAGGTCAGGTTAACTGATGACTCTAAATTGCCTGTAGGTGTGAATGTGAGCATGAATGGTTGTCGGTCTCTATGTGTCAGCGCTGCAATGGACTGGCAACTTGTCCAGGGTGTACCCCGCCCTCACCCAATGTCAGCTGGGATCGGCTCCAGCCCTCCTGCGACCCCGAATGGGATAAGCGCTTGCAGATGGATGGATGGATGGATTCCAGAAAATTGCTTTTTATTCTATTCTACAACCCTTAAAGTGTTGCTCTGAATAAATTACATTAAGAAAAGATAGACAGCATGCTGATAAATGTGGAAATCTCATCTACAGACCTGATTTAATAAAACTAATATATAACATTAATAATCATAGTTGGGTGAAATTAGGTGTTCCCACGCAGGGTTTTGCTTTCTAAGAGTGAAGCACACAGACAGCATAGTGCAGAGATGTAACACTGGTAAATTAAAAACTTGTAATGTGTATTTCACACACACACACACACACCCTTCTCTACCCCCGTCGCCCTCGTACAACAACAAACGGTAACATTAAAACAAACTGGTTGCACAATTATACCAGCATGACCCGGGAATGGATCACCGCTCTCTCAAAGGCAAACAGTGGTAGATTTAAAACCAAACAATCACAGTGGTGTTTGTTATGCGAGACAAAGCAGGCTGCAGTAATGACGACTCATCACATTTATCACCACGACCAAAGGAAAAGCACACATTTTGTCAAGTCACACATTACTCAAAGTGTGATTTGCCTCTGGTGTGAAGAGGCCCTCATTTCACTTCACAGCTCGCCTCAAGTCTCCGTGTTGACACTGTTATGGGAGATTATGGTGACCATTTGTCACAAAGGACAGACTGCTGCTGAAATTACCACCGCAAGAGGTGTGAGGTGCATCACGGCTATTGGCATATGGTCACAGATTCAGATCGGATGCATGCAAGAGGAGTTATAGGCATGAGTGACTGACAGGCACTAGGGAGAGAGGAAATGTCAGCACCCATCAAAGTGAGCTCCTTTTGACGTCCATCCTCATGCAATAAGCAAAGTATAGTAACTTGATTCAATTACATATCAGATTATGTCTCACTTGGTCCATGTCAACTCACTGTAAACATTACACTAGCTAAGTAACACCACTCAGACAAGTAGAGGAGAGGTCAAAAGAAGAAAAAAATAAAGTCGATTCTGAAATCGATTGTATACGCACACATTCAACAAACACTATAAACAAAAGGCACATTATCCTGGTGGGATAAAGGAGGCTCTGTATGTAGATCAATGAGCTCCATGTGTTTCTGATCAACACAGTGATGAGCACTGTGATGCTCTTGGCCCTGCTCCTCTTTACAAATGGATACATACAGAACATTCCATGTGTAAGCGTAATCATTGGCGTATAATGTATGACAAATTAAATTTGTCTCACAGCGGGCCAAAAAAGCCATTTTCTTTCTTTCTTTTTCATCTGCATGTATATAATCTAAGCAATAACAGCTATGCAGACGCAGCAGCCTCGTATAAGTTCATTGCTACTGTGGTCCTTAAAGCACAAGTTCAACATTCTGGGAAATATGCTTAGTAGCTTTGTTGCTGAAAGTTAAATGACTGATATCACTGATGTATCTGTCTGTTAAAGGGGACCTATTCTTGTTCTGTGCTTTTTCGCTTTCCTTTAGTGGGTTATATCGTTTTTGTGCAGGTCTGGAAGTTACAAAGTCCAACGTCCCTGGAGAGTTATTCTCCCCACAGAAACACTGCTCCTGAACGGCCGGAAATGCCCCGCTTGAAGACCTGCCTTTTCTTCAGTGACATGGTGATGTCACCAAGTAACACACTTTGCCTAGTGGCTAGTTTGGCGCACCCTCAAACAAAGCTAGTTAGAGCGGAGCTGAAGTGGAGTCCAAAAAGTTAGGTTCGGTGGACCAATCAGTGGGCCAGCTGATCAATCAGAGTAGGCTTTAATATATATAAATTCATTTTCTTGCTCAGCTTCTTACTTACAATAAGTTCATTCATGAACATTTTCTGTTAAAGTTTGAACAGCTTTAGTTATTTATTTCATATGAGAGAGTTCTGCATTTTTTTTTTTGTTTTGTCTGTGCTTTTCTCACGGTGGCGGTATATCATGCATCTCTTTGCTCCAATCAGGATTTAACAACATTTGAGTCAAAATGAGATGACAGTTGTGGGATTGTCCTGATGAAATAGATTAGCTGAGTTTCTTTATTATGAGTGTTTATCTTAAAGGTTTTCTATACAATATCCAGAGCGTTAATATACCAGCAAAGAACTATTTGCTATCTAAAGATATAGAGGAGTAATGTCTACCTGAGCAGAGAATGAAGTCACTCTCCCTCTGTGTGTGTTGTAATTCGAACTTGTTGTTTTGTTGACATGGCCGGGCCGGCTGCGCGTGCCTGTTAGTGCATGTGAGTGTGCCCAACTGGCTTGCTCAAGGACGCCGCTCTGCACTGATCTCATACGGTGGTTACAGCTGATATCGCCTTCTCGACCGACGGTGCCATTACGGAAGCATAACACCCACCCTACACTATCTCTGTCAGCAGTGTTGCTGTTGTTTTCACAGTAAGTGCTATTAGCACCGTTAGATGCAAATTGCTGGCTCAGCATCGGTCGGTGTGGAGGCAATAGAAATGCTCCCAATCTCACATTTAGCACCTGCAAACTTTGACTGATGCACATTTACAAATTGGAATCTCATATTATAGAGAAATAACAAAAGTAGGGAAAAGGTGAAAGCAGAAGTAGTGATGGATTTCATGTCACTTATTTCTGGCTTTTAAGCTTTTATATAAGATTAAGTATTCTACCAGTTTCGAAATATCTGAAATTTCTCAGCGGAGTAAAACAACATGTCCAGGAAACTATAATTCTGAGGGACTGAATCAGGGGAATGCATTGCGACCAGGAATGGGGCATAGTAACTGTCAGAGAGACGCACATAAAACACACACACCAGCACACACACAGCAGCAACAGCAGCAGCCACCCCCACATACCCACAAACCTGCATTCCAGCAAAGACATTTTCCATGAGTTAATCTTTCTACAGGGAGACATAGCAAGACGATGTCATTCAGTGCATCATTTTGATCACTCCAATCAGAGGTGGGGCCAACTGTTGAGATTAGTCCACTGAGCAGAACCAAATCATGAGTGCAAGTGGAAGACATCTTGGAAGGGGGCCAAAGCGTGGCAGCGAGGGGCATTCTGCTCATAACTGGGGGAGCGACCTCATTTTCCGAATAAAAGCCAGTTTACATAACACCTCTCTCTCCATGACAGGGAGCTCTGGGCAGCTGCCGCCAGGCCTGTGGCTTTCACTCAACTACCAAGAGTTCCCCCTGAAAAATTACTCTCTCGGCAAAGCCACAAAACTCCTCTGTGTCTTCTCCAGTATTAACATGTTATAACTAAAAAAAAAGGTCTTAAATTGCAAGTAATGCATAAACGCTTTGGTAACCTCAATTATTTAATTGCCTTACTCTTATTCTCTCAGACCTAAGCAATGGAAGGGATAGAAATACCATCGACCGCAGTGACTCAGGTAATGGATCCAACACCGTCTAAATCCTTGACTCTCCTTCAGCTGCAAAAAAGTCAACTTTGGTTGAGGTAAGGTGGGTTTAAAGCATATGATACAATCTTTTTATAATAGAATTTTAATTCAAATGTATGATGTGAGAAATAACAGTAATTGTACAATTAACACATTTGAACCTCATCAAATACTTAACGCTAATCTAAATCTTAAAACCCAAATGACAACAGTTTAGTGCAAAGTACTGGTGCATGATGGATGAAGGCTGAACAAGAACAGGAAAAAAGGAGCAACAGTATGGCTCAGAAAATAGAAGTTATTTTGATAAAACGGTCACTATATCCTGACAGTAGTGCATGCTACAGATAATCTGAAAAAACATGCTCCTGTGTGTCCTCCTAGTGCACCTCGTGGCATTTGCAAGATTTCACAGCGCAGAAGGAAAACAACCAATGGGAGCTAAGGAGTCTCTAACACAGCTGTCAATCATGAAGCCTGTGAACTCCAGTCAAACTTGGCAGCGCTCCGGCTGGTGGGCGGTGCTTGGTTTTGGCTTGAGTGTTTTCAACATGGCTGTCGGGTCGCAAACTTTCTCATTTTACAGCTAAACAGTACACTGCAGGATGTTTCTGAAAACATCTGAGGCAAGAAATAGGCATTAAAGTAACAGAATATTGATCCATATTTGATCAGCGCTGCCTAGTTTGACTGTTTGAAAGTTTTGCGAGCAGTGACAGCTCAGCTCTCATTGGTTGCTTTTCTTCAGGCAGAGTAGAATCTTTTAAATGCCAATAAGAGCACTAGGAGGAGGCAGATGAACATTATTCCCAGATTTTCTGTTTCATGCACTACTGTCAAGTTATAGTGACAGTTTTATTAAAATCATTTTAATCACATTTGCTTAAAGTTACTGCAGCTGTAACGTGTTCTTGAAGATTTTTGTGGTCTACAGAGGAAAACACTGACAATACTTGTTACTGTTAATTCATTGTTATTTTCTTTTTCATGGGATTTGTGGACAAAAAGCAAATACAGAATATCACCAACCTAATAAATTACTGCACATGTAAATAATCCATTTTAAAGGGACAGTATGCAGGATTTGGCAGCGTCAACAGAAGTAGTCGCAGATTGCAGCCAACTAAGTACGCCTCCTCTCACGCCTCCCTTTCCAAGACTTCGGTATAACGTGAGCCACCAACTGCAAAACCATGGTAACAGCGTTCGCCTTGCTCAGAGGCCATCCTTATCGTGATAACACAACTTGAGGAGCAACAGAAGTCACATGGCAGTTGTCGGTACCACAGTTTTGCACTCTGCAACTCACCTTACCACAGTTTCACAAGCTTGTCAGAGAACTATGGCGGCCCTCGTAAAAGAGTTTGGTTTGTCCGTTCTGGGCAACTGTAGAAATGTGGCAGACTGTATGAACAGGACCCACTCCCTATGAAGATCCCCCGCAATGTTACACACTGGCCCTTAAATTTATGAAAGTAACTAAACGCAACAAAGTCACAGCACAAAACAACACAATAAAACATGTCGAGGTGAAGTAGAGGACTGTACATGTCATCAGAATGTGATTCTCCATGCTGGACCAGAATGACATACTTTACTGTGAAGCAGGAGCTTCTGTTTTCATAGGCAAAGCACCTCTGGACAGCACACACTACTAGCAGGGACACATTCATCCTCAAATGCATTCCAGTGCAGGCAGAGACCAGAAACACCATGGGCACACAAATGATCACTGCACCTTGTGAAACAGAGTAATGTAGGACAAGAAAATATTGTATTGTGGAAAATGACGCAAGTCTTGGCTAATGGGCGAGTAGATCACTCTCGCCATTAAAAACAGTGTTTTGATTGCAAGACATGTGTCACATCATCTGTTATTCAGCTAGTTAAGGAAGAATAGGCCCGTAATGACAGGTGACTGGGCAATAGGGTAAGTGATGTAGCACAAATGGAAGGTGGATTTATGGAAAGCAAAAAAGCCCAGGAGAGACCTAAATAACTGGGATGGTGTTGAACTGTGTAGGTGCGGAGGCCGTTTGGAGACTTTGCTGCTTTTTGAGTTACTGTTGGCAGTTTAACGAACAGCTGAAATATAAACCAGGAGACGGCTGAGTGTGATTTTGAGGTCCAACCCCTGAATTGTTACATCTATAGCATGATGGATTTCACAGGCTTTATTGTGAAAAGGGGTATTTTGTTGAATAAAGCAAAATTTTAACCTTTTAGTGTTGGAATGGTATTGTGAAGAAGATAAGTTTAGGTAATAAACAGATTATGTATTACTGAATGCACACCTGCTCCCATGTTGAGTATCAGTATCGTTTGGTCAACACTCATGTCAACAACTACAGTATTACATAAAGGAAAGACAAATGAAAGGTACATGTTGCATGACAAACTACGACCCACAATTCCCATTACAGTTGTCAATAGATGATCTCATTCCATCACACTGTAGCTCTGAGCTGTCCAGGAGATATTTCATCAGTACACAGGTCATTTACAGACCTCCCGAGACCAGTCATCATATGTCATGAAACAAGTCAAAGCATTTTAATCTCACATCTGCTCCTCATTACCATTCCATGCAAAAGAAACTCAGGGCTGGGCTCAAACGACTGTTGCACCTCACCCAAAGAAAGGGAGAGGGGAGACAGAGAGAGAAAGGAGGGAGATTATTAGGCACCACGAGTCCAACAAAAAACAACTGTGTAAAAAATCCCACAATTCCAAGGGAAGCGACATTGTGTTCCTCCTATGAAATCAAGTCACTTCCAGGCCGCAGCAGTCCCGGCCCTGGAGTTTGCCTTTTACAAGGCGCTATGTAACACCACAATGACAGATCCACCACAGCAATTTCATAGTCCATTCCCTCCTCAACAACCCCTGCAAACTCCGCAGCACGTTACTTATGCTATAGTTCCTTTGCATGAACACAATATCTGAAAGTTCTTCTCTCATTTGCATGTCGATGTTGAGTGATTGCACACCTGCATCAACCTGTATCAACACGTCAGGTTCCCAACAAGGGCCTTATTCTTGAAATAGACATTTCTTCCCAGACTTCATTTGAAGTAAATCGACAGGGATTGTTTAAAACCTGAAATTCTCTTAGTGCTCTCCAAGACGAGTGTAGATTTCAAGAGATGACAGCAGCTGAGACCCCATTTGTCAAACCTCAATGCTGTACCTCAAAGTGGATTTACCATGGTGCCTCACAAAAAGAAAACATCATAACAGACTGAATCAGAGGGAAGCTAGAGAGGCAGGAATGCAACAGTGATTTTGTGAATTAATATATCTTTAGCTACATGGCCTTGCCATCTCTGAGCAGATGTCAATCACTTACGAACTGTTACTGTAATTTCTATTTCTCACCTCAAATGTTTTCAGAAACACCTTGTAGTATAGGAAATACCAAGCACCGCTGCCAGCCGGAGCAAACTTCCTCATTTTGCAGCTAAACAGTACCTACAAGATGTTTCTAAAAACATTTAAGGTGAGGAATAGGCACTACAGTAAAATATTGATTCGTATTTGATCAGTGCTGCCTAGTTTGACCGACTGAGTTTGCGTTTTGCGGCTGATTGACAGCTGGCTCCTTTGAATGAACAGCTAATGGAAACGCTCGCTCTCTGAAATGATGTGTGATTGGCAAAAGTCTCTCATCACACGCTAGATTTTTTAAAGCCTGAAAACAGAGCCATGAGAAGGTGCAGATGTCTAGTTTTCTCTCAGTTCACTTGAAACACAACATGCTGAAAGGTTATGATGGATTTTTTTTACCCAATGATGCCGAAAAATATTCTACCAACTGCATCTTTAACTATTCAAGATCAATGCCAAACCCTAACCATCTTGCAAGTTTCTTAGCTTGCGGATTATTTTCTAGACACGACCATTAAACACAATCACTTTGACTTAGTGCATGTCTGTCGCTATAGATCCACCACCTGTGTGTGAATATCCTGTAGAGATTGTGAGGCAGCAGAATTACAATATGCTGAAAGGTTATTATGGATTTTTTACAGTCTGCCTACTGCAGGTTTAATTATATTTGTTTGTGGGGTTTTTTTTTAAACATTTTAAAACATGGTAACACCAATGCATAGACAGGCAGTCTCAGTTTTGACCCTCGAACCAGCCCAACGAGTTTATTCATCACGGATATAACGGATGGCTTCTTGTAGTGTAATGTCATGGCAGTTAAGATGCACACAAGCACACACATATACACACACACCCACACACATGACTACAGAAGACAGAGGCCAGCCTGTTTAACAAGTAGGTCAGACCAGAGCCAAAGAGGGAGAGCGGGAGAGAAAGACAGAGAGACCGGCATTGGCTGGAGCAAGCACAGTTTTTAGTGCCATCATTGGCTTGTATGAAAAGACAGAAGAAGTCTAAAGTCACCCACTTATTGCACTATGAGCTATTTGTGTCATCTTAAGGCTAGATTATGTGAAATATGTGATTCTCACCTGAGGGCAGTCTTTGATGTAGTGGCCCTTGTTGAAGCACAGGTGGCACAAGTAGTTTGGTGGGGGTCTTTTGTTTGGTTTCCTTGGCTCTGAAGAAAGGGAGAGGTCTGAGAAATGGTCCGTCAGCGAGTTGAGTCCATCCACGATGTTGTTCAGGGAGCCATAGGGTGACACATTCTTATACACGTTGTTATTTAAGGCCTAAAAAAATAAAAAAGAATAGAAAGGATGCTAGAAAACATTACCACATACAAGATAGTATCAACACAACATATTGCATTTCTGGTTTTTGGAGTGTTGAAAAATGCTAAGATTAATCGCCAATTTCCTTTGAGTACTCGCTGTCCTATTTTCTGTTGCAAACCCCCCCCCCAAAAAATGGAGGGGAAAAAAAAACATCCCTCCAAGATCATTTCTCTCATTAAATTCAGAACATCTGGCGAGAGGCCCAGCTGTGCTCATGAGCTGGAAAAGTACTGAGCATGTCCACAGAGAAGGACAGGAGGACTTTACAGAGGATGACTCATCGTGAACAAGATGGGAGGCATGTTCCCTCACCAGCCTGTGGAGCATCAGAAATGTCACCATCATGCACTCATGCACTGTTGGCGGTAAACTAGCCGTGGTCGGTGTTTGTAGTCCGCTCGGAGCCACATAGAGCGTGGTGTCGCATGCCACGGATCCCAGTGAATTCATGGAGGATGCCCTCTGAATATTAATAACAGGGAAAGCTTCGCCCGCAGTGCCTTATTTCCCTTCTCATCCATGTCTTCCTCTGTTCAAATGCAATCCAGAGATGAAAGATTGAGCATTGACCTCTGGGTGAAGTTATGTTGATTTTAGCATAGCCTTTTTTATTTTCTGATGGTCAGGTAATTAACCCCTGTGGACAAGTTGCTGAACAGTCTAACTTGTCATCTGCCTTGACATTTAATAGTTTAGTCACACTAATAAGATATTTGAGACACCACCTACGAGTAAAAACATCAGTGAGTGCAAATCATAACTTCTTTCTCCTCCACTAACACTTTTCTCTTTTTGGACCCATAGACTGTATATAATGGTTTCTTCAGATGGGGTTGAGTTTACTACGTTCTCATGTTGTATTCGTGGCCTCGTAAGTGGGAAGTTTCTGTGCGCTCAGAGTTAACGAGTTGCAACATGTCTGTTGATGTTATCAGAAATGGTGGATGCCATTGAAATTAATTTTTCGGTGCATAATAAGTGAACATAATATAATATTTAGTTAGTGTCTTGTTTTTCCTCACAGTTTTATATGTCTGAGGAAAATGTTGATATTCCCAATGGCCTCATCTTTTGTCTCCGTCATTATGCCTTTTACTGCATTATGTTACCCACTTGTTAGTTTGCTAAATTGTTAGCCTCTGTGGTTTCTTGATGCCGACACTAACGTTAATATTGCCGTTGCTTAGCAGCGGTGATCTCATGACTTAACCACTTGAATGTCAAGCATATTGTGCACACAACTTCCCATGTTTTTAGCACAAGCTCACGAGTTTCATTTGAAGGCACCGTAAGAAGTGGACATAGTCATCGTGACATTACCCATTGGTTTGTGGACTGCTGTTTTGAAGGCTTGAGTTTGACATTTTGGCTGTCACCATCTTGTGACACAAGATGGTGGAGTTAAGTACAACCAAACTAAGATATAATAAGATATTTTTAGGTGACCAAAATGTTATAATTAACTTTCATGAACTGAGAACACACTGTGAAAGGGTTTAAGTGTAAGACAAAAACACGCTCAACTCTTAGACCGGACAAAGCCATGGTAGCAATCTGTCAATCACAAGGTAGGCACGTCCTAAAGCATACCCTGCTTTATCGTTGATTTGACTCTAAACAGGACCATAATTGGCTAAATGACCATCCTGCTGTATTGAAGAATTGAAACTAGTGATTGAGACCATAAACTCATGTTTACAGTGTTTACTGAGGTAATAAATTCAAGTAATAAACAAATAAATAAATATATTTAAGTAATTAAAGAAGTAGGATCATTTTCTCATAGACTTCTATACTATCAGACTTCTTTTTGCAACCAGAGGAGTCGCCCCCTGCACCCTATAAGAAAGAATGCAAGTTTAAGGCACTTCTGCATTGGTTTCAGTTTCAGGCCCAGAGGTGGCCCACTGTTTGGAGCACAAGTTTGTGTCTGGGAAATGTTGTTCAGTGTTGCACAGCACAAAAACCTTAGACTTGGCAACCTGACCGGGGACTGAAAGCCAAATCTTTATCTGCTAGGCTGTGAGATTGTCTTGCTAACCAGCTCCAGCTTTAAAACTCATGTTCATTTATTACATGTAGTCATCGTAAATCACGCGTTACGGCTATGTAGTTCCTCAAAGTTTTCCATCTGCCATGTGTTTCAGCTCTGCATATTACTGTTATTATATTACCTCTCTTTTAGGAAATGTGCATGTTTGTGTATTTGCTAAAGTCTTAATGCAGGTTGTAAAATTATTTTACCAAACATATAAAACAGGAAACTTTGCTCAGTATGTAATGTAATGTTCCATGCATTTCTTCAGTTTGGCCTGAAACCTCCCACTGTTAGCCGAAAGGAAACTGATTTCACACACATCTGCTAATGGTGGGGAGAAAGTTTGTTTATTTTGTGTGTCTGCAGTGAGTGAGTGAGTGAGCGAGCGGGTGAGTGAGTGAGCGAGCGGGTGAGTGAGTGAGCGAGCGAGTGAGCGAGTGAGTCGGCAGGAGGTGGTGTGTGTGTGTGTGTGGCGATAGATGTGAGTGTATGTGTTGGCCAACACAATGAGAACTAAACTGGTATCATTACCACCAGCCACTGTGTTCGTGTCCAAGTGTGGCGGACAACTGTAGCAGATATGTGACTATATTTTCACAGGTCCAGGGATGAGGTGTCACACTGCAGGGATCAATCACACACATGCATATTTAAATAAACCACAGCTGTGGCATCTGGTGTGAACTTAAAGGGGAACACCATCTAAATTAAGAATTCCAATATGTTATTTCCATGGCCTCAGAGAGTTACACAATTAATATTTGTGAACATGAGTTAATCTCTCTCAAAGCCAGAAACCAGAGAAGTAAATCTCAAACTTCTGAAGTCATCGGGCACCCAATTTGACTGTTATCAGGCCATTAAATAGGCATTATCAGCCACAATAAGCAGCATAGATGTGGGTCAGTAGGGGCCTACTACGTTGTAAAAGTGAAAGTGTCACTTTTAGGGTTAACTTTAGGGTTAAAATAACTATGAACACAAAGACTGCCACACATTGTTGGTTTCACACAGGATGCCAACTCCGGTCTCCTGTGTGAAAACCCTGTGTTTTGTGTCCCATCCATCATCCCCGACCTCGAGCCCTTATGGAGTTTCATGCTGTCTATACTACAGCACCTCACTTCTGCTTTTGCTGCTGTCACAGTTGCTACAATAGCTAGAAGTCGCTGTCTTTTACACCTTTGTTCGGTGATCTACCATGTAAATAGATGCTAAAACCTACTAGTGGGTGTAGTAGGCCCATATTGACCCACATCTATGGGGCTTATAGGGACCGATAATACCTTTTTAATAACCTGATAACCGTCTAATCGGCTGTATATATATGGGTATAAAGTCTGGAGCTGCTCCACAGACAATAAATGGGAGGCTGATTTTATGGACCCACAGAATGTTTGTTTTCTTTTTTATACATAAATGAGCTTTTGTTTTATTGTTGTGTTCTCAGTTGTGAAGCAGAAAATGTTCCCATATACTCAGAACATTCCCCTGGGTGCTCTCAGTGTCATCTAGAACATCTTTCCCAATTCATTGTCTATGGAGCAGCTCCACACTTTATACCTATGACATCACAAATTTAGGTTTTAGCACTGTAGTTTTCTGATTTTAGAGAGAGTAGTTCATGTTTACTTATAATTTCGGACTGTCTTAGACTGGAATGACTTGTATAAATATTGAAAATGAGCGTAGTTCCCCTTTAAAAGGTGACTGATTTGAGGTAGGATTAAGTTCCACAGGGATTCACTATGGGGTTAGATCCAGAATGACTACAACATGAATTTTCAAAAGTCACATTTAAGCATTCGTCATAGCCTCGAACTAGGTTACAAATGGAGGAAAAGTGACAAATATTTAAATAAAGCAGTCAGCAGATGATTTTGTGGTGAGAATACATGACTTGTACCCTGATATGAGTTTGAGTCAACAATGCATTCATTTATCATGATTTCACTTTAAATGGACTGCTGTGTGATCCTTCACTGCAAAAACAACCCCATTTTTTTATTACTCATCTGATCATCAAATCTCTGCAGCGGTTTATTTTGCTTGGCTTAGCCGGTATCGTAACTTGCAAAATGCCCCCTCCCCACCCCTTAAAGCATTTCCAGACTGTATGTGTTCCCTCAGTTTGAAACACTTATACTCGTGCGGATTGAATGGCATTACACAATCGCGTGTAACGTACAATGTGCACACCCAACTTTCAGAGGACTGTTTCATGTTAAATGACTTCAAAGGGGCCTCTATGGTTACCACCATAATAATGGACACTGGCTCTAGATGGCAAATGCACCATCCATCCACTACTTCTGTTTCCTAGAGTTTCCAGTAACATAGATCTATGAAACTCAACTGCAGTTTAATCAACACACCGGGAAGCTTTTTTGCCTACCATTTTGCCCACAGTGTACAATTATGACTGTGTGTGCTGTATGTATGTTTAGGTGTGGTGGTGGTGGGCTCCTTTTTGCACAGTACGGACTGCAGTATCAGGTTTGCCCCCCTGCATACATTATCAGCATGTTTGTCCCTAAAATTACACTGAGCTACAAAAATAGACAATATGTAAACAAGGCTTGATTTTGTTTGCATAACCTGGTCTATTTGAAGAAGTCAGGCCTCAGCAGGAGGCTGCAGTGGCCCACTCTCTCCAGACAGAGGCGTGCAGGGGAACATATTTCCATCTGTGACTCTTAACCTCTCTGATCGCAGACATGTCCACTTAAAACAGTTTTGCACAGCAGCTTCAGCTTCAGTTCACCTGATGCTCATGTACTAGTCTGCATATCTTTTATGTAGCGCTGTTAAATGTAAAGCGTGTTGTGATTTTTTGTCTCTGCTATTTGCTACTCTTGTTCCGTTGCTGTATTGCCAGATACTGTTTGTCTACTGACTGTGTTCCTGTCTGCATTTTTCTTTCATATAATACTTGTTGTCATATGTAATGCTTGTCATGTATGCCAGCGCTGTCTTTTTAACTTTTGATATTTCTTTTTATCCCCTTCCATCAAGACGCTTTGCTTTTTGTCACCACTGTAAATAAGAATTTGTTCTTAATTTACATGCCTGGTTAAACAAAATGAAAATAAATAAAAAAATTAACCATAACTCATCAGCATGCAAAAAAAAAAACAGACTTCTTTATCCAAAATTACTTAATGACACTGTAGGGAAAGGGAATATAATTGTGTATACATAGAAACCTTGTTTATTAGGGCTGTGTATTGGCAAGAATCTGACGATACTAAAAGTATTATGATACAGGATTTACCATCCAGTATATTGCGATATACTGTACTGCGATACTGTTAATTTTAGGAAAGCTGTCATGGTATGAAGACCACACCACCTTATGCATAAAAACTGAGGGACTTTTTTATGCAGAATGGTATGGTCTGCATTTGCATCTATAACAGTCCCTGTAACATCCAATATCATTAACATCCAGCATCATAGCACTGCTCTGAGAGGGTGCATTTCTTTGCTAATGGAATAGAGTACTGACTGAGTTCATCTTTGCATGTAAACTATTAGCTACAAATCAATACAGTAACACAAAACCTAATATCTCGATATTCAATATTTTCAATATTTTCTTGCACCCCTATTGTTTATCTAGCTATTTAAGATCTTACTTGCTTGTTTATACTTTAATAAGCTCAAATTAAATTATGTTTTTCCCTAAACAATCTTCTTGCATTTATATAGTATAACTGTGGTACTCATAAGTGAGTTTATAGTGACACTACTTACTGTAAGTGCACTGACTAACTCCTGTGAAATCATGATATTCATATAGTCTTTCCCTAATATCTGCAGTGATATTTACAGTATAATATTTAGCTACTTTTTCTGTTACAAGTATGATAATAACTGGCCTGTCCAATGTTCTGATCAATGGTTTTTCAACAATATTCAAAAAGCTAATACACTGAAATGTTGATTTAATAAGACTAATTGAAGTTATTGTCCATGCTGGAAATATCATGGCGGTTATGTATATCCCACCAGAATAGCAGCATGCTGTACATGCCCAAACATTTGCTGTGCAGCAGTGAACAGATCAGCCAACCCAACTCAGACTCTTACAACAGCCTAGTAAATTAAACCGCAATCTCACAATCTGAACCACCCCAGACAGCCTATGTATGCGTCATGCCGTCTTTCACCTCATTCCGCTGCAGCTGAAAGAAGTTGTTGAGATAGTTGGAGTTCAGGGAAGAGCTCAAGTCCGCCGCTGCGGGAGTCTTGCTGAAACTGAGATCCGGGTGGGAAGAGTTGGGTTCGGGTCTGAACGCGTCAAAGGCGCTGGTCTGGTGGTGGGGGTCTTGTAAGGAGAGATAGACCCAGTTGAGAAGCTGCGCAGGCTGGTACACGGAGGCACTCGTGTCTATGGCAGACAACAAGCTCATCTTTCAATTCAAATGGCTAAACTGGATTTTCCACCGCTGATTCTTCTTTGGACTGGTCTCAACTCTTCTTGCCGTCTTGCTTTTCGTCCCCGTTCCCCGGCAGATGGCAAGTGCTCCTCTTTTCTTCCCGTAAAGGGCCCTGTCCTCCTCACGCCGGGAGCCTCGTCCCAGTTTGATGTTACTCAAAAGTCATTGCGCTAACATGTCAGTATAAAAAGTTTTCCCCTGCTCCCCATGGTCCGCTATCTGCCTTTATTGCAGCGGGGCAGAGGGAAGCTGTTTGAATATGTAATGAGGACGGCGCTGCGTCACCGAGGACGCCATCCAATTAGCGTCTGGCTGACATGAATATTCATTAGTGGCTCACTGGCGGAGACAAATGGTTCATCTGGATGTTGTAGCTCTTCAAATCAACAGATCAACATTACCAGGGGATTTATAAATATTCTGCCACAACATAAAACAATTTAACAGACTCCCAGCCATATTAAGACATGTATTACTTGTATCATTAATAACATTTGTTTGTCTATAAAAGTGCTGTGTGTGAGAGGGGTGATAAGTGTTTTGTTTATTCAGGGACAGTGAGTAGTTGCACATAGCTGATTAATACTTAGTGTCCCTGTTGACTTAATTTAGTAAAGGCCCTAACATTAAAGCTTCAGTAGGCAGGATTTTTTTGGGACATGTTGGGGCAAAAAATTCACAATAACCTCTCATTATATTGTGATTCAAATATTCTGGGAGAAAAATAGACTTCTGCACCTCGTCGTGGCTGTTTTCAAGCTTTAAAACATCTAGCCCATGATGGGAGACTTTGGCCAATCACAGGTCATTTCAGAGAGAGAGATCGTTCCGATTGGCTGTTGATTCAACAAAGGCAGCCATCAGACACTTTTTCAACCTAAATTTTATTTGCTTCAGGCTGAACAGTGGCACTGTGACCACTTCACAGGTGCTGAGTGATATATATCCCAAAATCTAAAAGACAAACAAAAACAATAATGTAGAGCTGTGTCCTTATATTTAACTCAAAAGTCAAGCATAAGCAGAAACATATGCACTGATAAACATAAGCACTGGCTGAACACTGGAGTAAAAAAAAAAATATTGATTCATCTTTGATCAGTGCTGCCTAGTTTGACCGTTTGGCCGGAGTTTGCGAGTGATTGACAGCTGCTCAGAGACAGCAGGCTCCACCTCGGTTTTGATTGGTTGTTATCCTCTGGTCTGTGAAATCTTGCAGATGCCATACCCACTGCTGTTTGAATAAAATACAAATTAGCAGATTATTTCTGAGCCATCTGTTAATATATATATATTATTTAATCACTTAACGTAACATGAATCAATAAAAACATTTGTTTGTCTACAGGTGTTAAAAAGTGCTGTGTGAGAGAGACAGACGGGTGATGATAGGTGTTTTGTTTATTCAGGGACAGAGGTGAGTAAATTTCACGTAACTGACTATTGCTTGGAGTGTCTCTGTTGACTTAAGTTAATTCAGTTAAGGCTTAAAGTTAAGTCAACAGTGTTTCACTTATAGCTAATTAAATTCCAAATTGTCACAAATGTTGATCAGCTGTCTGGAAAATACTTCTGCATGTGTGCAACAACAAAAATTCTGGATCATGGCTGAATAAGCACCATTAGAGAAGACCAATCAATAAATCAGTTAGTCAGTCAATACAATCAGCACCTTAACACCAGCCACAGGCCTCTCTCAGGCCCCTCTATTGAGCATACATGTCCCAGCCTCCAAGTGAACCTGAGGGTGGCAGGCAGGCCTGTTTGGTGTGGAGAAAACTTTAAAAATGGCTCCCTCTTGTGGCAAATGTTTTTTACACTCATACATACAGGTATAATTATAGCTTTCTTCTTCTTGCAAAGGTAGAAGCAGTGACGTGGAGGTAGTTAAAAGTAGCACTTCCTTGTTGGTGATTATCATCACATCACGACCACATACACAAACAATCCTTTATTCTAGTTTTTGAAAAATATTACATTTAACTTTATCCTCTGGCGTTTTATGATCCCTGTGTTGGTTTGTTTTCATCAGCTGTTTTATTTATTTTGTGCTTTGTAACCTTGTCCATTAGAAAAACGTAAAACACAAACAACAATACATACATTGTATTTTAAAATAGCTTAGTTAGTTAGTTAGTTACCTAGTTAATCTTTACTGACAGACTTGAAGTCTATTAGATAAACATACAAGACAACCAATAGACCTATGGCCTCTAGCTACTGTCATGCTCTGTTTGTGTCTATTGTGTATATGTTAAGTGTCTTTGGGTTTCTTGGAAGGTGCTATATAATAATAATAATAATAATAATAATAATAATTATTATTATTATTATTATTAGTAGTAGTAGTAGTAGTAATGGTAGTAGTAGTAGTAGTAGTAGTATTGTTATTATTATTATTGTTGTTGTTGTTATTATTATTTAGTTAGTTAATTAGTTAGTTAGTTCATCTTTATTGACAGACTTGAAGTCCATGAGAAAAACATACAACACAAGCAACACATGCATTGATTATTCCTTCTTATCCTTCTTCTTCTTCTTCTTCTTATTATTTCTATTATGATAGTTAGTTAGTTAGTTAATCTTAGAGTCTATTAGAAAATATACAATATATACATTAAAATAGAAACTAAAAATACTACTACTACTAATAATAATAATAATAATAATCATCATCATCATACAAGTATTATTACCGATATTATAATATACTATTATTATTATTAGTAGTAGTAGCGGCGTTATTATTATTATTATTATTATTATTATTATTATTATCATCAGATTGTTAAGAATTAGTAGATGTGTGTGTGTGTGTGTGTGTGTGTGTGCGTGCGTGTGTGTGCGCGCGTGCGCGTGTCAGTACACGCAAATCGATAGGTGTTTTATATATAGATAGCAACACACCTGTGAAATAATAGACCTATTGTGACACACTAGGTGAAACATTTTCCACCATGTCATGAAAGTGCCCGTGTGGATCATATGGTCCATATTTGTTGTTGTCACGTGGCTCCGTGACGAGCAGCTCGATGGGTGGGTTCCTTACATGGAAAGTATGAGTCCCACCCATCCCGCTTCTGTACAGTCAAAACTGACAACCGCGGCTGGTCAGAGAAACACGTCCCCCAGGAAGAGACTACAAGCAGACTAAAGTAAGTGCTAAAACCAAACAAATACCCAAACAGACCGAGCTAGAATAACGAGTGATACATTAGCTGACGTTATAAGTTATATTTGGAGAAGTGGCGACTATTTTTGGGTCGTTTTGCTCTGCTAATAGTGCTCTGCTATCCTCGACGCTGACGTTAGCCTGCCAACATTACTGCACAGTTACCAGTGGCTGTAGCTCAACCATTGTAAGGCTACAAAGTGCTCGTCTTGGTCGTAGCTTAACTTTGCTGCTGGTATTTTGTTAATTTATTTATGGTTAGCCAGCTAGCTAGCGGTTAGCTAAGCTACGACGTTAAGCAGGATTCAACTCTGGCGGCTGATCTAGCTTTATTATGTAAACTGGATTGAGAGCTCATTTTTACAGGAGATTTGTGCAGGCCTGAAGCGGCGCTTTATTACCATTAGCTGGTTCAAAACGAAGCTTTAGTCCGTGTTATAGCTAGATTTTCAATTGACTAAGTAATATGCATAGTGTTAAACTATTTAACGTTAATGTCTTGCGTTTATAGCCCTGAACGAGCAGTCTTCATAAGTTTTAAAGCGAGTGATCTGACACGCCCAGCGTCACAACAAAATGAAGGCAGGATATCCAGGGGTGTTAGCTAATAGTAACCATCTTGTAAGTGTTGTAATTTGCTGATTTTTGTCAAACCTTTGACCCTGAAACGATAAATATCTTTATTGGCACCACAACTCCCAAAGCAAATATGGGTTTGCATTGTGGTTTGTGTCAGATCACAGTTGATGAACTGTGTTTTAACAGCTGATGAAGTGTTTCATAAAGGCACTTTTTGACTTTGTGTCAGTGCTACTATGTTGGACACAAGCAGCAGGGCATAATGAGGATGTGTTAAGATGTTAAAAGCAGATATATAACAGTTAGTCATTGTGACTGTGTATAACTTTTGCCTACAAAACTGACTAAACGCTGCATTTACAAAATGCTTCTATCTTATTTGATTTGGATTTGACCATCCGTATTTCATAGGGTAGCTTCCCCGCTCTGTGTGCTTAGTCAAACACAGCCATGGCTGTTTTTTTTTTTTTTTTTTTAATCTGTGTCCATAAAATGTAAAACAGACAAGGCTGTTCCATAAAGTCCCCTGAAGTCAGTCTTACCATGGAACAAGCAGACATATTTGAACACAGGCTTTTCATACTGAGCTTAACCAAAAAGAAAGTTTCCTCTCCACCCCACCATTAAAAATGTCCCTGGAGTGACACTGACACTGTCATAGTTGCATTCAGACTAGTGAGTGTATATTTTTCAAAGCAGACTTACTATAGAAGTGCACCAGTTCTGGAAAATTCAGATTTTTCACGTCTTGGTCATGTCTGCCCTGAGGCCGAAGAGGGTTAGGTTTAAAGCTGCATATTTTACCTTTTTATATAAGTGGCTGCAGAAGATGATTCTCACATTTTTAATCAATAGGTCATGTTTGGCAGCCCTTTGATTGACCGTTCTGTTTTATGCTTAAAGCCATGAGCTACCCTGGATACCCCCCTCAGGCAGGTGGATACCCACAGCAGCCTGGTGGTTACCCTCCACAGCAACCTGGTGCCTATCCACCTCAGCCTGGAGTTTATCCTCCCCAAGCTGGAGGCTACCCGCAGCAGCCAGGTGGTTACCCTCCTCAACCTGGTGGTTACCCTCCACAGACAGGAGGCTACCCACCACAGGCTGGTGGCTACCCACCACAGGCTGGAGGCTACCCACCTCAAGCTGGAGGCTACCCACCGGCACCACCACAAGGTAAGCCACACTGTTAAAGGAATAGATTGACATTTGGGAAATGTATTAGCAAAAACTGCCTACATTCTCATCAAGCACATACAGAGCAACACAACCATCCATTAGATGATTTAAAAGTGCTTGCAGAAAAAAAAAAGTGAAACAGCTGAGTTAAGGCTCAGATATTCTGTCTTAGAAAACGGTGAGTCAGCCATATCCTGTCTTGGAGGCAGAAGGTATCACGAGATGTATAGTTAACATCTCTTTTCCCTAAAAAAACAAACAGACCTCTGCTGTTGCTAAGAGAAGGAGGTTCCTCAGTCTATCTTTCACATAGTACTCCCATTCTCTGTCCAGCTGCCTCTCACCTACATGTAAACAAGTTGGAAAGTGAGAAAAAGGAAGTTGTGGTAAGAAGGGTCATTCCTCTCTTAATCTAATATTCTCAATACTTTCCGGCATTTAGTAGCACAACTAGTGCAGTGCCCATTCAAAACATGCCTGTTATGAATACCCAGGTTGCGGTTACTCCCGATCAGAAAGATTGTTGAAATACACTTAGCAGATGCAATTTCCAAATAGCCTTATTAGTTTCTTGCTTTGACATAACCACTGCTGTTATAAATTAGAGCATGGATTTATTTAACAGGTATTTTGCTGGCAGTAATGTTGTTCCAGTGGTGTATCAGTCTGTCAGTGGGATGTATCATCTAACTCATGGAGGAAAAACACACACAGGTTGTAGCTTACTCACGGGCACACCGGTGAAATACTCTGGTTTGATTCTGCTTCCAGTTGGCTATCTGCTAGTGTTGACTCCAGGAAAGTGAAGCAGAGATTGGTTTTAAAGTGAACTTCAGTCAATGAGCTGCGGCTACCTGGAACAATTGCTCGGCTCCCAGTAGGCTCCCGGTATTGCTGCTTGCGGCATTGTCGGGGGCTTGTGCTCGTTTTGGATCGTGGAGCTGCGGACTGTCTGTTGTTTGACAATGTGTTCATCTCAATCTGCAGAGCCCTGAAGCCCCTCCCCCTCTGCTGCACCCAGCACTATTTGCTTGTTTATTCAAAGTTTATTAATACTGATGGTGTCGCATGTCCAAATTGCACCAAATTCAACACTGCATGCCCTAGGGTCTCCAGCAATACACCCGCCAAGTGTGAAGTAGATCGGATGAAAGGTTCTCGAGAAATGCAAAGGACATACCCACAGACAGACAGACAGACAGAGGTTCCTTGCTTTTTAGTTAGATTAGATGTATCCTCAACTTTCCTGAACAGCTTTGTCTTTGTTGTCTGCTGCAGGCAGCTGGGGAGGTGGCCCTGTTGGTGGATATCCCTCCATTGGTCTTGACAACTTATCCAACCCTGGATACAATGCTGGCATGGTAAGTTTAGCCTAGAAAAATCACCTGCACCCAGAAAATTTTATATATCTGTGTAATGCAATGTCATCAGATTATTGCGTTGAATATTCCAGTTAGAATTAATCACACAGCCATTCATGGGATATCACATCCTGTGAGTTTGACATTACGGTAAGACTTTTCCAAACATCTGCGACTTAAAATCCTCAGCATCACCATTTTCTCTGTCAGCTTCTTTTTCTAGGTCTCTTGCATGAGAAAACCAGTCACATACTTCATTCTTATTCATGCTTAATCCCATCAATCTAATGCAACTTTTTTCCCCTGTTTACTTTTCTGAGTCATTGTCTTGCCTATCTTGCTTTCTATGTATCTGTTATTAGATATGTCAGTTCTGTGTTATTATATAGCATGGCCACACTTTATTTGGATACATCATGTAACTGGGAGAAATTCAAAACATAAGGAACTTTAACTTTAGTTTCTCCTCTGAAGTTAGATCCAGGATGAAGGGCATTTACTTGGAAATGAGTTAAACAAGTTCTGTAAATATGATAAATAAATCGAATCCAAAAAAGGTGTGACCCGCTACCTATGCTTTGCATGAAATAATCTTCTAATGTCTGTACATATATTATGAGATGCCAATCTTTCCAAATAACAGGCCAACCAGATCTCTGGGGGTTTTCCTCAAAACCCATCCATGTTCGCCCAAGCACCTGGGGGGTACCCACCTGCCACTCATCCTAGTGGGTATGGTGTCCCCTTCCCTAACCAACAGTCATATGGCCTGTACCCACAGCCAGGAGGGAGCATGCAACACCCCCAAGGCCCAGGGATGGGCTACCCTGGTCAACCTGGCCAGCCAATGCCTGGGTACCCCCGTGCACCATCACCCAACCCGCCCATGCCTGGTTATGGAGGAGCACAGGCACCTATGCCAGGTTACCCAAAGGTCCCTTCACCAAATCCATCCATGCCAGCTTATGGAGGAGGAGGAGGAGGAGGCATGCCAATAGCTCCACCTGTCAATGTAAGAAACACTGGAAGTACTTTTTGACCCTATAGGTTAAAAAAATAGATATATGCCTCGTTTTGACTCTCTGTTGTCATGTTAAATTTCACACACACTTTTATACATTTACAATGTAATGTCTAAAACAGACTAAACTTGAAATAACTCTTGTTGCACTGCGGAAATTTCTTTGTTATCTCAGAGAGGATTCAGGGGAACAATCAAGGACTTTCCTGGAGCTGACCCACTTAAAGATGTGGAGGTCCTGAGGAAGGCCATGAAGGGCTTTGGTGAGTACTATAAACAGAGAGCTTAATAATATCCTCAGATTCTCAGGATGTTGTGTTTTAACTGTATGTTCTTGTTGACCTACCATTTTTATTTATCAAACTTTCTTTAGTTGAGGATAGCCTTAATTTTCTGTAGCTCATAGCATTTGTATTTAGAAAGATATTTGTCATTTTCAAGTATAAATGTCACCTGTAAGTACTAGGGATGCACTGATCTGACTTTTTCAGTCCCGATGTTTGGGCTTTGGGTGTTGGCCGGTATCGAGTACTGATCCAATACCAGTGTTGAAGTAATAAGCTGTATGCATCACTGTGTAGAAATGACTGGGATCGTTCTTTTATGGGGAAGGCAATCAGGCTCTACTTAAATATTGCTTTCTTAACTTTATAAAACAAAATGTAAAACAAATAAATACATAGATATACATTTACTGAATTGTTATTTGTGATTGAAATAATAAATTGTACACCAGCAACATGGTAAAAAATCTTCAAAATTAATAGGAGTTACAATTCAGGTGTAAACCTTTTTAATGCATCACCAAATTGGTCAAAACTTACACAGGAATTGAAATGCCACTATATAATGTATATAATATACAAGCATAGAAATGAATTGGCCCCATTGCCACCAATATGCCACCCAGCTATTTGAGTCAGCATCAGCCCAATATCCATCCAGTTTCATGTTATAGTTCGTATGAAATGTACTAAATCTGAATTTAGACCTGTTTCTTCATCTGTGATCTGATTTGACATTGTGGGCTTGTCTGTGCAGGAACTGATGAGCAAGCAATCATTGACTTACTGGGGAGTCGTTCCAACAAGCAGCGTGTGCCTTTGCTCCGAGCGTACAAAACATCCTATGGGAAGGTAACAGTCCCATTTTTGCCTCTTGTTGAGTTTATTTGTTGTTAATGTGATTCCCAGTGCCATTTTCCATTAGGAGTGTATTTACTTAAAATAAATACTGTTTACAAAACAAACACCATTATACTATATATAATCATACGTGGCTCAGTGTGCATTGTATTAGCATTAGGCAATGGTGACAAGCAGTCAACAGGTGCTAGTGCTGCCAGTAAAATGGAGAAGGGATTGGATGTCCTCAGAGCTCATTATAGCTTCACCACATAGCCTCTTGTAGCAAGTTTTTTCGCAGCAGCAGTTAATGATGGTTTTGAGTTAAGCATGTTTCTATTTTCAGGATCTGATTAAGGACCTGCATTCAGAACTGTCTGGAGACTTTAGAAAGCTGGTCATGGCCACGTTGAAGACCCCATCTGAGTTTGATGCCTCTGAGCTCCACAGTGCTATAAAGGTAAATGCTCAGAAATAAAAACAATTGATCACTTTCTCAGTATTTATCATCTTTTTGTCAAAATAGAATAACTTCTAATCTAGGTTATTACATGCTTTTGTAAAAACATTTATTTACCTCTTGTTTTGAAAAATGTTCCGAGATGAAGAAACATGTTTACATATTACCTTATTACAAAATGTTTCAGATAATTGGATAAGTTATCGGTCTGGATGAAGATTCACTAAACAAAAATGACTAGCTGCTACAGGGCCAGAGGATGAAGTTGTCAAGTTATTATTGTTCTGTCTTCCTGACAGGGAGCTGGAACCGATGAAGCCTGTCTGATAGAGATCTTGTCTTCTCGCTCCAATGCTGAAATCAAGGAGATAAACCGTATATACAAACAAGGTAGATGCCTCGGAGCGGTGAATGCACTGCTTTGCCCTACTGTTGTGATCCACTTTATCACACTGCATCATTGAAACTGTTTTATTGCAGTAGTGGATAAGCTCAGTCTCGGTACCACCATAAAATTCATTAATGCAAATGTTTTTTTCTTGTAATCTGTTGCACATAATGTCATTTAAGTACTAGTCTTTTTAGACAATAATAAATTTAAATCAAGGTTTCATAACTGTAACTACAGAAAAACATTATTCATTTTTTAAATTGTTCAGTGCTGTTTGCTGGGTTTTTTTTATGCTTATGTAGTAATTTACATTATACTAGCTTCCCTTGCTACTAAGTTGGGTTGTTGGAGGCTGGAATCTGCCAAAATCAATGACTATAAATACATATAAATGCTACTAAATGTACCAGAACTAACTAAAATATTTAGAATAAATGCAGGCATATATTAATTGATAAAATGTGACATACATTGATATATCTGTTTTAATTTGTTTTCTTGATTTCTGTACCTTTTTTTTTTTTTTTTTTTGTTTTGCATTCTCAGACCAGTCCAGGTGTGCAGATCAGAGAGAAGAGAATACAGAAATAAATAATTCAAATAATAAATAAATGCAAATGCAAAAATTATCTATATCTATCTATCTATATATGTACAAAATACTGTACTTATTTCAAAAAGAAATACATACATTTCATAGTTAATAAAAGCAAATACATAAAAGGGACAAATAAACAGAAGGGTAGCTAAGGGAATTAATACAAAGGTAAATAGATAAAGAAGCAAATTAAAACAGAAATATCAATTTATGTTACATTTTATGAATTAATTAGGACCTACATTTTTTTAAATTATTTTTGGTATATTTAATGGCATATGTGCTTACTAGTTTATTTATTTATTTATTTAGGCAGGTGCCCTCCTCCATAGTTGTCACCTTACCCACATGCTTGAAAAACTGCTCGTACATCAGTCTGGTTTTCATTAAGAATCAAGAATTTTAGTGCCTTATGATTTTTAATACAGTTCAAAATATTTATTACATATTTAAAGATGCTGTAAAATATATTCAGATTACCATTTTCAATCCAAAAATATCGATTATCAGCCTTCAAAAGTTACTGTTGCTTGAACCTATACATTTGTATTGAACCTATGTATTTTCTTTTTGTTTGTTTGTTTGCTCTGAGTGTTGGTACCATTAATTTTTTTTTTTTTTTGCCATTTCAGAATACAAGAAGTCACTGGAGGATGCCATTAGTGGAGATACTTCAGGCCACTTCCGCAGGCTCCTGATTTCTCTCGCCCAGGTACCGTTATGATACATATTAATGACCTGTATACCTGTCTCTCAATATCTACTTTCAGATTTAATTAGGATAATATTTATTTGGCAGGGTAATCGTGATGAACGACCGAATGTTGACATCTCTCTGGCTAAACAAGATGCTCAGGTAAAATCTGCTTCACTCCCATTCATAATTAATGTTTGATTTATCTGCACCTTGTGTAGTTCTATATATATATTGTATTGATTGCAAAGACATGTTGATGTATGCATTGCTGTTATAGGCCCTGTATGCTGCTGGAGAAAACAAGCTGGGAACGGATGAGTCCAAGTTTAATGCTATTTTGTGTGCCAGGAGCATACCCCATCTCAGAGCAGGTACTCTCTATGGAGACATATTCACAAGCATATATAACACATTAAAGGATAATTGAGAATCAGGCCACAAATGCAACTTTAGTACCTTGTTAGCAATATTACTGATGTTGTGTGTCTCTGGGTACATGTTTGTGTGTGTAGTCTTTCTTCAGTACCAACAGATGTGTGGCAGAGATATCGAAAAGAGCATCAGCAGGGAGATGTCCGGAGACCTTGAGAGTGGCATGCTGGCAGTGGGTAAGAATACATGCACACCTACTCAAGTCTGGTCTTAGATAGGTCACACCCATGTAATGCAAGAGTCAGAATCCGCTCCACATAAATAGTTAATGACAAGTGTACAGGATGTCTGCAATACATGTTTGACGTTACGTTCAACAATTAAACTTTTTCTTTGCTCTTTGCGTTACATACTGTGTTACAAGCTATCTTAATACACTTTAAGGAATGGGTGTTGCTAAATGCTTAATCTCTTTTCCCCCTCTTCTTTGCCAACATTTCTCAGGGTTATGGTACAGTAACCTGTTTGTTGTGATTTATTTTAATCCTATTTGGTTTTACACACCCAGTCTATACCTTTTTATTGTGAGGTGGAGTGCAGTGTAGTGGCTTTGATTAGGGATGTCATGAGAATCAATATTTAAGTACCAAGTCGATGCCACCGCAGGTACCATAGGTATCGGGGTTCAAGACTAAAGATGTCTAAAATCCAAGAGGATGCTGTTAACTCATTAGTGACGAACCCTATTCTTTCCCCTGATGCTACATTGTGAACAACAAATCTGTGTTGAAAACAGCAGAAGAGAAGCTAGTTAACGTTAGCTGTTAGCAGATGGTGGGCAGCACAGTCCTGTGGCGCTAACAGCTAACATTAATGGAGGCTGCATTTCGTTTTATTATGATGCTTTCAAGCTCTATTCAGCAAAAATAAGGCAAAAGTACATTATAGCACTATCATGATGTGTTAAAATGTAATCTTTTTAAAAATATTTTTTGGTGAGAAACCTGATGTTTTCACAGCAATATAAAATAGATATTGGAGAGGGAATCATGACCTGTTTAATTTCCTAACACTAGATCTTTATCGTTTAGTTTTTGTTTTTACTGTGGTATCGGATTGGGAACCATGGAGTTTCACTAGCACTGGTATCGACTATTAAATTACTGGTATTGTGACATCCCTAGTTTTTATGCTGTGTGTCATTTCACTCTTCTGGACAGTGTTTTTCATCTCTGATTTCACATTTGCTTTTTTTTTCAAAATACAACTTGCATTAAAGCTGCATTTATCAATATCTCGCCACTAGGGGGGCAGAAAATCCCAGAAACAAGTTGGACTTAGACTCTCCACCAATTCCTGAGAGAAACAGCTCGCTCATTAGCTACTAGATGAACGACTTTCTCCATCATCTAGTTGCTAATGTTTTCTGTCTGCCATTTGGTGCTGGACAGGTAGCACATGTCAGTGCTTGTTTGCTTATAAACAGCTGCCGGGGTTGTTGTGCTGATGGAAATGGGTAGACTCAACTAGATGGTAAATGTGCTGGTATCAAACAGACTGAAAAGCTCAGTAGAGCTGCAGATAATCCTCTATAGGTTAAGTAAATTCATTGAATATGGAAATATTGATTGATGCAGTATTTAATTTGCGTGTTGCCATCCTGTTGTATTCTCAAGGTGTATGCATAGCTTGATTTTTCAAAGTTCACGTTTCAGATGGCACTTAAGTAAAATATTGCTGTCTTAATCATCCTCACCTTGTAGTGATGAATATTATATGGTGTTCTTTATTGTGCACTTTTTAGTAATTAAGTGATTTTGTTTGTTTAAAAAATGAGGAAAAGTATGAATTAATAAATACGCTGTGCTTGTGTGGGTAATAAGTATTTTCTGTTTCAGTGAAGTGTATTAAGAACACATCTGCCTACTTTGCTGAGAGACTTTACAAGGCCATGAAGGTGAGAAACCCTGTATTGGTTCGATAGTAATATTTTTTACATTACTAAATAAGTGTGGCATAATATTTAACTTATACCACCCTCATGTATTTGTGTGCATGTGTGTGTATATTTTCAGGGAGCTGGGACCAAAGACACAACCCTGATCCGGATCATGGTCTCCCGTTCCGAGGTGGACATGCTGGATATCCGCCAGGAGTATGTGAAAAACTACGGCAAATCGCTGTACACGCACATCTCTGTAAGTGTCTACTTTTATATATTGTGCTTAATACAAATAATCCTACAGCTGCGTGGATGATTTAAAAGCAACAAGTACACACTTCTAAAAATTGCATCTCATCGATTTTTAATTCAAAGACATACGTAGTACATATTTTTATAGTATTTTTTAAATATTCTTTTATTGTTTAAATGTTTTGTTCTTCTATTCTATATTTATGTTACTTGTGCATGTTTTATTTTATTTTGTTTTATATCATTGTATTTTATATTTTATTGTATTTTTCTTCTATACTATATTTATGTTTCATGTACATGTTTTTTATATTTTATTGTAGTTTTCTTCTGTTCTATATTTATGTTTCTTGATTTTGCAATACCTGCTTTTATTTTTTATTTTAAATTCTCTTACTCAGTGTATTTTATGCTCATTATATCAAAACAAATTCTAACATGATTTTGTGAGACAAAATAAATAATTAATGAAAATAATTTACTGACGCATTTGCTTCATTGACAGGGAGACACATCAGGAGACTACAAGAAACTCCTACTGAAGTTATGTGGGGGCAGTGACTGAAAAGGAAACGGTGACCTCACTGTGCAACATTACAGAAATGTTCTTCAAATATCAGTTTTCTGCCTTATCTACATGCACTATACACAAAACGCAACCCTGCATGCCATGCCAGTACTCTCAATGCAATGTTTACCTAGTTTTAAGAACCTCGCATATATGCACACAAAGGTTTTATATTTTTCACTTGTGATATCTTTGCTGAATATTTGAGTTGAATACACGTGGCCATACACTAGATTTGAAAGAGATTACTTTTGTTTTTTTTAGAGCTATATATTTTTAGAATATTTTATATACATTTTGCCAATATGATCAGATATCTAATAATATCTGGCACATTTATCAGCTAATTTTGTAATGTTCAGCAATGCTGAATAAAGTATGAGACATAAAATACATATCAGCTAAGTACCAAAGTGGTCTGATAATGTTTGCGATTGTATAATCTCTTCTTTGTTTTGTCTTTCCTTTTTCATTCATCATAGTTGTGCTGTATTTGCAGCAGATGCTTTAATGTGTGTATCATCAGTGTGGCATGTAAAACTCAAATATCACATTTCATAAATTTTGTTGATTTTATCTTCATGAGTCTCAGAAAATAAATATTAAGAACACACAGAAGTATTTGAAGTTCATCACATGAAATGCATACATTGAAATTATTTGAAAAATACAACAAACAACGAACCAGCCTTGTTAAGATACAGATTTCTCTCTAAAATGTAAAAGCAATCGTATCCCTTCACTGGTTCACAAGTAAATTAATCCCTAGGTGTATTACAAATGGATTTCATCAGATGACATACAGTATTAGCAAATTATATCCTCCATACTGTCATGACCTTCCTATGTCAGCTCTTGGTAGTAGAGCCAGTATACCACTAGAGGGCACTGAAGTCTTAACCTCAACAGCTGCACTAAAAGAGGAAATTTCCACAAGCAGAGGTCCTTACAGCTGTTGAGCTGTGAAGAATATGGATCATTATACTGTATGATGGAATGAAATTAATAACCGTGGTCACAATTCAGTTTGAATTCATACAGGACCCATGATAAACTGTGGCGAATGGACCCTGCCTAAATAAATAAATAAATAACTCAATAAACAAATAAATATGCTATTAAATGTCCCAAAAATAAATGTAGGCATTAATGAATTAATAGAATGTGACAAAGTTATATCTCTGTTTTAATTTGCTTCTTTTTAAATTCACCTTTGTATTAATACCCCTATCTAGCTATTCTTCTATTTAATTTTCTTTTATTTTTATATTTTTTACTAACAAAAATGTATATTTTTTCATTTTTTTAAAAATTGAAATGTATTTATTCATAATTGAATGTTATGCATTTATACATTTTTTGCATTATTATTTATGCATGCTTTTCCCTTTATATTTCCCAAACTTATTTATTTCTGTATTCTTCTCTCTGATCTGCACACCTGTCGTGGGCTGGGAATGCAAAACCAAAGGTCAATAAATAACGAAGCAAATTAAAACAGAAATATCAATGTATGTCACATTTTATCAATCAATTCATGCCCACATATATTTCCAATATTATTTTTGGTACATTTAATGGTGTATTTGTTTATTGGGTCATTTATTATTATTTATTTTTGATTTTGTCAGTTTCTATCCTCCATTATAAACAAGTGTCTTCTTCTCTCCAACACAGAATATGAAAGCAGTCTGGTGTCTCTTAAATACACAGCGTTTTACTCAATCAATAACACATACATTATGTCATATCTTTTTCCTTGAGAGGTGTCAGGCCAGTGTGTGTGGCTGCACATGGAGCTCTCCACGCCTTATTACGTCCTGTTGGCTTCACTTAAAATGCTGTTGAACACACTTGACTGTAGAGATGTGACTCTGCGCTTGGCTGACTACAGTAAAAGTGTGTGTGTGTGTGTGTGTGTGTGTGTGTGTGTGTGTGTGTGTGTGTGTGTGTGTGTGTGTGTGTGTGTGTGTGTGTGTGTGCGTGCGTGCTGCACTGCGATCAATAACTCTGTGAAGTGAGGAGGGGGGAGCCTGTGGAATTGATGGCATCCATAAAGCTGCCTCGGCCACATTAAACAAGTCTAGCATGTCTGCAGTGCCGTCAGAGGGACCCTTGAGACACAGCCATGCTGGTAGAATCATTTTTGATCACATCACGTTAAAACTGACCAGAAATGGCAGAAAAGGCTTGAGGGCTTTAGATAGATGTAAAGATTACAGTAACTAGAATTTTAATGATGATTAGATCGGTTTTGAGAAGATAATTTAGCCATCATAATATGAGTTTTATAAGGTAATTTCAAAGTGTTTTGGCATGTAGTTTTGATATCATCAAACCTCCCATCTGTTGTAGGCATGCAGCTGAAGGCTGTGTAATTCACTGTTAATTAAAAAAAAAAAAAAAAAAAAAGCTTAATTTAATGTCTATTACAGCTGATCTAATCTTATGGGAATCCTCTCACAGTGCCTCGAGGTCTGAGCTATTGTGAGGAAATAATGGCTTTACATAAAAAACATTTTTAATCCAATTTAAAATATCTCACAGACTGCTTCTGTGCAGGAGTGGGCTTACCCAACTCTATCTAGAAGTTGACCCAGCCTGTCAACGGTGCAACTGAGACGCAGCAACCCTTATTCATTCGGTTTAAGCCTGCACAAATATGAGATCATTTAAGGCTGAGGTCGCTCAGTCCGTAAGGACTTGGGTTAGGATGTGGAGGACCCGGGTTCAAATCCCCCATGGACCAAGACCAACTGGTGGTTGGGGGGGGGCCAGTTTACCTCTTGGGGGCGGCGGGGGGGCCCCCGGGGGGGGGGCAAAACCCCCACTTTTTTTGGGGGTGTGTGGGGGGGGGCGCCCCCTCTCACATATCTCTCTATAGAAATATATATATATTATATTTTGTGTTGTGTGAAAAAGAGAGTGAAAATGAAATTTCCCCCCTGGGGGAAAAAAAAAGGAATATTTTTTTTTTTTTTTTTTTTTTTTCTTTGAAGCACTATATAGTATGTGACAAGGCCATATAATGTGCCAGAGCCAAGTCAGTAGCAGTTTTTGCCTTTACTCATCTGAATCTTTCTCAAGCCCAGGCCCATGCTGTTGCTTTCGTGCTGCTTTTAGCAAGACAACTCGTTCTGTATAACATGAGACGTCCATACTGCACATAGATTCTGGGTTGAGTAAGTTGGAAAGGCTCAAATATATCACCAAGGGCTCGATAAATAAATTCCAGAAAGTATAGCAATCGTTTCTGTACTAACAATGTCTACACTACAAGAAATATAACTTAATACCTGTAGCTGATAACCATTACTACATAGAATTGTTGAAATGTTATTTTATTTATTAAGGCTATTTTTGCTTTAGCATGTGAGTTTTTTTCCATTTATTTGTTCTTTATATTCTTTATAATATGTGTTCTTATTCTTCTTATTCTCATATATATTTTATATTTTTATTATTTTTGTTTTAGGGATGCAGGTAAGAACTGGTCTGGTTATTATGAAATATTAAAGATAATTTTTAATACAATAAAATGAATGAAAATATCAGTGTATATTTAAAACAGGGGACCAAATTGGCACAGTAGCTCAAAAAGGTATTAAAATGGCTATCAAAAGAAATTAGTAATTATTAAAAATAATAATTAATTTTATTACAATGTGTTGGCCGGTCTCTTAGGGGGGTGTGGGTGTTGGTTGCTTGCATACTGTATAGTGTGTTAATGTAAAATAAATAAAAAAAAAAAATATTTGAATATAAATACTATAATGTACGAAGATGCAGGACCTTAAACTTATTCTCCTCTACCATACTGCCACTGCCTCCGTTTTGAGCTGCTGCTGCTTATTCTACACACTAAGATAAGATAAAATAAGATAAGATGAGATGAAACTTTATTAATGCCCGGAGGGAAATTCGGGATCATTCTCATGATCTATCATTCTCATGCATTGTTGCAGGATGGAGGTAAAATGGATGCACTATTGTAGAGAATGAATTAAGTAGATGCAGTAAATAAAAGTGTGTCAAAAGTGAGCGGATAGTAAAATTGTATCGCCACCCTTAGCACAGACAGCTCTCTGTTAGCGAGCCCTCTATTCAGACCCGGCATTAAAAAAATAAATATCTGTAAAATTTTCTGTTTGAGACAATTCCACTAAGATAAATGATGGATATGCTTGCTGACAGCCTCCTCAATAAAAGATAAAGCTATCATCCTCCCTGATCTGGGCTGTCTGATAAACAAATCTGTTGAATAATATTCCAGTAAATTATCACACAGCTAGAAACACCACCCCTGTTGTCTAAATAATAAACTCATTCATACCCCCTTGATAAAAAGCATCATGTCCTCAGAAGTAGGGTACAGACACAAACGACCAATCTGTGTCAGCAGTGGGGACCTGCTTGCCTTTGATATGAATGAATTGTAATTAATTTTTCATCTAAAGGCGACAGCACATGGTTGCACAGGCTATGGAGCCAGCGTGGCAGAGAAGGAGAGAGAGAGAGTGAGAGAGGTTTGTAGATGCCACAATGAGATTCAGTGCATGCATGAATAAGGTCACGGTTTGAGAGGTATGCCTGCAGACGCCTGCCTCTGTGCCAACAATCTTTATTCAGCCATATGACTGGAAGCGGAGTGCATCCATCGTCATCATATTGTATTTCACAAATCCCACTCAAATACACATTTCATTCGTCACCCTTGCGTATTGGTTATATGTTCACGTCTGGCTCACTGCTCTTTTCTATCTAAATCCAACACAGATACAGTACACACTGAAATTGGTTACAGTGCAGCTTTGGGTACAGAAACATGGAGCATAAGCTTGTGGCGACATCAACAATGTTATGCAAGGACTGAATGAAATCCTTAAATTTTTATGACTGCATGAACTGTTTTCTTAAATAACATGAATGTAGTCAGTGAGTCAGTTTTACTTGGTTCATCAACTATTTTTTTTTCATGATGTAAATTCATCTGTGGTGATACAGTCAGTTACATAACACTATATTTTACACAAAGATAACAACAGATAACTATGGTGGACAGAAGCTGCCGAAGTCAATATATAAAGAAATGATTGACTTGATAACAAATAAATATGGATTAAATTTACCAAAGATAATATTATAAATAAATGTAACCATTAATTAATTGATAAAATGTGGCATACTAATAATATCTCAGTTTTAATTTACTTCTTTATTTATTTACCTTGCATTCTCAGACAGGTGTGCAGAGCAGAGAAAAGAATACAGGAATAATAAAACAAATAAAATATATATAGTATTTAGAAGATAAATTAAAAATTAAATACATTTCATAGTTAATAAAATAAATAAAAGAAAAAAATAAATGTAAGAGTGGATAGATACGGAAATTGATACAAAGATAAATAAATAAAGAAGTAAAATAAAATATGATCAATTAATTAATGCCTACATTTATTTTTAATAGAATTTTGGCATGTTTAACAGCATATTTATTGTCACTTAGAGTCACTTACTTATTTATTTTGCCATAGATAACCAGTGCTGGATGAAGTATTCAGACCCTTATTAAGTAAAAGAAGCAATACTGCAACACATAAATACCATATTACAAGTCCTGCACTGAAAATGTATGTAAAGTATAAAAAGTAAAAGTACTCCTAATGCAACAAAAATGCTCCCGAGAGAGTTATACTAGTATACAGTGTATTGTTGGATAATTATTACTTTTGCATTGATCTGTAATTAGCAGCATTGTACTGTTGGGATTTTTATTGTTTCATACCCTGCCAGATAGGCTAGTTTAATTAGTTTTATCTTCTTCTTCTTCTTCTTCTTCTTCTTCTTCTTCTTCTTCTTATTATTATTATAATTATTATTATAATATATAGCCCATCATATGTTTTGTGTGTAAAATCCAAATGTCATAAGTAAGTTATTGGTAAAATAAATGCAGTGACGTAAAAGCATAACACAGTACACAATGGAAATGTGCATGTGAAGTACAAGTATTTCAAATGTGTACTTAGTTACGTACAGTACTTGGGTAAATGTGTGATTGCGTTCCACCACTGCAGACAACAGAAACATGTTTGCATTGTGTAAACATAAATGGTCGCTTTGCTCTGGGGATGAGGTCATGTTTACGCACCTTGACCATTGTATATCTAATATACTGTATCTCCATTTTCAGGCATATTCTCTCCATTCTCATTTTTTTCCGCCTGGGATTTTCGACGTACTACGCCGGTGATGTGATGCGTCTACGCCCATTGATGAAATAGGTGTGTTTTTGTCAAACCTCGCCCCGTTTCTCCTTATATGGTCATTGAACGGCACGTTGATTGACAGCGGGCAGCAGCTGCTGAGTTGCTCAGACATGGCGGAGGATACAGTGTAACTGGGGATTATCGGCGGAGTTACGTGAGTTTTCCCAGCACTCGGGTCGTCAAAGGGCGCCTTAAATGCTACACGAGAGGAGGACAATGTGCCGGGCTACAGCGTGCTCTGCGAGGAAGCAAAAAACGCCCTGAACCGCCACACACGCGTACGATGGAAAAATGTATCGCTGTTTAGTGCAGTCAACAGCCTTGGGCAACAAATATGGCTTCTTGTGCCTTTTCCAATATGCTATAAAAATTGATCTCCCGTGCAACCTAATGCCGTGGTGGCTCCGGAGTTAAGTTCAATAGTCGCTCGGTACTTTTAATCGGTGAGGATATTACATCCTACTTGGCCGTCTGGGTTAGCTGGGAAGCTACGGAACTACAGCGGATAGCCATGGAGCCAAAGCACAAAGAGTTGCTAGACCAGTGCCACCAGAACTTACTGGAGTCCATAACAGATGCGGACCGAGTGATAGAGCTGCTGATAGTTTCCGGTACCTTGAGCCAGCTGGACAGGTTCGAACTGGACCAGAACTGCTCGTCCAGCGCCGAGAAAGTAGACCACCTTTTGAAGATGCTGGTGAACAAGGAGAGCGACCATTTCCTCGACCTGTGTGTGGCCCTGGAGAAGGCATACCCTGACCTGTATACTGCCCTGTTCAGCAACAACGGAGGGGGACCTGTGGACCACTCCACCGGTAAGACCTCGATCATGAACTACCCACTAAACAGGCTTTCACTTGAAGCTATTAAAAAAAAAACACGAGTGGAGCAGCCACGGCATAACCCCGTTAACCGTGAGTAGCTGCAATCTGGGTGGTCTGCTGCAAGAGGACTGGATAGCTGCAGAACAGCAAGGCACGGAGCTTGATTTATTATTGACCAAAATCTGTATAAAATAGTAATAAAGGTTCATGTGAAGGTTGCAAAGGCAAGCACCAGTCAGTGGCAGATGAAGGTGATCAGGGGCACCTAGACTACTATTTGTATGCCCCCCTCCCATCCCTACTCATCATGCTTTACAAGAAAAAAATAATTTAGTGCCATGTGTAAAAGCATGGTAGGAATATCACAAGGCCCTCACATACACACACTGGGAGAATTGGCATATATACACACATTGAGACAGTCTGTAATCCAAACCTTGTGATGTGTAGGTATTTTTTTAGTATAGCTTGGTCATGGTGTTCTGTCAGCTTTTTGTTGTGCTTTTCGTTTTTGTGCTCCATGATCATATTTTCATTTTACTGCTTTTCTGTCCAGTAGTGCTGTGTTATTTGAAAACCAAATTGATCATAGGAATCAGGTCACAACATGGGGTTCATGAGGTCAGCTGATTGAGAAGATGTGGCTCACATCAGCTGCTTAATTTTTAAAATTTTTGTAATGGACCAATAGGGGTAAATCTGAATTACATTTAAATTATGAAATAATCTGGCCAATGGGGGCCCCTAGGCTTCAGCCGAGGCCAGCTTGTGCATTAACCCACCTGAGGCCTTTACAACATGTGTATTATTGAGTGCAATGTAGCCCACAAGACATAAAGCACTAGCCTGTATCTTTAAACTAAACAGTCAGTATGGCCTGCAGCTTGTGGTTAATTCAGCCAAGGTCTTATTCTTCTGTCATTATTCGGTGCCATGCTGCTCCAAAATGCTCTCTCCCAGTCACTGCAATACACACATTACTACGCAGCCTTGACCAGGTATGGTAAATGTAGTCTTTGTGCATGATCAATTCACTGCTATCCAACACTAACTCCAGTTTGTTACCAGTGGCATGATATGGTTATGGTACATTAGGTAGCCTGACCTGTTCCCATGACAACAGCTGTGCCGCTGACATGTAGGACCATATCGACCTGTACATGGGTGTGTGTGTGCAGCCTGGCTATGCATGCACACAAACCTAAAGCATATTTTACATCAGTCCACCTTCCTATTTGGAGAGAGCGCCACATTATTGATAATAAATGTAACCAGATTTTTCACCCATTAAAAGAGCAGTGGGGCAAATTAGAGCAAATGTGATTTAAAAAAAAGATTTATGAAATAGACACGTCATCCTGACTGTATCGCATGAGACAGGTAATGTGAAAAAAAAAATCATGTGCCTCTGTGTCCTCCGGTGCTCCTCATGGCATCCGCAAGATTTCTCAGGCCAGAGGGAAAACAACCAATCAGAGCCGAGCTGGAGCGTGGCGTCTCTGAGCAGCAGACATAAGTATTACAGTAACAGAATATTGATTCATATTTGATCAGTGCTACCTATTGATCAGAGTTCACAAATGATTGACAGCTGCCTCCATTGAATGAACAACCAATAGGAACGCGCTCTCTCTGAAATGACCTGTGATTGGCCAAAGTTTCCCTTCACGGGTAGATATTTTAAAGCCTTACAAACTAGACTTCTCAGGAGGTGGAGAAGTCTAGTTTTCTCTCAGAACACTTGAATTACAATATACTGAAAGGTTATTATGGCATATTGGTGCCAAAAACATTCTGCCTACTGCAGGTATAGTGCTACATTTTTAATTACAATGTATTCATTGTAGTCCTTTGATTTGCCCTCACAGCAGCTGCTGCCCTTCAGTGGTTTTGGTTGTTGTTGTTGTTGTTGTTGTTGTTGTTGCTGCACAGAGACAAAAGGCAACCAAGTGTAAAAGCCGTGTCTAGTTTTGCCTGTTTTTGCTTTGTGTGGCTGACTGAAGCCAGTGGCGTACACACAACCAGCGTTGTGCCCTGAGGGCCTGAATGCAGGATGAGCCTTGAGATCCAAAAGTAGGGAAGAAGAGATGCACAGTAATGCTTCTCCTTGACATATTTCCACATGTAAAACAACCATGTGGGCTGTCTTGGTTTAGACAACAAAACAACTTCTTTAAGTTTAGGCAAAAAACAACAACATCTTTAATTTTAGGCAAGAAAACTGCAACTTCTTTAGGTTTAGGAAAAAACTACAATTTCTTTTAGTTTAGGCAACAAAAATACAACTTTAGGTTAAAGCAACAAAACTACAGTTTTAGGTCTAGGTGGCAAAACTACAACTTCTTTAGGTTTAAGCAAAAACAACAGTTAAGATTAGGCAACAAAACTACAACTTCTTTAGCTTTAGGCAACAAAACTACAACTTCTTCAGTTTAGGCAAATAAATAAGTTTAGGGAAAAACATTGTGTTTTTACTAACACAAACGCAACTACACACTGTTTGTTTCACATGGGATGTGAACTCCAGTCTCCTGGGTGAAAATCCTGTGTTTTGTGTCCCATCCAACGCCTCAGACTTCCACCTTTTTGTAGCGTTTCACGGCGCCTGACTTCCACTTATGCTTCTGTCATGATTACTACGGTTGCTAGAGGTCGCTGTCATGTTCTCTTTTTCCTTCTTTCGGTGATCTGACATGTGAATTCATGATAAAAACTTCTAGTGGGTGTAGTAGGCCCCTACTGACCCACATCTATGGGGCTTATAGTGACTGATAATGCTTATTTAAAAGGCTGACAACAGTCTTATCCCCTGTTCAAACAGATGTTTGTGTTTTTAAAAACACTGTGTGATCTATAGTTTACAGCTGCCAAGTTTCAGCGTGTCTACTACTATCAAGCAGACCTTAGCAGGTAATGCTGAGTTGGGTGTCTTGCTGCTCCGCTGACTGGATCACTAATGCTTCCTTAAGCTTTATTACTTCCTTGTATTGAGTGTTGCTGCTGCAGAATAACACTCAGCCCTGAAGTACTCTGACAGTTGTTTACCTGTGAGCAGCAGGACTTTAGCTGGGCTTGACAATGTGGATTTGGGCTTTTCTTCACTCGCCTTTTTATAAACCGTAACACCGTCCGGTCCTCAGAGTTGACCTGCCCTGTACTAAAGGAGAGAGTGAGTACCAGTTGTGGGTCTGGCCAGTCAGCCTGTGGTTATTCAACAGAGGATTAGGCGCCTGTGTGACATGCTTTATCATGCCTCCACATAGTCCTCTGTATTACCCACCGCCATGCTCTTGGCTGCTTCTGTTTTGACTGTGTTGTGTGCTTTTTTTTTTCATTTTTTATTATCTTTTAGTGTAGTGAGTCAGCTGCTGCGATTACCGCTTTTTAACCACACTTGTGAGAGAGCGAAGGCAAGCCACTCACAGAGTACCTCCAGGAAAAGAAGCTGGAAGATGCAGAGCTCAGAGGGATGAACTCTTCCTTCCCCCTGGAGTGTGTCTGCGAACAACACAGCTTCTCGTGTGTGAAGAGAGGCGATATGAGTGTTGATGAGTTACAAGATATGAGTCTTGCTGATAGCAACCTGCTCTCAACTCATGCTCTACTAATGCTGCCTGCCTGCTCTTGTTCTCAGATGCACCTCCTTTGCCAGCTGAGCCTCCCAAACATGAATGTTATGAAATCATCTGAACTTCTAAAAGAAACATCCGCGCGCCCTCCCCCCGAAAGTGAAAGTATACAGATGCTCGATTGTTGAAAGCCGAAGCTCTGTCAATTATTAGTGTTTTGCTGGCAAACTCCAACACGTTTGCTGTAGAGAACATGCAAATAAGTCATTCATTATGTAGCCTGTTTTGTGATCTGTGTATGACTGTGGCTTACTCTTTTTATAACAAACAGAGCAGATCATTCACTCAGGATATTGAGTATGACTAAAGTGACGTTGCAAAACACATTTCTGTGTTCTGTGTTCATAGATCCAAGAGGCTGCAATTAAGCCGATAAATAAATAAATGTACCAAAATAATATAAAAAATAAATAAAGGCATTCATTAGTTAATAAAATGTGACATACTCTGTATGTATATATATGTTTTATTTTACTTCTTTATTTACCTCCAATTTAATTTCTCCTTTTATTTATTCATTTTTAGTAACTATGAAATTTATTTATTTTTGCATTTACTTTTTTATTTCCTTCCCTTCTACGGCCCTGCCTTAAGTGTTCCCTTAATTTTTTTGATTAGTATATTTCCCCAAATTCTTTTCTCTGATCTCCACACCTGAGAATGCAAGACCACGTGTAAATAAATAAAGAGGCAAAATAGAAATATCAATGTATGTCACATTTTATCAATTAAATAATGGCTACATTTATTTGTAATATTATATTTGGTACATTTGGTATGTTTAATTTATTATTTATTAAGACATTTATTTATTTTGGATTTTGGCAGGTTCCGTCCTCCATAGTTTCATGGCTTGGATTGTGCGCTCATCCCCTTGCTCTGCATAGACAATATTCTACCTGAAGGAATAGAGTAGAAGAAGAGATGTACCTGGACATCCCCAGATTTAAGGGCCTGTTACAGCGATTTAAAGTCGCTCCGAGTGGAGGGCCACACAATTCTCCCTGACAGGATGCAACGTCCACAGACCTTTTCTTCTGCCGTCTGTTTGGCTTTATTTTCTCATGGTCTTTCTCGGTTTCCCGATCCCATGCTTTTGTTTTTTTCCTCTGACTCACCGTCCATCCCTTTTTTTTTTTTTTTAACTTTGCCTTTTCTTTTCTCTGACTCATTATATTTCTTTCCCCCCGCTGAGTGGTTTCGTTTCTCCGCACACTTAAACAGTGGGACACGCCAGAGAGATAGACAGAGGAGGGTGATAGAAAGAGGGAGCAAGAGAGAGGGAGACAACAGGCCTTTTGTTGAGAAGTTGAGCAGGCCCAAAGTGCCTAGTCAGCAGCTTGCACTGTGTACAGCAGCCTAGGACATAGGCCAATGTGTGTGTTGTTGGAAGGGGGGGGTACTCTCCTCTCTGTCAACCAGTTTCTGTCCCACTCTGTAAACCACAGTGGACAGACAGAATGAGTTATGACCCCGATGCTCTTGTCACTTCCGCTAAGTTTAAATTTCTCCCATGGCCTGGACCTGGCCTCTCTCTCTCAATGTCTGTCACCCAGTGACGCACACTGTCACTCACCTCATCGCTGTCTTTCCCCTCACCTCTCTTTGTACATCTAGTCTGACTTTATTCTCCTCATGCTGTGTAGAGGAAGCCATCTGCTGTTATCCAATGTTTCCGCTAAGTTGCCTTTTAGCAGATCGCATATTTTATGAGTTATCAGTGTAAGTATCATCATGTTGTAGTGTCCCTGCACAGCCAGCAGCAATGCAGGCTTCAGCTGAAATAGGCCACCAAGTTATCTTGTGATTTAAGTAAGCCAGTAGTGTGTTGTTGAGTTTAGTGCAGGAACGATCAGTCAGTTAAACAAGCAGTCGATCAATACTAACATTTATTTAAAGGTACAGTGTGTGGGATTTGGCGACATCTTGTGGTGTGGTTGCAGATTGCAACCAACTAAGTACTCGTTCGTGCACTCCTTCCTTTAGGTAACGTGAACCACCAAGTACAAAACCGTGGTAATGCTGTTCGCCTCGTTCAGAGGCCATCGTTACCATAATAACACTGTTTTAAGAGCAGCGAAAGGCAGGTGGCAGCTGGCGGCATCACGATTTTGGTGCCTCATTAGGGTAACGTAAAAACACAAAAGGCTCTCTAGAGAGCCAGTGTTTGGTTTGTCTGTTCTGTGCTACTGTAGAAACATGGCAGACTCCGTGAAGAGGACCCGCTCCCTATGTAGATATGAAGTGTTCTAAGCTAAAACACAATGAATCTTAGTTTCAGATGATTATACGCTGGTGAAAACATAGTTATACATATTATATTTAATTTCGTCATTTCTTATCAAAAAATGTGAAATATTAATTTTATTTAATGTTGGAATTTTCAGTTTTTTTGATTATTTATATATATAATTGTAAATTGAATATACTTGAGTTTAAGATCATATATGTAGTTAACTATATCCATTTTGTAATGCTGTCCAAATGTACAATAATTATTTTACCCCATATAGTGGACTCAAAGTATCCCACAATGCATTGTGAAAAGTAGTGGACAACTATCAGAGCAGTATGTACCATCATTCATTGCACTGAAGTAAAAATGGACGGACGAGACGCGACTAAGACAAATCCATGAGTTGTGTAGCGAAAATATTGTTTTTAATATGAGCAGAGCAGCACATCTCAACATAAAGTACTTTGTATTTATGAATTTGGGAAAACCTTCTTATTGCCCCCACATTCACAATGGCCATTCTTACCTTTCACAATAAAAGCTGTAGACATATGCGCTGCATCACTGCTTACCAGGGGAACTTAAATTCGCTCAGAGCAATTTTCTAAGAGACAACTCAACAAATAGCTTACATATGTATTTATCACACACAAAATTGCATTATTATGGATAGTCTACTAGCAGGCGCTGGCAGGATTTAATTGTGCGACAGCAGTAATGCTATTAACGGCGCAGAGAAAATGGCCTCAGTAGCATCCAAAAGTGTTTTTCATTTTGCCAATGAGCTCACTGCATAGTCCTGTACGTAGAGCTCCCTGGATAGTGAGAAGGGAGTAGTGATGAGTGAATGATTTCAGCCTGGATGATGGAATCATCATTTGCAGCCTTAGTTGTAATTAGCAGTGTATATCGTATAGGCTTTTAGTCAGAAATGTTGCTCAATAAATCCATGTAATCCAGGCTAATGAGAGGTTGACCTTTCACTAGGTCATTGGTGTTAATATTCCAATGTAATTCTGTTGTTCTCCAACACCACATCTTTTTAGTGAAATTTGTACATTTTTCCACTTTAGCATTAATATCTGATGACAGGTTTATCTACAGTCTGAATATGCAAACCACAGCCAGGAGGCTGTACTGTGGAATACGACTTCATTACCATTTTACACATGTTCCTCCACTTTCTAATTACCCCACAAGCTGGGAGGAAATGCCAGCATCTAAATGTTTACCAGTGCTATGAAGTCATGGAAATAAACAGCTTTTCTCCTTGTCTCACCACCCCCCACCTCTACCAGGCATGTTTTGTTGTTGTTGCTTTTGCTGTATTGTGCTTTGTTCTGCTGTCTTTTCTGTTTATCCCTCCTCTCCTCTCCTCCCATCATGGTGTCCTAGCCTTCTCTACCTCTCTCTGCTTGCCGTGTCTCACCATCTGTTTAATTCCCCACCTCTTTATCTGTCCTGTCTACACCTGCAGTCAGTTGTCCTCCAAATATCTGGCACCTGACGCCAGGTCAAACTTGACCTGTGATCACCAGCAAATGACAGTGATGTTGATGATTGTTGCATTTGGTACTAGACCTCTCATTGTAACTCTAACTTTTGTCAGACAATATATTGTCCCAGAAATAATTGAGATTAATATTGTTATTTTCACTTTAATACAATTTTATGCCACTCATATAATGATTATATAATAGCATAATAATGTTTGTGCACCCTTTCAAAGAGCAATGAAATTTAATTTTTAATAATATTAAGACATTGGAGTTTGAATGTGAAAAAAAAAAAACATAGCCAATGTAATAGATAATTACATTGGCTATGGGGGCGGCAGTAGCTCAGTCTGTAGGGAGTTGGCTTGGGAACCGGAGGGTCACCGGTTCAAGTCCCGACATGGACCAAGAACTGAGTGTGAACTGGTAGCTGGAGAGGTGCCAGTTTACCTCTTGGGCACTGCCGAGGTGCCCCTGAGCAAGGCACCAAACCCCCAACTGCTCGGGGCGCTTGTCAGGAGCAGCCCCATCACTCTGACATCTCTCCATTGTTGCATGTTTGTGCATGTGTGTGTTCGGGTCTGCATGTACCGTGTATAAGTTAACAACAGAGTGAAAAAATTGAATTTCCCCTAGTGGGACTAATAAAGGACTATCTTCTTCTATCTTCTTCTTCTTCTAAAATGTCTGTCTGGCTCTGTTAACAAAAAAGTGCACTGCTGTTTATTCTGGCATCATCTTGACCAAAATGTTGGTGACATTCTTATTAGAGGATCGATTAATCGCTCGACCGATTAATCGGGCCAAATATCTGTTTTTGTTTTTTGTTTTTTTTGTTTTTTTGCATAATTGGTATCGGCCGATGTCTGAGCATATTAAGCCGATTGTCAAGCAGGTGCATAAATGCTACTAAATGCACTAAAACTTTATTTTTCCATCCAAAAGTTTATTTGACAAAGTTTAGTTTTTTTGATTACTTGTTTCATGTACTCACTATTTAGATTATACATTATTCATATTTAAAATATATAAGTGCACTGCAGTGCAGACACAAAATATAGATTGGAGAGACAGACCACAGGTGTTGTTCAATAAATATTTACTGAAGTTGAGAAATTTTGTGTATCATTTTTATCAGATGGAGGGAAAAAAAGAAGATCACCCAAACATATCGGCCCCCCGAAAAGTTGACATCATGTATCGGCCATCGGCTATCCCGATTCTCCGATAAATCGGCATCGGCCATAAAAAAAATCAAATCGGTCAACCTTTAATTCTTATGCAAACAAACACGCAATGTTAACACAACATGGCAATAATGTGGTCAGCAAAAATGATTGAGGTCATGTACTGTACATATATCGTACGATAAGTTTGACATTAAAATTATTGAGGTCTTGTCCATATATCGCACGATAGGCAATAACATTTCAATGATTGAGGTCATTTCCACATATCATACTTTAAAATTATTGAGGTCATGTCATAAGTTGATAACATTAAAATGATAAAGGTAAGGATGTTGATAATTAATCGTTAAATGACATTAAGAATTTTAACAGATTAACGCTATTGATTAAACAGTTAAAATAAACACTACTGATTAAATTAAAAGATGAGCAAAACTCAGAGGAGCGGCTTGAGCGGCCGAGCCAGTGTTGTTGCTAACGCCAGAGCTAACCGCCCTCAGCTGTAGGCAGCAGGGGGCTGGAGAGACACAGGAGCGGTAGCATTTATTCACTGACTAACTGTACACACACTTCTACTGCTACCTTCACGCTATAACGTCACCGATAACCCCACACTCACCGCCGCCACACACACACACCGTCTGTCAGAAACTCGCTAACGTTAGGTCGGGTTGACAAGAGTATACCGCCACCATGTAGACGCTCTGTCTCTTGACCAGACACTCAGTAAAGTTACGCTGCTCAGAGAGTACGCCAGGCAGACAAACAGCTGACAACCTCACAGCTGAACGGTGTGATGGAGACGTACTGGGACAATACTTGCAGCGTCACGGCTGATATAGTAACTCTCTCGGACAGATGAACCAGGGGCTCAGTTGTCCGTTTTGCTCATACACTGCGGTGGGTGATAAATGATGGATTTAACCTCTTTGTGCGTCGGCTTTTGCAGCTAGGTGGCTTAATAGGCACTAAAAATAGCACCGTTGCATGAAACGCACTAATCTTGTTGGTAATTATCAGTTAATGAGGGTCAGTTATTGGTTAAAGAAAATTTCAGAATTAGTCTCCAGATCAAGGTCACTTCCATATATCATACGATAAGTCAATAACGTTAAAATGATCAAGGTCATGTCTATATATATATATTGAAGAATAGGTTGATAATTTTAAAATTATTGAGGTCTTGTCCATATATCATACGATAATTCAATAATGTTAAAATGATCAAAGTCATGTCCATATATTGTCAATAAGGAATAACATTAAAATTATCCAGGTCATGTCTATTGTATGATAACTTAATAACGTTAAAATGATCAAGGTAATGTCCATATCTCGCATAATAATTTGATCATGTAATTATTGTGGTACGTCCAGTTTTTTATAGATACAAACAAGAACGAGAGATGTCCCGTGACAAAGGTCACAGAGTCGATTTAGGTGAACTGTTTTGAGGTAAATTATACGACAAATAAACCAAGATAGCTTTTGTTTTGACCAGAATGCCCTGAAGTACAATTAGTGCATACTGTATATTTTGTATATTGGCATGCGTGGGAGCCAAATCCCAAATGAGACAGATTATAATTTCTGAGGATTGGTTCCTGTCTGCTAGCTTGGAGCATCTGTGTGATTTGCTTGTTAGAAATATAACATTAATGCCAAGAGGGCCTTTCATTAAAATACATACAGGACCTGCACGGAAGAGCTAACTCAACATTATGTGCTTTACACAGCTGGGACTACAGTTCAACACATATTTTGTTGCCCATAATTGTAAATACAATAGAAAAAGTCATATCTGCAGTGTGAGCTCTGACTTATGATTATGTGCACTTTTCTTCCACACTAGATTCCCATCTCTTGGTGACCTTTTTAAAAAAATATAGTGGAGTTTAATCACTGAATTATCTCAGCACAAGTATGAAAACGCTATCTGCATCACAATAGCTTCCTCTGTGATCAAACATGACATGAATGTCACAACGATTTCTCAAAGTCCAGCAGTCGGTTTGTTCCACACAGACAGGCTTTTTGGATCATATTTGTACTATAGCTTCAGTAAGTAGCAGAGCATTTGGAGGACATGTTGCACACATCTTTCACCTTTTAGTTTTTGACCCAACCCTCGGCACAGGCAAGCTGTTCAAAAGCAAAATGATGTCTCATTTATGCTGAGGTAGGGCTATTTGCAGAAAGAGAAGCCATTAAGGCGTGCTGATAATAGGCTGGGCTGGATGGCACTCATGGGCTTTTTTAGACTTTGGTGCTGCTCAGCAGTTCTGACAGGATTGCTGGGCTGAAAGGTCTTCTTCTACACATCTGCTTGTTTTTCACCTCATGTCCCTGAGTGTTTACACATCCTAAATGACTATAAGGCTGCAGAAGTATAACAGATGTTATTTCGAAACGTTCCACAGGGCAGACTTGGTCCTATGAGTGAAAAAGGTGGGTGGGTTTGACCATCGGCCCAGATGAACACTGAGTTGTGAGTCAGACGATGTGCGTGCGGTGGAGTAATCTTGCCTCATGGAGTCATCATGTTAGATGTCTTCATGTTTATGCGTAGCATAGACTCCTCAAATCAGATGATCAATCCTTTACCCTGGCAGCAAGGCTTCATGGCGCATCGCCCAGAATCTTGGCCTGTGGTGTCATTGCCTCCCCAGAAGTTAAAAGACCCACTACAGCATGGCTTACTGGAAGTCCCAGATTACAGGGATTCACAGCTATAATTCATATTTAGATGATAATTTTGCATACAAAATACGAGTTTATTGAATATGATGCATTGTTATCGATTAAACTACCTGACGGTATATAAAAATCAGCTCCAACCTTGACCAGCAAGGACAAGTAGTGCTTTCATGTTAAATCATAACATTACATTCACATTACATTATGTTGTAAATACTGGTGCATTTTTACATTGTGGTGTTGCTACTTTTTACTTAAAGGGATAGTTCATGTATTTTGAAGAAGGGTTATATGAGGTACTTATCCATAATCAGTGTATTACCTACAGTAGATGACGGTCTGCCAGCTCCCATTTTGGAAGAAGACAGGAGTACAGACACCTAAGCAAAGCAATACACTGCTGTCTACAGGGCCGGCGGGAAAATGTATTTTAGGCACCTAAAAGAAATTCTCCCCTAAAAAAATCAGTTTATGTATTCGCTATATTTACAGTATTTCTGCCGGTTTACCTTGCTGTCAGACAGTCCTTTCTGAAGGGGAACTGTAGCCATTGTATGCATATATGCCCTCAACAAAGAACCAGACTCCACTGAAAACAAACAAACTGTAATTTTACTTTGCAGCACACAGGGGTTGCAGGTCTATCATGGGCTTGATCGATTAGTATGTTTGTGTTATTGAGTTATTGGTTAGCTCAGAGTCACCAAAGTCACACAATAACACAAACAAAGTAACCGATCAAGGCAGTGGTAGACCAGCACCCCCGTGTTCTGTGAGGTAAAATTACAGCTTTTTTAAACTTTGGTGAGAGCATAGATGGATGCAACGGCGTTAGTTCCCCTTCAGAAAGGACTATAGCGTACACTTAAGCTGATATAGACTTTTTCTTAGGTGGCTAAAATACGTTTTAGTGCTGGCCCTGTCCACAGTAGTACATAGCTTTGCTTCCGTGCAGTAACTCCTGTCTGCTTCTCAAGCTGGGGGCGTCGTCTACTGTAGGTAATACACCTCATACAACTCCACTTCAAAACACCTGGACTATCCCTTTAAGTAAAGGATCAGGTTTTGTCTTCCTCCCCTACAGTGGTTCTGTTCCAGCTGGGGACCTTTTCGTTGCGTGACCTTGTTTCTCTCTTCCCACATTCCCTGTCACCTCTCCAGTATGCATGAACATCCTGACTTTAAGTATATAGATGGAGATGTGTGCGTCACTAACTCAGACTACATCTTCCATACTGTCAGGCAGAACCACAGCTAGGATTTAGAGGTCTGAGATGCCAGCGTAAAAGAGATGCTTTCTGCTCTCCGGCTTAATGCTGACACATACCTCAGCTTCACTTAAGCACACTGTAAAATGAGTGGGTAGTTTTCAACCATATTATTAGTGTTGCTATTATTTGCGCTTTTGTGGTTTAATGGCTGTGAAGCCGAGGACACAAAAGGAGAAAGACCACAAGGGCTATTTAGGCTCTGCTCGCCTCTTGGTCTGTTACTTCTTTTTTTTTACCCCTAATCACTGCTGCTCATTTGACAGTGAGAGGAGCTGACAGCAGCTAATAAAGAATAGCACACAGTATTATTTTTGGAACGCTAATGCTGCTCTTTTACCAAGTGGCCCTGAAAATTGTGTCTTTTGGTGTTCTTGGGAACAGAACAGACGCCTCAGCTGCTTCAACTCCTGTCTCAAGGCTCATCGACATTGTTCCCTTAAAAAGAGTTTAAAGCAGTCCAGTCGCAATGATAATCGTACGTGTTTCATGTTTTGGAGACACTCTCATTGTCAGATAAGAGAATTTTCTGGAACCAATGAATAATTTAGTCTCACCCGACGGTGAAAGCCAGACTTTGCATGTTTCTTTGATAAGGCTCTCCTCCACCAGCCTCCCCAACTCCCGTGCTCTTCTTTTTCACCACACCGCAGAATTTACTATTCCTCTCATCCAGCTTCACCATGGCAACGCGTGTCATCTTGCTTTATGTGCAGGAGAACATAATCTGGTTGTCTGAAGCAACTGTTGGTTGCTGAGCACATTGCATGATTGGGAGGGAAAGCAGAGTGGAGAGTGGGGGAAGTGGAACCCCTTAGGTAGGGCGAGTACTCCCCTGACCTATTTAGATCACAGCGACAAGCCTTTGTTACTGTTGCCTGCCTCTGGTCCTCCACTGGAATATTTCTCACCTCTTTTTAGAGTGTATCTCCTGATGGACGTCAGTATCAGATGCACGTTTAATGGCTCCTCATGACATCTATCTGTTATAACTTAACGTGAATAAATTCCTCAGATTATTCATGTCTGAGAAAAGTGGATTTTCCCGCTATAGATCATCAGATCTATGCTAACCCAATGGATACCTGCTTTATTGATGCAGCAAACGTGTTTACAAATGATCAGCCTCAATGGCTGGTGCTAATTGCTATCGATGATTAAAAGCCTGTTGGAGGAGGCTAATGCTGCTGACCCATCGACCGCAAATCCATACTGCATTCAACTAATCAGCCCATGATACGCATCTAAATGTGGGAATTATGGTGCATATGTCTGTCCTCACAGTAAAAATTTTATTGAAATTGCAGTATGGCCTACTGAAAATTTCAAATCACAGGAGGCGTAATGCAGATCATACAGCAATTTTTGAATAATAATCTATAATAATCCAAATTTTTGAATATTATTTTTGCTTGGAATGCACATGCCTAGTACAGAGGGTGTTCAGGGGGCGATAGCAGGCTAAACAATAGATGTCTCATAGAAGTAGTGTGCATCATCTGAAAGCTGGAAACCTATAGATTAAATTGAGATGCAGCTCAGCACTGTGTCAAGTGGTTGAAGTCATAAATGACAAATTAAAAAATGCAAACTGCAAACCCCCAAACTGTATGAGATTATCTTTAAGTAGGCATGTCTGTAAAGGGGAGACTCGTTGGTACCCATAGAACCCATTTTCATTCACATATCTTGAGGTCTGAGATCAATGGACTCCTTTGAAAATGGCCATGCCAGTTTTCCCTCACCAAACGTATTTAGCATTCTTTTCGACATGCTAGCATGACATACACCAATGGATTCCTTGGGGTTTGTAGTTTCAGGTGATAGCAGTAGCTTCACTCTGCTGAGCCTGCTACAGCCTCTGAAAGACAGTAAAATAAGCCAAGGGCGCTGGCGCCTTCAAGGAGTGGAAGAGGTTAAATTAAATATTGTGGTGCTGCAGAGATGCTCTGTCCTACACATCATATTCTACAGACTTCAGAAATGCCTTTGTTTGGTACAGATCACTGCAAAAATCACACCACAACATGTTTTTCATTGAAAACGAAAATGAATATGTAAAATGGTCCTTCACTCTGATATTGCAAATCATATCACAATTGCAATATCAAACAATCACAATTTCATATTTTTCAAGTAGGCTTTCAGCCCTACTCGCAGCCGAATCAGATTGTGGGATACTGATTGTCCCAGTATTCGTGGGAGTTATAGCTCTCTGCTGATTGGCTCGTGTCCTCAGTGGTAGAGATTACTGGCATTTTAATTTATCTGAGTGTTTTGGTTTCTAAATCACAAAATACAACATTCAAGAAGCTGCATTTTACAGATTTTTTCTGGCACTGAGCTTTAATGAAAAAAAGCCATAATCCTCCAGCTGAGATGGCATAATACCTCTCAGTGGCTCACTCCTTTGACTGTGAGACCTCTTGTCAGTCAGATACTGGGTTCAAGGAGTCAGTTGTTGCTTTTCAGTGCAGCTGTGGAAATGAGCACGAGCCTTTTTGCATAGCTGTGTTGATTGTAGAGGACTAATGCTGCGCAGCTCCAGAATGGCTCTCGTGTCTGATGGAACAATGTGAAATCAAAGCTGTTTGCTCCGAGCCCTTCGCACAGTAAAAGCGTTGAGCATCGGGGAATGTCAGAACAGATTAGGAGCCTCCTTCTCTTTTTTTTCTCCAGTATCTCCCTCCTTGTCTCTCAAACACGCTCCCTTCTTATCTATTTTGCGACTTAGTTAGGCTATCTCCTTTCATCTGTCCTCCTCTGCTCCATGCCTTCCCCTGGCTTCCCCTCTTGCCCTCCTCTCCTCTTCTCTGCTCTGTCTGCGGGGCCTAAGATGGAGTGGCTCCGTCGCACAGAGCTCATAGTTAATTAGGCTTGGCCTTGTCACACATTGAGGGCCGGAGCCAGAGTTGTAGCTAAACCCAGTGGGGAGGCAAGGACGGAGATGGAGATCTCGAACAGTTGGCGTCAATCTATTGCCTGCTGCTGACAAAGCCAGCTACCATTCCCCCGCTCTCTGAAAGCCTGTACACAGGAAGACTTTGTCCTTGTGTTTGGTGTGCATTTATCACATTAGATTAGTATTATCCATGCCTCACTGTGCTGTTTTCTTGCAAGTTTAGATTTGCCTGTTATTTATCAGTGTGTGCAAAATTTCCTGGAGCTGAAATGATTGGTCGAAAGAAAATTAAATTGCTTCCATTTTCATAATCAATTTCTTTTTGGTAGTATTTTAAGTAAAAATGCAAAACGTTTCTGTGGCTCTTGCTTCTCCAGTGTGAGGATTTGCTGTTTTATGACTGTTAATTAAATCCCTTGCGGTGTTGAACCAGACAAAACAAGAGATTTGAAGATTAACATTTCTGAGACAATACCGTTAATGGTTTCATCAAGAAAATAATCAGCAGACACTTTGATAAAGGAAAGAATGATTAGTTACAATCCTAAATGTCTAAATGTGTATTTTTAAAAATGAGATTAAAAAAATAGAAAAATCCGGTTAGGGTTTAGCCATTTGCAGTGTTACCACTAGAAGGGACCCTGGCATGTACCACCAGCTCATTTTCTCCCCTATTTTTCTTTTTTTAATTGCTGGAAGTATTTTCTAAACTCTCCTGGAGTAGAAAACCCCAAAGCACCCTTAAACATATCCTACTTTATGATCTGTTTGACTCTAAATTGGACCATGATTTACTAAATGAACATCATGCTGTATTGAAGAAGACTTGAAACTAGCGATTGAGACCATAAGTCATGTTTACAGTGTTTACAGAGGTAATAAATCAAGTGAGAAGTAGGCTCATTTTCTCATAGACGTATATGCACTGTGACTTCTTTTTACAACCAAAAGGAGTTGCCCCCTGCTTGCTATAAGAAAGAATGCAAGTTTAAGGCATTTTCGTATTTGCTTCACTTCTTAAACCCAGAGGTAGTCCACTGGTTTCAAGAGGACCTGTGTGTTGCTGCAGCTAACAGCCAGTTTCGGGGATATAAAATCTGGGTAAAAAACATCTATTCCTCTTGGAAAATATGGTTAAAAATTGAGCTTTCAGTGTGCAATACAATAGGTGATACCTTCTGCAATATGTAGAAGTGTAATATCTTGCTTTAGTGTAATATCTGTCCATATTGTCATCCATGTTTATGTTACCCTTTGGAGCAGGGACTCTGCAGCATTAAAGGGATCTGCATACCCTCTCCTATGGATTGTGGTCGCCCATGTGAAATATCCCCCAGTTTCACAGCGTGTACAGCTATTCAGATAAAAAGCTGTTTTCTCTGCCTTTCTCTCTCCATGTGCTTGACATAAAAAGAGAAAATCCCATTTCAGACGTGACATTTTGCCTGTGTAGCAGAAACATACAGGGACTATACATCAAAGCAAGGCAGAGTGCACATTGAGGGGAAAGGAGGCTTAATGACGACGGCGGTCTGGACTGATAATATAGAGTCGCTAAGAAGGAGCGTGGAAGTTATTATTCCAAGTATAAACCCTGCACCATATCTATCATAACACTGTGCAGGGAATATGAAGCTGACTGTGTAATATTCATGTGCAATTAATTCAGGCTGATGTGTAATTAGTTAATCAATCTATCAGTGCTTTATATCTAAATGTATCTCTTGGCCTTTTGTGTCTTGGCAGGTTCCACATACAGCGTTCTCTCCACTATGCCCTCTGACTCAGAAAGCAGCAGCTCCCTCAGTAGTGTTGGTATGTATAACCACCTCAGATGCTTGTTATGCTGTAGGGTTGTCACGATACCAGAAATCTAGTTGTCAGTACCAATACTAGTCAATTTCCACGATTCTTCATACCCAATTCAATACCACATTAAAAATCAAAAGCAGTAAATCCCATGTAATTCAACACACACTCCTTTATTAAAAACATTTGATAAATGGATTTATTTAAGTTTCTCGCCAAAAACGTATACTTTTTTTCGAGATTACATTTGAACACATCATGAGAACGTTGTAATTTACTTTCGCCAAATAGTTGTTTTGCTAAGCGGACCTTGAACATCTCATGATTTAACTCAATGGCACCTCCATTAATGTTAGTAGCTCTGTTATTTATCCAAGCAGGACACAGGTAATGTTACTAACTCTCCTCCTGCAGATTTCAACACAAAGTTATTGTTAACAGTGTCGCATTATCAGGTAGAAACTGCAGCCATCCACTGATTAAGATATTTTGACTTCACTTTTGGGAAGTTGTCATGTCGTCCATCTTTATATACAGTCTACAGGCCAGACAGGTTCAATACCATCCCCAAACACTCCACAATAGTGCAATAGAAAAGTCAGCATGGCTGCACCATGACTTGTGGAATGCTGTTTACGCCGATGATGATGTATTTCCTGAACCCTGCTGGTTTACAGAGTTTAAGAAGTTTATTTTTTTCCTTTAAATCCCACATTTGGGCCAAAACACTGTCCCAAAGTCTTCGTCTTTCCTTAAAAAAAAACCACGCTAGCCTTTTCCTAGTTTTGACAAAGGTCCAAGGGACTCAGCTGTGTTACATAAACCTCCAAAAAGGGCCAAATGTTGAGCCAAAGATTGACCTAATCCTCCGATATCCTGCAGTGGGTGCTCTTTTCAGTGAAGAAAACAAGCCTGAAAATGACTCCTTAATGAGGTATAATATTTTGTCAGAATCTGCCTATTTGACAAAGTGTCAAGGACACACTGTGGAAGAGAAAGCCCTTGTTATTTTAATGTTATTCTGTTAAAATCAATCAGGTTTTCTTTAATCTAATGACAGGTAGATCTTGCAATAGATACAGCAACGCTATGAATTAAGAAAAGGAAGACTCCTTAAAAACAACTACTATAACTGAAGTATTTCAGTTTATCCCTTTACAAGAACTTCAGATACCATGGGTTTCCAAACACGAGGACTTGAATTTAATCTAAGAATACACAGACAACTTTGTTTATACCACACAGAAAGTATGCAGTATATCACTTAATCCAAATCTCATCTGCTCTTTCTGCCTTTCATTTTCATGTCCAAGATTACAAGTGGTGTAGTCTTGTAAATCCAAGATAATTTTCTGCAAATGTACAGCAAATTGTCACAGAAAACCCTTAGCGGATTATATAATTGCTGCCCTGAGCTTTTGGGCTGGACAAAACTCTTGTTTCCTAATGCTCTCTAACGGCAGCTGAACTAATGTACATGATATGCATTGCCAGGGGAACTTCTTTCCAGTGTGTTTTGATCAATAGTCCCAGCCTCTGGTAATGCGGTCACTGTTGCAGGTTCGCCCGTTAACGGCGAAGCATCCTCCCCACCCCCAGCCATCAACGACAACCGGCCATCCGGCGACAACCTGGACACCATCTTGTTCCAGCTCCGCCAGGTGACCAGGGAGAGGGACGAGCTCCGCAAGCGTCTGGCGTTGGCATCGCCCGGGACCACCTTCGATGACTGCAGGTGCGAAATAAATCCTGACCTGCCTGCCAAGTTGTTGTTACTGTTATGTTTTTTTTAATCCTTTGCGTAACACTTTTATTTGGCCTGCATCTCTGAATCTGCTTACTTTAGCTATAGATGCTTATTTTTTTTTTTTTTTTTTTTTTTTACCCCAAAATGAAATGTATCAGGTCCAACTACTGACTGTGACCTGAGATTCATTGGTGTTAGTGCAGCAACGTTCATGACTGGTAATGTTTACCCCCTCTAGATTTTTAAAGTCACCGTGATGTTGTGTTTTTACTTTTGGCTGCCATGTTGTCATCTACTAATTCTACTAATACTAATACTAATTGACTCTACCTTGCTAAGAGAAACATTGACAGTGGCAGCTTAATTCAGTTTAAAGGGATAGTTGGGTTTTTTGAAGTGGGGTTGAATGAGATACTTACCCTATGTCTGGAGAAATAGACAGGAATTATCGCTCAGAAGCAAATTAGTGTACTGCTGCGGACAGGGCTGGCAGCAAAACATATTTTTGCCACCTAAAAGAGGCTCACCTGAAAAAAGTCATTATCAGTTTAAGTGTACCGCTTTACCTTGCAGTCAGACAGCTATACAGTCTGTTTCCAACAGTAAATGGAAGCAGCCAAAGCAACTAGACCCCACTGGGAAGTAAAGTAATTTTACTTTGCAGAACACAGGAGTTGGTGGTCTGCCACTACTTTGATTGGTTAGATTGGTTGTGTTACTGTAAGACTTAGGTTAGTTTGGATTTACCGAAGTCACACAATAGCACAAACAAACTTATCGATCGAGGCAGCAGTAGGTGGTAGACCAGCAGCCCCTGTGTTTTGAGAGGTGAAATTATTATTTTTTTTTTTTTTATGGTGTCCGTAGGGTTTGGTGAGAGCGTAGATACAGCATCAGTTCTTCACTGGAAAGGGCCGTCTGATGATAATCAAGTGCAAATATTCTGAATATAGGGTACACTTAAACTGATAGCCTTCTTCAAAGGAGAAGCTGGAGTCGTGCTGGGTGCCATCTACTGTAGGTATTAAACTCATTATGAGTAAGGACCTATCCCTTTAAGGTGCTCTAGTTTCCAGATGTTTCATGAGCACTTACTACATTTTAAATGTTTACATTTAGTCAAACATTTCATTCCTATTTTATGAATTCTCACACAAGGGGGAAGGTCAACTCTGTCTTTTACATCCTCCTATCTGAGCTGTATTCGGCCACGCTATAGCACGAGGGTGCTGCTGCAGGTTGGTGTATTGATTCCTTGTTGCCTTTCTCCTTAAGGCCAAATTCAAAAGCCAGTCATGACTATGAGCGTCTGAAAAGTCAGTGCATGAGGGCCATGGCAGACCTGCAGTCTCTCCAGAACCAGCACACCAAAACACTCAAGAGGTGCGAGGAGGCTGTTAAAGAGGCTGACTTCTATCAGTAAGTATTTCTCACGTTGCTTATTTTCCTGTTCTTTTAAAGTCCGTCAGTTTTAAATATTTACCTATATTCGTCAGTGTAGTTGCTTAGATTTCAACACAAAAGCAGCTGTGAATGTGTGTCGGGACTCATTATTGAAGTGTTGTAAGTGCAGGATGAACATTCTGTCACCGGCTGCTTTTCACTGTTGAAATAATTACATTTTATTGCATTGTATTGCTTTAATTGTAGCAAATGGTGGCGTGGTGTTGCAATTAACCTAATTGAAAGAACATCCCTTGGAGCTACAGCTGGCTTTCACATTGAAAGGGAATTGGCAGTACAAAAAAAATGCATGCACAGTTTTAAAAGCTTGGAAACGGAGGCATTTATGTGATTGAATTATTCATTCTAACGGCTCATAAGCCAAGGGAAAACTTCTGGAGCATGGAGACTGATCATACGGTGTATTTAGCTTGATAAAACAAAAAGATGAGTCAAATTAAGTTAAACAGGTGGACATTTTATACAGTATAAAATGTAAATAAACTAGTTACTTACTAGTAACTAGTAACTAAACAAAATTTATATTCTCTTAAGAAAACTAAACTGAGACAATATTGACTGGTTAAATAAATAAATAAATAATTTCATTTCAGTTTTCCTTTTTTAGCTGTAACATCAACTGACAAAACGAAACAGGGAGACGGCATGAATTTCTATCAACTTTCGTGACATTGAACCAGAAAATGAATGGACATGGAGAGGCTTTGCCGCAGTTGCTTCACCCTGGACACTAAAGTAGTAGTAGTAGTAGTAGTTATTTTTTTATGTATTCTTTTCTCTGATCTGATCTGTTTCTCTGATCTGATCTATTTCTAATATTATTTTTGGTCAGTGGAGTCATTTTTCAGGGGCGGAGCACTGACAATGTTAGGCTGCGAGGACCATACTGAAATTGTAGAAATTATTATTTTTCACACAAATGAATCACACTTTTGAGGGCCTTAACATCCTCAAAAAGTTGTTTAACTTTGCACACTTATCAGACACGGTGAGAAATTTATTTTACGACTGTAAAACTAAATACATAAAAACTAAAACAAAACCTTTATAAAAAAAAAAAAAAAAAAAAAAACTGAAACTAGCAAATACACTCTGAAAACTAACTAAAGCCTAAGTAGGATGAAACTGAAAAGTCAAAACTAAATCAAAATAATATCAAATTCAAAAATTCAAAACTATTACAACCTTTGTATGTACATATTGTTTACTCCTCTTGCGTATGTGTGCGTTTCCGCCTCCTAGCATGCTGCACAGCCGCGTCCTGGGCGAACAGACGCAACAGAAGGAGGAGATGGAGACACTCAGGAAGGACAATGCCCAACTCGTCCGAGAGCACAACCACCTAAAACAGAACTGCGAGGAGCTCAAACGACTGCACGGTCAAGACCAGAAAGAGCTAGCAGACCTTCGGCTGCAGCAACAGCAGGTACAATCCACTCACACACTCACAATCCACTCACACACTCAGACAATATATGAAATAAAATTTTTTTTTTTTTTTTTTTGTTTTTTTTTTTTTTGCTACAGCATCACATATTTATAATAGCGCTGAGGTTTTCTCTTCTTTATATTTTGAAGTCATGCATTTTGGAGCATCAAACTTTGTTCTAAACAACACAAGGCTGCTGTGACCCGTATTGGACTACTATGCAGTACTGTCTCACACAGCACCCATGGGAACACTGTGGCGAAGAACACAGGGCAGCCAAGCAGAGGGAAACGCACACAGAGCACTTCTGAAAAGGGCAAGTGCAGAAGAAAAGGGCTTCGGCTCGGGCAAAGGGCATGCTGACCCAAACCATGTAGCTACAAGATCAGTGTGTACGCAGCGTGTGCTGTGTGGACAAGGTCAATACAGCCCTCGGGTCATAGCAGCTCTGTCAGGAATCAGGAGCACTACATCAGCAAGAGCTGCAGTAATGACACATGCAGCCTCACAGAAGATGAATAATGCTTTCTGAAGGACACTCTCTACACATAAAATTATTAATTTTGTGGGCAAGCCATTTAGTTTTTACCTATGTGCATGAATGCATTTTTTTGAGATGAACATGCACTTTAACTTTTCTTCTCCCTCCAGTTTTTCATAGACCTGTTTTTGTCTTTTTAGCGGTACAGTGTGTCTTTACGGGGACTTAGCAGGTCAACAGTAGATGTCACACAGTGGTGTACATCATCTGAAAGCTGGAAATCTGAAGATTAATTTTAGATGCAGCATTGTGTGTCAAGTTGTTCTCGTCATAAGTTATAGAAACAATTAATTGATTAATTAAGATAAATTTAAAAAGTGTGTAAGGACTTAGAACATTATGATAAAAGTATATGATGTCCATTCCTTTGCTCTATTATGTCTCATAAGCAGTTGCAGCATTTTTTGGGTTGATACCATGTGTTACACAGATTTGGTGCTAAATTTAACTATTTTTTATCACTTGAGAATTGATTTAAAAAAAAAAAAAAACAAAAATACCTCCAAAATACCTCATTAAGTCACCAAGGCCTTGGAAGTAGTAAAATCCATTTTGTGATTTAGTGTCAAAAACTTTCTTGACATTTGGAAATTTCTGCAAGAATTGCATTTTTTGGCGATTTGGATGGAGTGCACTTCTTTTCTGGAAACTGCTCAGAAACCCCCTTATTATCAATCTACCTAGGAAAGCCATCTGTCCCCTGAATGCCCCTGGTCTCTAGTTTGTGGCTATAAAGATTCATGAGGCTGTGATTATCCTAGAGGTCACCACAGGTCATTTTATACAGTCTCAAGTTGTACCCAATTTATGTAAATTCCAAGACTGTATAGCATATGTGAAAATATTCAAATACACAATTTTAGAAAAGGCGAAAAATAACACATTTGTACAGCATGCAAAAAACTGCACTTATGAGTACCCATAGAACCCATTTTCATTCAGTTATCTTAAGGTCAGATGCTAAGGAACCTCTCTGAAAATCAGCATGCCAGTTATTCCTCTCCAAAATTTAGCATAAATTTGTAGCATTATTTAGCCTCCTTCTTGACATGTCACATGGTTAGTACCAATGGATTCCTTAAGTTTCATAGTTTCATATGATACCTTCACTCCAGCTCTAAGCTAGCTCTGAGCCTGCCACAGCCTCTGAAAAAAGTAAAGTCGGCTGAGGGCGCTGGTGCCCTCAAGGAGTGGAAGAGGTTAGAAAAAGTTAAAGCTGGCAAAGGATTTGCTTGCACTGTAAAAATAGAAGCCTGCCTACACTTTGATGCCATCTGCTGCTAAGGTGGAGCACAGCAAATACAGGCCGTTTTCATCTGATGCTGTCGACATTTTTGACACTAAGTAGATTTGCAGGGACATATCACATGACTTCTGTTGTCCTTACCAGGTAATGAGAGAGAAGGGCTCATCAGAGGTGTTGAACAAACTGTACGACACAGCTGTGGACAAGCTGGAGGGCGTGAAGAAGGAGTACGACGCCCTGAGCAAACGCTACAGCGAGAAGGTGGCAAACCACAACACAGACCTGAGCCGCCTGGAGCACGCCGAGGAGGAGAACCGGAGGCTGCAGAAGCAGATGGACGGACTGCTCAAACAGCGAGACTCGGCCATGCACTACCAGCAGCAGTACTCCACCTCAATGAGGAGGTGAAAGCATTAATTACCTCCACACATGCAGAGGGCAGAACACATGGGATGAAATGGAGTACTGATAAATTCCAGGAAACTTTATGTTAATGGGTATAGAGGATGGAACCTGCCAAAGTAAAAATAAATGTCATTAAATGTACCAAAAATAATATTAAAAGTAAATGTAAACATTAACTAATTAATTAAGTTTGACATAAGTTGATGTTTCTGTTTTATTTTCTTTCTTTATTTATTTACCTTTGTATTAATTCTCCAAACTATCTACACTTCTATTTAATTTTGGTCCATGTACAATGCTTGTTTTTTAGTTGCATAAAGAAACTATGGTAAATATTGGTTTCTTGTTGACTCAGTGAAGGCCACTAAAAGTACTATCTCTAATTTTCTCTTATAGTTATTTATTTTTCATTAACAATGAAGTGTAGTTATTTATTTGTGCATTTATTTTTTAAATTAATTTGACATTTAATTTTTATTCATAATTAAATTTATCTATTTTTTTCTGCATGGTTTTACTTTTGTATCCCCCCCTATTTATTTCTCCAAACTTATTTATGTGTGTATTCTTTTTTGTTTGATCTGTTCACCTGTACTGGTCTGAGAATGAAAGACCAAAGGTCAACAAATATAGAAGCAAGTTAAATCAGAAACATCAATGTAATTCACATTTTATCAATTAATTAATGCCCACATTTATTTCTAATATTTTTTGGTACATTTAATGACATATTTATTTATTTATTTTTCAAGTCAGTTTATTTAGTTTGCTTTTGGCAAGTTCGGTCTTCCATAAATATGTAGTAAATATTGTGCTGTTTCATGGCCTTGAATGAGTCTAGTACAGGAGGTTATGACCCAGCACCTGTACACACACACATGGTAACAAGTGCCAATATGAGTTACTCTCAAGCTGCAGCCAGCACATCATTTTATATGAGCATCTCGTAAAATTCCTCTGCTCACCATCTTCCTCCACCCTCCCCCAGGTTTGATTCAGTGCAGCAGGAGCTGAACAAGTCCTCGGCTCAGAACAAGGAGCTGCAGAGGGAGATGGAGCGGCTGCAGTCGGAGGTGACGCGCTACAAGAACCTGCAGCTGAAGGCGGCCAAGGACTGCGAGAAGTACAAGGAGGAGAGGGACTCTGTGTTCAACGAGTATCGCCTCATCATGAGCGAGAGGGACCAGGTGATCAAGGAGCTGGACAAGCTGCAGACGGAGCTGGAGGCGGCCGAGGCGCGACTGAAAAACACCTCTTCAGAGAGAGTGGTGGCTAGTGAAGAGCTGGAGGCACTCAGACAGGTATCGGCTGTACACAACTGTACAATATAGACCCTGTTACAGTTTGTAAACTGATGTCGTACATAAGCTTGCACATGCATTTTGTTAGCAGAAGTACATCACAGCACAATGCAGTAGCTTGTGAAGCCATGCAAAGACCAGCATGCCATCCAAAGGTCGCGTATGCAACCTAAGAAAATTGACTCTCAAGACCTGTGTGCTATTAGTGAGAGAGTAGAAGACATTAGCAAGTGGCCCAATGTTCAGTATCCAGATATATACACATGAGAAACCTAGCGTGTAATGTTACACAAGTGAGAAATTACAAGCATCCATGTCACTAGATGCTTCCACATTATATGTAGTCATGTACAGAGCATCAGATACCGTGACAGACTCAGAGCTTTGAGTTTACTGAATATTTTTCAAATGAGCACTACAAACAGGCATTTTTGATTGTGTCAGTCCAGTGGTAGTCAGCACATTCAGAAGCTTGCAGCCATAGTCACTGCTTGTAGTGACAGCAGTAGGCATGCACATGGGTGTCCTTGTAAAAGCCTTTAACCAGTCATTATTATACTCATCTGTGTTATTATCTACGCTAGCCATCTACGTAAGTTACGATGAGCATCCATGGAAGCATTCGACTGAACTTAACACGGTTAACACTAGTTAACACGGTCACCTGTTAAACCAAAACACCTGTTGCTCTAAAACAGTTGTAATCCTGTTGGGATTCTGTAGAACTTGAGTCTGCTGTTGGACTATTGAATCTGAACATGCAACGACCAGATATTTTGATGCTGGTAAATGTTATAATTCCATGTTTAAAGCTAGCAAACTCATCTGGATGGCTGGGGTAAAACGCCACTTCCATTGCCAACATGCTCACACATTTTCGGCTGTAAAGGGATCTTGTATATCAGTTATAGCTGATGCACTCTTAATATCCAGAGAGGTTACTGGCCAACATGGAGACTTAAGATGAAGATTATTGCTCCAAAATACATCACCAAATCTGATATTATATTATAGACATGTTGAATAAAAAACTTGGAACATGCTTCTTATCCACTCTCTTGCCAAGAGTTGGATGAGAGGATTGTTGCCACTTGTGTCTACACTAAACATGTAGCTGGAGCCAGCCTCCAGTTAGCTTAGCTTAGCATAAAGACAGGAAACAGTGAAAACTTCCTCTTTAAAGGAACAGTATGTAACATTTAGGGCAGGAGTCTCCAACGCTAATTTGACAAAATGAAAGTGGCTGAGAGCTACTCATAGCACCGAGTTGTACATCAACAACAGAAAGAAAAGAAAGAAAGATATTCCTTTATTAGTCCCACAGTGGGGAAATTCAGTTTTACACTCTGTTTTTCACACACAGTACATATACATGTGTCAATGGAGAGATGTCAGAGTGAGGGGGCTGCTCCTGACAAGCGCCCAGAGCAGTTGGGGGTTTGGTGCCTTGCTCAGGGGCACCTCGGCAGTGCCCAAGAGGTAAACTGGCACCTCTCCAGCAACCAGTTGGTCTTGGTCCATGGGGGTCTTGAACCCGTGACGTCCGTGTCCTAACCCAAGTCCTTACAGACTGAGCTACTGCCGCCCCCACAGCAGACATAATTTCTGTATTTCTAATGGTGCTTTAATACCATTGCAGCCATCGTCATCACCTCTATCATAATCTCACCACAGACAAAGGTCTTTCTGTGTTTCTTCAGGATGTGTGGCGGCCACTAAACAGCCACGATTGGCCCCCTGATGTCACACACTATATCTTTCAAGTAATCATATATTTCCAAAAATTGGGTATAAAGCATTTTTGTAATAATTGTTCTTGTCCATTCTCATCAGTAACAGCTTCCACAAGAGGCGTGCTGTCTTATTTCCTTTGTGGGAATTTAATATCCAGCTGTCAGGGTTTTTGGTGCATCTGTTCATGAATTGGGCCATTTCCTCCACTGACTGCACAAAAAGTAGTTCAGCTCCACCGCCTCCTTTTTGACGAATATTTCTAAACACTGGTTGACGGATAAAAGAGATTCATAACTAGTGTTGGATCACTCTGCATTGGCCGTCAGATATTTTTTTCACATAGCATTAATGACTCACAGCACTGAAGTTGCCCTCTTTCCTATTTATCCCCTCCCTTTTGTTCCCCGCAGGAGTTGAACTCGTCACTGGTGGACCGCGACAGGGCCATCTGCGAGAGGAATGAGCTGCTGGAGAAGTACTGCCACGAGGTGAAGGACAAGGCCGAGGCCCAGAAGGAGCTGAGCCAGGCCTGCAAGGACATTGAGATGGTCCGGGAGGAGAGGGACGTGGCCCGCAAAGAGAGGACGGAGGCCATCATTCAAAGGGACCAGTTACTCCGAGAGTACTATCAGGCCAGACAGGTGACAAACTACACTAGTAGAAAGTCAAAGGTTAGACACATGATAAAGAGCTTAGTGCATCCAGGGAAGCTGTCAGTAGGTAGATTACAGTATGTCAGTGCTCTGATCCTTAAACAGATTTATGTCAGACCTCTGTCTGCCCACTAGATGGCAGTCCTTCTGCAGGTCACATGTACTTACGCCTTAAAGACTTTAAAGACGAGCTGTGGTTTGTTTGAAAGTCACTCATTCGCCACAGTTTTTTCACACCAGACACTGTGAACTCGAGGACATGGACAAACTTTTCTCTCAGAGAACCAAAACTGGAACTTAATGGTGGGCGATGGGCCAAAAGCAAAGACATATTGTATTGTTTAGTTAATATGCAAAATGGCAGTAGGATCCCAGCATCCCCTAATTTAATATTCATTTATCTTTTACATATTTAACCCCTTAAAACCCACCTGTTGAATACAATTTGGCTCATTTTCAGTGTTACCCAATTTATGCAATTCCATGACAGTTTAGGAACCCCGCTATGCAGAAATATTCAAATACACCCTTTTTAGAATCGGTGAAAATAACACTTAAATACTGCATGCAAAAAACTGCATGTTAGATTCCCCAAACTGCATGTGATTATCATAAAGTTGGCATGTCTGTAAAGAGGAGACTTGCGGGTACCCAGAGAACCCATTTACATTCACATATCTTGAAGTCAGAGGTCAAGGGACTACTGTGAAAATGACTGTGCCAGTTTTTCCTTAACAAAATTTAGCATAACTTTGATGCATTCGTAGATATAAAACAGCAGATGTGATGTGCTTTAATGACTTGTCATTCCAGGATAAAACCATAAGGCGGACATCTTACATGGGTCCAGTTTTAAACTGATGTAATTGGAACCTAAGGTGTAAAAGGCTTATGTTGTACTGTTATTGACCCTTTTATTTTTAGACCAATACACCAATCCTGTTTTTTATTCCAAGTAATGAGTGTGAGACAACTGTATCTGACTAAAATGAACCCTAAAAAAAAAAGATTTTGATAGAATTTTGATTATTATAGCTCCAAGAGAACAAATCATGCTTTCAGTCATGAAGATAATCCCAGAATTGTCCATTTATATTGAAGACAAATATAATTTCAATTTTTCAATTTCAATTTTACCTGAACTTAATATGTAAGAACTGTCTTTGGTGTTCTGAATGGCTAATATACTACATTAAGCAATATCCTTTATGCAAAGTAGATTCAATGTTATGGCCTATTACAATCAGTCACAGCCACCTGTTTTGCTGTGGACAACCAGCATGGGTTTGTTTTGATGCTAAATGAGTTGATTTAGCCATGTTTTATATCTATGGGTGCGTTATTTAGCCTCCTTCTCAGCAAGCTATCATGACATGGTTGGTACCAATGGATGTCTTAGGTTTTATAGTTTCATATATACCAGTATCTTCACTGTAGCTTTAAAACACGAAAGACAGTAAAGTTAGTCAGGGTCACTGGCAATCCCGCAGGTCTTTTAATTACAAGAAAAAAGGGCTAAATTGAACCTTAAGGAGGGCCAGCTTTGGCCCGTGGGCCCCTCTTTGGGCAGCCCTGCTCTAGGATGTTATAATAAATGGAAATGCAGCATGTAGCACACTCATTTAATGAATAATAATCTTCTTCGTGTATACTCAAATGTTTTTAGAAACAAGACTCGGCCACCCTGGACATGGAGCGAGCCAATAAGGAGATCGAAATGCTGAGGAAACAGTACGAGGCCATGTCGCAGGAACTGAAGGAGGCCACGCAGGAAGCCGAGGTGGCCAAGTGTCGACGGGACTGGGCCTTTCAAGAGAGGGACAAAATAGTGGCGGAGAGGGAGAGCATAAGGTCAGTGGGACAGAGTTTGGAGGACACGTACAATGTTGCAGAGAATCATTGGCTAATTCCTGCTCCTCCCAGTTCTCACAAGGCTTTCCTCTCCTTCCCCAGGACTCTTTGTGATAACCTACGGCGGGAGAGGGACCGTGCGGTCAGCGACCTGGCCGATGCCCTGCGTAACCTGGATGATATGAGGAAACAGAAGAATGATGCATTGAGAGAGCTCAAAGAACTAAAGTGAGTCTTTGCCATGGCTCTGAAGCCTCAGTTATGATGAAAACTCTAGGAAAGACCCATAAACAATCCGCCTGCATCTGAGTTAGAACAACACTGGCTCTACTCGGCCAATTGTTTTTGTCTCTGTAAGCTGCTGTACGCAGTGTGTGGCCGGGTGTAAACTGTGATACTCTGCCTTTAGAGACATCATGGAGCTTTTGTCTGGCACCATTTCCACACGCTCAGATTAAAAGTGTAATCCAGAAGAGCATCAGTGTTTTGGAAACATAAACATTTGGTTCTCACTGGCCCCATCACCCTGCATATGAATGGGTTTATACTGAATGTAAAAGCTCCCTCTGCTGGCTAAAGTGAATATGACAGCCATTTTATGAGTCAAACCATGAATGGAGTATGCACTATGTGGTGACTTTGAGAGTTTCTTCCTCTATCCTCTGTAAAGAACAATGTAAGATTGGGGTTTTAATGTCACAGCTACCCTCAAGGCATGCCGTAGTAGGACACTATTTATCTCACTGACACTTGGGCATTGTGTGCATTCTACTTTTAGTTTTCTCATGAGTAAATATGCATTTGAACCACAACACGGAAGGCATTTGAGAGTGTGAGAAAGGACAACAAATATTTTGGAAAGATACACAAAGTTTTAGTCCAATTCCACATGAAAATAAGGTCAAAACGTGTACTACTTTCTACATTTATGCATGTAATTTTCTCCCTGTAGATGAACCAAGCTGGATTCTACATCCAGAACGACACGCTGTCATTTTAAAAATAGAACAGTGTGCTTTTCCAGTATACAGGCTGGTTGTGTTATGATTCATCCTTTCTGTTGTCTCTGTCCATCGGTCCTCAAGTGACTGACCTTTGACCTCTGTGCGCTGATGTCTCCCTCTGTTAAGGGAGAAGATGGAGAGCCAGCTGGAGAAGGAGGCCCGGTTCTGTCAGCTAATGGCCCACAGCTCTCATGACTCGGCCATTGACACAGACTCCTTGGAGTGGGAGACGGAGGTGGTGGAGTTTGAGAAAGACAGGGTAAGAGCAACGCTCAGCTCTGATTACTGAGGGTGCTTTGCTGACACGGCAGTCTCCTGAGAGCCAGTAGAGCTCTAAAGACCACCAAAACTTGATGACATTGAAATAAGTTTGTCAAAAATGAATGGACTGATATTTATATTATTGCCTTTTACAGGAGGACATGGATTTGAAGGCACTTGGGTTTGATATCGCTGAAGGGGTAAATGATCCATATTTACCAGGAGATTGTGGAATATTTGTTACAAGAGTGGACAAAGGAAGTATTGCAGATGGAAGGTTAAGGTATGAGCTGCCTCACAAAACTATCCTGTGTCTCTTTCGCGACTAACACGCTGTGTTCAAAATCAATGCCAACCTCATGTGACCAAACGATGATTTGTGAAAATCATAAAGTCTCACCTAATTTAAAAATTATATTTTTGTGTCCCTCGGAGAGTTCAAAGCTATGACAAAAAACGCATAACTGAAAAGTTCAATTTCTATTCCTAAACTGGATGTTGTATTATGTTTCTGTTGTCTGTTTGTGCCATGTACTGTTTTTAATCGCCCATGTCTGTTCTTGACATATCTTATAATTTTTTTTTAAGTATTATTTTTTTGGAGGGTTTTAACACATTTTAATGGTGTGCTATCTTGGTCAGGTCTCCCTTGAAAAAGCGATTTTAAAGTCAAGGGACTTCCTGGTTAAATAAAAGTTAAGTAAATGAATAAATTAAATCTATAATCATGCCTATAGCATGTATAGAATCTATACTTACACTTAAATTGAAGCATTATTGAAGTTGCAGAGCTGCCCGCCATTGTCTGTTATGAATGTTGTTGTTACTACCACACTGGATTGTGGGATTTCTGTTTTTTTTTTTTTTTAAACAATATTCAGTACAAGCAGCATAAGCCATCAATCCCACCCACCTCCACCCCAAATGTCCATAATGGAAATGAAAAGAGAAAAATAAATTAATTACAAAAATTTACAAAAAAATTATAAAAGATAGTAAAACAAGAAACAAAACAGTAAATACGTAAGTGAAATCATTATAAAAATATAATGATAATAATAGAAAACTTAAGTACAAGAGATAGACATACTAACAGGATGATGCATGCAGTGTATTATTCTCTCATAAAATGTTGCCGTGCATTCAGTCTTAGTTATAAAACCACACAGAAGCCGGAGACACCGACCAGGGCCAGCAAACGCCCCAGGTGACTGTGGGATATTTATGCTGGTGTAGTGTCCAGTGTTTGCATACTGTAATATTTCAATTTGTGTCCTTCTGGTTTCATACTAAGGTTTTGGACATAATAAAAAAAATCTCACATACTGTTTTAGTGTACTACTGTAAATAGCATTTTATTAAATACCTTATTATCCATCCTCTTCTGTTTCCAGAGTGAACGATTGGTTGTTGAAGATTAATGACATGGATCTGACCAATAAGGACAGGAAGCAGGTTGTGAAGGCTGTTCTTAATGGCGGCGGATTGATCAACATGGTGGTACGAAGAAGGAAGTCTCTTGGAGGAAGACTTGTCACTCCTGTCCACATCAACCTCGTGGGACACAAAGGTATATCACAGTGCTGAGCTCCTGAGCTTGCTTTGTGTTGTCTGGATAATTCAGTGTTATTTAACCCCATTTTTTTCCCTTCTGTATCTCAGACAGCGGTATTGGTCTGGAGAGTGGCGTGTTCGTCACCGCCCTCGTCCAGGGCAGTCCAGCAGCCAGGGACGGCTCTCTTACAGTTGGAGACAGACTGATCGCTGTGAGTCTCTCATGGCTTCTTCGTTTTTTCAATTATGATTTTTTTCCTTGAAAGACATCAAAAAAGGCAATCCAGTGTGTTTTACAGAGAAGTATTCGCAGAAAAAAAATAACTTTTTAAAAATTTTTTAAAAAATACATTAATTAGAGTAAAACATACTTTAAAAAAGCATATATAAATAAACAGCAGCGGCAAATAAAATGGTTAAACCTCATTAACTTTAAAAATTAAAATACACCAAATGGAACAGTAGTAATGATATGTACTGTGTATGTACATATATGTATACACACAAACAGACAGTGTATATACATATACTGTATATAATACATACACACATGCATGCACCTACCCTGCAAACATACATACTGCATACACATGCACATATAAATATTGGATATATAAATATTGCTAAGTGGATGCTTGAATTTCTTAACTTCTTTTAAATCTTCTTTTATAATTATTTTTTCTACCACACTACTGCTCGCACAGGTTCCTTTTTAAGCTTTTTAATCTAAGGCCTCATTTAATTCCACCATCCACACCCCAAACCCTCAAACAAAGGGATTTGGTTGAGTATGTGAAGTAGAAGGAGGAAAGTCTCCTGCTTTGATTAAATCATAAAAAAAACGTGCCGCTCAAGAGGGCTAGGTGGAGCTGTCTCCACACACACAGCTGCAATATACTCACACTTAAAATAGAAGAGAAAAGACAGAAATAGTACTATGCATCTCCATCTCTTATCTTTTTGAGAAGTGACTTTGTCTCTTAAGATTAGCATAACTCCCCTATTAGTTTAAACTTAAGCATGAAACCTGTAGATTACCTTTAAATCCCAGAGGTATTTCTGCTCACCATTTAGCAGCATAGCAGTCTCCTCCATGTAGCCAGGGAAGTGATATGCCAGATGATAGCTCAACTGCAACCACAGTTAGCAATGGTAAGTACAGATGATGCTTTAACAGATCTTAATCGGGGGAGAGTATCAAGTTCTATCATGCCCTTGTGATTGTTAACCACATTAGTATATCAGGTTATGTATAACTTATTAAATGCTTAAAGGTTCAGGTTCATACTTGTTTTTTTGGGTTTCTGCTAGAACATGTTTGCATGCTTTAATGTTCAATAAAGGGTTCAGAATGCTTTGCTGTGCTGCAGCACCTTTTTTCATCCTCTGTCTCAAACACTCTGTTTGAGCCCCTCCTCCCGAAAAACCCCAATCTGCTCTGATTGGTCAAATGAACTGAACTCTTTGGATGCCACTTTAGCTCCACTCTAACTAGCTTAGTTTGAGGGTGTGCCAAACTAGCCACAAGGCAGGTATTGTTACTTGTTATTGTTATTGCAAATGTGTTACTTGGTGACATCACCATGTTACAGAAGAAAAGGCGGGAATTCAAGCAAAGTGTTTTAAGCCATTCAGGAGCAGGGTTTCTGATGTGGAGAGTTAACATTATACAAGCACGAAAAAAAAAACTATATCACACTCTCAAGGAATGGGAAAAACACAAAAGTGTAATAGATCCTCTTTGATTGCGTTTGCCAGAAAAGGAGCTAAATTGCTAAATCAATGAAATATGCACAGGATGCAATTGAATGTAGCTGAACTTTGTGGCTCAGAGATGGCCTTGGAGCTTGGACCTTATTTCATAATAAATTTCAGCCATAATTTTATAATAATATTACCCACTTTACTCAAATATATATGACCATTTAAAAAAATCCTCTCAAGTCAAGCCTATTGTAATAGAAATGTGCGGTTTGCAGCTTGAGGGTTCTTCAGACTGAAATGTGCTGGCCTAGATTTCTTGTGGTTTCCTCACCGTGGCAGTGAGAGACGGATTTCAGGCTCCAGGCAACCTCATGTTCAGGAGATATGTCACCTGAATGTGTTTGTAGATGTGCATCTATTTTGATAATACTGCCAATAAGACACACACATACACCTCAGAGGAATAACAAAAAGACTAGCACGGATTGCTTTAGTGCTGAAGGACCTGTCCTTATTTCCAATGTCTCTCTCTACTCCCCAGATAAACGGCATTGCTCTGGATAACAAATCTGTGACGGAGTGTGAGGCTCTGTTGAGAAGCTGCAGGGACTCTCTTAGCCTCTCTCTCATGAAGGTGGGCCATCTCTCTTTCTGAGCTCCTTTCCTTCCTCTATATGCCAAAAATCAAGACCTTTCTTTCTACTTTTCTGTGCCCTACATAGCAGTTTTACAACTTCAACAGTGTGATCCAAGAAATGGATTATTTGATGCATTACCAACTAGAAAAGTAACTCAGTAGAGTGCAGATCTCTGCCAAGAGTGTGTGGGGTCATGTGGGTGGGGAACAGGGAACGGGAAGTGCGGGGCGACTGGGTCCCCAGTGTGTATGCATGACAGTAGTGGAACGAAGGCGAAACTATATGCCACCATGTTTTTCATCGCCACCGCTCTGTCTTTCGTTTCACTGCTCACTTCCCACGTATACACAGTCCACGCACTGGCTCTAGAGAGGGCCATTCACATTTTTGTGTCAGTTCTCCCAACATGCTTTGCACACAGGAGAGGCTTCAGTTGATTGCAATATCCTCACCTCAATGCTGGATATCACGAGATCATACACACCGGACCGTTAACTGCCGTTTCTTACTGTCTTCTATTTAGTTTATCTAAAGCACTTTGCAATCAATAACAGCTGCATACGCTTTTTGTTATCAAAGTACAAGTACTGTAAAATTGTTGTGTTGACACATTAAACTGCAGTTAACTCTCAGTCCTGCTGTGTGTTTCACTTTGTTAGCCATTTTCTCCATTAGCCAGACACACTGGAAACACACACAGCTAACTAGCTCTCCTCCCAATGATGATAGCTATAGTAACAGCGTAAGACATGCGCCGTTGTAGTTAAGTGATTGTTATACATGCATACATTCAAAAATCCCTTTCTTTCCAAGTGTGTATCAGGGAAGATATGTGTTTGTCCCAAACACATTTTTTACGGTATCATCCCCAGGAAGGTGTTTGTCTCGATCCCTGTTTTATATGACCACTGCTGTGTGTCACAACATTCCCTCCTGTCCTCCCCACAGTTCTTCCCTCACAGCACATCAGGCCAGAACATCTTTGAGAGTCTGCGCGAGTCATCAGAGAAGTCCAACGGGCGCATTCACCTGTCTGAGATCCACTCCCGGAACAGCCGCAACCTCAAACACAACAGCTCCACGCAGACCGACATCTTCTGCCCCAATGGCGGCAGCACCAGCACAAGTAGCATCTCTGGGGAGAGGAGGAAGGTCAGGGGTGAGTCCGACGAGGTGTACAGTGACATCAGCAAGCCCTTCTCCACTGGTTCCCTCCATGCCACGAGCCTTCGGCCGGCATCTGACTTGGGCACCGGCCGCTATGGGCCCAGTGCTTTCCAAGAGTGCTGTCCTTACACAAAGGCACCTTCCTCCTTGCCCTTTGACCCTGTCTCTGCCTCGGACTGCATCACAATGGAGACAACCCTGGAGAAGAAGCACAGTGGGGGCACGTGGCCCAAGATGATGGTTGGAGGTATGTCAGTTGCACCAGATAACACTAGTCCAGTCACGGCAGCAGCCCAGCTTTCCATCTACAAATCGCCCAAGCAGAGGAAGTCCATCTTCGACCCGGATACTTTCAAACGCCCCGAAACGCCCTCCTCTAAGATGGAGTATGTGGCGGCCAATCAGATTGCAGCAGTTGCCGCCGCAGCTTCCCACTCCCCACAGACTTCGAAGACAGAGTCCCACTCTTCCTCATCCACCCCTACCCCGACCCCTCCTACCCCACCCACCCGAAGCGACTCCTTTAAGTTCAAACACAAACATCAAAGCAGCTCTGCCTCGGACTGCACGATCACATCAGACGGCAAGGGAGAGGCCGCCATCTCCATGGCGGCGGGAGAGAGCAGAGACAGGAGCGAGCGAGAAAGAGACAGGAATGGAAACCACTATTTCCTGGACGGCAAGGTCCTGACCTCGAGGAAGTCATGTGACGAAGACATCGGCCGAACCAGGGGGGAGGAGCCAGAGGTGAAGAGGCCACGCCCTAAATCTGCCCCCGCCCTACGACGTAGGATGACTCCCCAGACCATCACTCTTCCCTCCTTCCAAGTAAGTTGATTTAAAGCAGCAGTAGGCAGATTGGAGCGCGTATGATTAAAAAGATATTTTTATAAAACGGTCACTATGTCGTGACAGTAGTGCATGAGTCAGGTAATCTGAATAAAATCATGTGCCTCCGTTCCCTCCGGTGCTCCGAATAGCATCTGCAAGATTTCACAGACCAGAAGAAAACAACCAATCAGAGCATAACTGGAGCCTGCTGTCTCTGAGATGCTGTCAGTCACTCGCAAACTCCAATCAAACAGTCAAGCTAGGCAGCGTTGATCAAATATGAATTGATATTCTCTATATAATAATAGCTGTAAAATTAGAAAGTTTGTGACCCGGCAGCCATGTTAAGATCCGTTGAGGAAATACCAAGCACCGCTCACCAGCCAGAGCAAACTTATTTTACAGCTGAACAGTAAATACAAGATGTTTCTGAAAACATTTGAGGTAAGAAATAGGCATTCCAGTAATAGAATATTGATTCCTATTTGATCAGCACTGCCTGGTTTGACCGTTTGATTTGCGAGTGATTGACAGCTGCCTCCGCTGAATGAACAGCCAATAGAAATGCTCTCTCTCTCTGAAATGACCTATGATTAGCCAAAGTCTCTTGTTTTTTTAAAGCCTGAAAACAGAGCCATGAGGAGGTGCAGAAGTCTAGTTTACAATATGCTGAAAGATTATTATGGCATTTTTGCCCAATGATGCCAAAAAAATATCTCTTTATGTGGTGCTGAAAGTTTCATTTGCTTGATCCCTGCACCAACTCAAGGCAGTTTGTTTAGAAGTTTCTCAAATAGACATGAAGTGTTTGAATCAGGGATGTTAATAATTAACCGTTTAACCGTCAACTGCATGTTAACCAATTAAAGCTACTGGTTAAAAGAAATATTACTAATTAATTAAAAAGCTGAGCTAAACTTAGAGGAGAAGCTCATCACTTTAAGGAGAAAAGCAGGTCCACCTGTAGAGTCTGAGCCAGAGTTGCAAGATACAGGAAGTTGGCTCCAGCAGACGAGTTGTGGCTTATAGTCTCGTGGCATTTATTTATTGACAAATAAACAGTACACACACTGTCTACTAGCTACATTCACAGCTATAACGCCACCGACAAATCTACACTCACCACCACCGAGCACACTGTCTGTCGGGCACTGGCTAAAGTTAAGCCACGCTGACAGACCGTATGTGTGCGGCAGGAAGCCACCGACAATGCTAGAGCTGCTAGTATAGCACAAACGCACAGTTTTTCCAACACTCACTATCATTACACCGGGTAGACAGAGCTAACAACCTGCTAAATGTGTGGTGGAGAGTTACAGGGAAAGTGGCTGCATATCTGCGACACTACAAGCAGCACTGTGGCTGCAAACTCTCCCGGTTGGTGAACTGGAAACTCAATTGTCTGTTGAGCTCATATACTACAGAGGCCGCACCACACCAGTTAATAATCAGTTAATGAGGGTCGTTATTGGTTTAATTTTTTTTTTTCAAAATTAGCATCCCTTGTTTGAATTCAAAATGAGAAACAATTCAGATCATCCCAGTGGGCCAACACATTCATTTGGTAATAGAATTTACAGCTCCATCAGAGTTATGCCTCTGGGATTTGCCTCTTAGCCAGTGTGTCGGAGTGATTGATGCTTCTGCACTTGTGCAGCTACCCAGCCCAGGAGCTGAGTCAGTGCCTGGGGCTCAGACAGCCATGCCTGGCTACCTCTTCAGGCCCTGAAGCACACAGGAGAACGCAGTGGGGATAAATGTTCATTTTACTGTAGTGGGGATGTTGGCGCTGTCATTTTTCTCATATGGTACTTGTCTCCAGCAAAGGGTAGAGGGTTTCTCCCAAGACAAAGCGGTGTTTTTGTTACCCTGCAGGGAAAACGGTAACCGTTTTGTTTCTGTCATTCATCACAGAGCTACTCTAACGACGAGCATTCACCAGAGCCCAGGGACATGCTGCGTTCCTCCCCCAGCCGCTCCCACAGGCACAGCGTCGGCTTCGTCCCCACAGTCTACAACGGCACCCTACCTCCTAGTGAGTTCCCAAATGTTTACTGAACTCACGCTTTCACCATAATCACAGCCGCCCTCTCTAACACGACTGCGTGTCTCTGTCAGACTCAGCCCACCGTGGTCTGGCTCCTTGCTCCGCTGTGACGGCCGTGATGAGGAATCCCGTGTACACGGTGCGCAGTCATCGCGTTCATACCAGCAACTGTCCATCTGTCGCCTCCCAGATATGTCACCAGCACACCCACACCAGGTTACCTCCTTTTCACACTCACCGCCCCCCCCCGTTTTAACCTTTTCCAATCCACCCTTCTTTTTCATAAACTTTATTTATTTTTATTTTTTTTAGAGGGGTATAAGGGGTCTTTCAGGGGAGATAGCAGGTCAACAGTAGATGTCACATAGTAGTGTTCATTATCTGAAAGCTGGGAATCTTAAGATTAATTTGAGATGCAGTTCAGCACTGTGTGCCAAGTTGTTCTAGTCATAAATCAGAAATAATGAATAAACTGTAAGAGTGTATAAGGCTTTAGAATATTATGATAGAAGTATATGATGGCCATCCTAACGTTCACATGTATATCTTGAGGTCAGCGGTCAAGGGACCCCTTAAAAATGGCTATGCCAGTTTTTCCTTGCCAAAATGTCGCCTAAATTCAGAGCGTAAGTTAAGCTCCTTCCTGACATGCTAGCATGACATGGTGGATTCCTTAATTTTTCTAGTTTCACACGATACCTTCACTCTTGATTTAAAAATGAGCCTTGGCCGTGGGCGCCGGCACAGTCACGGAGTGGAAAAGGTTAAAACTGGTGGTTGATGTCAAAGGTTCAGTGTTTCTTTTTGGGCCTGTTATGATGACTAATATTTCCTAATTAGCCTGTTTCCTAAAGGCAAAATCACATAATTTAATTTGGGTTCGGGTGGAAAAGAATTTCCTACTGCTTACTTAATATTGTGCAGTGATTTAGCTCAGCCCATCAATTTAATTAACTCTGAACTGTGAAATATCTTGCATGTTACAAATAATTGTAGAAGCACTGGAGCATAATTATAATTTGAGTGTTTCCTAAGGCTTTTTTTTGTGTGTGTGTAGCCCACAACACCAGGGTCGTCTGAGCCTGGACCTGAGCCAGCAGAAGCGCACGAGCGACTACTCTGAATCATCGTCATCACGCAGCAGCAGAGCTTCACACGGTACAAACTCACTGCCCTCCAGCGCACGACTCGGTCAGTCTGACACTCACGCACGCACACACGTAAAGGTCACAGACTCGGTGCCCTTTCTGTTTTTGGATATTATGTCACAACATTCACCCCTGCTTTGTCTCATCTCTCTGTCAGGTTCTTCCAATAATGTCCAGTACCGCACAGAGAGGATCAAAATCCCTTCCACGCCCCGCTACCCCCGCTCCATGCTGGGCTCAGACAGAGGTACTGCACTGACTGCACTCATTATTAAAATCACGCTTCACGACATAAGTATTAAAACACTTAAAAGCCCCTTAGATCAAAGTGCACAGCAGCAGCTATAGGTCTAAGACCAGTGGGCCTCATGCAAGAACCACTAATATGAACACATTCATTTTTAAGTGGCTTGTATGAGTGATTTACATGTTGCATTCACCAATTTTCTCATATTTTGAATTTTCTTTTAGGTACAAACACAAATATGAGTGGTCCAGACCTGTCGCAGGAGTCATGTGCAGTTAGTCTGCTGTTATCCCAACTCAAGTTTTTGGCTAGACCGCAGAGAGTCAGCCCTAGAAACGCAAAAATCTGTCACTAAGTGAATGCTTGACTGAGTGATGAAGTTACACGATTGGTCGGCTTAGTGTTAGTTTCCTCATTGGCTGATGCTCTTTCAAAATGAAAAGGCGGGGAGCAGTCCTTTATGTAAATGAGCCCACCCAGCGTGATGCATCCGGCTCATGAAACTTGGACCAAGCTGACAAACTAGGAGATCTAGATCTAAGATGAAACAAATTTCAGTAGTGCTGAATTCAGCCTGTTTCTCGATGAAAATGTTTTCAGAAGTAGTTTTTGGTGGATTGTTTAGATGGAATAACATAAAGTTCACAAGCAGGCCACCATGTTGTTTCATGTATGAAACAGCAAGCAGAGAACCAGGGACCAATCAAGATACGTCACCGCTTGAACAGCCATTTGAGTGGAGCAGTTCATCCATCCCCTAGTGTCCTTGCCGGACCTGGTGGACATGCACTGCCGGCATTATAGACATGACCACTTACTATTTGTGTAACAATTTAGCTACATATTCAGAGACTGACCATACACGGTCCAGACATATACTCAGTTTTGACTGAGTCTTGTTCACGAAAGGGTTGTATGTTTCATTACAATTTTTAATTTGAAAATCCTGTTTAAATGACACATTCTAATTATGTTGGCATTATCCTGTGTGACTGATGAATTATTTTATACCGATAAATACATTCATATAGCCTCTCATTAATTTAAAATAGACATTGATTCAATTGTATATCACTACATTATCAATATGAACATCTAAAACTGCAAAATGACTTAAATTACGACTAATTGAAGGTTAATTTATCTCTTTATACTGTATAATAAGGTCAACAGAAAGTGTAACCAGGTTTGTCATGGCTGACTTGGGCTTGTTCTTTTGGATGTGGGTCAGGCTCTTGGAAGAGAGCGTGACTTAAGACAGCATGCCGATATACTGGCAAAGACCAATGAATGGGGCAGGATGCGTAGCCTTATATGCTATTATATGGTATCATATATTGCAAAAAACATACGAAAAAGTTAAGATAAGAATATGAAAATGTTCTTGCATGAGGCCTGTTGTCTCATTAAACCATTGGCCAGTTTTGATCATCAGTGTTAGCAGTTTGTCACCAACTCTTTCTTTAGCCTTTGTTTAGCACCACATGACACTTTTATCTCCTCTGCACATCCTGAGTGGTCAGACAGAAAAATAATGTTCAGGTGTAAATAGTCACCAGGCTATTGGCTTTCCAAGCTTCTTTAATTAAACTGAGCTTCCCTATGCAGATATAGAAACCAAAAGCAACAAATTGCTGACAGGCAGCTCAGGCAGCAATATCTAAGTGTCAGTGTATTTGTGGATGTTTGACAAGTAAGAAGAGGTGTTTACTGTCCTATATAAAAGCTCTGTGTATCACAAAATGCTGTGAAGTTGCAATTGTATCCTCATGATGTATTCCTGCTATGTATCTTCATGTGAGATGTCATCATAAACGGCACACCTCTGTTCTTATTCTGTCTCGTTCTGCTCTTACTCTCCTAAATCCAGGTTCCCTCTCGCACTCTGAGTGTAGCAGTCCCAGTCTCATCACACCTCCACAGTCACCACTCAATCTGGAGACTTCCTCGTTTGCCAGCAGCCAATCACAAGGCTCCATTTCCACATTACCTCGCATCTCAGTCAGCCCTGTGCCAATAGGGGAACGCAGGAAAGACAGGTATGAAGGAAACTAGTGATCACTGAAAAACTGACTGTCCAGTTGGATGACTATCACAGACCTGTTCAGAATATCAATCAGACGATTGTTATTGGTGTCTTGTCGATCAGTTCAGCATTGCTGTAGCAGTGGGAAACTGATGTTGGGTGAATGATGGAGAGTATGATTAAAAGGATCACTTCTGAAGCGGGTACGATATGGCACACGTCTGCCCTTAGGGATCCTCTTAGGCTGTTTCAAAAGGCGTTGCCAGGCAACCAGTCTTTCCTGTTCAGAGCTGTGCAATCCCTCATTGAAATTCAGATTGAAATCCTTATAAAACTCTTAATAATTTTGTGGAAGCCTCTTGCCGTTTCCAAAAAAAGAAGCAGTGATCTGCTACTATGATTTTATTCTTTCCTCCAACGTTTCTGTATCGCCGAGACCTCTCGATCTTTTACGCTGTTACTGTCTCTGTATGATATCTATCCTCCATTCTGCTCTTTATCTTCCCTCCCGCCTCTCTGCAACCTCCCGTTTCCAGATCTCTTTACCGTAACCGATCTTTTCTGAGGATTCCTCTGGCTGCAAGGCCGAGGTTCTCCTCTCTCAGGAGCCTCAGGTTTGTTCTCCCTCTCAGTGCTACAAAACAAGGGAATGCCCCCACCCCCACCCCCCACCCCAAGTTCACATGTTCAGTACAGGTGGGTAGAGCAGTGGTTCCTAACCTGGGGTCCACATAACCCCTTAGGGGGGCAAAGATCACAGGGGGTATGCCAGGATTTGTCTGCTCTGAGGATGTCAAAATTAGTTTTGCACATGTATAACTAAAATCATAATAACACACTTATTGGATCATTTATACAAAAGTCTACTGTATATATAAAACTGTTTAAAAAGGTGTAATGTTTTGCAGCTTAGTAGGCCACATTTGTGCACAGCTGAGTATAAAGATCAGGCTACACTAATTTTGTTAGTATTGTACTATTTGTAGAATTAGATTCCAGTGGTGGCTGCGAAGGTTTATTTGTGGCTCGTGTTATCCAATCATTTACAATATAACTCCACAGTGTTGTAAAGTTCAAAAGTCAAAATTTATTGAAAACATTTTACCTACCTAAACATTTTATCTACCAAAATATTCTGCTTCAATCCATATTTGTTGGCGTTTAGCCTTTAAAAATAGTTTCACTGCTAAAAAAAACTAGCTAAATGAAGAAAGAGCAACTGGTAACAGCAGCAATATAATAAATAGTACATTACATTAATTTAACCACAATAACACAAAATCTATTTTATTATAATAAACAAAAAAATAAAAGGTAATTTTATGTACCATATTTGCATTTGCTTGGCAAATCCGTCAAGAGGACATCACTTTATGTTGACGAAACTGATGACATATTCATTTAAGAAAGTTGGCTCTTTTATTACAATCTAGTATCTTATTCAAATTGAGGATTTTGTTCAAGGATTTGTATTTTCTTTTTCAGAGTGATGACAAGGAAATATTTTGGGGAGGGGGCTCAGCTTTTCTCAGACACAAATAGGCGACGCTTCGAGGAAAATAGGTTGGGAACCACTGTGGTAGATAATGTAGAGCAGAGTAGTCTTGTGCAGATTACATGCACTATATGGAATGCAAAAGAATTTTGACTTCTTTTATCTCATTTTTAAATTGCGAGTTCTTTGCATGCCACAATATTAGTGCCTTAGGAAACCAAAAAATTGACCTGATTGACTTCAGCTGCTGAACTTCAATGGTTCAGCGTTCAGTTTATATGTCTCCACTTGTCTCCCTCCATGTCGGAAAATCTCAGATATTGCATGCGGTGTCCATGCCCCATGATGACGACATGGTCAACATGCATGTTTGTATTCTGGCTTTAAGCCAAGTCACCTTCCAGCCCGCAGTATGGATGTTATGCAATGGTATTATTATGCAGCCTCGAGCCTCTGGGTCATGGTCTTGTTTGTACACCACCACTCTGTTTACCCCCGTCTCTGGCTGCCAATCCATTCCTCTTCATGGAATTGTATGCCATGTCCAAAGCCAACTTGTTATGAAGAAATGAAAGACACAAGTTCATGCAAATCTCTTTAATGTGAGGAGATTTCACTTGCCTGTGCTTTTTATGATGTTGCACACAGTGCCTGTGTACTCTAAACCTGTCCAGGTTCTTCAATAAGCCAGGCATAAAGATCAATTTACAGGCCTGGAGGGAATTGGAAGCTCGGGCTCAAACATTCTTCAAACATAGATCAGTCTTTCTATTGATAGTGTTTATAATTTGGACCAGATATGGGTTTGTATTGAGCTAAAGCCTAGGTAGCAAGCAACTCTCCAGAGCTGTAAATAAATTGGTCAGTCCAGTTGTGACGTTACCCTCTCAGTGTGCTCTTCCATGCCATGTAACTGCTTTTCTGGGCTGCTATTCATTTAACACTTTACTCTTTCTCCACCAGGCCATACTTGGAGGAACCCCGCAATGTCATTGTACACAAAGGCGCAGAGCCTCTGGGCATCTCCATAGTCAGTGGGGAGAATGGAGGGATCTTTGTCTCTAAAGTTACTGGAGGTAGCATCGCTCACCAGGCAGGGTTGGAGTATGGAGACCAATTACTTGAGGTATGAACAACCTATTGTAGCCTTTGTAAAAAGGTTGCACCGTCAAGCAGCATAACTAAAGAATGCATTGTCGGATGCCTGTCAAGGTGAAGAACAATGCAGATGTGGAGGATGGAAATAAAAATAAATAAATAAATATGCCATTAAATCTGCCAAAGCTAATATTAGACATAAATCTTGGCATTAATTTATAAAATGTGACATGCATTCATATTTCTGTTTTAATTTGCTTCTTTTTTTATTTACCTTTGGTGTTGCATTCTGGTACAGGTGTGCAGATCAGAGAAAAGTTTATAGAAATAAATAAGGAGGAAATATAACATGGAAATCACGCAGAATAATTTGGGAAATACTACAATTTAATAAGGAATAAATACATTTAAAAATTAAAATAAATTTCGTAGATAGGAAAATAAAGGGGAAAATTAAATAGAACAGTAGATAAAATTATTAATACAAAGATAAATAAATAAGGAAGCAGATTAAAACAAATGTCAATTTGTGTCACATTTTATTAATTAATTAATTAATTAATGCGTACATGTATTTTTAATATTATTTTTGGTACATGTAATGGGATATTTATTTATTTGTTGAGTTATTTATTTTGGCAGATTCTGTCCTCCATATATGGGAACAGTCTAATACTGATAATACTAATATGCGTTTGCTCCAAAGGCTCAGTCATTTTGCTGCCTTCTATACACTTATGGCTTCACTCCCTGGAACACTGTGTTCATTAGCGTTGTCACAGTTCCCAGTGTTTTAATACTTGCTGAAATGCATTTGCTGAAAGGATGTTTTCACTACGTATAAAATGGCTGTGCAAGCTAAAATTCATTTGCAGTGTCGCATCAAAATGACATATGGTGTAGTGCTCTTGCGGCTGCTACACAGTTTGAGTAGTTAAATGAAAAATGAATGGGAATGTTTTTGAAGTAAGTGAATTTATCCTACCAGAACTTTGCTGAGATTTAGCTGTGGTTATCTAGTTCTGATGTGGTTCACTGTCACCGTTCACTGTATTCCTTTATTAGTCTCACAGTGGGGAAATTCACTTCAAATTAATTTTAGAGGGCTCTAAATAGTATGTTTTATTTAGTGTATAATTACCTGAATAAAAGAATTGTTGTTACCTTAGAATGAGCCGTTTATATCTACATAGGGAGCAGGTCCTTCTAGAGGTCCTCTAGAGAGAGCCATTAGCATTTTTGCGTTAGCCACCGGTAGTTCTACACGCTTGGCGCACGGGAGAAGTTTCAGTTTCAGTAGGATGCAATCTGCAACCTCGCCGCTAGATGTCACCACATCCTACACACAGCGCCTTTAAGTAAGACGAGAAATTATTAAGACTCTTGATTAGGACTACAGATGTTGTCCAGCAAATAATGGCTGCCTTTACAGATCATGCACGAGTATGCACGTTTTTGAAGACTTTAAAAATGGGTGAAAAACTAATCCCCTGCCAATTCTCATGGGTATCTTCTCCACCAAGTCCTACTGATAAGTTAAACCCTTAATAGACTCAGCACATGCTGTGTTCATACATCTATGTTCTTTTAGTAACTCCATCTCTCCTAAAACCCCTACTAATCACACTGTTCTTTCTTCATTAGTATAACGGCATCAACTTGCGAAATGCCACGGAGCAGCAAGCTCGTCTCATCATCGGCCAGCAGTGTGACACCATCACCATTATGGCCCAGTACAACCCACACATGTACCAGCTGGGCAACCACTCTCGCTCCAGGTAACAAGATGTTTCTTGTAGAAATGTCTGTAGGCGTTCAGTGTGGGGTTAGCGCCCTGTGTGCTGCTTGGCTGATTCCTAAATGTAAGTGGTTCAGTTTAAATATGACATCGATATTTATATTGTTTTACATGGCCAGGTGTTCTCTAAATGCATTTTTTTAAATTTTATTTTTAGCAGTGAGGCCATATGATACATTTTCATTGCATTCACTGTATTTTTAGCTGAATGAACGTAAAGGACTGTCTGAAACAGCAGTTGTTCGCCCAGGTGCCAAGTATGAAGATGTAATTAACTATGTCGCCTTTATCTTTAAATATTCACAGTATGCACAATGAATCCAACCAATACTACAATTTGGAGTCAGATACTGATGTTGATATTTGAAAGTAAAATCAGTCAGTTTATAGGTGTGATGTGTGTTTATGGCTGATATTCTTTTTTATTTTTATTTTTTTTATAACACACAACATTTTTTTTATAACACACACAACAACAGAAACTTAAGGAATTTTAACTTTTTTGTTAGTTGGTTATTGTGTCCAAAATACAGTATGTATGTGGATACAAAGTATGTAATGGTGACAATTTTTATTTTATTGACTCTGTGACTTTTTTCGTTGCAGCTCCCGTCTGGAGCCAGTCAGCACTCAGTCGACTCCTCAGGGGAGCGGAGCCGCCACCCCAGACAATCACTCCACCATCGATACACTCAGCGAACAGGATGAGGGCACGCTCACTCCTTCCTCCAAGCAGACCACACCCACTACCAGTCCCCACAATTTCATCAGGTAAACCTCTACACAAACATTAATAAAAGGACAAAACAAACCCCACCATAATATGTTGGGTTTGAGGGAAATGCTAGTTACACGCTACATCCTTACAATCCCATAACTCTCTAAATGACCACTTGTTTTCCTCTAGAATGCCGTCTGAAGGCAGCAGGAAGGTGGGTGAACCACGGCTTGTGATGGTGCGCAGGCCTGGGGTGGAGGTAGGAATCACCCTCTGCGGGGGGAACTTACGGGGCGTCTACATAGAGAGCCTGGATGAGGATAGTCCTGCCAGAGGCCCAGATGGACTGCTTCCTGGGGACCTCATTCAGGAGGTGTGGACTCATGCACCTCTGCTTTTACTCAAACACACATGCATAGACAAACATCCCAACCCTTCCAATGAAGAAAACATGATAAAGTGCCCTCTGGGTGCACTTCCAGTAGAGAAAACATAATTAAATGCCCTCTGGGTGCCCATCCAGTGGAGAAAACATCATTAAGTGCCCTTCCAAAGAAAACATAATACCGTAGGGTGTCCTCTAAAATGAGGTAGTTATGCACCTCAGTTTTTGCTCAAACACATGCATAGACCTGTTGCCTAGTAATTTCATAATGCATGCCATGTAAGGAGGCTTACACATGATGCACCTCAGCAACTGACCAAGACAGTACTGTGCAAAAGTTTTTTGTTTGTCAGATTTACAATTACTTGAGTACATTAAGTATTTTTGTTCAATCAAATGTGTAACTGGAGAGACAGATCTTTTTAAGTGGAAGTTTTATTCAATTTGACAAATGGAATTGCTGTGGATTTTCAGCAGAGAATTGTAGGTATATTATCCGTTATTTGAAGTGATCTCACAGCTAAACCCTGATAGTAAGATGTTGCAGAGCTTTATGTTACTTCAGACCCAACACTGCCAGAAGGCGCTGGCATTTCTTTTTTTTTCCCACCCATCATTGTTCCTCATTGATCTTCTCATCTGCATTCTCTCTCAGTCCACGCCGGCGATCCATCCAGAGCACCGCAAACTCATAACAGATAATTCGTGGCATGCTCCCGCTTAGCTCTCTGTCACAAAGGGCCTGCCATCTGAATTGCCATGCAGCTCTGTCATCAGGGCCGCACAGCTTTCAGTCTGTCCTTCAATCTCCCATCTTGTTTGTTTTCTTCCCCCATACGTGGCACGAATCAATACTGCGACACTTTTAATACAGCTGAAAGCTTGGAGGGGAATGTAGCTGTTTACAAGTGGATCATTCACAGGCACTGCAAATGAATACACAGTGTAAACACCACAGTTTGTCTTATTTTTCAAGTTGTGAATTTTCTCCCTTTTCCATTCTTATCACCTTTCAGTACAACTCGGTGAATATGAAGAATAAGACGGCAGAAGAGGTGTACGTCGAGATGCTGAAGCCCGCAGAGACGGTCACATTCAAGGTGCAGCATCGGCCAGATGACTTCAGCACACTCAAAGATGTCCCAGGAGATGGCTTTTATATTAGGTACATTCATACATACCCATGCACACAGATCATTGTCGGGTGTTTATGTGTAACCGCTTTGTAAGACCACACTAATTTCCCCCCAAGCAGCCTCATCTCCATCCATGCTGCTATATATAGAACCACCACTGGAGCGCCCTTCGGACAAAACTGGAATCTTTCTCATCTAAACCAATTATGTCCCAGATCCACCGTGTGACTGCAGTGCTGCTAATCACACCACAAATTTAGGTTATCTAAATCTATCTACTCACTACGCACCAGACCCAACACCTCATCCGTTTTAGTGCTCGGTGTTTTCCAGGCCATTAAAAACGCACAGTATATGAGTGGAAAATAAAGCTCTATAATAGTAACGTTTTATTGTTGGGAGTCTGTCGCCTCAGCTGCCGCAGTCACTTGTCATATAGGCAAGCGGGCTTGTGATGTCATTTGCAGTAAATACACTCAGCCCGTCTGGCTGTCACAGATAGGCTGCCTGAGGAGGACCTAGAGGGCTCCAAGAAAAGGCTAGCAACCTGTACTCTAGATAAACTTTCTCTACACTTGTTTTCTTACCCTCCTTCTTGATCTTATTCTCTTTATACCACTTATCTGATTTCTCACCTGCTCTCTCACTTCATCAACTTTATGCTTCTCCGCTCGCTTTGCCCTGCTCTCCATAACCCCCCCCATCCATCTTCCTCTCACCAGAGCACTTTATGACCGGGCGGGGGAGGCCGAGGGGGACCTCAGCTTCAAGAAGGATGACATCCTGTACGTAGACGAGTCTTTACCAAAGGGCAGCTTCGGGACGTGGATGGCCTGGCAGCTAGATGAGAACGCACAGCAGATCCAGAGGGGGCAGATCCCCAGCAAGTATATGTGGGTGGAGCACTCAATGCACGCTTAACGCATGCACACACACACACACACACACACACACACACACACACACACACACACACACACACACAAATACATTTTTGAGCTAGAGGACAGTTTGTAACAGCTGTGACAACAAGCTGTGCCATTCTGCTGCAATGTAGGAATCATATGTAATGTCACTTCTATTCCATATGTTTTGGACTGTCCTTTTGCGCTCACGGCAAGGTCATGTCTTCTTATCGTGTCTCTGCAGTCATGCATTGATGTTACTGAACAAAATTGAATATTTTAAATAGTTTTGTTCTTATATTGAAAATCAATAAAGACTTATTATTTTCTCCAACCAGCCTTGACTCTCAGAAGTACATGCTCTAGTTCACACTACACGACTTTAGCCCTGATTTTACGCTCCCCAACAGTTATTGGAGATCCCTGACAAAAGCTCAAGATCAGACGCAAACTGGCATTGGTTCGCCGCGCACACGACAGCGCTTAAGTGTTGTTGAGCTGCTCAAAGATGCAAGCCGATAGGCTTGGCAATACTTTGCGGACAGAGTCTGGATACCTCACATGCTAATTATCTGGACCTGTCTGGGACTTTGGCCTCAAGCTCCAGCCAATGAGAGTGCGAAACACAGGAACTTACTGTATGTGTTGCATTTGCAACACAGAGCGACATTATTGTTGCACCTAGGGGAATCAATAGTAAAAAAAAGTGTGAAAACCAGTGAAATCAGGCTATTTAGTGATGTGCCATTAACAACATCAGAAATGTGTCTCACTGGTATGTCATTTACTGTGTATGTGTTGTGTTTTTTGGTGACAAAATGTAGTTTGAAGACCTCATCGGAGATTCCTCCTGGTTCTTATAGTGTGTGACCTCCTGTTTCTGGTCAGTCATGTAGTATGAAAAACGACTTCATGACTCTAGATTACAAAACAGCAAGTTCTGTAGTGTGAACAGTACTGGGATCTGACGACTTTGAAAGTCTTGTTGTATGAACTTGGCTTACCCTAAGCCTTTACTTTAACCTTAGTTCAACAAATTGCCTCTTGACATCTGTAAAACAATCCTACAAGTGAAAATGTTGTTTTTAAAATCTTCTCAGGCTTAAATAAGAAAACAAAAATCCTACGTTTATACACTGATGTGCACACAGCCCTTTTCTGTGTCCTCTTCAAATAAATCTGTTTCTGTTTGTGTATGGTGTAGGATGGACCAAGAGTTTTACCGCAGACACAGTGTGACAGAAATGAAGGAAGACTCCAGTAAGACTCTCTCAGCAGCGGCCCGCAGATCCTTCTTCAGGAGGAAACAGAAACACAAACGCAGCAGCTCCAAAGACAGCAAAGAGATGGTGGCTCTGGACGCCATCAGCACAGACTCCATCCCCTTCCTCGACGGTGAGATCAAACGTTTAGATGTTTTTGAATAAAAATAGCAGGAAGCGTCAAAATTTCAACCTGTAAAAAAAAAAAAAAAAATAAAAATCCATAAAGATAAAAGGATATGTTAATGATCTGTGTGTTCTTTGTGTCAGACTGTGTGAGTCTGGCTTACCAACGGGTCCAGAAGGTGGAGTGTACCTCACCCCGACCGGTACTCATCCTTGGGCCGCTCACAGATGCCGTCAAGGAGATGCTGGTCAAAGAGTCTCCTGGGAAGTTTTGCAGATGTGTACTGGGTGAGTTCATCTGATACAGATGTTTGTTAGGAATAAATAGTGCAGCTACATTTTTAATATCTGTTGGCTATTTCTGCACCTGAAAGGGATATTTTGGATATTTTGAAGTGGGGTAGAATGAGATACTTATCCATAGTCAGTGTATTACCTACAGTAGATGACGATCGTCACGCCTTCAGCTTGGAGAAGCAGACAGGTGGTACTACACAGGAGCAAAGCAATGTACTGCTGTGGACAGGGCCGGCAGCAAAATGCATTTTAGCCTCCTAAAAGAAAGGCTGCCAAAAAAATAAAAAAATCAGTATCAGTTTAAGTGTATGCTATATTTAGAATATTTTAGTTAGAATATTATAGCTATGTAGTCTAAGAAAAAGTGTTGGTTTGTACAGTAATCAGCAAAAATGTAAATTGCATCATATGATTTGTTTACACCACAGCTTTGAGGAATATTGATTCTTTGTTCTATCTGCAATTTTCTTTACTCTCTCACACTCTTTCCTTCATGTCTGCAGAGGTGATGAAGGCATCCCAGCAAGCCATCGAGCGGGGCGTCAAAGACTGCCTCTTCATCGACTATAAGCGCAGGAGTGGCCATTTTGACGTGACCACTGTCGCCTCTATAAAGGAAATAACAGATAAGGTATGTGCCAATGTTTTTTTTCTCATCAGATTTTATCAGGAAAGATAAAGTGGCTTCAATTTGTCTTTTAATCTCTGCTGAAGATCAGCTATCACTTTTGCAGTGCTTTTATCTTAGATGGTGATGAATGAAAAGCAAGATTGGTGCTATAAACAGTGTCAGCTGTTGTCAAGTCTTTGTGTTGAATTATTTTTTTCTGGTTTCTTCTCTTTTTTTGGGATATAGGGCTGTCACTGTTTGCTCGACATTGCCCCACACGCCATCGAAAGGCTTCACAGCGTTCACATTTATCCAATTGTCGTCTTCGTCCGCTACAAAAACGCAAAGCAGATCAAGTAAGTATCATTTCTTTGAACCACATATGCTGTCCTGGCACAATGGCATCCCCACCCTGTGTGTGCGTGCATGTATGGATGATGGACGGAGCAGGATAAGCCTTCGCGCGCTCCATCCCAACATAAACGCTTTGACGCATCTGTCAAGGCACCCCACCCCAATCACAAACTCTTACATAATCCCAAACAGCTGTTCTTTCTTTTCAAAATCAAGTCTCTATTCCTCTTTCACTTTGCATTTGTTGATTGTTCTAAATGTTTTGCCAAAATATACATAATAATATTATTTATTTATATATGTGTATATATGTATATGTGTATGTATATATGTATGTATATATATGTATGTATATTTTTTTTTTTTTTTATATATATATATATATATATATATATATATATATATATATATACACACACACACACACACACATATATATATATATATATATATACACACACACACATATATATATATATACACACACACACATATATATATATATATATATATATATATATATATATATATATATATATATATATATATATATATATACTGTGTGTGTGTGTTATGAAATGTTATAAAAATAATGAAAAAATTACTCTATTTTCTGGACAATAAGGCACACTTAAAATCCTTAAATTTTCTCAAAAGTCGACAGTGGTCTGGAAAATACGTTATTGTAAAAAATAACGATTTGAATAATAATTATCATCACTGCACATAGAGTAAAGAAATTTCAGAAAATGCATAAGGTTAATGTTGTGATAAACTATTATTTGTAAAAAAAAAAAAAAAAAAAAAAGTCTTTAAACGCAGGTCAAACACCACAATATGAAACAGATGAAAGCCAGAATGCCCCACCAGGCTTTAAGAAAGAAGGGGGTTTAACTTGTTACAGGAGGGTGTAACTCAAAGTGGGTCTTGCAGGAAAATGCCTGGTGTTGGATTCATGCCCTAAATGCTCTGATCTGAATCACTATTCACATTTTTCACAGGGAGCAGAAAGATCCGGTTTATCTGCGGGACAAAGTATCTCAAAAACATTCCAAGGAGCAATTTGAAAGTGCGCAGAAGATAGAGCAAGAGTACAGCAAGTTCTTCACAGGTTTGTATGCAATCGAAACATCATGGACCACTGACAATATGCTCACCATGTGTCAGTCAGTGCTTTCTTTACACTGTGATAAACCTAGACCTCTCTGTTTTCAGGTATTGTCCAAGGCGGCGCCCTCCCTTACATTTGCACTCAGATCATGACTATAGTTGATCAAGAACAAAGTAAAGTCCTGTGGACTCCCCTCGGCTGCCTCTAGAGGAGACCGGCTGCCACTACAGCGAGCTGCGGCTCTCATCTCCATTCCCAAGACACTAATTAACCCTTTCACACTATACCAATAGGTACACTACAGTGAGCTAGTTATGTAAATTATTGATATTTTTAATTTTGTCTTTTGTCTTGATTTTATAATCAGAGCCTCCATTATTTCTGATGTGCTCCGGAGCAGGTTAGTAGCACTGGATCTCGACGTTAAAAGTTCATTCTCTAAGGGTTTCTGGTGGTGTATTTGTAATGCTGCATTATAAGCGTCCGTTTACAGTCAAAAAGACAAGTCTGACTATTGGTGTTCGATGTTTGCTTGAATGCGTGTCCCTCCCCCCGTCTACACAAACCTCAACACTAATGAAGTTCAGCCTCCCCCTCACCCTCCTGTGTACCAAACGACATTTGTGGTTTCCCGACAATTATGCACCCGTTTGACGACGACTGACAACTAATCGTGTGTTTGTGTGCAAGTGTGCAAGAGAGAGAGAAAATGTGACTGTCGCTCACAATTATAATGACAGTTTCAGCTGAATCGTGGCTGTTCATGTTAACATGAATACGCAGCTATAGAAATGGAATGCCAGGATCAGACATCACATTCCTCATGGTGTTTCCTCACAAAAGTGCAAAAGCATCAAAACCTCTTGAAGTATGTAGCTTACTGAACCCTGACTGCCAGCAGTGACGGCCATGAAAACTCAAAAACACATCGATGTTTGCTCTATGCATTGTGTTTCTATAGTAGCTGGGTGTGTAGACAGGTTATGGGCCTTTCGGAAGTGCCTTTGGAGAAGAACCCTGATCTGAAACCAGCCCCTGGTTAAGTAGCTGCAACGTTTTAAAGGTGCTATTGATAACATTCAGCCACTAGATGTCACATTCACCCTCCCCTGCTCCATTGCATTCACTTCACAACAAGTCATTGCCAGGCACGTGAGTCAATCTCAGCCGTTTATCCATTTTTTCCACTCGAACTGACAACCCACAGATACCACGTGATGCCAACATCGTTATACTATTGGCTCAGAAACCTTGTTAGGCACCTGATTCGACTGACGATTGAAGTGGTGTTATCAGTCACCGTCAGCACCATAGATGTGGGTCATTAGGAGCCTGCTACGTTGTAAAAGTGAAAGGGAAACTTAAAGCAACACGTTCTAACATGCAAAACTAAATGAAACGTCACATTGAACACAAAAAACTTCTTTAGGCTTATGCAAAAAACAAAAAAAACAACAGGTTTTAGGAAAAACAGCATATTTGGGTTAAAATAACTACAAGACAACTACACACCGTTGGTTTCACAGGGGATGAAAACCCTGTGTTTTGTGTCCCATCCATCCTCCCTACCTCCACCCTTGATGGAGTTTCATGCTGCTCCTGTCATTACTACAGTCCCTAGAGGGTCGCTAGAGGTTGCTGTTGTGTTCTTTTATACCTTATTTTATATCGTGAATAGACGATAAAGCCTACTAGTAGGTGTAGTAGGCCCCTGTTGACCCACATCTATGGGGGTTATTGCGACTGATAGCAACACTTATTTAATAGCCTCAGAAGTGGCTACCAAATGTACGGTATCTTCCACGGAGATAGACAAAACATTGATTTTGGACCTGCCAAAATTTTTAATTGATTAATTCCCGATCAGAATATTTTTTTCAGGAAAAGCCATACTTTTATTTGGCACCTTTCTAAAAGCTCTGGATGTATTCGTTTAAAAAAAAAATTGTCTACTGAAAAATGTTATCAATAAAACCTTTAAGAGGATTTCTCTTTAAGATCCAATGCATCACCCATCATCATGAACTAGATGATTTTTGGGGCTGATTTGAGACCAGTGCAGTGTAGAGCACATGACAATGGTGAGGTTTTGAGGGTAGGCCAAAGTGGCGGCCAACGGGTTAACTCCTCAGAATGCACTCCAGGGCTAGACAGACCACTGTGTAACTATCATTCTATCTCTTTAACATATATTTAACAACAATATAGAGTATAACATATACGATATGCAGATACATCTGAAAACAAAAAAGAAACAAATATATATAAATATATATTACATGTATTTTTACTAGGTCATAAGCCTAGGAACGTCTGGCGGTCAAGTCATGTCTTAGCAGGTATTAGCATGTTTTTTTTTTTTTTAAAGAATTTATTTTTTTGTCGTTGGTTGTCAGTCACTTATCAATGTACTCATTAAAAGAGACACTATGAAGCAAAATTTGCAGGGTAATATCTTAAAGGATTTTCCTCTGATCTGTTTAAATGTTAGTGGCTTTTCATTGTTATTTAATTGTATTTTTTATTCAGGAGGCAAAAAATATTGAAAAAAAATCTGCCCTTCCTCGAAACCATATCCTGTATCTTATTGTGCCAAAATCCACTAAGGCAACTTTATCCTTTTTACTTCTGTTTTGCACTTGTTTACCTGTTAACCTTAAACATGTAACTGTTCCTAGGTTTCCAGTAGACTACGACTAGGTACTATTATTTCTACGGTAACTAATTCACCTTTTTATCTCGCATCAGTTCCTTACATTTCATTGATGGCCTTTTTGTTCTTAATTAGAAAAAAAAAGGATCACTTCTTATTTGAATTATTAAAAAGGGATCTATTCTTGCACAGTTTTTCAAAGGAAAATTGGTCCACAAGTTTGACTATTGGGCTAAAAGAGTAAGCAGAAGCAAACTGCAATGTTACTATTTTTCTGAGTAGATAGCATATGTTAGAGCGAGAAAGAGAGCGCGGGATACAACGTGAAATGGTTGTATTTTTGTGTAGTGTCTAGATGCCAGGTACTGATTGAACCTTTCTTTTATTAAAAAGAATGTGATTTGTATGTTGAGACATTAACATGAGAATAAAACTCATTTTCTGTATCACAATATGGACTCATGCTGAGTTTTTTTTTAGTTTTAGACACTGAAAAAATGTAATGATTGAATTCTAGGGCTGTCAAAGATGAAGCGAAATTGATTTTTTTTTTTTTTTTTGGGAGCATTTTTTTCCATTTTATCAACAGCAACATTAATGAAAGAGGGAAGCAGAGGGGACGACATGCAGCGAAGGGCAGATTCCAACTCAGGACTGCTGCAGCAAGGACTCAGCTTTGGTACATGGGACACATGCTCTAACAAGTGAGCTACAGCAGAACCCCATCACTACTTGTGATTTTTAGGTCGTAGCAGGCTCAGTTTTAAAGCTAGCTAAATAACACTCCAAACTTAATGTGAAATTTTGGTGAGGAAAAACTATCATGGCCATTTTCAAAGACATCCCTTGACCTTTGACCTTTAGATATGTCAATGAAAATGGGTTCTGTGGGTACTCAGAAGTCTCCCTTTATAGATATGCCCACTTTATGATAATCACATGTAGTTTGGGGCAACATTTGTATAAAGCAAGCATATTTCAGATAAGATAAGATAAGATGAACCTTTATTAATCTCCGGAGGGAAATTCGGGCCCACTCCCATGTTGATAAGAGTATTAAATACTTGAAAAATCTCTGTTTAAGGTACATTTTGAACAGATAAAAAATGTGCAATAAATTTGCAATTAATCACAATAAATTAAGACAGTCATGTGATTAATCCTGATCAAATATTTTAGCGATTGACAACCCTATTGAATTTACATTTTTCTCCACCCACACCCTGTTTGGTAACACTTTATAATACAGCCCGCAAGTGTATTTTTTCCAACATCTACCAAATATTTTCTGTAAATGTCTTGCTGAAATGTGACAGTGTCCTTCAGAGATGTATCTTATGAGGATGAAAGTGAATCCATTTCGCTGAAAGCAACAGCAAATGAAAAAGGGCAGATGGAATAGCTGTCAATTTCTGAGTTGAGATAAGGTGCTGGAACAATATCTGCTAGGATCTCAGACGGCGAGGGTGATAAAGATGTGGCCTTGCCTCACCATTAAAGAAGCGGTTGCACTCTTGGGTTTATATACACTTTTAAAAGACACCGTGGCTTTATTTGTTCTTCAGCAGCACTATGATCATTCATCATGTTTTGCTGTGTGATGGTGACAGGTCAATGTGTGCTGTCTTCACACCAGAACACTGAGTTCAACAAACCCAAAAAGGATTTTGGTAATTATTTTGAAAATATATTGTAGGCATGCTGTGTGGTACTTAAGTGACTATTTAATCAGGTAGTCATATTTCAATCAAAATCTCTTAAACAGGACATATAAAAAACTCACTTTTCTTGTTCTTTTGCACACACATTTGGGTATCTGGAGTACCTACCAACCCACAAACTGTGAAATTAGACAATGCAGTCAGTTTTTTGTGTCCTGTCTAGATCAGAAAACATGCGATTCAACAAGCCATTCAGATTTGGTTCTGTCACATGTCGGCTCATTAGAATAAACTGACCACAGCTTGAGAGCTACTGTTGCAAAGGTGAGCCATTTTTTTCTTGCCAGCCAATCAGAGCAGACTGAGCTTTTTTGAAGGAGGATCTTAAAGAGACAGGTGCTAAAACAGAGCATTTCAGACAGAGGGTGAATACAGATATATTTAAACCTACAGTATGGGTAAAAACTGTGTTTTTTTAGCATTAAAACATGTAAACATGTTCTAGTAGAAACTCATATTACAAGTATGAACCTGAAAATGAGCATGAAATGTCCCCTTTAACCTGGTTAACAGTAGAGCCTAGATATTGAGACGTGAGCGTCCATCTTCTGAGACATGCTCTGGAGTGACAGTACAAAATATCATTTGTATATATGTAATTCAGCAGAGCAACTTTGGCCTTATTTGAGCTGAACATTTGATAACCTGTAACCCCGGATTTTTCCACCATTTATTAGGGTACAAACTACTACACTAATAAAGCTGGCATTCGCTTTGCATGCAGTCACTGTCCAAACTTTCTTCATTGTCTGCACTTGTCAATGTATTACTTAATTGTTCTATGTCATCTACCAGCAGCCAACCAGAATTTATTTTTGTTTCAATTTCATCCAATTTCCTGTTATTTAATAACTATTTCTGTATTATAAATATATTAGATTGCTGCTCATTTCACATGTTTGTTCCTTCTAGAAATATGTAGGAAGTCACACTAATGCAAAGAACTTTTGCAGAAAAATGTCTCAAATATAAGGACTTTCTTTAAAGTTTGAATAATATGGCAGATTTAGAGTGAATCATTGTGTCTTATCGGCGATTCCTGCTTCAAACATGCATCATGTGATCACTTTAGCATTATACAAAGCTGTAAGAAGGAGAAAGTGTCTTCATAAATGTCTCTACTCTATATGTCACTTTGTAAATAGCTTTTTTTGCTGCCTCTCTTAATTCTTAGAAGTCTGATGAACGTGTGCCAGGCTTAGGAACATGTGTTCAGTCTGCACTCCAAGAAAAACTCATATTTCTGCATCATTCTGTGAGAGTTGTTTTCCATGCAGTTGGACAGCTTGTAGCTATCTTGCTGGTTCATTGGGTGCCTCTAACTCGAGGATGTTTCCTCTGAGCGCTGCGTCCGGGGTCACATAGTCCTCTAGCCAATGATGTCACAGTGGATGACTACCCTCCAGCTGCCTGTTGGGTTCACTGGGGCAAGAGAGCTCCCAGCGTCTTTACCGATGCCTCAAACTGTCTGCTACTCAGACCTTGTAGTTGTTCATTGGTGAAGAACTCCTCACTTCAAGCTAATGGTGCAGGTCTGCTATGTTGTGTCCCAATTCTTAATGTCCTCCAAGTACCCTCTTGCCTGTTTTAGAAAGGATAGGGTCTCCAGCCCTCCTGCTGAGGTGTCTGTTTCAAGACAGCTGCTGACAGCTCACCCGAACTCGAGAAGTCTTGCGTCTGACAGCAAAGGATCTTTGTAGTCCACGCTGGCGAGCTATGGACTTTCCCATCTCTGTGCATGGTGGCACAAATTAGTCTGGTTCAGTCCTCTGCTGGTTCTCAGTATGCCGACTCATCAGCATCTCCAAATGTCCTGTGGGATTACCACCTGACTGCTCTTGTGTTAATCTCCTCATCTGTCACACTGAGACCTTCCGGGTAAAGTTCTGCTGGCCCACAAGGAACCACTCGCCCAACAGCTGGCCTTTCATGGGGGGATGATCAATCCATTAGAGTCCCTTCTTCTGCGGCCGGCAATAAATGCCAGTGAGATTTATTAGGACATGTGACGTATGTAGCATGTGCTGCTGATGCTCTCACTTTCTGTGACTTATTTGGGGGCGTATTGTTGCTTCAGAATTAGAACCTGAATTAGCTTGTACACATGGAGTAAGATTCTCTGTTTGTCATCCATTTGTCAGAGGGTATGCAGCATATATTATATGCACAAGTTATTGCTCTCGAGAAGTGCTCAGTTAACCTGTGATTTACACCTCGCTTGTTCCCGGACAATAACTTGAGTTGTTAAACAAAGATGAGCATTAATAAAACATTCATCATCATAAAGCATTGGAACTGTCAGCTTTAATATTTGCTGAGTAGTATCACCTTGGTTCTAGCAAGAATTGTTCATTTTTTATTAAAACTTTGCAGTGTTTGAAAAAATAAAAACGGCGGTGGATGAGGCTGCTGTAGAGCAGCAGTATTTGCCTTTAAGGGGAATTACGACCATTTTCAAAATTCGTACACGTTAATCCTATGAACTAAGACAGACCAAACAACATTAGTAAACATGAACAACTCTTTTCCAAAGGGCATTAAGTGTGAAGCTGGTTCATAGTATATGGGGACATTTTTCTGTTTCACAACTGAGCACACTGCAGTATAATATAGCTCATTTGGGTATAAAAATGAACAATCATTCAATAAGTCTCCCATTCAATGCATATAGACTTTATACTTGATTTTCGTCACAAGTTTGAGACTTACTTCTCTGGTTTCTGGCTTTAAGAGAGAGGAGCTCATGTTTAGACGTACCAGATTTCTTGATGTAGGTGGTGGTGCCCTTTAATGGTACAGTTCGCCAGCAGCAGGATGACCTCAGAGCTGGTCTTGAAGGTTCATTGCTTGCGGATCAATGAGGCATAAATCAAGCTTTACAATGCATCATGTGTGTTAAAGCTGAAACCTTAGTTTTGCCTATATGGGTTTTACCTTGGTGTTTTGCTGCAGGGTCACTCTAAATCATGAGGAAATCAGTGAGATTCAAACATTTACAACTTGTTGCATCCAAGTTCATTCTTGTTCTGTAACTCTGGTGGATAGCAGTGTTGGCATGCGCTGCCTCTGTTCTGTAAGTTAAAATGCTTGCATAGATATTCATAACTCTAAAGTGCTATAATTTACAGATTCCCTTGTCTTTAGTGTTTTACAACTTGCCCCCCTCCCTGGTAAAAGGATTCTGTTACAGCAGCTATTTCTGTAGAAGCACTAATATTTCCTAGACAATAAATTACCATCACAGATCATATATCTTCACCACACCGTGATCTGCTCTTGAGAAGTGTTACAATTTCACACTTAATGGGACATTTATTAGGGAATTTGTAAGTAGCAGATATTTGGGATAGGGATCCTTTCATTACACTGTGACTTAACTGAAGCATTTAGAAGGACTTGTGGGACAATCAGACTATTATACTACAGACATAAGGTTTACTGTAAACCACCCCAAAGAAGTCTAGAGCCTTGTGACAGTGTGGCTGTGTGCACCCGCCTGAGCTGGAGCTCAGGGGTCAGTGGTTATTCGGGGCCCCGAGCCAGCTGTTTCCTCCCATATCCTCTTTGGTCCAGCTGGCTGGTTACTTAAGGGGGCATCCGCCATAAACCAATGCCTCACCGTCATCACCAGTCCACACCTGTTTTTGATGTAATATGTGACCTAAATGTGTGAGCGTATTACAGTAATTGAACTGGAAGAACATTTACATAAACCGGTTTGCACAGTCACATGGTGGGGACTTGCCTTCCAACCAGGGACAACATGCACGTCCCTTAAGGTTAAGGTGGCTGTAGGCTGTATATTTTTGCCATCATTGGGCAAATAGTCCATAATAACCTTTCAGCATACTGTAATTCAAGTTCTCTGTGTTAAAACTAGACTTCGGCACCTCCTCATGGCTCTGTTGTCAGGCTTTAAAAAAAAAAAATCTACCCCGTGATGGGAGACTTTCGCCAATCCCAGGTCATTACAGAGAGAGAGAGAGAGAGAGAGAGAGAGAGAGAGAGAGAGAGAGAGAGAGAGAGCGTTCCTATTGGCTGTACTCCAGCTGGTGGGTGGTGCTCGGTATTTCCTCAACTGTTCTCAACATGGCCACAAACTTTCTCATTTTACAGCTAAACAGTACTCTACAAGAAGTTTCTGAAAACATTTTTATGTCAGAAAACGGCCTAGTGTGACCGTTTGTAAGTGACTGACGGCTGCTCAGAGTCCTCAAGGCTCCAGCTGGGCTCTGACTTTTTCGAAAAATCATATTTGCGCCAATTCTACCTACTGCAGCTTTAAGGTTAGGGCAAGGGTTGGGATTAAGCAAGCAGCACTTAAAGTTTAGGTAAAGGTGTTAAGGAAATGAATGTAAGTCAATGTAATATCCTCAAAAGTCATGAAAACATGACTCTCTCTCTCTTTATCTCTCTCTCTATCTATCTATCTATCAAGTGCATTTCTCAAAATGAAAACAGGGACGCCCAACACCCATGGATGAGCCACAGAAGCAGTAATTGAAAGAGAGGGAGCACTATCCTTAATGAAAAGTCAGTACAATAATATCACCACAGTGTTGCAGTCGATGATAAGTAACCTCCTTTTATTGTCGTCTTATATCTGCCTATGGGGACCCATCATTTCCTGTGATGTTTATATAGTCAGTTTAAACGTCTCACTGATGGATATATACTGTAGGTATCACTTGCTTTGCAAAGCCTCTTCGTTTTTTGTTACGACGTGCGTCACGCACTGGAGCGCATCAAAAGACGCAAAGGCGCAATTTGGAGCCTACAGGTCTGGATTTGGAATAAACGTGGCGGTATCACTGCCCCTCTGTCCATCTTTATTATTAGCGCTTCGCTCCGCCCCCCTACCTGTAAATCTCCCCGCTCTCCTCTGGAGCGGATCTGACAGTCTCTCTCTCTCTCTCTCTCTCTCTCTCTCTCTCAGCTGGCCGCTCCGTGCCGTGCCAGGGCTGCGGGGGATCGAATGGAGACAGTGACATCCACCCGAGCTCCGCTCCTTTTTACGCAGAATTGACAACGAGGACGCCCGAGACAGTTGTGTCGTCTTCAGCGCTGCGGAGACAGCTGTACAGTTAAATTATCTGTGTGTGCGTGTGTGTGTGTGTTGTTTTTGTTCACAGTCGATTGACGCGTAAAGAAAGTGAAATCGATCGATCGACTTCTCCCCATCGACAAGATCCCTGAATGGAAGACGGCTAAAAGAGAGGTCGCGTCGCCGAGAACAGGCAAACATTTCTCACCGTGTTTACCACCACAAGCCGACATATCATTGGCAGCCTCGACGGGCGGCACACGACGCCGTCTTCGCCATGGCTTTTGGCGTGGAAGAGCCAGAATCCCCCTCAGACTGTTAAAGATTCGTCGATATTGCGGATTTAAATGCCTCTCTCCAAGGGCCACCGACCCGCTATTTTGGTCCGGTTTGCGTGTGCGCTGCCTCACGCTGTCAAACAATTCACAGGCTGCTAAAAACAGACTCAATCGGGTGGGTGAACACAATCTACAGCGAAAGAAGGGGATTTTTTTTCAAGCAATATGGCTGGTGAGTGGGGCTGGGGACGCTGGCACAGGCTCTCCAAGGCGTCTAAATGCTAGCCGAGGCAGGTGGCACCGTTCCCCATGGAAGCGACAGCTCTATGAGGACAAGCAGTATCAATAGTAATATAAATCCGGACTCCTCGATCTTAATATCCAAGATGGTAGACGTTGTCATCCCGTTCTCGTCCGAGGTGCCCTGCGACAACAATGGACAGCGCATGTGGTGGGCATTCCTCGCCTCCTCCATGGTGACGTTCTTCGGGGGTCTCTTCATCATCCTGCTGTGGAGGACCCTCAAATATATGTGGACTGTTTGCTGCCACTGCAACATCAAACACAAGGTATGGATGCTGCAATCAGCTTGTGGATGTAAAATGTCTTTAAACACCTTATGCGTAATGCACATACATTGTTTTCCTATGTGACACTGGCATGAATTCCTCTCTAACGGCCTTCATTATGCAAGTGACACTGAGTTTGATGGCTTCCCCGTCATCTGTACCCATCAAGTGCCAAGTGCAGTGCCTTTTCACAATGAATGCATTCCTTGAATATGGTTGTTATTATCCCGTTGGCTGTGTTTACCAGCTCCCACTCTTGAGTGGAGGGGGTGGTGTTGCATGACAGATATGGGTGGGATGAGAGGAGAGCAGTTCCTTCATTTTTAATTTTGCTTACATCAAAGTAGCCTTGACTTCTAGGGTGAAACTAGACTATATGATGCTGCACATTCCACCAGTGAGACATTAATGAAGCCCAGTGGGACTTTCTCATGCAGACCCAACGCCATCAAGGCTGTCTGTTTTCATAGTATGCAACAACTCTGCAACATCAAGTCCCTGGAAACATCATGTCTTCTCCCAGCTTCTCTGTTTTTTCTGTTCTGTGGTTGCTGTAATGTGTTTTTGCTGCATGAAATGTGTTTGTGGAAGGATGAAAGTAACCTGTCTGCAGGACCGATATAGAAACGGGATGAAAAAAGAGGGTGACCTGCTTTAACGATGAATCACGGCTGATTCACATGTGTTATTAAAGCCCGCTTCATACATGACTCACACGCTTGTGTGCAGTGCAAGAGTGGTACCCTGGCTGAACTGAGGGGCAGGGAAAAGGTGATGTTGTTTTTAGGGCGTGCATAACACGGCCTGTTTTATTTCTTGCTTGCAATGAGGAAACATTTTTATATTTTAATACAGAAAAAAAATCTGGTTATGGCAATGCGTTAAGTGCAAAGGTGTTGGAAGGAGGATAAAGTGACAGTGATGGATGGAAGAAAGAGAGAGAGAGTGAGTGATGGTGAGCTTCCGCATCCTTTAATATGTTTGGGTTGAGTCCAAGTCAAATGGCTGAGCTTCGTCCCTCTTCTGCCATGTCCTGTTGGTGGCCTTGCCTCCTTTCTGCCCATTTCTGTTTGGTATTATGACAGGTGGGAGACGTGGGCATAGAGTCATCATCCTTAACTGACAGTAACAGAAGAAAAAAGACGCAACACTGGGTAATTTGGTTTGGTTCTTAGTGCATCTTTAGATTTAGCAAAATATATTGGTAAAGGAAGGTTTTGTTTTACATTTACAAGACTATTGCATAACAGTGAAACAGTTAATCCCATTGAACATCAATTTTAATGATTTCAAATGTGATTTTTGCATACATTTTTGCCACATAAATGGATATCTTAAAGATTTTCTAGTGAATAATATTGAGACATTTGGATTCCAATCATATCTGCCCGCCTCTCACTCACCGATATGCACAAAAATAAATCCGATAGCAAATATGTTCAGTTACGCTGTGCTGGTCTAGACTTGGACAAGACATGAAATTACACTCAAATTAAGGCTGTCTTCATTACTTTTGAATTGTCCAGCCAGACTATCGGCTGCATATTGGAAAAACACACACGTTATCAGAGTTAACCCATTTGTGCCCAAATACTATATTTAATATAGTAGTATAGTATAGTTTATATTTATTTTTACTGCACTATTTTATGCCTTATTATAATTTTGCTTTTACGTTTAATTGTGTGAAAGAACCTGAGACCAAAGATTTTCATTGCCAGTGACTGCTTTGCTGGAACTGGCATATGACAAAGAACCATGAACCTTGGATGATAAGGAAAAATGCCACCTTTGTTCTGATTGGCTAAAAGTCATTTTTGCTGACATACAGTACTTTGGGAAAGTATCGAACAGCACACACATGAAATCACATGAAACTTTTATACAATTTGGATTTTTTGAAAAATAAGGAAAAACACTAATGTTGCATTATGATTTTTCTTTGCATTATCTTTGTTATTCAACTTATGAGTTCATATATATATCAAATACTTGATTGTGCTTATTTTCTTATCATACTATATTTAGTCTTAAGGTACATGAGACTACTGTTTTTTTCCTAAAATATAAATGGAGTTTATTGCAAAAACAGTTGTCCCATCATGTGCCCAAAGACTAGATATGGTATGATAAGATATTCCTTTATTGGTCCCACAGTGGGGAAATTCACAATTAAGAAGTGAATATGTGAGTATAAGAATAACTATGATAAGAATAACTTTTCAGCCAAACAATTTGACAGATTTTTATAATTTCTTCACATTTGTGTTGCTTAGGCAAGCCCAGAGAACGTTTCCACCAATGGAAATTAATAATTTCAGTTGAGGTACAATCAGGCCTCTGGAATTCAGATTATTTTACAAGTCTGCTGACAAAAAAATTGTCCCATTAACATTATCGTAAACAGCTTTTATTTACGTTGAGAGATAACTCTGCCCAGTGTGCTATTTAGGCTATTACTTGGCTGTCTGCCTCCTGTCATCTTGTTATGCCCATGGATCCCAGTATCAGAAATGGCACCAAACCATATGCCATCCTTCGTACTTCTCACCATCTTGCAAGGAAAGTGATGAAAGTAAACCATGCAAATATAATGAGGGATCCATCTTGTGACTGCTGGTGGGTATCTGGTTGCATCTCATCTCTTGTAAATGAGGAGAAACGGTGAAAAATGAAGGCACTCTTTCTGTTTGTGCCCCCTCCCTGTGCAGTCATCCCGTTAGGTGACTTTGGTAGGCTTGACACTTGGCTGAAGAGGGAAAAGGCTTGTTAGGAGTATTAAGAAGGGGAAACTGGATCTGTGTTCAGCTGACTGGTGCGGTCGGCTAAGTTGGCATGTGTCAGAAACAGGATGCATAGTTGGCGTGGAGGGGTGAGAGGGGGTTATGGGCTTTCTCTGGCAGTACTGGGAACCTGGAATCAAACGCAAGGAAATAGAGGTGGAAACTCTGAGAGAGAGAGACATGGGAGGAAGTGGAAACAGGGGCTGTGAGGGTGACGAAGGCTTTGAGAGGGGGGTGTTGCATTGCATAGTGTCCTCCCGCGCTCTGCCACTGACCCACAGCTGTGTCCTAATTCTTTTAAATGGTCCTCGTCTCTGTCGGGATTGTAAAGGAGAGGTCATGGGTCAAACAGACTTCATACTGGAAGAAGGGATGAGATAAGTGGATGCAAAGAAAAATGTACAATTCAAAGACAGTGGTCTGGTGGTGACCAGTGCTGTACAAGTTCAGGGAAACGGGTATAATCACCATTTTTATTTCTGTCTTTCTAAAACAAGACGAGATGATGTTGCAGACAACAAAACAAGGTTTTATAGCTCTGATCCTGTCTCCTGGGAGAACTAAAAAAGCAGCATAAAATAATAAAAAAACCCAAACCAATATTGATTTTTCTAACACTGCTGGTAATGGCAACATTTATGGCATCATTTATCTGCAGGGTATTTCAGAGTGCTGCTCAAATGCCATTTTTAAACCACATATCAGCCACATTTGTAATTTGATTTTCCTGCAGTACCTCACTTTGCAAACACCAGTTCCCAGGCTGTCTGGATGAGCTTCATTATTTCACAGTGCACAGTGTTTCCAGACTTCACACGTTCTAAATAAGGGGTTTCCTACTAAGGGAAAGACTCACTCAAGACAATGCTAATGCATATGCATGACTGACAGAAATGGAGACACAGCCACTCAGTGATAGTGAAGTGGAGGAAACCACTGCCGTGTTACAGGGCTTGTTAGCATATACGCCTGCTCTATGTTCCCTTCAGTATGGTGATGTAGTCTTGCTGAATGTTTAGTTTTGTGCCGTTTTCAGTGCTGCTTCACTGCTGTATGGTTATCTAATGGTCGAGTTATCTACTCTGCGTCATGCCACCTCCAGGAGGTCTTATATGATGCCTCTGTTATTTGGGACGCGTAGGGAGGAGGAGTATAGAGGCTTTGCATTTGTGGCACCTATCTCTATTCAAACATGAATGGCACCGTTATCCTGTGTGGAAAATGGCTCTGAAAACTCGGTTTTATTTAAAACATAGAAATACCTGACATGCTTGGGGAAGAACTGAATTGCAGTTTCCAATAAATGTTTGTATAGCTACAACAACCAGTGAATTCTAACCAATCAGCAAACAGCTCAGTATCTTTAATATAATGTAGTTAATCAGGACAAAGATATCAGCACTGAGCCAAAATGAGGAAGGAAATACAGGCACTGATGTATAAGACAGTAACATATCTGATAATTTATCTTGATGCCACATTTTTCTTCATTTTGCTAATTATTTAAATGTATATTAAATATGATATACATATTTTAGTAATCATTTAAGTCATTTTTCAAACAAAAATTTCAGCATGCTCTGGTTAAAGCTTCTTTATTGTGAGGATTTGCTTTGTATAAAAAATAAACCTTACAGTAATCAGAATATCTTGATTTTGGATCGTTGGAAAATAATAAAATAATCAAGAGATTAATCAACAATGAAAATAATCGTTAGTCGCAGCCCTAATTTCTGGCGTTGTGAGCTGGTTAATTAGGCAGCAATGTCGTGCCAGCTAATGTTATTAACAAAAACGTATATTATGCAAAATGATGTGACTGACCAGTTACCCTCGCTGACTAAGTGATATTGTTTTGTTGATGTAATGTTGCAGTGGGTCGGCTCTAGTTTGTGTTAATTTATCAGTGTTCAGAAGACGGCTTCTGTCTGCAGCTCTGCATCAGCAAGAGGAGGAGCTGACACCTGTCATAAAGCAGTAAGGAAGGAGATGGTTCAGTCTTTAAAGTACCAGGAGGAGAGAGTGGGTATAGTCGTACACATCTGCTATAAACTGGTCTGAACTGACAGTACAGAGGTGCTGGACAAGCCAAGTCAGGGTGGACTGTCAGGTATTTCAATCCAAACACCAAACTACACATTGTATCGCTGTGTTATGGTGAGATATAAATGAGGACTACAAAAATACACCTCCCACCTCACTTCAGTGCAACAGCCTCCCCCTCACCCCCCTAAGGTGCAACAAGGAGTGCTTTATGTGCACTTTAGAGCCAACAGCCGTCAGGATTGTACAATTGTTTCTGTCTAAACAGCTCAACGAGAGGGATGATGGAGCTCCAGTACTGTACCTGCTCCGCTTGTACAATCTGCTCTCAAAGCTTCCTCTTCTGCTTCTGTCTTAACCCATTAAGACCAGATGCTGTTTGTACCTGTAAGACTGAGTGCAACGCGACATTTTCAATTCAGTAAGATAATGGCATATAGTGACTACACTATACTATACTACTACTATACTACACAATTTTTTACACACTACCATTTAAGTTCTTGCATTGCAAGTTTTTATTACAGCACTGCTTTCTGTTTTATACTGTGACATGTAAACACATCACTGTAAAATGGGTCAGAATTTAATTATTTTTTTAAATTGTTATTTAGTAATAAAAAAAAACTAATGTTTTTTAGGACAAAGCCGACAAGTTCTCAGCAAAACCACAGGTCTACGCTGTCAAATGATTTTTTTTCATGTTTTTATCTATTACAGAAATAAAGGTTTTTGTAAAGGATAATTCTGTCAAGTTTTGAAGAAATAATAAGAGGCTGTTTTCAAAAACGACTGAGTGTTTTTTTAGGCAGCCCCTCAGGTCTTAATGGGTTAATACTGTAACCATATTTGACGCCACATAATATCTTGACTCATTCATTTCTATTTAACAAATATTAATATTAATATTGAAACTGCCATTTTCCTCTTTTTACCTGAGATGATTTGTATTTAGCTCATGTTTGCTTGCGGCTGCACCAGCCCAGTGTCCCCATGGCAATCATGGGATCATTAAAGTTTCATCCTATCTAATGAGAGTTTGATGTGCTGTGCCTTGGTTCTCCTCACTGAAGGCCAGACTCTGCTCCTGTGATGCGACTAATAACGAGGTGAGGTGAGGACACATCTGGTGCCGAGGCTCCATTTTCTCTGGTCCTTGTCAGTCTGCAGTTAGAGGGTTCATGATAAAGCAAACCTATTGTCACTTAGAGGGTGAGTCCATTATTATTATTATTATTATTTTTAATAGGTTTTTATATCACTCTGAAGCTTCACAGTGGTGTTCCTTATGTATAAGATAAGATAAGATATTCCTTTATTAGTCCCTCTGCTAAACTGATTTAGATTTTTTTTTTAATAATTTTTTTTAGGTGGCTAAAATATATTTCTATGCTGCTTCTGTCCACAGATGCTTTACCTCGCCGTCAAACAGCCCTTTCTGACTGGGAACTGAAGCTGTTATATCGCTTTCTTCAAAGCCACCAAACTATATTCACAAAAGCAGTAATTTTTGCCTCGCAGAACACTAGATTATACACACAACCCCACTTCCAAAAATCCAAACTAACACTTTCAGTTATTTCCAAACTTAGCACAGCTAACTTTGACTTAGCTTGTGCTGGCATTCAAATTATTCATAACCTTATTGATTAGCTTCGATTAGCTTACTTTGGTAACGTCACTGCCTTTTTGCAACAGCTGAGTGGCCGCAGATGGACCCACCCTTAAACTACTAAGTGTAAAGGTGGATCTTTAAATCTGTTTCTTTAAACCACAAGGACAAATCCATCTTATGATTGTCTATCTAATAAGATATGGCAGCCTTGTTTGAAGTTTAAATCATCACAAAGCATTTTCCATAATTGAAGAATTGTTATTGATTTTCACGCACAACGACTCGCCTTTCACTGCAGAACTATTAATCAAACCTGACTTTAAAACTCGCCTCAGTGTTTGAGTCTGTGTCTACATTTGTTCTCCCCTATATGTGACAAGGAAAAGCTGAATCTATGGCAGCGTGAACAAGGTATGCTGGGACACTCTTCACTGTGCTCACCTTTTAAGTGAAATGGATTGCGGAGGTGCCTGCAGAGAGGAACTGTTGTGAGCCTGTGTATTTGTTTTTTGCTTGGCAACGGACCAGCTGCATTTCGCCAGAGCAGTGTAGAGCACACGCCCTGGCATCAGCTGTCATGCACACTACCCTCAGCCTAACTCAGCCCTCACAATTTTATTAAAATCCAGAGCTAATTGATGAAATAAAACCTGATAAAATGAGTACGCGAGAACCACTGGATAACACAAAACACTTGATAAAGACTTGCTGTGCTCATACTTCTGCACGCTTCATAGTTTCTGATGTTGTGTCAAGAATGTGTGCATAGGAGGACTGCTATGTTCTTGTTGCCAGTGGTTGAGTTGCATGTGTCTTGTCATGTGTTGTTGACACTTGCTGGGAGTGAACATGCCTCACAGCTGTCCCGGGGCAAAGCATGACCAGTTTCCACCACAGCACGCATGCCTTTGCCCAGCGCCTCTTACCAGGAGTGGTGCTACAAATAAAGATATTTTCATTAGTTTGTTGATTCATTTATTATTTACTCAGTGTATAAAATGTCAGAAAATTGTTATTTTTAACAGTTTTCTGACACTTTATATATACATTTGTTGCAGTTTTCCCAGAGCATGAAATGGATTTTTTTGTCCAAACAATGGTCCAATCTTTTAAAATATTTAATCAGAATTATTCACATGATTGTCCATAGTTGTTAAGGATAAATTGCAAATTAATCGCACATTTTTTATCTGTTCAAAATGCACCTTAAAGGGAGATTTGGCAAGTATTTAATACTCTTCTCAACATGGGAGTAAGTAAATATGCTGCTTTATGCAAACGTATGTATATATTTGTTATTGGAAATCAATTAACAACACAAAAGCAATGACCAATATTGTCCAGAAATCCCCACAGGTACATTTAGCATAAAAAATATGCTTAAATCACAACATGACAAACTGCAGCCCAACAGCTGTTAGTGTGTCAGTACACTGACTTGACTAAGACTTGCCCCAAACTGCATGTGATTATCATAAAGTGATCATGTCTGTAAAGGGGAGACCCGTAGGTACCCAGAGAACCCATTTTCATTCACATATCTTGAGGTCAGAGGTCAAGGGACCCCTTTTGAATATGGCCATGACAGTTTTCCTGCAAGTTTGGAGCATTATTTAGCCTCCTTTGAGACAACCTAGTATGACATGACCGTGGATAGTATGACATGACAACTGATGGCTTCATAAGGCTTTCTAGTTTCATAAGATGCTGGTATCTTCACTCTAACTTTAAAACTGAGCTCGTTACAACCAAAAAATCGCAAGTTGCGTTAAAGCAATTAATCATTATCATATTAACTTTGACATCTCTAATATTTTCATTAGATTGTTGATTAATTTATTATTTATTCAAACTGTAAATTGTCAGAAAATTGTTAAGAATGCTCTTTGCATTTTCCCAGAGCAGGAGGTGACATCTTGAAATTTTTTTTTGTCTAAACCATCTTAAACCTACAGATTCAGTTTACAATGCTAGAAAACAGAGGAAAGTAGGAACACAGTAATTTTTAATGTCAGCTTTTACAAACTCGCTCTGTCCAGCATTAACTTTCTTTGCTTATACTCGTCTAATATGGAATGTATGAGTCATGAGTTATTCTTCAGTGGAGATCCTCCCTTTTCAAGGCCCTAATCCCTAATTCTCTGCGCCTGATTTGATGGCCATTTAGGGACAACTGTAGTGTGCCATGCTGATGTATGGTGGTAATCCACAGACAAGGAGAGGCTATATATCACACCAGACTATGTATATCATGAGGCAGACGCAGAGGTCAACCCCCCTTGTACCCAAACCATGCTCCCCTGCTGTCATGCTGTTATGTCTTCTTTGGCCAGTCACCGGCCTATTAAAAGGACTTCCACGCCCCCAGCAGCTATTCAGAGGTTAAAGGTTAGAGGGGAAGGGTATACCTGGCTCCACATGGGGGGAGAGTGCTAGACTGGCATTCCCATCATTGGACGTGTGCGATAGGGTCTAAAGCCACCTGATCCTCTGCCTAGTCAAACTGGCAGTGGAAAACCATTTGCATATAGAGCCACTGGTTGAGACCGGCTAGGTTAAGCTGGCGAGGGAGGCCTGCAGGAGGGAGATAGCTAGCTAGTGCCGGGCTGGATCATGGCTTATGGTTTCTAGTCTACCAGCTTTCTTCCTCAGCTGTTGTTGTCCTTAACATCAGAGGGTGTGGGTGTGTGGGTGTGGGTTGGGTGCGCTCCCTATAGCCAGGTCATTGAATGCTATTGCAGCAGTTTCAAAGATTTAAGCGAAGCGTTAAGATGAAGTAATTTTGAAAAGGTTGATATGTCTTTGTGGTGGTTTGTTTTTTTTTTCCGCAGGTTTTTAAGCTGTAGTTTACGAGGGACAGCAACTTTTATTTCCCTTACGTGCCAGAATGGTATCGCTGTATACTAGTCTGTAGTACATATGGGCCTTACTCTGTCTTTTTGTCTTAATTTTCATGCTCACTTTTGTTTCTCAAATGCTTGTGTTTTTTAAGTGAGAGTGACAGAGAACCAAATGTGAGTAAAGCTGCAACAATTAATTGATTAGTTTCCAGCTATTAAATTTATTGGCAACTATTCTGGTAATCAATGAATCAGATCAAGTAATTTTTTAAGGAAAAAAAGTGAAAGGTATTGGCAGTCAGAGTGAGGAAAATATCAGCCATTTGGCAATATTTCACAGTGGGAAATTCAAGAAGCTGTAAAATAGTAATAATGTATATCATTACTATGTATTTTTTTATCACGCTGGTATCAGATCAGTACTCGGTATCAGCCGATACCACAAGTTTAGGTATGTTAATCTGTATCAGGATGGAAAAAATTGTATCGGAACATCCCTAAAAATAGTTGTTAGTTGAAGCCCCAGATGTGAGAAGCATTCTTGTCATTCATTGTTCAATATTGCTTAGAGTCTACATACACATGCAGTGTTTGTCTATAGTCTTACACTGCACGTTACTGTTCATATCAGGCCATATAGTCACATTTTTATTTCATGTTTGTCATACAAAAGTGTTAAAACATTAGAAATGTCCCAACCTTCTATGGCATTGCTTGGAGGCACAGCAACCAGACAGACCAGCAGCACATGCACAGCCCTGGGACTAGTCTTTTCTGGTGCAGATTATCAGGCAGAGCCAGCCATCTCCCACTCTCTCTCTCATCCCTGCTCCACTCCCCTTAGCCCACCACCCACCCTCAGAAATCAGGGAAGCCAGTGGAGCATTGATACGTGGACATCAAAACACGGTTAACGTTATAATTGTTGCTTTGAGCTGTGTGCACTGATGCACAGACAGAGAGATGGAGACAGAGAGAGGGAGTGTGTAGAGGACTCGGCAGTGACCTTCAAAGATCTCAGCAGGCAGTGTTTCTGCTTCCTATTTAGAGATCAGCTCTCTCTCTCTTTGCAACATTCATGTCTCTGTGTGCCAGCCCTGCGGGTGAACATACAAAGCACATACGAGCTCTCAGAGACGGGTAGGAAAGTGTTAAGATTACACCACCACCACAGCCGCTGCCCTCAGCAACCTGTCTCAATTAACCTCCAAGGGGGCTAGGCTAATATGCTAATTGTCATTCTCCTCGCAGGCTAACAGCAGGCTCAGGTTTCTCTCTGCGTGCCAGCAATGTGCCTTCATAGCCTCCATACTACAATGCTAAGATCGCACCCCATTTGGCAGCATCCCAGTCGGTGTCTATTAGTTAAGTGAGCACCAGACACTAATAAAATGTTTTTATGGGGAAATACAAGTCTGACTGACAGTGAAGAGCAGTCTACAAGCTGATCCCTGTTCAGCACAAAGCGAGCGGGCCCGCTACACAATGATTTTACCTCTTGACTTCTTCTGACATTTGCCAGAGTGCCTGCAAAGAGTGAATAGCCCAGCTGTCAATTACGGCCGTGTTTGATGCTCGCAAAAGTGAAATCCCAGAAGGTACCGTCTCTCTCAGGTTCTGTGTGCTGTGAAAGCTGCGAAATGCATCTAGACGTGAACCAAGCGAGGCCAATTTCAGAGTGACACAAGCTTTGTAAGATGATGCGCTGACAAGCGTTGAGCCCCGAATGACAGCATGCGTAGACATCATGTACAGATGATGCATAGAGTGCAAGGGTTCGTTGCTGAATGTCTCATTAAAGATGGATGACAGTGTAGAGCCACCATGCTGCTTCTCTGACAGCCATTGAGATTAAGCAATGCTATAATTGGTCACTAGTTGCCTTGCTGCCCCCCTGGAGACCATTTGTAGATATTTTTAGTCTGTATTAATGTATTTCACATGAATGGTAGCTACTTTAAACACCATGGGCATTAATGATAAACAATGCAGATACAAATGTAATTCATGAGCTACTTCTCTGATGATGTGCTTCGGGGGTTGATTTCAGTGAATCTCATGTATATTCCTGTCTGTGAACCCAGTGAGAAACCATGTAAATAAATACACACATGCCCATACACATTCACACTCACAGAGATATGAAATACAATGGAAATCTCCTATAATGATCACGGTTACAGTGATCAACCGCTTATATCGATCAAAAAGTTTGCGTTGTAGTTAATGGCGCTAAAGGGAACCTTGTGTGTTGGTATTGAATGCCGACTTCCGTGACAAAGTGTTGGTATTTGACACCCTGGGAATGAAAGCGGGCTGTATAGTGATGGAGACAGAAAATGATTGTGCACGGAGAAGGCAGCTGTGGTTGAAACCGCATTTGAAACCCCTGTATTGTATTTTGCAACAGTCAATAAAATTCAGTAATAGCAAAGCTGTCTGTTTCATTAATTTATATTCATGTGCCATATATACAAATGTCAGTTAAATAGTAATCTGCATGAGAAATAAAGCAAAACAACAATTTGGTTATAATAATCATTTGCTTATAGTGATAAATTTGACCTAGACAGATGTGATCACTACTGTATATTCATATTTTAATGAACTGATTGGCCTGGCTGTAATTTCAGTCAGTATGTACTTTTTATCAGATATGTAATTGTTGTGGCTTCAGTGCCAGATGTGATGTCTCGTTGTTTGGTCCTGTCTTGTCAGATGGACTTGCGTAACACTTGGAAGTATTAACACGTTCCTCCCTTTCCTTGTCACAGCTTTATAATTGCAGCGCCAGTTTTCCTGTTTTACAATGGAAATTGTGTAGTAATAACCATTCAGTTTGAGGTCAAGTTACAGAAATGTGGCTCTGTGGTAATTATTTGAAACATTAGAATCCAAAATAGATTGCAGCGTTGTTGACACTCAGCTTAGAAATGTGTCAAATGTGAGAAAACAATGGTAGGCAGATGTACTATATGTGTGTGTGATAAGAAAGTAATTTGTAATATTCTTTCAGCACCGATGGTCATTTTCATTATTTTAATGGTGTTTTTTTTTTTTTTTTTTTTTTTTTACCATCGTCACGATTCACGCTCCAGGTGCTTCTGGATAGTTTGTGGTCTGTGCTGAAATGTGTGCTTCAATCATGATGCTGACCGGGGGGAGCAGCAGGGATTTGTTCTAATATTCATACAACGTAATTGTCATCCACGGTGCTCATCTGAGGCGTGGAATCCATTGGCCCTGGTGACACACAGCAGTTGTGCTCCATCTCAGTGTTTTGGCAGGATGTGCTAAACATGATGGCCATTAGGCCTCAGCTATTCTGCACAAGTGAATCTTTTCAGCACCATGGAGAGCTCAGGCAGGGAGACTGAGCAAAGGCTTCTCATGCTCAAGTATGTGGGGCTGTGTTGCTGCTGTCGAGGGCTTAAAAACTGGTTGTTAGATTGTTTCAACAAATGTCCAGCACCTTACAGCCGCTTATATAAATGGCTCTACCGATTCCTACCGATTCATTCTGACAGAATGAATGGAAAGTAAAAAATAAAGTTATATCTTTACAGGGCAGCTCCTAGCTCTTTAACTAATGTTCTGGGACTGAAAAATGATGTGGAGTCATCACATCTCAAAAGCAGGGTTTAATTGGTTGCTTTGAATTTAAGTAGGGATATGAACAGGTAGCTAATATAGCAGCAGTGGATTGGTGGTGATGCATAGCGGGCAGTACTATCTGAATATCCCTATATGAGTGTTGCAGGCATTGATAAGGACTGCAGCATCTGGTTAAAAACTGGCCAAAAATGTTTATTTCTTCTTGCCTTGCAGACAAGTACAAGTATTGGACATAACAAACGTCCTGACAATAGTGCTTTCCTAGATGTTTACCAGCAGTGGGGCTAAAAATATAAAGTTTGTCATGAGAGGAGCTAAAGGAAAGGGTTTATCCCTCTGGAGCATCTGCTGGCAAATTTCATGGCAAACTGCTTATTAGATTATGCATATTAGATTACATTATGTACAAAGTTGGCATTTTGACCTAAAGGGTGCCACTGGGAGGAAGCTCATGAGTGTTCAGAATCGACAGGATTCATTCTTTGGGAGCTGTATATGTGCAAAGTAAATGTCATGTCTTAACATTCCTTGTGTAACTAGAAAGTTTGGCTCACAGAAACAAGTGGCCATTTGCTATCATGGAGTTTTGTTTAATATTATGAGCCCATAAAACCAAATCTTTCCATATGGGCACACTTTGGATCTTTGACTCTGGTGGACCGTTTTTGTCAAATTATTGAATTCTTAGGTAGCTCTGTAATAAGTCGGATAATGTACAGCTAGCTTTACATTATCCCTTACTTAAGTGAAAGGGAAAGAAAAGACTCAAAGGTTTAGAACAACTCTGACAAATGTATCTTGGTTAAATTCACCCAACTCCAATGAACAGCAGGAAACAGACCTGACCGATACTGGAGATTTGAGGTTGATATGGTACCGTTATTTGGGAAAATTAAAAAAAATATTAATTTTCTCTCATACACATGTAACATGTACACAATATTTTGATTAAAAAAAACATTATTCTGTTGGCTCACAAGCCTTGTTAGAAATGCTATTGGCATATTATATGTATATATGTAATATACAGCATTTCTGGCTGTAGATGCTATGCTAACCACAGCTACAGCCAGGCATGGCGCCAGTCCTGAGCAGTCAGCTGAGAGCTTTGGCAACAGGCCGTCTTCACAGCAGACAAGTTGACATGTCGTATCAGGAAAAGCACAGGTGTAATTAATAACATTAGTAATGGCTGCATTCCATTTAAATGTAACAGTCCCAGATCTTTGGTACTGTGCAGGCTGGCTCGCTGTTGGCGTACTGGGACAGAGTCATAATTAATGTTATTAGTTCCACTTGTGCTTTTCCTGCCATGTCAAGTCAAATTTTCTGCTATGGAAAAGACCCACCACAAAACAACTGAATCCACTGGTTGGAGATGGTGAAATGGATAAATGTGATTATTAATGTTGGTAACTTTTATGTTTGTATTACTTTATATTTTACTTCATATGTTTTCAAAAACGGGTGTTGCTAGGAGGACTTATCAGGATCATCTTATGTTTGTTTTTACAATATGTATTAAACATATAGTAGGCTGAATACTGTTGGCATCACTGGGCAAAAAGTCCATAATAACCTTTCAGCATATTGTAATTCGTCTTATGAGAGATAGTTAGACTTCTCTACTGGCCTATGATTTTTTTCTGTCTCATGCACTGATGTCAGGATATAGTTATTGTTTTATGAAAATAACTTTTTTAAAATCATTTGCTCCATTTCTACTCTCTGCTGCTTTAATTGGCTCTAAACAATTAATAGGATTATGAAATATTCACTAATATGATTTGTAAATAACACAATTACTACTGAAGCCTGACGGCAAAAGCTTCTTTATTCCTCTCAAGGTGGCTTTTTAAATAGTTGAGTAACTGTATAAACATGACATTAAAAGAGCCCATAAGGGCTAATTTGTCGTGTTTTCCTCTGTGGAGCAGGGCTGAGAGATTTTGAATAAAAACATTTTTGCTGGCAGGATGGGTCAGACTCTCAGGAACAGGGTTGGCACATCTGCAGGAACAGGCAGTAATGGTCTGAAATCTTGAGGGAGTGGGCGACTGAATGAACTATCCCACGCAGACATTTAATTGAGGCGTTAAAGGGGCGGAAACACACTCCTGAGTGCAGTCATTTGCTATGTCTTGACCGAAGTGAGAAGAACACTTAACTGATGTTAATTCTCTAAAATCGTCACTGTTTAGGAGTCGTAACGGCCAATAATTTGGTGACACAGTTGGATTTCGTGATAAGCTGTGAAACAAAATTTTTTGAAGGGAAGTTGAATGTATATAATGATGCTGAGATTTCAGGTTTGTAAAGTAAATGTAAGTAATGGAGATCACTCCAGACAGCAGTCCTAAAAGCCTTTGCACACCAAGTATGTATGTTGTCATCTGAAATTGTTGCACGTTTAAAAATAAATACGACCTCAAGTTTTGTCAATCCCGTTTACACACGACTCCGAAACATTCGTCCATCATTAAAGTTTTCGGAACAGGTTTGACTTTGTGCATTTTTTTGCATCTGTCAAGAGATTTTTCAAAGAGGGTTGTTTGAGCACTCAGAACCACCGTCCGTGCGAACGTCATCATCCAAAATGGCATGATAAACATTTAATTCATCTCCCAGCACAAAGGACTTCATGATAAAGAAATGGTACAGAGATGCAGAAGATGGATTGTGGCAGGTGACTGCAGAACAGCTTGGAATCGGGGATGGCTGCAAAACAGCGGATTTACAAAAGATTAGACAGTAGTGATTGTGCTTCTTGCTAATGTCAGTCATTCAGTAGGCCTGTTTGCTCCCATGTAATTGATTAAGTTGTGTCTTGTATTGCGAACATTTTGCAGCATATAGAATAATAAAATGCATTGGACTCATTGTGCAGGGTTTGTGTGCGTAACAATTTTAACAAATGATTGATTAAAAAACATTTTAAGACATGCACCAAGGGACCACGAGTCAGAATCAAACTCGGGCTGCTGCCAAGTATTCGGTCTAAATGGGGCGTAAGCTCTATCAGGTGAGCTACAGGTTGCCCCAGTCTTAAAATTGTAATCCTTAAGGTTTCAGTCTGTAGCTTATTCTTTACATTTCTTAGAGTTATAAGTACTTAAGAGATCTTATTTCTCTAGTTTGCTTGATGGTTGATATTCTGATTGAGTGGGTGCTTGTGTTGATGGACAGAAGCTGGGTATCGTTCTGATTAGTTTTGCTGCCCGGTGCTCTGATCTGTGGAGGGGCCGGAATAGGAGAGCATTGAGCTTAGCAGCTGCTCTACTGAACTTTGTCTCAAGTGAACGTGAGCAACAGAAGCATGCTGGCAAGTTTTCAGAAAGCCACAGTCTGTTTCTCTTCACTGGCCTATCCTCTTTAATTTGCTCCCTTTGAAACCTTCATATTAAGGCTGTCACTCGTCGCATGATTGTCATTAGTTAATCACAATTTATAGTAAATTAATCAGAAAATGCCGATTTTTCAAGTATTTAGTACTCTTATCAACATGGGAGTGCACAAATGCTGCTTTATGCAAATGTATGTATATATTTATTATTAGAGATCAATTAACAACACAAAACAATGATAAATATTGTCCAGAAACCTTCACAGGTACTGTATTTAGCATAAAAATATGCTCAAATCATAACATGACAAACTGCAGCTCAACAGGCTACAACAGCTGTCAGTGTGCTGACTTGACTATGACTTGCCCCAAACTGCATGTGATTATCATAAAGTGGGCATGTCTGTAAAGGGGAGACTCGAGGGTACCCAGAGAACCCATTTTCATTCACATATCTTGAGGTCAGAGGTCAAGTTTTTCCTTGCCAAAATTTAGCATGAGTATTATGTAACCTCTTTGGTGACAAGCTAGTACGACACAGTTGGTGCCAGTGGAACGCAAGTTGGCATAATGTGTTAAAGAAATAAGTGGCGTTAAATCAAATTTGTGTTAAGATAACTTTGACAGCTCTACTTTCTATCCTTTTTTTTCTTATCCATTTGTTTCCAGATGTTGGTATTTCTCCTGTGTCTTCTCTTTTCTCCTGTCACTGCCTGCCCATCGCTCTCTTCATCCTCCTCTCTCCGTGTCCCCTGTCCCAAAGCATCTTCGTCTGTCATTGTCCTTCAGGTCTAACTTGTGTCCCCCCAGAGGAGCCACGGTCTGAGAATCTGGTAGCCAGACAAGACTGGTCTCTGCTGGGAAGCCCCCTGTTGTTCATTTGGCCCTCTACCCTCGAGGATGTAAACACAGGAGGGGACAGATCATATGTGATATCGTAGATGACATGGTGAAACGTAGCTTTGTTAAAACACTTGAGAAGACTTGCCTCCACCAGTCACTAAGAATTAGACAGCACTGACAAAAGAGGGTTGAAAGGGAGAAAGATGGACAGCAGGAAGGGAATAAATCCTTGACAATTTATGAGAACGCCAGTCTCTTTTTATTTCATGTGTGATTTACCCTCCCTCTTTAGGGAATTGACCCCTGCTTAAGGGATCAGAAATGGAAAGCTGTGACTTAAGCATGACCTGAGAAAGGAACCTTTCACCTGTCTTGAAAGGGGACAGGGTCAAAGTTGACAAGGGGCCGCAGCAGAAATTAGCTGTCTGCATGTTCTCACATGACAGTCCAGTGAGCAGAACAAAGGCGGGGCGCCTTTTGAGGTGAAACCCTACCTATGCACGCTGCCCTGCTGCCGTTTCCTCTTCCTGCGGGACCGACGCCGGCCTGCTAACATGGCTGCTCTGTAATTACTCTGACACGCAGCCTCTGACCATCACTGCCACGCTCCCTGTCGATCAAAGCGGCCCGTTCTTGGCGAGGCGTGCGTGTGGGTGTGAGAAATACAGGGTTTATAGCGATTTTAAAAATGCATGCTAGGCGATAAGACACACAAGTAAGGAAATACATCTCCTTGTTATAAATAGATAAAGAGGATCTTTCTTAGCTTTGTTCAGCCTCCCAGAGTCTAGTCATTACGTCCATTTCCACACGCCGGTCCAATAACACCAAGAAAGGGAGCTTCCTTCATTACACTGCAGCTAATTTCAATGCGGACATTTTACACACAGACACATTTAATTAAGGCAAACATTATGACTTCATTAATGTTACCTGTGATGTTTTGAGTTTTCTGCCGTCTTTTCAGGGTGGTGAAATACGGAGAGGAGACTTGGAACAGCAGTGGGAAGCCAGTGGGCAGGATGGCAGTGATGTATAGAGATTGCAGTGCATAATGTGATTTACTGCTGTCTCAGGGTCAGCCTCGGCCCTGCTGTTTTTATTCACACATACAGCAGCACACACACCCAAGCACACACCATTAAGGCCATTAGGAGTCTGACATTTAGGCTGTGCATGATGACACACAGGTGGTGGTTTGCTTTTCTATGCAGCCTCTGTGTTGCAACAAGTAGTCAGGGAGGACGGTTTTAAAGGAAAATTTTTACATTTTGGAGTCAGGTCTGTATGTTAAATATGAAGCTAACACATACAGCTACAGCTAGCCTGAATCTAGAGGCTGAAGAAAGCATCTCTGTTTGGTACAGATCCCTGCAAAAATTGCACCATAATCATTTTAAGAATATGTTTTGCAATGAAAATGAGAATAATAATGTAAAAATGGCCATTCCCTCTTATATCACAAATCATATCACAATTGCAGTATCTTCCATGTGCCAGGTCTACAGGAAAACTATGGTGGCTGATGCAAAAAAGCAAAAAATGTGAATGGCCTAGATCTAGAGCCAGTGTTTGGTTTGTCTATTCTGGGCTACTGTAGAAACATGGCAGCATGCTCCATGAAGAGAGGACCTGCTCTGTATGTAGATATAAACAGCTTATTCTAAGGTAATGAAAACACAGTGATTCTTACTCTCAGGAGATTGTACACTGAAGAACACTACTACTACAGTACTTAATATATCCCCCTGAATGCTACACACTGTTGCTTTAATATTACTAGTCATAACTACCTCATATTACAAGGCACCGTTACACTAGTGGACCACATGCTTGCCTGCATGTATACATTGTGGCAAAAAAAAAAAAAAAAAAAAATATATATATATATATATATATATATATATTTTTTTTTTTTTTTTTTGGGGGGCGGCAGTAGCTCAGTCTGTAGGGAGTTGGCTTGGGAATCGGAGGGTCACCAGTTCAAGTCCCGCCTCTTGGGCACTGCCGAGGTGCCCCTGAGCAAGGCACCAAACCCCCAACTGCTCGGGGCGCTTGTCAGGAGCAGCCCCATCACTCTGACATCTCTCCATTGTTGCATGTTTGTGCATGTGTGTGTTCGGGTCTGCAGGTACCGTGTATAAGTTAACAACAGAGTGAAAAAATTGAATTTCCCCTCGTGGGACAAATAAAGGATTATCTTCTTCTTCTTCTTCTTCTTCTTCTATATACTGTTATATATGTGTATATATATATATATATATATATATATATATATATATATATATATATATATATATATATATATATATATATATATATATATATATATATATATATATATATATATATATATATATATATATATATATATATATATATATATATATATATATATATATATATATATATATATATATATATATATATATATATATATATATATATATATATATATATATATATATATATATGTTTTTTTTTTTTTTTTTTATATATATATATATATATATATATATATATATATATATATATATATATATATATATATATATATATATACTGTGTATATGTATATACTACTCTATAGTACTGTAGTACCTCTAACTCAGTCGTGACCTCCTGATTGCTGGGGGTCATTAACCATACGTTCCAATACCCATTCTACCATACTATTTAGTGTGCCAGAAAAAACATTTAGTATGTCCTAATACACAGTATGTAAAATGCAGTATGGCAAAAATACCATACAGCAATACTACTACAATACCAGTCTGACACACAATCCTCTGCGCTGTGTATATATGAGCCAAAGAGGGTCAAAGTTCAAGGCGCAATGTTGTGACGAAGTAGTATGTCCCAAATGTATGCACACTACATGCAACAGTATGCATTTTGTAAGGGCAGCTGCAGTATGTACTAGAAGTAAAATGGATCATAGCCTTATTGTTACAGTGAAAGTAACAACCTTGCCATGTTGGAGGGCTCACCTAGAATAACACGGTAGTTTGTGGGTCAAGCAATCAAGCCACTTTTGATTTGAGATGTTTTGAGTTCAAATTTCATTACATGCCAAAAAATGATAATATGATAATGAATTGTATATATTCACATTCACTTGTACATGCTCATCTATAGCCCTTAATGCCTCTGGGATTTGAAGGACAAAACAAGGCAATCACATTTTTCCAACCAAAGGATTTGCTGCTCTGAAGTCGTCTCTTTCTCAGTGTTTAGAGGCAAATTGCATTTTTTTTATTTGTTTTGCCATTCCAATTACTGTCTTGGATGGATGATTTTCTGGGAAAACAAAACAACACACAACAGCTGGAAGCTCCCTCTGGTTTTAAAGGTGACTCTACACTTGTTTGTACCAGATATCGCTAAACCAGAAAATTGCATTCTTTAATAACTATGCAAGCAAAACAATATGTAGTTTTTTGTTTTTTTATTTAATATTATTATAGTTATATACACCATTATGCTGCATATTGATAGTCATCAAGTCTTTTCAGACGTTTCTCATTAGGTGGACTCTGATGTTTTATTTAAGTGTGTAGCTCCACTGGTAGAACATCATACTATCGATGCCAGTACTAGTCTAGGCAAGCATTTAATGGCTTGCACAGAGCTGCTGCAAATCTTCCTATGGGACCCATATAATGCAGAGGTGCTACAGGTGGAATCCCTCATGAATAATGGAGGCGCCAGTGTGTTATTCATTTGTTGTGCGGACACAGATACCGGAGCTGCATTATTGATGGGACCGAGACTGAGCTGGGAGGTGGCATTCTTTACCCTGATATTCATAAATCAATAACAAAGAATCCCTCAAGCTGTTTTTCACAATGCAACAGGCAGCCCATTACACATTTACAGCACTCTTGATCCTCGGACCACGGTGCACAATTTACTCGCGGTTGCTGGTCATTTGTGCATCACTGAGAAATGCTTTTGTTGCAGCAGGGGGGTCAGGAGGAAGAGTAGCTGAGGGAAATAAGCCGACCTGTAATGACCGACATTAGGCGTCTTTCCTTGTGTCTTTCTAGTCTTGTGGCTAGAAAGCAGAGGGGGAGAGGGCCTTTGTCCCCACTCGCTGCAGGAAATGAACTGAAAAACCCAGGCATTCTGGGAACAACCATGCGATCAGTGACGCCTCCTGGAACTAGCCAGCGAAACCCGGCCCTAATCCTGCTTTAATAGTAAACAACAGCTGGAGGACACCAGTGTGCTCTGATTAAGGAGGAAAAGAAATGACCTCAGTGTTAGTTCTTCTTACCAGTGCGCTGTACACCCTTTCAAATATACAGTAGTCTCCTACTTCTTCTTACATGTTCGTATAGTACAGTGGTTCTCTGTAGGGCACGTATGACCAGTAACAGTAATCACATTGGCTGTAGTTTTACCGAATGGATAGATATTTGACTGGAACAAAAAGAAAAACACGATGTTTGGGAGACGAACAAGACAACATGCTCATCTGAAGGGTAATCATATGATGAAGTATGGCGGCACCGAGTAGTTTGAAGCTTCGTTCATAAAGTTGACACTGTAATTATTATTAAACTTACAGAAACATTAGCCTACCTTCCACCTTCGCTTCCTTCCTCTCTCTCAAGCACACACAGAGTGAGCAACGTCGCTGCAATCGCCTCAGTCCGAATGACGAAATTTACTGAAAAAAAGATCCTTTTATTCCAAAATTCACTACATTTTTATCTAACGAAATATTCTATTCAGTCTATATTTTTTGTCATTCAGCCTTTCAAAACCAAGAGTTTCGCTGCAATTGAAAACATTTTTCTCTACCGTGCACACATGTAGAAACTGGGTGGTCTAGCAGCAATCCAACAGCACCATAAAGTACCTATATATAAATATTAATAATTATGAAAGTGGTGAGAAATGAGGAGCGTGCATTTTATATCTGAAAACTCTGGCAGCTGACAGTTTGAGACCCAATTAAATTAATGTACAGATTAATTTCATCCTAGGACTACCGACTGAATACACTACAACAAACAACTAAAACCAACTTTTCTCAAAACATTATTAGAAACATAATTAATGTCATCTGAAGAAAAACAGCTGATTAGTATTATTTTAGGGGCTGTGTATTTTAGTGCTGCTCCAAAGAGGGGGAACGACTGGTGTAGTGGAAAAAGATAAGAATAGATGGTGAGATAATTCTGCTCTCCGGATGATTGAATTGTGTAAAAATACAAAAAAAAAAATCTATATTCTTTTATCTACAGTGTCTTACTGCACAGTAGGGAATGAACCATGTCTACTGTAACTGTAATCATATGGACAATCTCAGTATAGCATCACATTCCAGTGTCCCCATTACTTTTTCTGCTGTTACACTCTGAACACAGCTATTTGTAATAGGACAAGCACAAAAAATGAGTCTCTATGGCACACCGAGGCTACATGGAGGCATTTACTCCACACACACACACATATGCATTAACACATGCTGGAGAGAGAGAGCCCGGGGTGTTTGGTTTCTTTCCTTTTGCGTAATGTTTTTTCAGGCATACTGGAGTCTTCGCGGTCTGTCTTTGTTGAACAGGGTTTAAAATAGATGGCAGGGGTATTTGGAGGCGGCTTAGTTGCAACTGCAACACACGTGATTGAATTAGAGCGCTGTCAGTTGGGTCCATTATAGAGATCCCTTGGATATTTTCCATCAGCGAGTCGATCGAGGGAGAGTCTCCTCCTGTTACGCTACTTTTCTTGGAGTGTTTAGCTACGCTGTGCTGATCGATCGGCACAGGCTACCTCACAGTTTAGTTAAGTTTGCTATTTGAAACAAAAGTCACCAGTAATGGGTTTGATGAAAAGCAAGTGGAGACCACGGTTTATTGTATATGTAATGTATAGAATGCCCCACAGGACAACGCAGGTCACGCTGTGTGAAAAGCTAAACGGACTAAATTTTGACTGACGGCACATTAAAGAGATCGACAACCGAAAGACCGGAAGAATGAATGATGCACCATTTGAAGCATGCGGTGGGGTCTATATTGGCTCAAGAGATGGAACACACATTGGCCCCTCACCGCGGTGCGCTCTACTTTGATGGCATTATAAAGCCCGATACGAATTGTGACATTCTTAAGTTACCCCAGCGCAGCTCTGTCCTTGTCATTGAGAGTTCCTTGAGACTTGGCTGCTGCCGGTGACATTAGACCAATGTAGGAGAATATATGTCTTGTAAAGCCCGGGCCGTGGGGATTGAGTGTGTACCAAGGTTGCACTTGGACTATTTTCACCCTCCACTGAGCTAAAAATAACGTGATGGTATTTTGGTATTTTGCCACCTGCATTATTAGAACGGCCTTCCTTTGCCCACCGCAGCACCTTTTGATATTAAAATAAAAGATTAAATAGGTGTAACCTTGACCATTTTGAACGTGTCAAAAATATATGGATTAAAATTTGTGTTTGATTTGAAAGTATGTAATTAGCCTGGTTTATTTTTCACACAATCTTTTCTCTCGGTGTTCCTGATTTTTTTGTCTGTACTTCAGTCAGTGTCCAACTATTTATGTCTCTTTTGCGCCTGGAGCTGCTTTGTGCTGCCGTTCTTCCCTGCTAATTTCTTGAACGGCAAAAATGGATCATTTTCTGTTGATGATCAGCCTGCAAACTCTGACATTGGTTCTAATTAACATTGATTTATTAGGGGTGTAAGAAAATAAGGATACATTAGTATCACAAAATTATGTGTTGTGACACTGTATAGTTTCTCCAAAACGTATTGATTTTTAATAAACCTCTTAAAACTGACTGCTATTCTGACTTTCAGAGGTGGTAGCAGGGTCAGTTTTAAAGCTAGAGCGAAGGTAGTGCCATCATATGAAACTAGAAAATCGAATCCATTGGTACCAATCATATCATACCTGCATGTTGCGAATAGAGTTGAGTAACGAGCCACATTTACAGTAAACTGTGGCGAGGAAAAATGGGAATGGCTGTTTTCACAGGGGTCCCTTGACGTCTCACCCTAATGTATGTGAATGAAAATGGGATCTATGGATACCCACGTCTCTCCCCTTTACAGAGATACCTACTTTATGCTAATTCCATGCAGTTTTGGGCAATTTTTCAAGCAGTTTTTTGCATTTAGTAATTTACATAAATGTGTTATTTTAGGGCTGACGGTGGTGTGTGGTTGCGCTGTCGCCACAGCAGAGGGGCAGGTTGTCCGCTGCGGCTTGTGTGGAGTTTGCTGTCCCGGGCGTGGGTTTTCTCCGGGTACCCGGCCCTCCCACCATCCAAAGACAGCTGTTTAGGTTAATTGATTCTCTAAATTGCCGAGGTGTGGATGTGAGCGTGAATGGTTGTGTATATGTGTCTGTTTCTTGTGCCCGCGGGACTGGCGACCGTCCAGGGTGTACCCTGCCTTCGCCCAATGCCAGCTGGGATCGGCTCCAGCCTCCCCGCGACCCCTAACGGGATAAGCGGTTGACGATGGATGGATGGATGGTGTTATTTTCACCAATTCTAAAATGGTGTATTTGATTATTTCTGCATACTGGGATCTCTAAACAGTCTTAGAATCACATAAATTGACTGTAGACGGATAGTTGCCATTACACAGTGACTTTTTTAATCAGATTTTGCACATATAGTGTGTTTTCATACTATGACAGTTTCCCTAAAATAAGATTTGAAAAAAATCACAATATATATTGCCTTGCTTACAGAATCGGAATATATTGATCATTACCCCTGTTTTATATGTATAGTATTGCCAGATCCTTACTAATATCCAGTCCCAGACACTCTTCAAAATCCAAATGTGATCTTATTTCAAAATCCAAATGTGATCCAAATGTGATCTTATTTCACATTTCTTCACATTTAAGGAAATTGAGAGAGACGTTTTTATTTGCAAGTGTTCACTTTCTATTATTGAAACAGCAGAACAAAACAGCAGTTAATATAGTGGGTCAGAAAGGCAGCACAAAGGATCAGGTGTTACAGTAGCTATGCATGGGCTGATGCAGAGGCATATGACTTTAAATGTCACATTGTCAAGTGGCCTTTTACACAGTAAGTGTTCATTCATTTTCCATATCTGCCTGTAGGAGATGGAGATGGAGATGGGTTATTGGGTGGGAGGTGGTGAGACACTGTGGTCAAGCTAACCACACAACAATCATACAACACGTGTACACTATAATTTAATGATATCCATTGAGACTGAATATAAGAAGTGGAAGTAGGCACCGTGACGTCTCCTATTGGTTTGTCGACTACTGTTTTGAAGCCATGAGTTGGCCGTCGCGATATTGGCTTTCGGCTGACGCCATCTTGGTTTTTTGCAACCATAAGTAACACCGGAGGTGGAGTACAAAATATAACAGTTAACTTTCATGAAATGAAAACGCACTGTGAAAGGGTTAAAGTTGTAAGACAAAAAAACCCAGCAACACTGTGGTAGCGACCTGTCAATCACAAGGTAGCCACACCCTAAAGCATTCCCTGCTTTATGGTCTATTTGATTATAAATGGGACTATAATTGACTAAGTGACCATCATGCTGAATTGAAGAAGACTTGAAACTTGCAATTGAGACCATAAAGGTAACAAATCAAGTGAGAAGTAGGGTCATTTTCTCCTCAAACATCTTTTTGCAACCAGAGGAGTCACCCCCTGCTGGCTCTTAGAAAGAATACAAGTTTAAGGCACTTGAGCATTGGCTTCACTTTTCAGTCCCGGGGGTTGCCCACTGGTAATAACAAGATTAAAGCTATTTTCTGCCTACTGCAGCTGTCATGTCAACTCCTTAACCAGATTATTTTAAGGTTGAAATTTGAGCAAATATATAATCTGATCAACAGACCTACAGGGCATTACTTATCAGTCTTTTGCAGTGCTGTGCTTTGATTCTGTGCATGCACCACAGCATGAGTGTGTACAAACAGCAGCACAGCCAGCGATGGATAAAACAATTTATATTCTGAGGCAACGACAAAACGGCTTTCGTGTTACAACTCAACGGGAAGTAACAGAACTTGTGTTAAGGTGGTCAGCAGGGTCCTTTTACCTTCATTATGTTCTGCTGTGCTGCTAAAAAGAGGTTTCTGAAAGCTCAGAATAGATTCAACTGGCTTGAAGTTGAGCATTTTCTACCCTTAATTTACACGTTCTTATTTAATATAATCAAGATCTACAGTACATCCTCTACATATTTTAAACTTGTAATTACTCTACATAATGATGTATTGACTCTGTCCACAAGCGTCTTACATTACACCTCCTCTCAGCCTGCCTCTGTGTCTCCCTGTTGCTCTGCTTCTGTCCCTCTCTCTACCCCCTCCTCCTCCGAACCTCCCCCTCCCACACACTCTGTCTCACACACCTACTGTCTGCCCGCCAGGTCTCTGTTGCTAAGCGACGAGCTATGGACTGCTCTTATGAGAGCGACGTTTGTCCGTCATGATCTCATCCCTGCCTGTGCCACATGCATACAGCCTCGTAACAGAGTGGTGGCGTATTTCTACAGCGAGAGATGAGTGCCGTCGGTGCATTTAAATTACACACATTTGTATTTTTGTTGCTTGTATTGAAGCCGTTAATAAAACTACTTGAACTTTGAATTTTCATTGATTAAATCTGCTGTCTTAATTTTGAAATTGGGTGCAGTGGCTTGCGACTTATTGAACCAAACGTAAAATCATGTTGCAGTTGGAGCCAGTGTCTAGAGATTGAAATTGTGCTTCACAAATTTACTAAATTTATTTATCCAAGATTCAGGATTTTTCCCCTAGTATCAGTGGTTCGTTATATATATTTATGGGATTAAATTGCATATTTGCTGGTGCTAACCTTTTTCCATTATTTGGTCATAATATAACCAGTTTGAATAAAACATTTACCGAACACAGTAGAAAAATGGAGATTTATTCTTATGATGAGATATTCCTAAATTAATTGGCAGTTTAAAAAGTACCTATTTTAGAAAAATATGAAGAACTATTTTAAATACATGGATTTAATAGACATAAATAAACCAAAAATAATTGCAAAATAGTAAATGTTGTACTTGGAGGGTGTCAGCTCATTATCCATAGAAGCTGTAATAATAATATCAACATTTCCACAGTATGCTGTAATCTGAAGCTGCTGCTGAACATGCTTCACCCACTCCTGTGCCACCCCCCCACCCCCCACCTCCCATCCCTGACTCCTTCTCATGTTACCAAGCTGCAAATTTCCCTATTGCCTCATCCCTTTTGATTAGTCCCTTGAGCTCTTACAGCTTTTATTTTGACAAATGAGCCTGGTGCTGAGCGCTAAAAAGCACTTACAACGGTATTGATTAACAGTGGCTATTAGCTGGTGAAGACGAAAGGAAGACGTTCTTACAGTAAACCTTCGCTGGCCATCCGGTGGAGCAGCCTGTTAAATATATGCACTAAGGCTGAGGATTAGTGATGTGGATTTCCTCACCGCCGCATTTGAGGGGAAGCTCATGAGCTGGAGGTTACTCCACTTCAACGGGCATAATGCATCTAGATGAGTGGATTACTGAGTCTCTCTCTCAGCTATACAGTCCAGATGAAGCGGAAATGTAAAATGTCTTCATTATGATGTAACATGCATTGTGTAATTCACATAAAACCCTTGCATAGATGTTCACTTGACAGAAAAGTGGGAACACTATAGTCAGCTCTTTTTAAGGACGTCAAGCCTGGTAATTAATGACCGCCCTTCCTTGTCCACGCACATCAAAACAGCTGAGCAGTACTGTACATCATTGTAGTTGTCATCTGCAAGGACAGCAAGTGATCATCTTCAAATGAAGAGCTCTGAAGAGGTCTAGCTGCTTCATGATTAATCACTCACTCTCACATGTGCACATCCTCCCGTGTTGCCTCCATTGTTGCTTCAGCATCATTTCATAACGTGAATCCCCCCTCTCATGCAGATGTGGCTCTCATTCTGTGTGTCACCCCCGCTGACTTGTCCTTGGGTTGGTACAGTGATCAAGTGCACACCACTGTGTGGACAGTAGAGGAGAGCTGATTCAGTCTTCACATCATCCCATGTGAAAGCTGCTGTTGCCAGAACTCTCTCTCCCACTAACGCATCCTGACACGCACTTTTTTTGTTTTTGTGCTGAATTTTCACTGTTTATTTGAGCTCAGCTTGTACCAAAGCCTGCGAGGGTCAAATTGCAGACTCCGGGGAGGAGGTTTTCTCCCCTCCCCTATCTGCACAAACCACCATCGCAGGGAATGCCTCCCTTGACCTCCTGCGAAAGGCAATCCCGCAATGCTTCCTGTCAGCCCCTCAAATCCCAAACCTGTTCCGAACACAGCAACAATGCTGCTAAAAGCAACGGGCGGATCACAGCGGCAACCGGAGCCGACGCTTGTGCATAAACAAACATGGTGCCACTTGGATACGGAGTGCTTCCTCTGAGCTGAGTGCCTTGTCTGTGGGTGTTTCATTCTACAGTAAAAAATCCTTTGATGTGGTAAAGTTGAGCAGAGAGGATGCCTCAGTCCTCCCCGGCGGCCCACTTTACACTTGACATCACATGGGGGCTTAATGCTTCTGCAATACGGTCCAGTGTTCCTCCGAAGGCAATGACCTTTCTTATAAACGCACAGATCGGTTTGCTGCACTGCCATCTTGCATAATTACACAGATTCTCTGTAGGCTTCAGTATACACACTTGCTGCAATGTTTCATCCCGACTTGGGCCCCTCTTCTTAATGGATCTTGTTAGCGGAGGTCAAAATCCCCTTTGATGGGGTCACAGTAAAGAAACACAACCTTCCCTGTGGAACACATTGGGGCCTTGGTATGGGCTGATAGGAGAATACGAGCCAGAACAATCCCCCATGCGTGTCCTCTGCCTATTTCCTCTTCCCTAACTCCAGGGTTAAAACATGCAAATTCTGTATGAAGCAAGCTGATTTATTTCCCCCAGTGGGAGGCGTGAGATCTAAATTTAAACTGATTAAATGAGCCTGGAGTTAGAAAATCATTTGCACTTCAATTTGTTAGCCTCTGAGCTGTTCTCAAATCAAGGGCAAGTCTCTGAAACATTAGGCTCAGATGACTGCCTTTTTTATTTCCCAAATAACATTGTTGACCCCTGTATTGAGTTATGCAGTTCGAGGAGCTAATCAACACATCCTCAGAAGTTGGAAGAATTCAAATCCAGCTTTGTTTAACCCTCCTGATTAGCCATTTTTTGCTGTTTTTTTTTTTTAACAATTACCAAACAATTAACCACAGGAACAGCTGATTCAAATAAGTCAAAGGTAATGCGATAACACGTTGACGCAAATTCCTTTTAACACCAGTAAATTCTTTAGTGCATGAGCGTTTTAAAGCTAGAGCGAAGCTACTGGTATCATATGAAACTAGAAAACTTAAGGAATCCAGCCAACCATGTCATAGAAGTGTGTCGCCAAGGAGGCTAAATAACGCTCCAAACCTACACTAAATTTCAGCGAGTAAAAACTGTCATGGCCATTTTCAAAGGTGTCCCTTGACCTCTGACCTCAAGGTATGTGAATGTAAATGGGTTCTCTGGGTACCCACGAGTCTCCCCTTTACAGACATGATCACTTTATGATAATCACATGCAGTTCATAGTCAAGTCAGCACACTGACACACTGACAGCTGTTGTTGCCTGTTGAGCTGCAGTTTGTCATGTTATGATTTGAGCATATTTTTTATGCTAAATGCAGTACCTGTGAAGGTTTCTGGACAATATTTGTTGTTGTTTTGTGTTGTTAATTGATTTCCAATAATGAATATATACATATATTTGATTAAAACAGCATATTTGTTCACTCCCATGTTAAGAAGTGTATTAAATACTCGACAAATCTCCCTTTAAGGTGCATTTTGAACAGATGAAAAATATGTGATTAACTGCGATTAATCATGGACAATTGTGAATAATCACAGTTTAAATATTTTAATCGATTGACAGCCCTAATTACAGTTTAAACATGTTCTTCTTTTGCTATTGTTCCACATCAAACGTGGCTTAAGCTTGTCTCAGTATATTCATGTAGTACTGTGCACCGGCAAGAGTTTTGAGAGTATTATTGCATCAGGAGAAGATAAAGGTAATGAGACCTGTCTCTCAAGCGGAGAGAGAGCGTAATCTCTTTGGTCTCTTCTGGCTTCTCTTAAGCTGGTGGAGTGGCGTGGAGTGGAAAAGAGAAGAGAGAGTGGGAAGAAATGGAGAGGAACAGGAGAGAAGGCAAAGGAAGAGAAATAACAATGGAAAATGGGGAGATGGAGGGATGTGTGGTTATACCAGTTTACCTCAATCTGTATCAAGGGGTTAATTCATGGTCAGCCAGCTGTGACTGTGGATAATAGTGGTTTGATTGGATGATGGGTAGGGAGGAGAAGCCAAATCCAAAGGGATCATAAAGAGAGGTTAACCATTATGAGAGCTCTGAAGGCAGCGGTGGAAGATTAAGGCTCCTTACCTGTTAGTGGTCAGAATGCATCACACAGGAAGATAGTAATCCACACTTGTTTTAACATTTGCAATTTGAAAGATTTTATGTCTTTGTAAATCAAAGCTTATCAAAACCATTATTTGAACAAAGGATGAGCTGCTACATCTGCTACCTTGGCGTGTTGAAAGCCTGTGCTCATTCTTAGTCATTCATATCTTATGCATGGACTGCAGTGCTCATGCAACATCTCCCACTCATCTGTTGTTCTGTGGTTACACATTTTCTGGAGGGACTGATTCATTAAATAACAAGAGTTGTTTTTCTGGTCCAATCCAAACGCACAAATGGCCGGTAATGCATAACAGCATTTCTGTAGAGCTCCAAAGCAAATGTTCAAATGCATAACCCATAACACAGAACATAAACTCTTTCTCCCATGAGAGTAATTGATTCAACCGATTAGAATAAATTAAGAATCCACTCTGTTTGATTATGACTACATAATCCTTTTTTTTGCACTGTTGGGTACATGTGGGTAGTATGTGTATAGGTTGCACTGTGTATTTCCGATGGGAACATGGATGGAAATATTTTAGGAAAACTTTTCAGTAATACTCCCATTTACATCACAAATAATCTACAAATTTAGTGAATCTCTCTGAGATACTGGGTTTAGGGGTCCTCCCTTAAAACTATGCAATTTCACATCATTTTGGTCGGACCATCATTATTTGTATGTTGTTCAATAATGGCAAAAAGTTCAGATGAACAGTTACAAAGAGGACGTGAACATTGTAATTACAGCCCTCATTCTCACCCCCTCTCCCCCGTGTCGCGCACCAGCTTGTCCAGATGCTCGCCACATAACCGTATGAGCGGCTTATGAGGCGCGGCATGAAAACACCGGTGCTGCACCGTATGATTATGAATCACCCAGAGATCCTGATTAAGGAGAGGGCAGAAGAGTACCGGCTTATGAGAAGTGACGGTGCACAAGAAAAACTCCCGGTACGCCAAGGAGTAAAACGTAGAAATGCACCGGTGGATACCGGCCCACTTGGAGCTCTGTACATACATATATGAATACATAGTAACAAAACATATTTGTCATGGAAATCATTTGGCCTGATTTGTTTGTTTTTATATAGTATTTTTCACACAGTATTTTGAGCATCTGTACCTGTCCACCTGCACCTACAGATTTGCTGTTAAAGATGTGTCTGCCAGTCAAGTCCGGATGTTGCTCTTTATAGAGTTGGGTCATTGATCAGTGGTGTTAGACAGCAGGGAACCAATTAGGGCTATAGCTACCATCTCGTTTGTTTTCAACTCCTGGAAAACACCGAAACAGCGGCCCGCTCTGCAGAAGGTAATGGGCTCCCGATTTCATCTGTCTGTTGTACGGTGAGTCGCTTATTGACAGAGAGCTCTCCGTCTGTCTGTGTTTAGGAGGAAAGCTCATTAAAGCGTTCTGAGGGCAGTAGGGGATCAGGGCTAAGACAGGTGCCTGCTTGATAAGACTCTTGTTTTAGCTGCTGCTGTTGTTGCTCTGTGTGCTGCTGCTACTCTTTAAATACCCGGCGGAAGAAACAAGACCATGGAGGAGAGCCGCACACTTTCAGTTCATTAACAGGGTCCACAAAACCGTTATTTATAAAACTCCAAAAGACAATACGATTGAATATGGAAATACTTTTGTTGGTTGGTTCTTGCATTATATAAACTTCCAATACCAAGAATCATATAGGATATGTAACGTACAAGATCGCCTCAGATGATTAGCACTTAAATTGAAACTCTATCCCTCTTTTAACTCACTTTTTTTTACAAGTAATATGCCAAATAGCACATCTGCCAACATAATGAAGAACATGAGTATGTATTTTATCATAATATCTCGCTTCTTGTATGCTTTGATGTAATGAAGTATAGGAAATATTGGATGCAGTAAGTGATAAGAAGGCTTTCAGAAGGATTACAAAGTGTGGATTAAATGCTAATAAATGTTTTGCAGCCCTCGTGAAAAAGCTATGAAGCCTCTTATTGGCTGATTATGTTCTTGAGGGCATTGATGTAGTCCTTCATTTCCAAAATTTAGGACTACAAATCTGCAGAAGGTCTCAGTTACTGTATATTCTGACACATAAATAAAAGTATAATCGCGCTCTTAAAGTGCATTCCTTCAAGTCAGTCTGTCAGTTGTAACGTAATTCACGTGTGGTAGAATGGCCAGGTTTGTCTTTTATAGAACATTTAAATTGACTTAAGCAAATTTTAGTACGCTTTTCAAGGGTTTCTGAAAAATGGCAAAAGTGCTATCAAAGACTAGTGAAGGTCAAGCGTCGATAGTCAGTAGCAGTTATCCTCCAAGTAACGGTTGCAGTGTGCCCTCAAAATGAGTTGCATCTAGAAGGCATTTCACAATTTGGGAAACATTGACCTAGCATATGTAAGGTTAGGCATTGATCTCAAATAGTTAAGGTTACGCATTGACCTTGAATAGTAAAGGTTACGCATTGACCTTGAGTAGTTAAGGTTAGGACTGTTTATTGGGCAGCAAGTCTCTTGAGCATTTTTGCACATTTTCTCAATTTGTGACCCTCAAAAGGCAGGGGAAAAGCTAGTTAGCTACCTTACTAGCAAATAAGCAAACATGAGTACAACAAAAATACTTAAAAAAATTGCCTTTTTAAGTGTTTTTTGATGAGGGAAACATTTGTTAGTACTCAGCTGAATGTAAATATTGGATGTATGCAAACTCCACAAGGCACCATTTAACCTTTTACTTATTTCAGTCCTCTAGCCAGCATAATGTCAATATATTGAGACAAGAACCAGTGTGGTTAAAACATGTTTTTATATTATAAAAATGACCTCAGTTTTTCGGCTGTGTGGTGTCGTGTGCAGCTGAGAGCGCCCTGCTGCTGATGGAGCTCTGTTAGTGGAGATATGAGTTTTGCCACAGGCTCCACGGTTAGGAGGTCCAGACAGGCCGCGAGCTCGGAGGCACACTATTACCTCCTGATTCATAGGTGTGGTAAGCGATGCCGACACAAACCGAGCCCCAGCTGAAAAAGAAATCAATCATTGTCCTTAACACACACACGTATACTGTGTATATATACAGACACACACAAATTGTCCGTTGTAGTTGTATGGATGAAAGTCTTGTTTGTTCGAGCAATAATAGAAAATAGAGTCAACCTTCAGGGTACAGCTGGACAGATGGTGGTTGGTGGTTCTAAGCAGCAATAACATCACAAGGACAACAATGTCATTTCGAGGAATGTCTAAGTAATGTTTAGTGCCAGCATGACAGACAATTACTCCAAAGAGTTATCAGTGTACAGCGGACTGTAAGGCAGAAGGCTGTTTTTTCTCTCATGTGTAGAATATTTGATGTATATTTCTTGTGATATCTGAATGCTGTGGGCCCTATTTAGCCATTTTTAATGGTGCTTGTCTTGAATACTGCACATGTATATTCATCCGGTAACAACGTTTCCCATGTACACGGGGCAGTTGACAAAATGGTGGAAATTAGCCTCAGGCGATTGTGCTGCTGATGTCATTCAAGCATGTGTTTTTTTTTTTTTTTTTTTTTTTTCATTCCACCTACTTTCTAATAGGATACAATGGTATGTTACCCCCTCTGGAAAAATACTGTAGGTTATAGTTTGGGTCAGTACTAGGGCTGTCAAAGTTAACGTGGTGAGAACACGTTACAGCCCTAAATAATGCTCCAAACCTAATTTTGGTGAGGAAAAACTGACACGGCTAATTTCAGAGGGGTCCCTTGACCCCTGACCTCAAGCTGTGTGAATGAAAATGGGTTCTAAGGGTACCCACGAATCTCCTCTTTACAGACATGCCCACTTTATGATAATCACATGCAGTTTGGGGCAAGTCATAGTCAAGTCAGCACACTGACACACTGATTGCTGTTGTTGACTGTTGGGCTTCAGTATGCCATGTTATGATTTGAGCATATTTGTTATGCTAAATGCAGTACCTGTGAGGGTTTCTGGAAAATATTTGTTCATTGATTTCCAATAATAAATATATACATACATTTGCATAAAGCAGCATATTTGCCCACTTCTATGTTGATAAGCTTATTAAATACTTGACAAATCTCCCTTTAAGGTACATTTTGAAGAGAATAATTATGTCTCATCTCTCATACATTTATACAAAGAATCAAAGACTTTCAGCAGGTAATGCATGTAAACTGTGATTTCCGTCCTTGGTGCAATAACAGCCGCTTCTCTTTTCTTCCCGTGTCAGCAATCCCGTTGAAGGGCATTCGTCTGGTTTATGAAATGGACCACTTTGAAGCGTTTCAAGTCAGACCTCATTTGCATAGAAAACAAGAATGTGAGCCTGCATGTGTCACCATAGTAACAAGCCATCTCTAGATTGGAAAAAAAGATATGAATTACACCTGTCAAGAATTAAACAGCCAATTATTGCATATGGACACGAGGGGAATGTGATTTGTGTGTGTGTGGTATGTAATTACTTCACATGAATGGTGTTTTTTTTCCCCCTTCACAGTTATACTCCTCCGTCTACATTAAAGTAATTACGTTGTCTCTTATTTGTTTTCATTGTCTTTTGTGTCGGAGGCATAAATCTTTTTAATGTCTGGTGTCTGCGGTGAATACAGGGGAAATTATCCGTACTCGCACTCAAATACAGTAGAAGCAAAGGGAGGCGATGCGCTTTTTGTCAGAGGTGGAGAGCTTTGATTGACAGCTGCTCACCTTGTTTAGAGTGAGTTATAAGGCTTCACACATGGCAGCAAAGGTGATTGCTGGATACAGATTCCTATTACGTGGTATCAGCCATCTCCCTGGGTTTCTAAGAGTAATGGATAGTCTGAAGAAAATTATGATATTGATTTTTGAGGTCTGAAACTGCTGCGGTGCCATTTATTGCTCAGCCACATAGTAAACTAAGTGAAAAAGGCGGTTAGTGTTACTTTGTTTGTTCTCCCGACTGTTAAAGCTCCTACAGCGTTCAGCTGCCAAACAACTACATCTACAGGGAATGGAGATACAGCCGTGCATTAGCTCATTTTCTACGCTCTTTAGTCAGGCTTTTAAAACACCGGAAACGTTCTGATGAAAAACATGCATCCATTCAGGTTCTTTATTATATAACCTACATCTTTAGTATGCCCTCTTTTAATCCACTGAGGTTTATTACATTAATGTCAGCAGATAATAGATGGCCAAAGACGTTACGGATGACAAGCGCAGCAGACCTTTCAATCCCCCACAATTCACTTCGTCGTCTATTTTTATCCTGGACCACTGGGGCTTGAAATGTTGTATCAATGGAAGAGGTGCAGTACAGCATTATGAATCAACAGCATGGTACATTCATTTTTTTTTTTTATCTTTCATTTTCCCTCCAGTCGTCAGGAAGTAACACTAATGCAGACATGTCTTTATTTGGTCCTCTTTTGTTTGAGCGGAGGGACATGAAAGAATGTACGTCTTTATATAGACGGCATGTGCTGCCAGGCTTACATTATGCTTTTTCATATCTTATTGTTTCTCTCCGCTGGCCGAGGAGACGTCACAGTTGGGACAAAAAGCTTACTTGGAGCGCGGCCATTTTGAGGAATGAGTTCCCTGTCCGACTGTGCAGATGGGCGTGCTGTCCAGCGGTGATGCAGAGAGATGTACACGGTTTGGCTTGTCCTTCTGTTTGCCGACATCGTTGATGTCATCTGTTTAGTTCAGTGTCCACAAATCGTCTAATCCGACTCTGGCCTGCAGTGCTCAATGAGCTTGGCTCAGAGGGGCAGCACAGGGCTAATAGTGACTCTGGAGATGGCAAACTTTTCAGTCACACTGATAGCTTTGGTGTCCTTGATGAGAACAATAATCACGACATTGGAGGCTGGTCCGTAGAGGCAGAGGAGGTTGATCTTCCTCTGTTTTTGAGAGGCAAGAGGGAGATCAAAATATAAAAAAAGAGTAATTGGCTGAAATAAACTTACATCTTAAAAATAATAATAGAGCCACACCTGTCCTATTTAAAAGAGATGTTGGTATGCCATCATGGCATATTGGAATTGATTTGTAAATGATATATAGACTATCTCATAAATACCTTATAGTGAATGAGGTTAAGGAAGTGTCCTTTCATTCATAAATATTACCCTGCCAATCACTACTTAGAGGAAGATATAAAGACATTTGTCAACGATCATATGTTTAAAGACTTTATTACAGGAAAACGTGGTGTTTGCGTTCTTCAAAAACCCAAAAAGAAGACAAAATGTTCTTTTAATACATTTTGTTTGCAAATATTTTATTTCTAATCATAACAATAACTTAACAATAAATACCTTATTTACTGTAGTTGTTTTCTAGAAGGATGCTGAGCAATATGTGGAATCACTTTCTACTTCAACTGCGAAAAAGGCTATTAAGACATTTAATATGTTTTAATATTTTTGTGTAGTGCGATATACCCCTGGCTCTTTTTTACTTTTCTATTTGGCTACCATCCCCTGTATACTGAATCTGAATTAAGTTCTTGTGTTTCATAATTAAAGAAAGTAGAGATAAGTAGCGACTTGTGTAAAATAACATGACGTCGTGAGTTCATGTCCTCCTGTCCTCCCCAATTTTTTTTGATAGCGGTGATGTGTATGAGTGCCGTCCTGAGCAGATTGCATGTAATCCCTAAATCAAACACATGGCAGCCCAGGTAAGCCCTTAACCTCACCATCATCCCATCATCTCAAATCTGAATACTCTATTTTTGCACTTTGATCTCTGGGTTTTGCTGTAATGTATCATATATTGTTGCAGAGATACACTACTCATATCACATGTCACTTCCTGTGACCTGATGGTAATTAGCCTGCACCATTTGCCCCCCTTTAGTTCTATATGGCTCAGCAGGCATGACCTATTCGCAGAAATAACATCCTTTCTCCACATGGCCTTGTCAGATTCAGCCTTGCACCTGTGTACGTGTGCATGCGCATTAGTATGTGAAGCGGCTCCTTGTTCTTCCTCCCTCTTCCCTCCTTGCCGTGACCCAGTGTAGGCCTGTAACCCAGGGACACTGGGTAACTGTACCGGCATTAAAATAGCAAACGGGGAACGGAGCATGTTATGAGATTCACTAGTTTCGCGTCTCCCAGGGTGAGGCTATAAATAGCCTCACGCACTGGAATAGAGTTTTCCCTGCGATGCGGACGAAAGCCAGAGGAACAGCTGCGCTTAAGCCAAGTCCTGTTAGATCAGCGGAGTCACATGGGCATGCTCCTGTCTCTCTCTCTTGTCTTTCCCCTCTTGTCTCGCTCTCTGTCTCTCCGGTCCCTCAAAACTCTCACTTCCCATTTCTCTTGCTCCCGATCTGTCCCGCTGTCCTTCTTTCCCCCATTTGTTTTTCTATCTTTGTCTCTCTGTCACTGTCTTTGCCTTCCTTGCTTTATCATTATATCTTCTTTGCTTCTTTGTTTGAGTAGGTGTCCTTCCTTGTCTCCTACAGCCTATGTCTGTCTGTCCCTGTCGCTGTCAGTCTCTCTGTCTCATTATTACCTGGCCTCCCCTGTGTACTCTGTTAATTGGTACAATCCTAATATTAACAGTGCTCATCTGTGGTATAAAAAGGTTCACTGAAGTAGGAGGTTGGTTGACATACATTTTTTTTAATAGAATATTTAGCACATTTTACATTAACACATTAATGACTCCATAAAGTGTCTGTAATATGCGAAATGCTCTATGCACTGTAGAAGAGTGTTGTATAGCATTTCTTATATCATATTTGTATTTTTATTTATTTAGAAGTAAATGAATTCCTGGATTCTGTCAGCACTAATTTATCTGTTTATGGATAAATATGAATACACTTATGTAACAATAATCAAAAATGGGTCAAATCATCAGGACCTGAGATATCATTAATGTTTGTCATGGTCAGTCAAAAGAAAAGTTCAAAAATGGGACATTAGTAGATCAAACAAGAACCAGTTCAAGTACAGTAAATTCAAACTATAATCTGCATCTTAAAGTTTTAATACTGTAGGATGCTGAGGTTACTGGTACTACAGTAAACAGTGTATCTGCTCAGAAAAAAATACACAAAATTCCCTCTTTAAAATCTGTTAAAAAATACAGCAGGTCGCAGTAAAAGTTGTTTACCTTGCTGAGAGGTGTGCGGCCTGTCGCCTGCAGCTCTTCATCAGCTGTAACATCTCACTGTGGCTGCTCCCTGCAATATCTAACAAAAAAATGCTGAAAATGGCCGTTGTCTTGTCTTCGTAGAAGCATTTTTGAAGAGCAATTGCTGTCAGTGCTAATCTCAGTGACAAATACATTGCGTTTCCTGTGGCTGCTTCACAAACCCGTTTTGCCAGTCAAACCCTTTTAAATTGAACCAGCAGCAGAAGGAAATGTTTGGTTCGCATTAGCAGTAACTTAGTGCAGCTCTGATACACAGTAGCTGTGGAAGCCTGAACTGGCTGATTTCAGTGACTATGTTTACATGCACAAAATATTCAGTCTTTTGCCCTTATCCTGAAAAAGACAGAATTCCTACTAAGCTGTTTACATGGCTAATGAAAATGATTACTACCAGTGTTAGCATTTCCATGCAGCCGTGCATACTCAGATTAATGTAAGCAGTGGCGGATTTGTTGGACTGTGCAGAGGTTGATGTTGTGATATTTCGCATATCCAAAAACCTGTTAATATCCAAGTCTTTCATATAAAAGTAGATGTGTTTCTCTTTCCAACCAGAAATGTGGGCTTTTCTTTTGGCTATACATATCTGCGAACTGTCAGCTAGTTGTTGTTGTTGAGCTGGCCGTAAACAGGCAAGAGGCCGTGTGTCGCAATCTGCCGTAAAAACCCCAATTGAGACGTATATACAGAATGCGTTTATTGACCCGTATCAAATTCAGAATATTGTCATAATAATAGCGGGATATTAGTGTGCATGTAAACAGTCAGTGAGATAATAAAATTAAAAACGGAACAACACTGTTCAACACAGTTCGGGAATGGTGGACTCCGCCACTAACAATCAAATCCACTATATAGAGATGTAGTTACTGGATGTATAAACATCGAATGGCTATTACAGAAAAATACAGACCATTACTAGTATGAAAAATGGGGCTCAATTAAAAAGATAAAGATTGTAACTTTAAAGACAAACATGAAATATTGTTTTTTCAGTAACCTCAGTGCTGACAAGGCCTTCACCCTCCTATGTACCTATTTACTATGAGTGCATCAGCACAACGTTCACTGCGATGTGATATTTATTTAGAAACCCTTGTTTCTTACGTCATATCATCATATCATTTCTCCCTATTTGAGTTTGGTTATAAACACATTTACAGACCCCTGCTGCTCCCTCTCCCCCTCTCTCTGCCTGTCTCGCTCTCAGTTTGACATCACAGGTGTGTATATATAGCCAGCAGATGGATTCTCCCATGGCAGGCTGCTTCGCTGCTCCCCTCTCCCTCGGCTCAGGCCTACCGCCGGCCACTCAAATGAACTAGAAGAAATTCCTTGTTTACATTGTCTCTTCTGATCTGCCCAACCATCAGTTTGTGACTGCATCCATTATTCATGTGTTCCCCTCCACCACACGCACACACAGTAAAACATTACTGCTGCTCAATGTGTTCTCATAGCCTCCATGTTCGGGGATGTGCCAGTGAGAACCGCTATTCCCATTTTAACCTGGCATCTGTCGAGGTCTAGACACAGATGTCTTCAAATCCTTATACAATCCATGTCTAACTATGATGTAGTTTGTCTTTTTTAAAAACTAATTAATGAAAACATTGTTGTTTGGTGTTTCCATGATGCGTTGCAGCAGTCAGTTAGCAGTATTTACCACAAAATCGTTTTGACAGGGCTAATGTCTGAAGGTGTGATTTGGAGGGAACCGTAGCGAGGAGAGCTATGAACAGGTACTGCTACTGTCAGATGTGACTTTGGTGACATACAGGACAGTAGCTCTAGTGTGATGGGGTGTATTCCTATCCTGTCCTATGGTGGTGGGGCCCTCTGGTTAAGAAGTAACTGCTGAACTGACTGGCACATACTACTACGCCACCACAACATGCCTGGAGTGCTATCGGGCAGGCACGCAGCCAATCAGAGTGAAACCTTAGACATCCCTGTGCACTGTGACCTGCATGCGTACACACTTTGCTGAGTATTTGCAGCATGTGATGAGCGAGACGCATGCTGGCTACGTAGTCAAGACGGTACTAAAGGAGTATGGATATGGGGTGGTGGGTGGTTGGGAGTTTAAGAGAAGAGGGAACTGTAATCATGCAACCTGCGTATTCTGTTAGATTTGCGTATTTAACTATGTAGATATTACCATATCCTCCAGTTTTCAGGCAACAGGATCTCGTATAAGGTTATGTTATTTGAGCTTGAACTTGTAGGTGTTGTGGGTCGTCCTAGTAGCTCACTGTAGAGCAGGTGCCCCACGTACCAAGGCTCCTTAGAGTCCTTAAGAGTCGTGGACCCGGTGGACCCGGGTTCGAATCTGACCTGCATGTCATCCCCTCTCTGTCCCCTTTTGAAAGAAATATTTATAATTAATTATATTGATTAACGTTTTTCGGTTATGGGTTAAGACAATTTTTCACGATTAGCATCCATAGTTTCTATCCAGTAAAGGTTACCCCCCCAAAACAAAACAAAACAAAAAAACATGTCATTGTTTTTTACACAATAGTTTTGAGTTTGTGGCAATCTTAACATGTGAAAAATGAAAATAAAATCGAATAGTTAAGATCTGGAAACACATAGAAGAAAACCTCTTGATTTAAGTTAGAAATTGAACCTATTATTATAATATATGGGTGAGGTGGTGTAGTGGTTAGGTTGTGCCTAAAGGAAGGGGGGTAGGTTTGATTCAGTTTGGGTTTTTTGTGGGGGGTTTTTTTTTTTTTCTGTAGGGGGTTTTTTTTTTTCCTTTTTCCCCCCAAAAAAAAAAAATTTTTTTTAATTTTTTATTTAAATTTGGGGGGTGGGTTTTTTTTTTTTTTTTTTTTTTTTGGGACGGGGTCCCTCCAAGGAGCCCAGGGATATTATAATATATTAAATATTTGTATATTATAACTAATATTTTATTAAGTTGAAGGTGACGAACAACCGTGAGAGCAAACGCAGCACATTCACGCCTCTTCTGTGACAAATTATAGGGCTGCAACTAACGATTATTTTCATCGTTGATTGTTTTCTTGTTAGTTTATATATATATATATATATATATATATATATATATATATATATATATATATATAAATTGCGCAATTAGGCAATGAGTATGACCCATACACATGCGAAAATTCAATCCCAACATGTCAGTTTACTTCCACTTAATAGCAGCCACCATTTACAATCAGGCGTGTGACTTTCAAAGACTAAATGCCTCACTCACAATAGGTACTTAATAAAAGTTTGTGAGTCTCCTAACACTGAGCTATTTAACAAGTATATAAAGCACAAGTAAATGAATTATCCGCCGCTGTACCGAGAGGCCCGGCAGCAGGAGCAGATAATGATCCTATGACTAAGTCAGGCTTTTTTAGGGCCAGTTTATTGGCATTGTTATGGGGTCGGAATCAAATTAGGAAAATGGCAGCTGTGTTCATGCCATATCATTATGAAATGTAATCCAATTTGACCAGACAATCCTCTTGAAATGGACAGAGAACTCTCTTGGGCTCATCTGTAATAGCACTGCTCTGTAGCCCTGCAAAAATACTCAAGTTGCAGTTTGTTTTTGTGTTGCATGTGGGCACGTTACAGTATTGGTGACCCCAGCAGTGGCTGCTTGGCCTTTGGTTGCGTACTCTTCCTGGAACAAAATGTATCTTGTGTAACAACAAAAACAAACTGTAAACATAAATCTTTTTTTTTGTCACTTACGTCATTGTTTTTGAAGGTTAGGGGGTCATCTAAACAAACTGTAGCTATGTGACGTGCAGTACTGGGAAACAAATTTCCTTTTGTTGACTTCGCACATAATCTGCTTTGATGGCTACTTGTCGGATGTCACTGAGAGGAGGGACATTGTAAAATGCGTTTTAAGTGCTACATGTGTACCCTGCTGAAATATGAGCCTGCCTCCTTGGAAAGGAGCAATGGGCCGCCATCAAGAGGGCTGAACATTATTGCAATTCCAGGGATTCTCTGTGGACGCCATTTGCTGGGCTTAACCGCGTAGTTTTATGAGGCGGAGGGTGACACACAAACCTTCACTCTGCCTCTTTGTGCATCCAGTTGTGGGATTTTGTTGCCTCAAAGGGGTAAACACAGGGACATCTACTCATTCCCCTTTTCCGCCAGAAGGACAGGGACGCTGAGTGCCTGTTTGTGTCAAATCAGGAGTGAGTGAATGGCTGGAGAGGAACAGCTGCATGCGGTGACTGTGCCAAGCAAAGCATGTCGATGAATTGCCATGCGACTCTGCTCGCTCAGTCGGACACAAGGAGGAACGTTGAAAGGCCTGCACGAGAACAACAGTTTGTCTCTCAACCCTGCGGATTAATTAAAGGGCCATATGTATACATTCTGTCGTTATCTAACACACACACTCACACGCACTCAAACGCACAAATCCAGCATACAGCAGATTAATGCCATCATGGAGTGATGCGGCAATAACAGTATTTTTTTTTTTTTTTTTGTTCTTGTAGGTTGTAGAGGTTGTAGCTTGTCAAGTACTGAAGTCTTAGCCTTCCACTTTAAGGGATACGCTGGGGTCTAAGAAGTGAAGCCAGTTCTGAAGTTCCTTAAACTTGCATTGTATCTAATGGACAGCAGGGGGCGACTCCTCTGGATGATAAAAGAAGTCTGATTGTGTGTATGTCTATGAGCCTACTTCTCAGTTTATGGTCTCAGCTGGTAGTTTCAAGTCTTCTTCAATACAGCACGCTGTTCATTTAGTAACTTATGGTCCCATTTAAAGCAGGGTATGCTTTAGGGCATAGCCACCTTGTGATTGACCGGTCGCTACCATGCCGTTGTCCGGTCTCTGAGTTGTTTGTGTTTTTGTTGTAGAACTTTACATTCTTCACAGTGTTTTTTTAGTTCATGAAAGTTAATTATAACCTTTTTGGTTGCCTGAGAAAGTCTTATTCAGCGTTCGGTTGTTCTTAGCTCCACCTTTTTGTGTCACTTCCGGTTGCAAAATACCAGCCAAATACCAAGATGGTGATGGAAAATGCCAAACAATCAGTACATTTTGACATGGACTTACAAGACAGTTACAGAGACTGATTGCATGCACATGGTTTCTGGCTGTAAGGGAAATAGATTTGCCCATAGCCAACAATGTCTTTCTATCTTCACAGTTAAATGCCACTTCAAGCTTTCAATTCTCCCCAGTACCATAGATTCTCCTTATCCCTAAAGCAAGCCATGCTCCTGTTTGTATCTTTTTAATGTGCTCCATTTCCTCACACATATAATTATCTTTTTCCTTCCAGGAGGCCCAGAAGGTGAACAATCCCGCCAACAATCCGGCAGCAGACAAACCAAAGGGCGATGAGAAGGAGGAGGTCCCAGTCAGCGAGGTGGGATGGATGACTTCAGTGAAAGACTGGGCCGGCGTCATGATCTCCGCTCAGACACTCACTGGCAGAGTTCTGGTAGGTTTTCTCTCTTTTAATGGATAGACATTCCTTAGACCCCAAATCCAGACTCAAATCCATGGGCCCTTTTTTTTTTTTTTTGACACAAATCATTCGCCCAGCCATCAGTTTAGATAAAGCGGGCTACGACTGTTTTTCACACCCAAATAGTTCTTTCAGCACTGTGTAATCCACTGCCATGTACACATTTACTCACCTGTTTTATTCAAGTCCCATTGGAGACATACTGTAGGGCAATTAATTTGATCCCCACAGAAGCTAGCGGATGTTCAGTCCTCGCTGAATCTCAGCTGCCTGTTTGGCTGGCACTGCCCAGCTTTTTTTCGGCAGCAATGACCTATGTGTGGCACGCTGTAACTCACTCTGCTGCGCCTCTGCCAGCTGAACCGATGAGCGTGTGTGTGCATGTGTGTGTACGTGAGGGGGAGATTTATTGAGGTAGCATGGTGTTTGTGCAGTAGGTAAGAGGTTGTCACTGTGGCTTTTCTCTTGGTATGAATTACAGCCTCTCTTCCCTGCTGACCCTCCTTTCTTTAGCTTCATCCCTCTCTCTGCCCCCAGAATTTATCCTGCGCTCTTCAACTCTTTGCCAAATCCTGATGCATTTGCAACCATCTAACTACATGTTTATATATATATGTGCTGCTATTCAGGCTGTTTCCACATTGCTTGTTTTCATATTTCAACTATAATGGCAGTTAATTTGATTTTAGTAATCATGCTTTTTATTGTCTCTTTAAGAAAAAAACAACCTAAACCACAACAAACAAATAAATTAAATATGTGCATATAATAACAGATTGTCACTGTATTAGTATTAAAAGTATTAAAAACAATGGAGGAAAAAACTGTAATAACAATAATAATCAAATAACATAAATAAATAAGTTAAATTATGAAAAATAAAATAAAAATTATACATCTACATTTTTAATTTGGTGCACTTAAAGGACACAGTTTGAGGTTGCACACATTGTGGACATTTGATTCAATCTCAAATGTGTCTCCTCTGTCCTGCGCTGCTTCATGCAACTGCACCACTCTTGCAAAACACATGATTAAAATTAAAAACTGCCTTCCCATCAGCAGCATTCCTCATGCACTCCTCCTCTCAGCTTAGCAAGATGTCTGCCACTTAGACAGACAGTTAGCTATGAGCAGCATGCAGCCTGTAACTGCTAACTCATTCTATTAGCTGCCTTGATTATGAAAAGACTTTACAGTGCCTGATTAGAACCGGGGGCTGTTCGAGTTAACCCCATCATTCCTGTGCTGGACAATATGCACTCAAGTGAAATCGTCTTTACAACCGCTTGTCTGTGTCTTTATCAGTTTTGGGATTGGTCATGGAGAAAAGATATTCAGCCTTAGGTTTGTGGTCGAGGATGCTTCGATTATAGTGCAAAACATTGCTTTTTAAATCTATTCTTAGCTCAGCCTTATCAAGCTTTCCTTTTACATTATAACTTGCATCAGAGTATTAATAGCAGTATTGCGCATTGACATCCACCGTACATCTGTGGAGTGAATGAAGCAGCAGTGGGAGTCAGGAGACGAGGAGAGAGAGAGAGGATCCAAACTAAAATACTAACACTGTCATTGTTAACGTTTGCTGGAATGTGACAGTTTCTTCACGCCTGGTGAGAATAGCTGCGAGTTAGGAGGGATTCAGGGCCCTTTCATGGTGAAGAAGATGAAGAATCCTGAAGGGGGGCTGTCAATTTACTAAATGAGCCTCTCTTTCATCACTTCCCCACTCACACAGCTCTGCTGGCATGGACACAGCTCCCTCTCGCTTTCATCTTCTACTCTGACTGAGCGCTCCCAATCTGCCCTGTATATGTGTGTGTGTGTGTGTGTGTGTGTGTGTGTGAGCAAAGAAACATAGAAACAGACACACCAACAGAGAGACAGACAGGCAGATGGAGAGTGGTTTTGTGGCACTGGTTGCAAGGGGTTTCCAGGCATAGAGACATCCTGGTGTATCACCTACTGTGATTTGTTCTACTTCTTCTATTGGGACTGATAACTCTGCCCAGCAGGCTGCTGCTGACACCCTCAATCTAATGATATGCAGCACAATATGTACTGACGAGCGCTCCGTGTAGGTGAATGAGCATCTCACCATGTGGGTGGAATGTGTACATTTGTGGATGCATGTATGCTAGTATTTCTCAACATATACAGTACATGCATGACAGCTTGTCTAAGTAGGGTTGTGTGCATGTATATATGTGTGTGTGTGTGTGTGGGTGGATTTGTGGGACTCTTGCTCTCCCATCAGTGCTTCACCGCAGATCAAAATTGCGATGAGTATCCATGTACACGGAACCTGGCTGGTAACCATGGCAACTGCTGTGTAGTGGTGCTCAGTCATCTGATATTAGGGGGGTGTCTGCCTGGATAGAGCAGAAAAGAAATCAGGCACGCATGCACAGGTAGGATTAAAGCTTGCTCCCCTCTATCCAGGTGGAAGAGCCAAAGCCAAAGCAGACTGAGACAGATAGCCTCTGGTAGGCAGGATGGCAGGGCCCTCCATCCCCGTTCATTTGTTTGCCTTGATTACTTCACTGCCAGGGAAAGATCAAGTATACCCCCAGGCTTATTGAATCACCAGACGAATCTAAATCCACCCGTGTGGCAGCAGCTTGGCCCAGGAGTCCCCCATATTGTTGCTGGACCGAATTGCCAGCATGCAAAGAAAAAGATCCATTTTATTATTGGCACCTAATGTGACTTTGCCAAACTACTTTGCTCTGATGAGAAAGTAATTAAACGAATACACATGTCCACCCACGCTGCATATCCATTAAGACCAGACATGAGCTGAATGGGAATCATGCTGGTCATTAGCAGCCAGTTTTAGCCAGTCCATAGCAGAAAGCTATTATGGTCATATGTCAAAGCCCCTTGTCATTGTATGATCATAGCCTCTGCAACCTACATGCATGAGTCCCTCCAACCACCATCACACACACAGGGCCATATATCCAATTTCGATTAGGCTCTGTGTCACCTTGTGTGCCTTATAAAATACCGGGGGGAAATGATTGATGCTAGCGTGAGCCAGCATTGCTCATCTGTGTGGGTCTGTAGCTTTTTGTATCACCCATCACTTTTACAATATCACCTTATCAAATATGTATCACCTCACTCATACATGACCTGCCTCCAGTGTGGTTTTCATATGACACAAAGCTCAGGGTCGAAGGGGAAATAGGGTTAATGAACTTAAACATGACCGAACACGATCCTCTGCTGGTAATGCAGTCATAAAAAAAAATCAATTGATAGGTAAAACAGTCAGTCTGTAGGATCTTAAGCTGAGGGGAAAGCAACTACGCGACTAATCTGCATCTTAAAGGTGAGATTGGTAATCTTGACAAATTAGCAAGAGTAAAAGCTGATGCGAAATTACAGTGCAGGAAAATCCATACTTGAATTTTCCCCATGATGACTATCAGACCTGCCGTCACGGTTTACAGATGAAAATCCATGCTTGGTGCATAATGGCTTTAAGCTAGATTTTAAGAAGTTAGTCAACCTAAAAACCTAGCCCAGTGTTGCCAACACTGTTCAATGAAAGTAGCTGGCAGCAATAGCTGCAAAAGAAGAAGAAGAAGAAGAAGATCTACCTTTATTAGTCCCACAATGGGGAAATTCAATTTACACTCTGTTAAACTCATACATGGTAATGCAGACCTGAAACACACATACATGCATTAATGGAGAGATGTCAGAGTGAGGGGGCTGCTCCTGACAAGCGCCCCGAGCAGTTGGGGGTTTGGTGCCTTGCTCAGGGGCACCTCAGCAGTGCCCAAGAGGTAAACTGGCACCTCTCCAGCTACCAGTTCACACTCAGTTTTTGGTCCATGCCGGGACTTGAACTGGTGACCCTCCGGTTCCCAAGCCAACTCCCTACAGACTGAGCTACTGCCGCCCCAAAGAGCTTAAATCTAGTGAGAAAGTCACCAAGTCCATGACAGTCTGTCCCATCAGGTCTCCCTCCAAAGCCACTCCCCCTCAGTAATAAACATAAACAACAAATATGGCTATTGGTAGTACTCATAGCTGTCTAGCAAGCAGCTTGTGAAAGACTGATGATGTGTAATGAGTGCACAGGCAGAGTGTGTGCAGGCAGGCAGGTAGACCGTCCAATCATTACATTTGGGATGAATGAAATGATTGGAAGGATTTATTACAGTCCTGCGACAGCCATGGATATCAGATTTTTTTCTTTTTTGTCAGAGAATTTGATTCATTGATTGTTTGCTGGGTGTAAAGACAATTTTTTACAAATTTAACTAAATATTATTATATGTATATGTATGTATTATATATAAAGTATATGTATTTGAAGATTACCAGGGTTGCGTCCAAATTTACATACTAACATGCTATTTAGCAAGCTAAAAGAGTATGTAAGTTTTTTAGTATGTCCAAAACCTTAGTATGAAACCAATAGTATGTGAATTGCATTTCCGGTGCAATATTACTGTATGCAAACACTGGACACTGTGCCAGCATAAATATATCCCACAATGCAATGTGGTATTATTCAGAACAGACGTTGATGGACAGCTCTGTAACATCAATACCGCTTCAATTTAAGCGTAAGTAGAAGATTTCACTTCGCTAGACGTTATTTATTTTTAAAATGAGTTCAGACTTTATGATTCTTACAAATCCTTTGGTCACTACGTTGACATAGGTTACCATGCATATGCGCCAGAAAGTGATGACATAAATTACTGCTCAGTGCGTCCAAATATTACATACTACTGTTTATTCACACAAAAGTGTACCGAACGATGGCACACTTATTGGGTATGTAGTGCATAGTATGCAACTTCAGACGCAGCCCAACTCTAACTTTATGGAAGAAATGTCTCCCTGAGCCCCGCGAGACAGATGTTCACACAAAGACACTGCATGCGGGGCACAGGTGAAAGGCAACGCACTTCTGGGTCTGACCGTGGACGGCTCATCGGTCTCTTGACAACCGTATCACCCCAGTTGCTGTGTAGAAAGACCTCATTAAGCACTCAAGGGCACAATGTCCGAGGAAAAGACTAGTTGGACAGCTGGAAATATGAGTGGGCGGAATTCTTGTGCTGCATTACCACAGCGTCTGATCTAATTGAGCCCTGCATTAATGCAACAGTAACAACGTATGTAATCCCATAATGTCCAACAATAACAGAGAGGATTATAACCTATGAATGTAGATATTCACTGTATCTCTCCATGCTGTAGATGTGCACGGCATGGCGGGTCCAGAAATAGGTCAGCCCTGCCATCTTTCTTAATGGGATCTTGGGTGGCAACCAGGGACCATCTGTTCACATGGTCCGCTCCCTAAACCCTGTGGTCATCCCTCTGCCTGCCCCCATCCACCCACACATGGCGCTCTACATATTGACCTCTGTCATCTGCAAAAAAAAAAACAAAAAAAAACACATCTGTCTGTCACTGCAGTGGAGTGACAGCACATGCATTCTTACTGCAATTTGTAAAAAATCCAGCACAATCCAGCTGTTTCAAAATCAGATTCTGCAGTAGAGCCAGGAACAGGAAGCACACTTTTCCTTCTCACGCTTTTTCTCTTTGGACACCTTTGCCCGTGATTACCCCTAGCTTATCTCCTTTTGTCCATTTTCTAGCTTATGTGTGAGTACAGTTGCTGACAGTGTGTGTGTATCTTGGCAGGAAACAAGGTGAGACTGTGCAAAGTGTGCAAGGACACTGTGGATATTTTCAATTGTGTTTCTGTGTGTACTCAGACATCCTGTTGTGAAGAAAATAAGTGTGAATGTGAGCAGCTGTCATTCACTGTGATCTACTTTTCAGACTGGCATTGTTTACGTTAGCAGCGTGTATATTTAAGTACATTTTTGTACTGACAGTCCTTTGGGCTTGCATAAGCACATTTGTGTTTTCTTTACAGCAGCCGTTGGATACCGCCAGAATCTGTTTGCATCCCAGAGTTTACCAATGAACGTATGTGTTTGCGTCTGATACATGTTTGCCTGGGTAGAGACAGTATGTTTCTCCATACTGTGTGTGAGTGTGTGCAAGTGGATGTGTTTTTGTATCTTGTTTGCATGCATGAATGTGTAAATGCATGTCTGCGTGTGTCTGTTTGGGCTGGCTAATTACGCTTTCCCGTAGAGTGTGTGGAACTAATTTATTGCTGTCAGTAAACTCCTCAGCATGGATACAGCTGTCAACACAGCGCCATCCCCTGCTGCATCATGCTCCTCCGTGACAATAGCCTCATCCTTTTGCATAAAAGTAACAGGCAGCATAGAGATGAAGCGCAATTAAGTCCCACCCACACCGTAGGGGAAAACAATTCATCGCTCTCCACTGACTTTGTTTTGCGTGAAGGTATTTTCTTGTCAATTCAGTCTGCCAGCGAACAGCTGCTGGGTGGTGGGATGCACTACCAACAGGGTAAAGAACCCAGAACATTTTTGTAAGCTGCAGAACAAAAAAACTGAGCCTTGGAAGGACTACAATGACCATTTGCATATCAATTATGCTCAGTATGTATCAGCATACTGAGTACTTCCCAATCACATGTATCTTCTCTAAAATCGTATATTTTTTTTTTTTTTACATTTTAACTTTGGACTCGTGGACGAGTGGCACAACATTGCAAATGTGAGAGTTTTAAATGTTAAGTTTTTAGCGTAAATGCATTTTTGGGAGTAGTGAGCATATGACTGGATAAATGACATTTTATTATACTTCATGAGTTGTGTAAGAGTTTTTAAACATGTTTAAAAATATACAGTTGTATACAGTAGTTGCTGTTGTTAAACATGTCCCCCATTTATTTCAATTCCTCAAGACTACTCCGTTTTTTGATTCTCTGTTCACCCTGGTGACATGCGAGAAAATCAAAGTTTTCTTCAAGAATTCACGATAACTCAGAGTGAGTAATTGATATGCAGATGATCATTTTGTGGGTGAAGTATTCCTTTAAGAAGACAAAAGTGCTGTGCTGCAGGAAGAATGGGAAATATGGGATACCCATACGCTCATATGGCGGTAACGGCTGATAAGGCCGTCCCAACTGCTGTCGCCATGTTGAGAGCTGTCGAGAGGAAATGCTCCCAATCCTGTGTTAAGCACCTTTAAGCTAAAGCATTTTGTCAGTTTGCAACTTGCGCTATAGTAGAATGTGGATAGATAAGAAAGTGATGCAGTTTTATGTTTGCAAGTGCTGTAGCGATCTGCATTAGCTTACTAACACATGGTTAACATTAGCTCGCTAACAGGTAACTTCATCCACATTATCAATTATCATTATTTTAGTTATCAGCTGCACCCCTGGTACAGCCGTTGGTTGCATATTGTGGTGTCAATTGCTTTCCCTCTGGTGGCGAGTATGATGTGCTGCACTTTGTCTCTATATGTCTCTTCATATGCATTCAGTAGGATAAGAGATCTGGCGCATTGCATGATTGCAAGAGTGAGGATTTTACTACAAGATGTTTTTTATCCATCCATGGGGAGCAGTGCAGTCTGAGTTACTGATGAATGAGGAATCTGTACAACAAATACATCCACCCACACATATAGACACACATGCAAGCACATGTTGAACTAGGACTTGGCGATTGTGGGTTGAAATCTGCATCACAATATTAAAAATATTATTTTTATGTCAGCAGTATATAGGCTACCATGATATGGCAAAGGCATGCAAAATCATATAAATAATCAACCAACAACAATGAAGTACTATGGATATTTGACTGTATGCAATACATGAGACCAAGCTCTCATAGTAGTTAAATAATTACATCATACTCTCAAATTTTCATATAATTCTGCTGAGAGTTGATAATTAACCATATTGAATTATCACCCAGCTCTTCCCTGGATGCATACATGCACATAAACACACTGGACTTGGACTTGCATTTATATAGCGCTTTTCTAGTCTTCTGAACACTCAAAGTGCTTTTCAGTACATGTCACATTCACCCATTCATAAATTGCTGGCAGAGGCTGCTAAGGCTATGTGTTTGGGAGCTATCTGGGTTTAAGTGTCTTGCTCATGGACACATCGACATATGACATGTGCTGGGGATCGAACCACCGATCTTCCGACCTGTTCTACCCACTGAGCCACAGCCGCCCGATTACACTCAATTCCTGTTGTGTCTGTCAAACGTATCTGTCTTAGAAAGCGCCTGTCATGTTGACGTGAGAAGTGAACAATCAATAGCAGCAGAGACCATCTCTCCAGGAATCGCCAGTTTCTCTATAAATTAATAGCAGTGGACACAGATAGTCAATTTTTCATCTCTGTGTTGTTCAGCATTCGGTGATATGACACCTTGCTCCGGCGGTGTGTTCCTCAATAATGAAACTCAATTTTTGAGCCAGTTTGCTCCTATTTCCTTAACTCAAACCTGTCGCCCTATGACACCTCCGGGCTGTCTCCTTGCCTCCCTCCCGTTTTTACCAGTTGCTGAGGTTAGCTAGCTGCACAGCTTATTCATTTTGTCATTTGCCATAATTTATCAGTGCAGTCGATAGCAATCCAATTGGCATTGACTTAAATCCCTTGAACGGTGATGAATAGCTGTTTATGCTGGAGGGACCACGGGGGACAAGCACTGCAGCAGAGAGAGAGCGAGAGAGGAGAGAGAGAGAGAGTGAGAGAGATGGAGGCAGCAGGAGGAGGGAAGGGTGTGGTGCCAGCCAGACTCCTATACATGACTATACATGTAGGAGGAGTACAATAATCCACAACGACTATGCAAAAATGTTTTGTAGAGTGGATAGATAATTTCTTTCAAAATATGAAATAAAAATATGAGGTCAGGGTGACTAAATAGGTTTGTTACAGTGAGTGAGTGATGGGTGTGGCTCTCAATATGGATATCTCTTGGCAATGATTTAATCAATGTTTTTTGCTACATTGATGCACAGCTAAAGAAATCACAATCAATACAAAGATAAATGTATTTCCAGCAGCGCACTCCCTCACAGTAGCTTCACACTTGATTTCTCTGCGTCAAGTTGGCTCACCGTCAACCGGGTGTGGTGTCGTCTTCGGACAGAAAAGCTGAATTCAGTAAAATAATCTGTGGGGCAGATGGTAAAGCTCTGGGTAGCCCTGCACTAATATGTTGAACTTCTCCATATATGTACACCATAAACTGATATTTATATGAGAAAGAAAAGATAAAGTTGGACCATTTTTATCTTGGAGCGCAGCTGTTGCAGCCCAAGAAATAGCCACTCGGGACGCTGTGATGGCGTCGCTCTCACGTTTGGGCGCGTCTGCGACGCGTCTACATTGACAACAATGGATATGAGCATGAGCGCGCAAAGGACACGACCCCTTAGTCTTTTTATAAATGTTATTCTGTTTTTAGTTAAGTTTTGCTTAGTTTTAATTTAAGCTTAATGCTGATGGAAGTAGAAAAACAGCTGAAGCTTCAGTCTTTTAAGACACGAAGGCACAAGTCGACATTGAGAATTCCCACAGTTAAGTATTGAAAATTATGTCATTTTATAGTTAAGTAATTATGATATATGTGTGTGTGTGTGTGTGTGTGTGCGTGTGCGTGCACACGTGCGTGTTTGTTTGTTAACCATTCAATGTAATGATAGATATTTGTTTTATTGGTTTCCGTTGTTGATTTAGTGCTGCATGACACTGCGGTGCAGAATGTATTCTCATACCACGGCCACATGTCTGCTGAGTGAAGGCAGCCCATCTGGCTTGGTTTTTATGGGCCACATAAGAAACATAAGACGTGCACTGAGTGGTAGAGGAGTGTGGCAGGAAGAGGAGGAGGAAGAGGAGGAGGAGGGGGAAGGCGGGTGAGAGGGAAAGCAGGGTGTCATAGGAGGAGAGAAGAGCAACAGGGAGCCCTGCCATCAAGCTGCATAATAATAGCTGGTATAAACTCACACGCTGCGTTCTCACTTAGCAAGCAGACATAGTGCTGCACATCTGAGCATGCATATATAAACACGGGCCCGGCATACAGTGTTATATTATACTGAAAACACTCCATTTCAAATTCTGTCAGAGTAGAAGAAGAGTGCAGATAGTGTGTGAGAAACAACTGCAGCTAGTTCCTTTCCTTTCCACCCTTTTTTTCCCAGAAGGGTAGAGGTGCAGGATGGTCAGGGGTAGATAAAAAGTCAACAGTAGATGTCACATAGAAGTGGTGGACATCATCTGCAGCTCAGCACTGTGTGTCAAGTTGTTCTAGTCATTAATAAGAAATACAATTGATTTAATAAATAAATTAGTTAATTAGAATTGTTTTGAAAACTTTTGAGATTTCTGCAAGAATTGCATGGTATTTGCCCCAAACTGCATGTTGTTATCATAAAGTAGACCTGTCTATAAAGGGGACACTCGTACATACGCATAGAACCCATTTTCATCCACATATCTTGAGATTAGAGGTCGAGGGACCCCCTTTGAAAATCGCTGAAATTCAGTGATATTCCCGAAAAGTAATTTGTTTGGAACGAGTAGATTACCAGTATTTTCATTCTTGCTTGAAAACAGTCTGCAACGCCATCTGAAAGACAGAATAGTGGCCGGGCCTGTCAGGGGGCTGTCGGAGATAAAAGGGGTTTAACCAAATAAAGCAGAGAAGAACAATTCAATATCTGCCATACGCAACGGAGCTAAACCACGTATTGTAGCACCTATAATGGATAACACCGTTCACACCATAGTTGATTTACAGCTGAAATTCTTCCTTTGTTCCATTTAATTGATCAGCGTCCCACTGCTTTTGAATTTGCAGCACACAGGGGAGTTTTACAACTCTAAAATGGTCGGTCTCAATTTGTCCTGTGAATGATTTCCCCTGTAGCCCCGCTTTAGGCCCGTCATAACTCTGTGCCATTCTGTGGGATGACTCATCATTAACCCCCCCCCCATTAAGCCATCCATTTGCCACCTGGGCCTCTATCCTATCGCTAAAAAGCCAATGACCTACACCCGTCTCCTCTCGATATAGCCCCAGGTGCCCTCGTCTGTCTCGCCCTGCCTCTGCAGAGGAATAGGTCAAGAGAGCAGACGCAGGAGTGATGTTTCACTTAGCCGCCTATCCGGCCCTTCTCCTTATTAGATCAAAGTCACCTGTGACTTACGAGGTAGTGTGTCTGAGACACTGTGGCGACAGCGCAAGTTCATTTGTTTCCTTTAGTCTGGGCACAGAGAGGCGAATTGGCGCATTCATTCTTAAAACACTCCTGAAATAAATCATGCCTTTGTAACTAAAATGATGAGGTGAAACTTTCAAGTATTGTATTTCATAATTCGTTTCATATATTGTTTGTCTGGTGGCACTGCCCTTGGAGCATGTCGTGAGGAAATCCAAAATCACTTAACTAATTAAAACAAGCCCACCGCAGCTTTTAAACAAGTCGTCCGTGCTATTAGGTAATTAAAATATTGCCTTCCTTGAATCTCAGCTGCAGTAATGATATTCTGTTTACTTTTTACAGTATGGTTATTTATGCTGTGCTGAAACCTCGGGCCGAGGAGTGACAGGGTAGTCAGAAATGAGATTGCATTAAGAGTCACAAGCACATTAGACTGCAGGCTAGAGACGGACAGACAGACACCGAGCAAACAGTCGACAGCCAAATAGGCAAATGGACAGGCAGGAAATTGCATGCAGACAGAGAGAGACCTAAGAAGGCAGTCACAGAGGATGCAGACATTCTCCTGTTTGTCATCCGGATCCCCCTGTCACCTCCAAGGCAGCGCTCTCCCTGTCTCATTTTTGTCATGGCTGCCTGGAATGGTCTCGGGGAGGAGCGCTGAGTGACTCAGTGCCTCTGGGATGACGCACACCTAATGGATCAGAACTTGCAGCATCGCATTGATCCAACCGCATCTAACACCGCTGCCACCGCCAGACACATTTCTTAAAGCTTTCCAAAAATAGGATTAGGGACAGAGGACATTACCAAGATTAGCAGAGAATGACAATTCCTTTGGTTGCAATACTGCTGATTAAACAGGAGTTGTCTTTCCTACTGATGCAGAAGTGCGTTTATTGTAGAGCAAACGAACCACAGCCATCATACCAACAAGGTTTGTTCATGCAAGTTGAAGTTAATGATTTGCGTGTTTTATATATCATTTGCATAAAGCACCATTCTGTCATAAGCTGACGATTACATTCAGTGTGTTTACTTGAGCTTAAGTAATTGGGTTACAGTCATAGACTTTATATAAGAAGTGGATGTAGTCACTGTGACATCATCCATTGCACCATCTTGATTTTTGGCTGTCGCCATCTTGATTTTTTTTGTAGCTATCTTGTTTTTTTGCAACCAGAAGCGACACGAGAGGGTGGAGCTAAGTGCAACCAAACACTGAATAAGACATTATCAGGTGACCAAAATGTTACAATTAACTTTCATGAACTGAAATCATACTGTGAAAGTTGTTAGATGAAAACGCTGACAACTCCCAGATTGGACAAAGCTGTGGTAGCGACCTGTCAATCACAGAGTAGCCATGCCCTAAAGCATATCCTGCTTTATGGTCAATTTGACTCTAAATGGGACTATAATCGACTAAAAGAACATCATGCTGTATTGAAGGAGACCTGAAACTAGCGATTGAGACCATAAACTAATTTTTACATTGTTTACTGAGGTAATAAATCAAGTAAGAAGTAGAGTCATTTTCTCATAGACTTCTATACAATCAGACGTCTTTTTGCAACCAGAGGAGTCGCCCCCTGCTGGCTGTTAGAAAGAATGTAAGGTTGAGGCATCTCAGACGTGCAAGTACGTAGCCCACTGGTGTTTACTTGAATAAGTAAACATCTACCTTTGAGTGCACTCCTAAGTCAGATGACTTGAACTTGAATCACATGACTTGGACTCAAGTCAAATTTAATGGCTTTAGACTTGACAAAATAAAAGGCTTACACAACTTAACTTGGGCTTTGACATCAGTGACTCATGACTTCACTCAGACTTAAGCCTTGGAAATACTTGATACCTTCCCCCAAGCCCAAAGATTAAAAGGTATGTTACTTTAAAAGTGTGTGCATGAAGACGATCAACTGACAGGTACTCCTGACAGCGTCTGAGCTGTTGGGGTTATATACTTTTTGAGAAATCTTTTTTTGATTTGTTTGGGAAGAGGATTTACTTATTGGGAAATAACTGAACTGAGCAAACTGAACAGAGATCCTTTATTTGTTTGGGAAAATGATTGACTCATGGGAAAACACGGAACTGAACTAAACAAACAAAATTCCCATCTTTTATTATTTATTGCTAAATGGTGTTTTTTCTTAGACTCTTAATTTTTGGTGAATAATATTGGCCCTTGGATTTGGTTATCTTACACTTAATTCCCCTGATCCACATTGTTTGGATCAATCTTACAGCATCCAGTCAAGTTACAGGGAAAACCATGAAGACCTAACATTACAATACTGAGTGTCGTCTGATCCAGGACTTAGAGCCCCTTTCTTGCTCAGCTAGGGCTGTCACGGTGATTTTTTTTTTTTTCACAAATTACTTAATTTATCCTGATTGGAGTACTATAAAATAAGCATTATTGTAAGGCTGTTATTAGTTATATTGTTGTTTTTTAGATAACAAAGATACTAATTACTGTATTTGCACTATAAGGCGCACCGGATAATAAGGCGCACTATCAATGAACGTGTCTATTTTCATGCATAATGTGCTTTGGTCATTATTTGAGTCAGTCTCGTTGCTGTTACTTAGCTGTTCAGTTAATATTCCAGCTTTTGTGAAAGCTCGGACGACACTTGACACTGATAGCTTGGCCCAGGCATCCACGATCCATTGGCAGATGCGTTACCTCCCTGTCTTAGTGAATGTGTGTTCGCCTTCTGTCATCCAACGCTCCCACGCAGCTCGCAATTTAACTTTGAACGACCCGTTGATACCAGTATCTAGCGGTTGGAGTTGTTTAGTTAATCCACCCGGAATGATGGCAAGCTACGAATTAGTTTTCTTCACTTGGATTTTGACAGTGTCGGTGAGATGGGTGTGCATCAATAGGGACGGAGATTTGTGGAAAAAGCCATTCGGTCTCTTAACATAACTCTTCGACAATCCATCCAGCGCTGCAGCTTCATATCTTACCAAAGTCGTAATAAAACATTTTGACAGATTTTTGAGTGCCCTGTACCACATAAAATTGGTTCGAGGTCAGTTAACACAACCAGAATTGATACATAAGGCTCACTGGATTATAAGGCGCATTGTCGATTTTTGAGAAAATTAAAGGATTTTAAGTGTGCCTTATAGTGCAAAAAATACGATAATATTTGTTTATTGTTGCAGAACACGGAAGGGTAATGACACGCCACGTTTTTTTTTCAGCTGAGACACTTTAGTTGTGTCTGGTTGCTATGATACAGAATATCTGTAGAAGTAAAAATGTCAGCACAAGGTAGAGTACTTTCTCTGGGTGAATGGAAGGCTGAAACACATATAGGGACAGAGGACAGACGCGCCAGTCTATGTGCATTCATTTCTCCTCCATTGTTGTTGTTCAGCGCTTGTAGCTACATGTAGGATATGATGGTTGGTCTTTGTGGTGTTTGTCCTTCCCCTCCTCCATTGTGATAGGACGGCTGGGTAAAATGTGACACCGATGAGCGCAGTGTTTTACTCAGTGTTGAACATGTTTCAGATCACAACGACCAGAAGACCCCTGCAGTTGACTTGTCAATAGCACGGTATTGCAATATTGTAGTTATGACGACAGCACTAGCTGTCAGTCAAGTTCATACACCGACTCACACACTCAGAGGCTTGAACGCTAAAGAAGCATTAGTCACGTAAGACCCTTTTTCCTCCTCTTCATGATTTTTGACTGCAAAAGAGGAAGGCAAATTGTGATTTCAATCTGAGGTTCTTTAGTACAAGCAAACGATAAATCAGCATCTGCTACTGAATGATGTTAAATTGACCTGGCGGTTCCTGGAGGAGGTAACAGAATATCTCCTAGCTCCAATTCTGTAGGTGTTGCTCTCTAACTCACTCTGTGCTCCGAGCTCCCTGGAGTGGGCTGAGCATTAAGAGAAATTTCCCAGTGGGGCTTGATGAAGTATAAAATTATTATCATTTTCTCAGTACAGGCTTTATGTGTTGCATGTCAATTGCTCTGCGGAGCTGAACTGCCTCCTCTTCTCAGTCTGTCTCACCATCTATACTTCAGCAGGTCTGAGTCACACAGAGAGAGATGATGTGGGAGTGAAAGGATCATTGGAGGATGGGGCTGACTGCATCCTTACCTCTGCGTTATAGGGTGGACAGGTTATTATTGCAGCAGCATCGATGGTGGAAGATAGATGATATGGCTGTACTCCTCTTGAAACCAACCTCAGAGGCAACACAAAGTGTTTGTCACATAAGGTTTCATATTGATGGCAAACACCTCCCTACTGTGCTGTGCAGAGCCTCAGAAGGTGAATGATTGAGCACCAGCTATCAATGTGTAGGCATTGCTGTATTACGTGCTTCATATTTCGATTTTCTATGACCGTCCCGTGACTCCTGTGACGGCATCGGACCCGGCCTCAGATATGGTCTCAGGTTCGTTCTGAATATGCTGTTGTCACTCGTGTCATGTTTGCAGCGCTTCTAATTGCTTATCAGAGGAGTCAGCGCAGTGGGGACCATCTGCTAAGCAGGTTTCAGATCCGTTTACCCCTACTGGGATTCTGTTTCCTGGGATGGGACGGCCACGCAGTGTCCTCATAAAACACATCACCTCCACCAGGCCGTCGATCTCTGCTCACAATTTCCATGAGATCATTAGGGGACGATCACAAGTGATGTAAGAGGCCCAGGAAGGAAGGAAGGAAGGGAGGGAGAGAGATAATTATGTGAGAGGGCAGGTGAGATAAGGAGGAAACGGGAATGAGACTAAATACATGCAAGAGGAAAATTAGTATTGGGATTGATCTGGATATAGCTTTCAGTAACTTCATATTTGGAGCTGTTCCTTTCAATTTAAATATGTTTGACTTGACATTTTTTGTTTCTAACAAAGTCTAGCTTGCCTGTGAGTAAATCAGAAGAGTGGAGACATATTTTGGCTTTGTTACTGAGGCTCTCTCATATTAGGAGCCACGGTAAGGTGCTAATTAAATGGTTTGTTAGTCTTTCTCAGCCTCCAGCTGTAAATTGCATCAGTATTGACTTCAAAGCCTCAGTGCATCAAAGAAGGACCAGAAGCAGTACGACTTTGTTGACTTCCTCCTCTCTCCTCCTCTCCTGGAAGTATGCATGTGTGACTATGTATGGTTTTCAAAATAAGGTGTTAACAAAAGGTATGCAAAATATATTTCCATATGGAAATAAGATAAATTGGATTTGGGGCTGTCAAAGTTAATGTGATAACACTTTAATGCAAATTGGTCACTAAATTCTTTAATGCATTAATGCAACTTACAATTTTTAGGTTGTAATGGGCTCTATTTAAAAAACTGGAATGGAGATAATGCCTCATATAAAACTAGAAGACCTAAGGATCCAAGGAGACTTAATAACACTGTAAACTTGTGCTAAATTTTGGCGAAGAAAAACTGTCATGGCCATGCCCACGAGTCTCCCCTTTATAGACATGTCCACTTTATGATAATCACATGCAGTTTGGAGGAAGTCATAGCCAAGTCAGTACACTGACAGCTGTTGTTGCCTGTTGGGCTGCGGGTTGCCATGTTATGATTTTAGCATATTTTCTATGATAAATGCAGTACCTGTGAGGGTTTCTGGACAATATATGTGTATTGTTTTGTGTCGTTAATTGATTTCCAGTAATAAGTATATATTTTACATAATTTGCATAAAGCAGCATATTTGCCCACTCCCATGCTGATGAGTATTAAATACTTGACAAATCCCCCTTTAGTTTTAAAAAAAATATTTTAATCAATTGACAGCCCAAATTGATGTATTTGACTTCAGCACATTTCTGACTACATACTGTACATGCCGAAAATCAAACATTGTCTTTGTATCAATTTATAGATTTTTCAAAGTAAAAGTCACTAGAAGTGTATGATTCATTCAGTACATTCTGCGTGCCAGGATGCAGCTGCATTTGACTGCATGCACAAAAGTGTGCTTGCATCAGTAATGTGTTGCCTATATGTGTGCTCATCGTGATTATTATGTGATATGGACATGGCTGCACTTAATGTTGCGGTCAGGCACAGTCGGTGTGAAGGTAAGAACAAATTACCCTTCAGGTTGAATCAATACTAATAAATATAAAAATGACCTTGACTGCTAAATGGCTGCAACCAAGCTGAAAATGGCATGATATGTTTCTTCTATTTACTTTGGTGTCTTTTGAAATAATCCCATTGATAGATTTACTGCAAACCAGAAGCAGGGGAGAGCTCCATCATGGGGCTACTTAGATGAAGTAATGAAAGCATAAAACTCCCTCTGACAGAGGGGCTTAAAAGGGCCAGACCATCCAAGCCTCTGAAGACCAAATGATGTCTTGCTTTTGTGATCCCCTTTTAATAGTTTGCAGCAGCTGTTGTGTTCCTCTGTAACCGTGCATTCACAGTTATTCCCACAGGTGGTATATCACCGTGGCAACATCACATCTCTAATTCACAGGAACAAGCTTTGTGCCCTCTGTCTGTCTCCATTTTTGTCTCTTTCACTCATTCAACCATCTCTGGGTGCTTCTATACTTCTTATCCACGCTTTCAATGAGCTTGAATAGCCAGACCACCCAAATTATAAATGTTAGTAGTTTTGGGTTTGTACCTGGGTGATGGCAGATATCTCAGAGGAAGATCTGTACAACCAAAACTATCTGTATGAGAAACATGTTTTTGATCATTTGAGACTGTGCAAGGAAAACAAGGGCATCAGTCATTCCATCACTGAGCCCTTAAGAAGAGGTCTGGGCTTTGAGGCAGATTTTACATAGTGGCCAAACGGCGGTACTGCAGCTTCCGTGTCCGTCACGTGATGCCATTGGGCTCAAAAAGACTTTTTCCCATAGACTCACATTGAGAAAGAGACGTCCCTAAATCATCGGATAATTTTATTTGAGGTAAATCAGCTTCCCAGTATGAACACTCACATAGTCTGTCTTTAAATCACTAGGTCCTAAAAGATTTAAAAAGCACTAATAGCTGAATATGGAGTTATTTCCCTGCTTCCATTCATGTGAATGAGACCCAGACCGAGGCTGGAGCGAGGGCTGGGAGGCGGAGTTGTAGGAAATGCTACTGCACCTGCCCTATGGGCCCATTACATGCAGAAGATCACCGGACAATCTAGGCACTTATTAATTGGCAGTTGAGCCACATTGGCATCATGCTCCACTGAGCAAGTCTCATAGGAATGAATGGGACACCACCCCCAACGCTCTCTTTATACATCCATGGCATAGACAGACGTATGTACAGTATGTGTCAATTAATTTTGAAGACTTTTTAGGTAATTGTCTGTTAAGATTGGAATGAATTCCTCAACAAGCACCCCTCACTGAACTCAAACCCTTTTGTGAAGTAGCTCTTGGGAGTTTATCATCACAAACTCGGAATTGGTCTAAATGATACTGAACCAATTAACAACGGCACAACCTATATAAAAATGTAAGGTATATTCTCAGCCATTATTATTATTATTAATGATATTGGGATCTTAAAACTATTTACAGAGAAAGAATCATGCGCTTTTGAACTATATAGAGCAGGGCTGCCCAAAGTTGGCCTGCCATAAGGTTTAATCTGGCCCACCAGATGCATTTTTTAAAAAAAATAAAAGACCTGTGGGCTTGCCGGCGATTCTGACCAGCCTATCTGTCTTTTGGAGGCTGTAGTAGGTTCAGTTTACACTACAAGGTACTGGTATCATACCAAAATTAGAAAACTTATGGAATCTATTGGTGCCATGTCATGTTAGCAAGAGAATAACAGGAAGAGAAGGACCTAATGCTCCAATTAATGGAAAAACTGGCAAATTGGCATATGATAATCCGATGCAGTTTTGGGAAAAAAACATGCAGTTTTTGCATGCAGTATAAATGTGTTATTTTTCACATATTTTAAAAATGTTGTGTTTGAATTATTTCAGCTTACTGGAGTTTCTAAACAGTTGTGGAACTACCTAAATGACTGCCAGTTGTATTCAGCAGGTCGGTTTTAAGGGTTTAACTATGTAAAAGCTAAAAGAATATTAAATTAGGCGAACTTGGGATACTAGTACCATTTTGCATCATAACAATACAATACAATAAATGTTTGCTTTTGCCCGTGGCCCACCATTGCGTTCCAGTTTTGGGCACCCCTGATATTGAGTTTGTCAAGAATGATTGAGCTCTACCAGAATAACTCAGAATAAGGCAACAAAGCCCCTCCCTGCTCTGTAGTCAGGCTGCTGCTTGTTAAGGCCAGAAAATCCAAGCCCCATTTGAACTGAGGAATGTATATATGCAGGTGCTTGCGATATGAGTGTACACAGCAGCTGTATGTGGCACTTTCAATCATCCTTCAGAATGGAGCGGTGGATTGTAAAAAGCTTGTGACTGATATTAAACCTATAAAATCCTCAGTGTCAGGGGAGCGGACTGCCTCCCAGGCATCAGGCGGCTGAACTTTTCACTGACAAGTGTGTCGGATATTGAATATTGATACGGGTGTCAGCGCTAGTCAACGATCAATCAAACCGGCAGACAATCATCAGAGGAAAGGTGAGAGGTAGTGCCGATGGACAGTGAAGTGGAGGTTGGCTCGATGTCCTCTTAATAAGGGTCAGGGCTCCGTGAGAAACCACACGAAAGGTTTATCGACTATTCAACGTGTAACATTGCATTAAAAGTGGACTTTCTGTCACTGAGAGAGTAAATCCTTTGCTTCCTGTTTCTGTTGAATGTGGATATTAGCTATCATTTTGCCAGGGAGACAATTTATTATCTACTGAATGAAGTGTATGACTTAAGTGGAATTATGAAGTGGAATTAATAATGTATACCCCAAAAGGCAAAGGAACTGAAAACCATTAGCAAATTACAGTTCTGCTCCTCTCCTCTGCCATATCTTAAAGTACAGAGGCATACTGTGGGCTCGCTAAGTAGGAATGAATTGAATATAGAATATGTTGGCTTTGTTTTCAGTATTATATGAGCTTCAGCTTCAGCTCCTCACAGTCAACCATGGGCTTGTTTGGTTCACCCCTCCTGCTGATGGGTAAAGGTATTGTGTTAAGGTCATTCATGGCAGGTTCCAGGCATCCGCCCACCTTATTGACTGACTCGGACAGCTGTGCGTAGGGTTTGATCTGATGTGGCAGAGAGCAAACAGAGGAGGGATACGGCGAGATACTGCCGCTCTCCTCCACTTCACACACAGCCTGCCAACAAACACAGAATACTAATCCAGCGCTTCCTGCTCTGCGGATCCCAGTCTCGTCTTTCACCTTGCTGCGAGCAAGCGTTCTACCTTATCGGGACACACTGCATTGTTAGCGAGTGAAAGTGGGCTTTGACACGGATGATAAACTTCTCATTAACCTTCAGGAAATTAAACGAAAGCTTGATTTAATTAGATAAAGATCATGTCACCGCCGCGTCTCCTCTGAGATGAAACCTGTGCTTCGTGGGGGGGGGATCTCTCTGTGATGTAGAAGGGTGGTTTTAAGAAAGGAAAGAGGAAACAGGATGTGGTGCGGCTATATTGTTTTATCATTTAGATGATAGTCGATCCGTTTGCTTTATTGGGAGGGAAGATGAAGTATTTAATTCCATATTTGGCAGCGCTTGGCCGTTCCTCTGGCTGCCAAATGCGGAATGACATTCTTCGGAGAACGGTTTCAGCTGAATTCTGTAATTGCTCTGCATTCATTGTAATAGAATAATTTTGATATTATTAACTATGGCGGGGATGATTTATGCTACGATTAAAGACACATAATGGAATTGTGTGGCAGTAACCGGCGCCTGGACAACAGTGTAGTGACCTGAATACATTATGATGGGCAGAACAGATGGAGAATAAGCCACTTAAAGACAACCTTTTAGTATTCACCCCACAAACTTCCCTTTCTCCTCATTCTCTTACTGTAGATAAAGTGGTCATTGCTCATTGTTCTGATGGGAAATTGCACCAATTGTGTAAATGTCAAGCTGGCTATTGGTTGATACATGGTGCAATTACATTCCTAACATTATTGAGATAAAAATGAAGGGACAAAATAAGTATGACAAAGGTGTTTGCGAATCACAGCAAATTGAAACGATTGAGCAGAAATATGTGTATTTAACATTACATTGACTCTGATTATGATTATGACTAACACATATGATGCATTTAGAGTATGAAAGTACGAATTACACCCTTGATCGCTTATTCTTTCAGACCACCCACTTGTTTCTTTAAAGTGTTGTCAGCATCCACAACATTTATGCAGCCAGTCAGTTTGGATACAACAGCCGTGAAGGCATGAATCAATAGCAGCAGTGGTAACAAGTCACAGAGCCCCTCGCCGGCTCCTCACAAAGCCATGAAAGTTCCCTGCAGATCTGTGTTTCATCCGTGGGTTAGTTTGTGAACAAACACCTGAGAGGAACAGCCCCGCTCGGTGTCATGTTGTTAGGCTGAAAGGATTCCCTGCATGGCAGACGTCTGAGGAGAGGTCTTGTGGGACATCAAGTGTTTTCTTTTTATTGAACTTCAATAGGATACAGGGAGTGGGAGAGTATGAGGATTCAATCTGAGGGCAGCGGGGGTGCATGAATTACCAGAAGTAGGGCCTCATTCAGCGGTGACGCATAAGACTATATTTTACTGAACTGTATTCATAAATTAGTAGCAATGAGCTTAAACATATTACCACAGTCTTTATTTTAGCATAATGTTGAAATACATTTTTGCTAGGTATGCCAGCTCTTAGTCAGCTCTAATCAACTAACTGGTCGTTTTGGTTTTAGTCGACTAAGATTTCTTTAAATTTATTATGAGCACATCAAGATAAAGTGTTTTGTTATGATTCTTTGTGGAGAAACTCAGTTTAATATCTGCCTATTAAATCAAACAATCAATTAGTCGAGAAAATTGTATGAGGTAGTTAGTTTATCAGCTAAAAAACTGCCCCACGCCAGTTGCCTATAGCCAGTATACACAAGGTATACACAAGATATACATAATGTCTGCAAATGACTCTGACTGGTGACAAATCGAGCAACCACGGGGAATGCTGCTCATGTTTTGACTCCCAAATACCTGACACCATATTGGCTGATTTTCCGCCAAAAGGCTCATAATCACTGTAGCCTCCTTTTTCTGCTAGAATTAGAAGTGCTGCAAAAATAATATGCAAATTCATGTGTGACCTAATCTAGCTACTTTCGTCAGGAAATAGAGCCACTCCAGGCAAATAAGAGCAGAGGGAACATAGCGGTGCGTACTTAAAACTGTTAAATGAAAATGAACAACCTGCGTAATTCACCTAGGAAGTGACAGTTTGCTCAGCTGGAAAATGATCAAGCGATGTTGGGTTTGTCATGGTCCTGACAATTTCTGAGTGACGTAAGATCAAGTCGGCTCATTCTTAAAGGACGTAAAGGTCCCTGACAGTAACTGTAGCAGCACATTTAGGCACACCTACTGCATGTTGGAAAGCTGTTACCTAAAAATAACCCCTCATCAGGTTGATTAGTGTTTTGGAAAGTTGGATTAATGGTGAGACTCATCAGCTTCACACATTTTTACATTACATACACACGAGGGCTCAAATACAATAAACTGGATACAAATGTAGAACAATTCACAGTCGGTTTGTCCTCCTTGTCCCCTATTTTTCCTGATTTTTAATTACTTTTGTCATATGCATGATGAACAGTCATGATCTGATGTAATATTGTTCTTGTCAGTCATCTTCTTCTTCTTCCTTCTCCTCCTTGGAAATCGGCCTTCCCATGCATAACACTAAACCATATGCACATAGCTCCAGTCCTGTGCTAAACTTCCTCAACTGGCTTTGTGGCTTTGCTAATAGCCCTGATAGTCCTGATACGGCAGAGAAATTCAAAAATCAGCCACATATGCTACAGCTTTGCAACTTCCATTGAAATGTAGGTGCAACTGAGCAGAAATGTTCATGTTCATACTTCAACCTGGCAGGAATTATGAAGTCCATCTGTTTTTCTCAAAAACGGTAAAACTAATTATTACTAAAGATTTTTTGCTCAATTAACACCAAACTTGCGCCGCAGCATCTTCAGCCTGTCGATCATCCAGATCTTTGAATTATGAAAAATTGAGCCCACAGTGCATTAAAATGCTTTAGTATAAACAGTACTGTACACAATGTTCATGAAAATAGATATATGAAATTTTAAAGTCATTGTAAATGTAAATTTCAGAAGCTGCATTTGTGACAGTATTTTGAATTCTGTTCTCATGTGAACCATTGCAATTTTCCAATGGAAAGCAGTCATTTTTAAACATCAGTTTGTCATTTACGGAGCAATTATTCTGTGTGAAGTCATTGTATTTTCTGGGCTGTAAGCTCATAAATAGTGCCTTGAACTTGGTGTCTAAAGTTGTGAGATCAAGACCCAATTTTTTAAAAATGGTAGAAGGAAGGTACCGCTTTTATTATATATTTATTGTTGTAGTTACTGAGTAACGTGAGGCCATATATATATGTGAATTTCCCCACTGTGGGACCAATAAAGGAATATCTTATCTTATCTTATACGTTCTATATCCTTCACTGAAAACAGACAGTAGCCGGCCGGCCGTAGTGAGCGGAAACCAGCACACATACAACAGAGCAGAAAACGGCGGAGGGTTTGTGTGGATACGATCTGCACTCTCACACGTTAAATCCAACGTGGTAAACAGTACACATACAGTCAAGTATGTAAACACTTTAGGTTTCACACATTGCAACTGAAAAGCAGAACTAGACATCACAGCTAAAGCTTCATGCTAACTCTGTCGTGGACAGGAAGTGTTATCGTACTGTGGTAACATCAAGCCAGCCGTCACACTCCTCTCCGTGGTCGAATCGGCTGACGCTACAACTTTAGAGCACCCACATACTGACATTTATCATAAATGCATTCAAGTTAGCAGAAATATAAAGGTGTGACTACATCTGATTTTCAAAATAAGGTGTTAACAAAGGAAACTGTACATACAAAATACATACTGGATCTGGAAATAAGGTTGATTGGATAGAATAAAACATAACATATCCCTTTTAAAATTAAAAAGAAATATCACTAATTTGTGAGGGAAATTTCTTTATTTTTGTATTTTTGAGTTGCTGGAAAAAAATAAAATTAATATTGTCTGACAATGACTGATATATTTGACTTCAGGACATTTCTGACTACATACAGGCTGAAAAATCAAACATTCTTACCATATTAATTTAGATATTTTCCAAAGTAAAAGTCTCTAGAAGTGTATGACTCAACTTTTTCACATGGTCTTGTGTTAAAAAGGCCAACAAAAATCACAATAAATTGTAATATCGAATCACAGTACTTAAAAATCACATACATCCAAGTATCGTGATAGTATCAAATTAGGAAATAGGTGTCCCATCCCAGCCCTAGCACTAATGCATCATTTAAAGGTTCAGTGATGATGGACTGTACCGTATTTCTCATTTGTCTTCCTCCTCTTCTTGTGCCTTCTGCTTCTTCCTCATCAAAATGCCCGGGCTGACCCACAGTTGCTCAGCAGTTATAATTATTATTATTTTTTTGGAATTGTTTTGTCTTTTCAGCAGCAAAACCAAAAATTGGACTGCTGGATGCTGTCCTTGTCATGTTTGTCCTCCCCTCACGAGGCTGCATGTGGCTCAGTTGTGGGCAGCATCCCAAGGCATGGGAACGATTTTGTGGACCTGTGATAACCAGCAGCGAAAAAGCCACACTTTACCCAGAGTTCATCAGTCTGTGGTGTTATGTCACAGAGAGCCTCCACATTAAATCTTTCATACATGGCTGACTCGCCATTGAGTTAGCATCACTGTAACAGTTCAACAGCCACTAAAAATACTGTTGCCCTGCAGCCACCCGTACTGTACATATGCATAATGGGCATTATGGTAACTCAGTGCAGTGGCAGCAGCTATTTCATATTCTGCACGTATACTGTTTTCAAAAGGAGCCGTTTATAAGCTCAGGTGTTAGATGTCTGGTGGAGAATGGACACCGTGGTTGAGTTGAAGAGTTTTCCCCCACTTTGCAGGCTGGTCACATGCATCCTCTCATCTTGTCTGCACTGGCATAATCCCAGTAGGGGTCCTCCTTTCCATCTCACGTGCACGCCCAAAAGGTTGAAGACGTGCACGCACGATAAGCGTACACAAAGAGGTGTGCACAGACGTGTACACGCTGTGGCATTTAAGCTCTTGCTGTGCCTTAGAGGACATGCTCTAATATTCTCCATCCCTCCACTCCTCTTTCTCTCTTCAGCTGCTCTCTCTCTCTCTCTCTCTCTCTCTCTCTCTCTCTCTCTCTCTCTCTCTCTCTCTCTCTCTCTCTACCACCAGCCATTTTCTGCCACCTCTTAACGCTCCTCATGCCCCGCGGGAGGTGCTATCTCTAATAGTCTCTCATCCCTTCATCTCCTGTCATCATCACCTCTGTCTTTTTATCTCCTCCATCTCCTTCTCCCCCGTCTCTTTTGTCCTTTTGGATTCCTCTGCAGACATTCAAGGTCACGGGCACGCCGGCCTCTTGGGTAGGCTGCCATTGGATGCAGGATGCTGAATAGAAGGGTGACCTGTCCTTCTATTGTATCTGGAGCATACAGGACATCTCTTAGTCTTTATTCGCAACCACCTACCACATACCACTGATGAACGCCGTATGCAGTATATGTGGTCCTCAGTAGTATGTAACATGGAGCACATAAAGCACAGGACAAAAAAACAAACTCATACGTTTTTGTGACCAGTGTTTGTTTACATTATGAGATACAGCATGGTTTAGCTCCATCACCCCTTAAACTATTTATTCTAACAGCTACAGCAACGAGGGGATACGGTAAATTTAAAACATTACTCGACAAAATTTATTCCAACTGCTTTTGCTACACCTGCCGGTGATTGCAGAGCTTTTCAACCCCAAAAAGGCAGATTACGACAGGTTTCAGTAAATATTTAAAAGAACTATCTGTCAATGAGGAAATAAAAGCGTCTTGTTGATGAAACAGGTCTCAACTCATAGCGGTCTGTAAGTGTGACTGCCCTGCTGTTTGTGGAGCTTCTCAACTCCGAAAACATTGGAGCAAATGTTTGATTCGCCATCTGATATCGTAAAACTGCCAATATTCCAAATCTACACAGTTAATTTCTCACCTCAAACACTTTCAGAAATGAATTTATGATTAATTTATGATTATAATTTATTGATGAAATAGCTACACAAAATGTGAAAAACAAACAAAAAACAAAAAAACGAGCCATTTTTGGCTGCTGGTGTTGTGACCATAGCCTGTACCTTGACAGTGCTTTGCATTGTGGGATACAGTAGGCGTGGTACACTGATCTGATCCAAGTGTTTTTAGCATTTTGATTTTATTCGCATGCTGAGTACTACATGCTACCTTTTGGCCAAATCAGTATGTACTACTAGTGTAGTATATGGTTTTGAACACAGCCAATGTCCACCTGTGTTAGGGTGATTTAATTTGACAGTGACACATCTCTCGTAACGCATAAATAGCCAAAAAAATCCTCTTTTCATGAATTAATGATGCAATAGAAAAAAAAAACTTTTAGAGGAGATTTTTTGGACAGGTTGTCCTGTCCGTCTGTGACAGATCCCCACAGGCCTCCTCTTCATCTCCCACAGACAGATGCTCATTTTAGGAGCTGTCATCCTGTCAGACCTGAGAGGCTTTCCTTCATACCGCCCCCCCCTCCCCACCCTCTCCCCCGTCAATCACTGTTTCTGTTGCCTAGGTACGACAATATGTGGGCATCCGTCGCATAAAGGCCACTAGGGTTAAATGGAGCCAATTCCAGGGGTGTAGCGGCAGTGGTTGTATTTTGATTTATGAGATTACACTTCTTTTTTGAGACAAAAACCCTATGGGAGCCTGACTGTTTATTTACAATCATTTCTTGTTATGTATGATCAAGTAATGCACTATATAAGCTGTCTGGACCGTAAGACTGGGTATGATGTAGGAGGATTTTGGCATAACTGACTCAAAATGATAAATTGATTATCAAAATAATTGGCAACTTATGACTTCTAGTTAATCACGTCGTCATTGCAGCTCTATTGTTTTCATTACATCTGTGTGGCGGGGCATTCGCAAAGCATGCAAACCTCGCACATTAGCCGTGTCTGTCTGCGTGTTGTGACTTGTCGGTTCGCACCTGCCCCGTTGACGATACCAAAGTTCGTTTTAAGCGGAGTCAGCGCTCATAAAGTGTTACATTTCACACCACGTTTGTATTTTCACACATTGAAATCAGGCATAGTCCCAGTAGTATCGCCTTTTGAGTTTTGCAGTGTCTGAGTCAAATAAATGAAAAGCTTTCACACCATGTTTGCTGTGGATGAAGTTGCCTTTTTACATTTAAGATCTGCTCATAGAATTGTGATTGTCTCAATCACAGTCTCTGTCTGTTATGTGTTTTGCCATTTTTATTACTTATTACCTGAATAGGTACAGGTTCATTTGTTCATGTGTTTGTGAAGCATTATCCTTGACTGAATCCTTGATTGAACAATGAGAAATGTGGATGAATGTTAAAGATGATTCTTGAAGGACAGGGTAACGTCTTTGTACCGAGTCTCTATTCTCCCGGTCTGTAACCCAGAGACAGGCGCTGCATGACCTTGGACGGTAACACAAAAGAAGCTCCGTGAGCGTCGGCTGGGTGAAGATACCACAGAGCAAAGAGAGGCAGAACTGTGCTGCACTGTTGAGCATATTTTCAGATATTAAAATTCAATTAATGTTAAATGATGGTGGGGGTCGGGGGGCGTCCCCTTTATTCATGGTGCGAAAGCTCAGAGCTTGCGCCGGGAAAAAAAAAAGGATGTTGCTTTTTTTTGCCACGTAATATTTGCATTCAGTGTGAAAGTGTTACATATGACAAAAATAACAGTTAAAAAAAAAAAAAAAAAATCGACATGTGACATAATCACAAGAAAAAAACATCCCGGTGTGGAAGAGCCTTATCACTGGATGAGTGTTTTTGTGTGTTTATTGTGGTAACGCTTTATATAAGGTTCCCTAATAAATGTTAATAAGCGTTATTACACTGCTTTGTTGAATACTCGATTCTGATCGGTCAATCATGATGTTCTACATTCTTTCATTTCTTCTTTGTTGCTTTCTTAAGATTAATACATACTTTACTTTAGTTAACGATGCCATTTTGTCGGTACGGGATCTAAAGCAAGAACAGTGCTTATTAAGGATAATAAATTCTTTATTATGCGCTTATTAACAATTATCGATGCTTTTTTGTAGGCACTCCGTTTTCTTCAACTTTCCATCATTTTCACATAAATGCAAGCCACACACAGCATAATAAAGGATTTTTTGACCTTAATAAGCATTGTTCTTGCTTTCGATCGGTACCTAGAAAACAGCATAATTTACTGTGAAGAGGGCATAGTTTGCTGCTTATTACTGCATAATGAAGTATTAATTATCTTAATAAAGCAGCAAAAAGGTTAGTAAAGGTTTAGCAATGATATAGTAGGTAAGTTAGCTCAATAAATTTGTTTGTAATACTAATATAAACAATTATAAGAAACTCATAAGGCATTTATTAACATTCTTAAGCATAAACTCTTAAGTTACTAAGTTTTTTTAGTCAGTGCTTTTAAATGTCTTATAATGTAGCAATAAGGTGTTTATAGCACCTGTATTAAAACTTACATAATCTCTACACATATAAATGTTAATAGGCATCTTATAAGGATTTATAGGGGCTTTATTATATCCTCTTTAATAAAGCACAGTTGTGTTTAATATACTTGATAAAATCGCACGTGGCCCCAGCCTGCAACCCCTCCCTTTGAAATTGCCTAGAACTGCCTCTGTGTATCAGGCCATCTGGACGTGTCTAAGTCCAAGTAATTATGTCCTACAACTTATTTCTACCTCATTTTCGAGTCTTACACTCTCCCCCATTAGACTTGACTGAAATTGGCTGTGAGCTGACGGTGCATTTGGATGATGAAAACGGCTCCGACACACTCCAGTGCACGACTTACCGACGTCTCGGCTTGTATCCTGCCTGTTTTTGTCCTTTGCTCCTCTCATCATATGTGAATTGGCTGTTTGAAGTCTGAGTATAATTGGCCCTGTTCTGTTGACAGTCAACCATGCTAATATAAATGGGGAGTATTTTGATGCCACTTCTAAGCAGGAGAGTGCAATTTTAATGGAGGTGACAATTAGCATTCGTGTCATTGGAAAGTCTGTTCAGAGGCTACTTAGCTGCAGACTTTCCAGTACTCTGATAGCCTCGGACTGGACTGTCTTGGGTTAAGGTTGCCTCAGAATAGATGTCTCTAAAAAAAAATAGCTTTTTTCTTTCTTAAATAAAGTTTTTATTTGAATTTGGGCAAAGGATCGTTAAACAAATAAAAAAATAAAAAAATCGTATCCACCACTTGTTAGTCCTTTGTTCATATTGTGGAAGGAGACATGTGTATAGATCATTTCATTATTAATCACCATCGACTAAAGCTGTCCATGTTTGGTAATTCTTGTCCAACTGGTAAGAATGTTGTTGTATGAATTGATATGCCTGTGGTACATCTGTTCAGCCACACAGTGGGAATCAGTTGCCTGTGTTGAGTTATGCAGTGTGTGACTGGAATACAGAGAACGTCAGATCATACCTACACATGCGGAGCCGTCCAGAGCCCCCCCTGCTATTTGAAGCGGGGGGAAAGGGGAGATCACGATGTGTGCTGATATATGGATGCATGCCATCAAAGTTTAATGCAGGTTTCATTTGTTGACATTAGCCCAGTGAGAGCTCACCCTCTCACCTCCTGCAGCGAGCGCCGCGTGATTCTGTTTCCTTTTAGCATCTCAGTCTGCATTGACGCGAGACCTGTGTCTGATAATGTAGGAGTGTTTGTTATGAGAGCAAACACTTGGAATGGATGCAAATGTTTGCTCTGCAGTGCAAACGCTGTTACAATTTGATGAGTAAGGGCATGCTATAGAGTTGCATCAATTTTCTGTTTCACTGAATTATTCTTAAAAAAAAAAAAGGTGTCAGATATGAATGAATGTGTACTGACTGCAGCTCTTTTCATTTGAGACCTGCAGATGTGTGTTTTAGGAGTTAAAGCCAAAGGAAAGTAGGAACAGTCCACTGGTTTGGCCAGAGCTCTCCTTGGCTGTGGACCTCTGAAATCCTTTCTGGCTGAAGCATCAATAGGACATTTTGGATCTCCTCTTTCTGGCTAAACCAGCGAGCCAGGCCAGATTAATGAACAAGCTTATCCTGATGCCACACAGGACTGATGGGCGTTCTTGACTCCCCACCGAGGATTCCCGCTCATGTAATCTTGGGGAACCCATTAGGATTCTTAGAAAGTATTTATTTCAGTGTTTGACAGAGAGAAAAACAGAAAAGTTTGACTTCAGATTTCCTCTCATTTCTCACCTAACTATGCTAACTGCAAGGATATTTGTTTTCCTATCTTTGATGTTGACCTCTAGCGCTGTAATAATAGCATGCAAATCAGCTCACTATCAGGCTGCCTCATTTGCCCCAGGCTTTGGATTTTATTAATATTTTTGCACATGTAGGTTTTTTATTTTAGAATAGCTTCAGATTAAAAGTTCCAACTTTCTTCCATAAACTATGGGCCAAGGCTTTAAAGGAGATGGTATGTGAACAGTGAATTAATTTTAAAACTGTGAGGCAAAGAGTAATGCACTTAGATTAGACAATAGATTTCCTATTTACATAGGAGGGTAAGTGAATTGCTTTATTTTTCAAAAAATGGTTTATCTGCCAGCAATGGAATATAAACCAGTGGCAATTTGTAAGAGATGCTTGTGCCTTGGATGATAGTCTCATTCAGTTTTACGAGATTATCTACCAGAGAGACACCGGAGATTTTGACACCAATCCTCCACTCAGTAGTTGATGTAGTGATCTCACCAACAAAACAACTCAGATGATTTTATTATATAAGCGGGGCTAATTTTACAAAGCAACTTAGGAAATTAGGTGTCCATTTATCAGCTTATAAATGTCTATTAAATATTGGAGTTTGGATTTTTGCACAACAAATCATCCAAATTAAATGTGTTGTTTTCCTCCAGAATGACACATCTGTTACTCCTACAAGCAGGACAATTTCATTAGTCTGTGTCTTTCAAAATTGTTAAACATCACCATAGAAAAAATAAACTGATTTTATAATATGACAATGATATGGTTAATTTTGTTAATATTTAGGTACAAAAAATGACTTCACACACAATTTGGGTTAAAATAGCTACCAGTACTTTGTTAATTTTGGGGAACAATCTTGATTCTGGTTAAAATTACGGTATTGTCGTCATGGTTACAATGAAAGTCACCTTGTTAAGGTTAGGGAACAATTGTGGTCATGCTCCCACCCTCCCATGTCAGTGTCCCATGTTTTATTGGGCCTCCCATCCTCCCTGACATCTTCTCTACACTGAAATTATGGCCCTACAGTAACTTAACCTGACCTCCTCCAACAGTCATGACTACTAATTACTAACTAATACTGCTGTTTATCATTTGTGATTAAGTACCTTGATTCTTCAGGGATTTCATTTGCTGGAATCAGCCAAAAACAAGACATTCCCATCTGTTTCATATGCCTCCGTGCCAGCGATAGCTGTGGCCGGGTTGCCTCTGTATCTGTATGTCTGGTCAGAACACAGTCTCTCAAGAACGCCTCGAGGGAATTTCTTCAGATTTTGGTGGCCAAAGATCAAGGTCACTGTGACCTTATATCTGTTGATTATATTTTGGTGGTCAAAGGGCAATCTATCTATATTTATCTATCGATCTATTTATCTCATCTCTCTCTCTTGATATATAGATATCAAGTCACCTATACCATGATGGAAGATTTCATCTATATTGCCCACCTTTAACCACTACTATCCATGGGATCCAGGTGTACACCGATAGATGCGTCTTAAGCCCTCTGTTAACAGAGAGCTCTGTCCACCATCTTGATTGCTTTGAACTGAAATGCAGAGGAGACAGGAGGCTATGAGTCACCGCTTTCTTGACCTGTGTAGTTGGCCTTAATGTGAAGCGATTATTCTGTACGTTGTCAGCCCACATCACCTGTCTGTGAGACTCTGCTCTCTCCTTGTCACAGGGTGCACTTAAGAGACAGAGGAAGTCATTAGACGAGATCCCTGTTGGAGGAGGAAGTCTTGTGTGAAATTCTGACTCAGTTTTAAGGCACTTCTTATTGCCGCCGCAGGCGAGGCGTGACGAGCTGTGGCGAGCTCTCGAAATTCTTTAGACTGCCAAATAAACTGAGAGCGGCAGACTCGCACGTGTGTTTGTAGCCTGCATGTAAGTTATTACATGTTATTATGTGTTAACGGTGTCATGTGAGAGCTGCCACATTTAGCCCACTTGCAATACTGGAACTTGAAACCTGCACACATTGAAGTGCACAACACACACACACATGATTTCTCGCTGCCCTGTTTTACACTCCCGGTCTACCCATGTGCTTGCTAAAGTACACCTCGGAAAACATCTGACAGATTTAGCTTTGCACTTTTAAATATAGAAAGGGATACACCAATGAAAACCTACACAGCTATTAGTGAGAAAACATAGACATCACGTCCGAATGCTGCTCCTCTGACATGATGCTGGCCAGTTTGTGGACTCTGACTCACTCATGTCATTTTATCACATGTGAACCATGAAATGTGCATATAAACAGCAGCATGAAGTCATTTACAACTACTACGGATGCAGCAACAGCTATATTTAAAATTTCTCCTTTTATTTTGTAGGCGGAGGGAATGCCCCTCTTCCATTACCATTCTTGTAGGTTCCCCCTGAGTGTTATTACGTTAGTCCTGATTTGCAGTGGCGGTTGCTCGGTTGGTTGTCTTTGGGAGATTGTGGGTTTGAGGTCGACAACGAGCCCTCATAGACATTGTGTGGAGAGTGTGTGTGGGAGAGGGAGAAATGGTGGGGGGGTGGACTGGCTTTCACAGCTGAATAACTGGGTCAGTTTAAGATGATGACGCTTCTTATCTCCTCAGCTTGTCGCTGGGTGTTCACTGTTCACTGCATAGCTTTTCAGTAACCACCCATCGCTCAGCCATACTTCTCTCTGCCTCTTTCTCCCATCCCCTCTTTCTCTCTTTCTCTCTCTCAACTCTGCTGCTTCAACAAACTGTAGAGGCACAAACTAGCTCCAAGGAAATGTCAGTGTATATGAATTTATATGTACATGTACGTGACATTTAAGCGCAATGCTTGAGATGATGCTTCTCCATGTCAGGGGGTCTGACAGTGGCATCTTTTATTTATAGTCAAGTCTCCTTAGATTTACTGATGTCCACCATAGACTACATAGGAAGTGGATGTAGTCACCGTGACATCACCCATTGGCTTGCGAGCTGCCATTTTGAAGCTTTGAGTTTGGCATTTTGGCCGTCACCGTCTTGGTTTTTGGCTGTCGCCGTCTTGTTTATTTGCAAACAGAAGTGACACAAGAGGCTGGCGTTAAGTACAAGTATCAACACAGGAAATGTCAGCAGTATGTGGCGGCTGTGGAACCTGTTGTTTTTTATCTCGTCGTCTGTGTTAACAGGTCAGAGCAGCCACACAGCGTCTCTCGCGTGGCTCGGCTGTGGGTTAGCTGCGTCTCCTCAAGAGATTCTGGGTCTCGCCATTATATCTGTAGAATATGTCACAGACTTGAAAAAAGATTTATATCTCTTCCTTCTTTCATTTAAAATAAAGCCCTCTATGCCATCTTCTGGGAAAAAAGACATTTTAATAATATTCCTGTATAGAAACAGAACAGTGTTTGGATCAGTCTGCTGATTCTTAATCAGAGCAGTACAGTGCTTTTCAGTCAAAAAGCCTGATGTTATCATAGAGTTTCAGCTTGAGCGTCCTCCCCATCTCCTTTGTGTGGAACATCATTAATGTTGGCTTGTAAGGTTATTCCAATCGGGGACAACTATGTGGCCAGGATTGCCATCATCCTCCATTTGAGTAGCAAAGCCATAAAAAAATGCAAAGAGATGGGGGTGTTTACTTAATACCTCAGTCACAATGCAGAGGATCAATCCAAAGGCCCATCACATGAAAGTAATCAAGCTCCCATCGTCAATAATGAATGGCACAATCAGCAGGGACAGTGGACTCCTATTGTGAGATGGCTGAATGGGAGAAAAGATCCTTGCAGTGGAGGAACTATTGTGCATGGCTGCATTGGTCAGCTGTTGCAAAGATGGTGATTACGATAAAAGTGTTCATGATGACGGTGGGGCAGGAGGGGATTATTATGGCACATGTTGCCGTTTTTTTCCCCGGGTATGGAACAAGAGGAACCTGACATTCACTCTTAGTGACTGATATCCAAACGGTCCGCTTTTCTTCTGCATCAACAGGACTAAATTTCAATAGAACTTTCTGTATTTTGTTCATGTTATATACTATCCTCTATAGTAAAAGCTAATTACTCTTTTTTTTAAAGAAAACGATTTAATAATTTTACTCTGATGCCCTGAAGAAATGTTGCATATTTCTTGAGCAGTTTTATGAAATCAAGTGGCATTGATAGCCTGGTCTGATTTAAATAAATTTAAAGTAATTTACAGGCAAGTGTAATGATTACACTCATTTGGTTGTTTTCTTAAAGGGGCTCAATATAAACAGTTAACAGTGTCCTGTTGCTCACACTCACTCTTGTGCTTGTACTACGAAGACGCAAGCGAGCATTAGGCCTGCCATAGTAGTTGGTGTTAACAGTGTTACACACCGATTACATGTGCCACAGGATTTGGTGTCAAAGCGAAAAGCAGAAGTGCCTATTTGGCACCTTTTAAACCCAATGCTATAAAGGAACCATAACGTTAATGAGGAAATCTCCGTTTCGAGGACTGAGCGGTCACAGCTGGTGGCTCCAGACGGAAACCTGCAGCTCCACAGCAAAAGCTGGACCGGAGAGGCCAGACGTGCGGCCATCCGACGGTAAAGATAAACTAAGCGTTTTACATATACTGAGCGCTCTCCCATTCCTAGCGCGCATGACATCACAGCTGTTTTTCTTCCTGGGAAAAACCGGCCCTGATTCTTCACATTAAAAGCAGTCTACAGGCTGACAGAGGAACCAAGAAAGCTTTGTGAGATCTCATTTTTTAGATTCGGTTACAACCTGTTCACACACTGACAATAAAAAAAAAAAAGTTAAAACATGTTTATTTGTGAACAAACTTACATATAGTCCCTTTAATCATTTAATCAACAATGTGTTTTAAGACTCTCTAGACGATTGAATAACTTGTTTCGAGCCAGGGCTCAGGTGTTGCTGCAAGTACAACAAGTTGCCTTAGCGTACTTTACCTCACCGGTCATACAGTATGTGGTCACTGAAACATTATACAAGCCACAGTCCAGCAGGGCCACAATGTCACACAATGCAAACATAGTCTCAGTGTAGCTGAGGAGTGCATGGCAACACTTGACAACCATGGTCGTGTCTAAGCACTTCCTCTCAACACCCGCCCCAAAACACTGCTTTTCTGTGCAGTTGAGCTTACAAATGTGTTCTTTGCTTCCTATGATTGTGCTGGCTCGACTCTGCCTGTATTTAATAGGCTGTATGTCCTGACACGAGGGCGGACATTCATTATTCAGCGCGTGTTGTTTGAAAATGTTGTGCAACCCACAGGAGGCAAGTTACTGTTTAATTACAGATACTGTAGCTAGTGTTGCCTATTGTGCCCCCACCTGAATACTTAGTTTGCGCTAGTATACGTCAATGAGCAGAGTTTTGCCGCTAAATGCATGAAAGTAATTCCTCTTTCGTTTGTGACTTTCTCTCCTCAGGTGGTGTTAGTGTTTGCTCTCAGCATCGGGGCCCTTGGAATATACTTCATAGACTCCTCAGAGTAAGTGTCAATTTCCTGTTTTATGAAATAAGTTGAAATGTCACACATGCTTCAGCAGCTATACTGATGATGAAACATTGCTAAAAAATGAACTTTTGTTGCATGCATTTACATTAGCCTTCCTACATACTGTACCTGAATGATAGGTGCACATGCGTCCTTACTCGTCTCCACACGCTGCAATCTCTGAAATGCAAATTCCCGTACTGGCTCCCCCACACGGCGTGATGCACACACACGTAACAGTAGGTGCACACACATTTGCATCTGAGGATTTTTCAATGGGAGGCTTGTCAGTTTCCATGGTAACAGAAACAGGCAGATACTGTATGTGTTGGGGAGTTATTATGTGTGAGTGAGTGAGTGTGCGTATTGTCAATTTATGCGTATCCCTGGCTGGCAGTCACCCAGAGACAGATTGCAGGCCTGGCATCCCTCCGGTAACTACTGCAGCTACTTTCACACCATCCAGACCCAAACTCTACCTTTTGAAAGGGATAGTTTGGGATTTTTTTAATGTTTTGAAGCCCTGTGAGTTTCTGTATGGTAGAGATATTGACTCATTAGTTTTGGCAGGGAGACCCAAGGTCAGACCATACTGACAAGATACTGCATAATCAGATAAAAATAAACAGCTAAGACATCTTTCTCAGTCTAGATTGGTGGTGTGATATGGGAATGGCTACATGTGTTCAGGTAATAATCAAATCTTTATTCAACTACAAACAATTATGTATATGTATGTGAGTACATACTATGTGTATATACAGTATATATATGTATATACGTGTGCAGTATTTTGAGAATTTTACATCTCCATCCGCATTTTAGACTCTCAGTTCCCCAGGGACAGGGTTTCAAAGTTCACAGATATTGTATAAAAGCTATCCATTTGTTAAAGATAACATCCTGCACAACAGCCAACAGAGGAATGACTATGATGAAAAAACATAATACAATACCATGATCAGTATGTTATGGTCCCTTTGCAATCAACATTCCATAACCGCAGGCACTACAGCAAAGTTTGAGGCTTCATTTTTGGTAAATCAGTGGTGCATGAAATACCGATCAAAGGCACACAGTCGGTGTGCAGGGCATGGCGAAACATCTTTGATTATGTCATTGCCAGAGGCACTTGCATCAACTTCTACATAATTGGAAACAATAAATTGCCTCTTTTTCTTTGATTTAAAATCAGTGCACTCTGAGCCAATGAGGGGAACCGTCTACTACAGAAGCTTCTTCTAACTGAAGTCAGGAGGTGCAGCACTGCAGTTAGCAGATATATAGTATAAAGTAATAACTTAAATCAAATTAGCCTAGAGGAGACAAATCAGAGAGGGCCTGAGAAAAGAACCCAGTATGTGTGTGTGTGTGTGTGTGTGTGTGTTTGAATTTATACAGTCTTATCTTAGCAGCAGTGGGAGATTATTCCTGATATGAAATCAGTCACCAATTATACCTCTAGATAAAAACCTTTACTTTCTCCTCTCTATTTATTTTTTTTTATATCCCTATACAGTATGTCTCCTTTTTTGTTTCCCTTTGGCATATTTTTTGCAAAAAACAAAAAAAGGAGGAGACACAGTATAGACACAACAAAGTAGGAGAATTGAAAGCACAAGGTTTGTGAATATATACCAGCCATAACACCAAATTTACAGGGCAAAAAAATGTGAATAGTTAAAGCACTGTTTGGTACAGTGCTGTAGTTTCTTTCACTATAGTATTTCCTCAATGTAATTCGTATGTTACAGTGCACTTGTGAGTGTATTTCTATGTGAGTCGGCTTCCCTGAGGCATTGCCCTGATCTCTCTGTGCTCCTATTAAGCTGAGGCCCTCTCTACCCTCATCATCGTGATTAGCTCAAGCTTGTCACTGTGCTCGTCCTCTCAGGGGGACTACTGATCAACCCAGAGCAGGTTGAGCCGACTCCGGCTGCTTTGACATCCTAAACAGAGCCTGGCTTGTGTTGTAGCCATAGTTTCACTACAGCAGCTGGAGCTTCTTATGTGATCTACACCCACTGTTACATCATAGAGTTGACCTGACACTAAATCTTTCTCAATTGCCAACTGACAAAGACTTATGTTTACCGACCACGACAGCGACACTGGTACTATTCTCACTTGAGACTGTGAGTGGTCATGGCAAAATGTGGTGCTGGAGACGCCAACTGTAGCGGGAACTACCACAGAAGCAATTTTGAGTGCTATACCAGGTGATTATATTTCTGTCTGTAGACAGATTTTGTCACCGTGATAGTGTCGTAACTGTCCAAGATGCAGTCACAAAACCCTCCAGGTGTGAAGCTGGGATCAAAATTAGTTCACAGATGGGCGTGATCCAAGTAAGGGCCCCACCATTTTATGCCCTTGGCCCAGTGGGCAACTCCAGGGTCTGAAAAGTGAAGGCAATGTGGAAGTATCTGATTGTATAGAAGTCTATTAGAAAGTGATCTTCCTTCTCACTTGACTTATTAGCTCAGTAAACATTGTAAATATGAGTTTATGGCCTCAATTAGTATTTTTAAGTCTTCCTCAATACAGCATGATGTTCATTTATTAAATTATGGTCCCATTGCTTCACCGCTCACTTTCCATATACACACACACACTTTACGCACTGGTTCTGCTCCAGATGACCTACACCACTCTTACATCAACTGGATCTAGAAAGGGCCATTCCCATTTTTTGCATCAGCCACCATTATTTTTTCTACATGCTTTGCACTCAGGAGAGGCTCCAGTTAGTTTCAGTCTTCAGCCTGACCACCACATACCACCGGATCGCTAAACATGCTATACAGATGTACATACTTAAATGTTAATGACTGAGGAAATTGATGAGCACACATTTGTAAGACAGCCTTCTGGTAATAATTTTTCTGCCAAATATTGACAGTCTAATGGCACAAACTCATGAAGTATTCAGGCTCAGTAATTTATGGTCAAACTGCCATTTTGGTCAGTGGATGAAGTGAACGTCATTCTGAAATTGTCTGTGAAAAAGGCCGCAGTAACGGGAGGATGATCTAGATCCCTTTGGTAACAACTAAAAGAGTCACGTGGTGGAATAAGTGTGTGTGGGTTAGACCTGGAGAGGCTGAAGCTACACAATGGGCTTTTATGTCTACTTCAGCGAAGCAGGGTAGTCCCTTGGGATAAAGACACACACACACACACACACACACACACACACACACACACACACACACACACACACACACACACATACACCGGGTAAAATGCTGAAGAGAAACGTACCTTTCCGGTGGCCAGGCCCCAGTCTCCCAGGAGCTGTTTTATTCCTAGCTTTTGACAGGTGGGGTTTTCCTAGCAGGGGCTCTGTTGGCCAATATCCTGCAGAAAAGGATCCACAGAAATACACTGCAAAGCCTTCTGTGGAAGCAGGTAGACGGAGTTTGAAGGGCGGGAATTGTTAATTGGCTGCCCTCCCAGTTGAGCATGGAGATTACTAGTCATCAACTTGGCAACCGCGTTGTTGTTAGGAGGGCTGTTTTTTTGAATGAATGAGGATGAATATTATGCTGAGAATGGCCGTCCATCTGTTTATTTTGACAAAGTGGTTGTTTACCACAGTTCTGCTCAACACATAATAATGTATAATGAGATGCTGCCTTTTCTGTTCCTCTGCAGCAGACCTTAATGCCAAACTGATGCTATTTCAGTGATATTTTCAATGGGAGGATACTGCATGTGTCCTCTCCCACCCACATCTGAATCTGCTTTAATACCTTGGCTCATCCCTCATCCTTCATCCCTTCTTTTTCCTCCTCTGTGCTCCCATGAAACAAATAGAGAGGAATGTAGGACAAAGTCTCTGCAGGCCGTTCTTAAAGGGATGCCCTTGTTCCTGCTCCACTTCTGTTTCTATTTCTTTCCTCTGCCGACCCCTCCCCGTCACACATACGGGCTATTACGTGCACACACTTGCATAGTCACGTTAACTTGCAGATTCGCACACACGTATAGACAGTTTTGTCTCTTGTCAAAGAGGCCTCTTAAGCAGCGGCCTGTAACTCTATCATTAGTGTGCGATCGATGTCCGCACTGAAAAGAGAAACAGTGCCTAATGGCTAATTAATGGGGTAAGGTGAGAAATATGGCTGAGCAGTGAGACAAACCTGGCAGACTTTGTGGCGATGAAGGGTAACATATACTGTATAAGATCTCCTTGATCTGGATGGAGTGAGTCTCCATGTGGGTCAGAGAAGACCATGGCCCAGTCCCACTGTCCAATCATCCTTGAGGGCTCGCTCACAGACATTTTGAGCCCTTTATGATCACCTTCCATAAGTCTGCATTTCTGCAGAGTTTGCCTGAGGGAATTACCCACAATTCATAGTGTTGTGATGTTAACCACAGGGTTCCACGGTTACCAGGGAAGAAGAAGAAGAAGAAGAAGATCTACCTTTATTAGTCCCACAGTGGGGAAATTCAATTTACACTCTGTTAAACTCATACATGGTACATGCAGACCTGAAACACACATACATGCAGTAAATGGAGAGATGTCAGAGTGATGGGGCTGCTCCTGACAAGCGCCCCGAGCAGTTGGGGGTTTGGTGCCTTGCTCAGGGGCACCTCGGCAGTGCCCAAGAGGTAAACTGGCACCTCTCCAGCTACCAGTTCACACTCAGTTTTTGGTCCATGTCGGGACTTGAACCGGTGACCCTCCGGTTCCCAAGCCAACTCCCTACAGACTGAGCTACTGCCGCCCCCCTGCCAAGCCCAGGGGACGTAAAAATAAAAAGGTAACCAAAAAGGTCGGCACATGGTCTTCCGCATCCATTGGGCCCTTAGAGCAGGCGCAGTAGCGTTTCCTTTAACTCCGCCTCCCAGCTCTCGCTCCAGCCTCGGCTTGGGGCTCATTCACATGAACGGGAAGGGAAATAACTCTGGATTCAGTTATTAGTGTATTTTACAACTTTTAGGACCTTATGATTTAAATAAGGGCTATTCAAATGTTTGTAGTGGTGAAACATTTGGCCACTATGAAAATTTGCTTCACAGCCCGGCACTCTTCCTGGGGGTTTGGGCTTAAGATCTTATGGGGGGGGGCATGTAACCATGAGAAGGCGTAAAATCCCCAGGAAACGGAAGTTAGAGCGTCTCTAGCTGCTGTACTGTGACGTATCTCACAGTGAAACACTGTTTGAGCAGTGTACAGTTACAAGAGGGATTTAAATAAAAAAATGTGCATTTGATCGGGCCGCTGAAAAGTGGACAGGTTTAAAGTTTAGCTTGATACGGAGCTAGGCGTATCAAGACGACTGCTGGCTCCAAACACATATCCCTCACCTGCTGTTAAATCAGGCAGAAGACGAGGGAGAGATTAAAGGGAAACTATGCCAATTTTCAACCGGCTCTGTGGTACCGTTACAGTACATGCAGATGAATGGCATCTGGAGCCCTCTGCTCACCTGCCGGCACAACTTCACCTTTCATCCTCCGGCGGATGTTCACTGCCAGCTGCCACGCTGCAGTGACACCGTGTTGGTTGAAAATCAGTTAAGTTTCCCTTGAATGAATTAGACCTCAGCCACATTGTTTTAGAAAGGAAACAATGGTTTTGCCCACTGATCCCAAAAACGCATCTCTTCCTGTCTCTCTCCATATTGCTCTGTTCTGTACGTCAATCAAAGAATGTATATTGATTCAATCCACAAACGATTGGCTAGTGAGTCACCCAGTCTCATTCGATTGGATGATTTTTTGTAAATGCACTGCGAGTGCAGGGTGAGTCTTCAAACATTTGAAACCGTTTACAGAGAAGAGAAGAAGAGAAAAGATTTTCATCAGAATTTGATGTAAGCATACTCTGATACTGTTTTTGTTTTACATATATTTCACAACAACAATAAACACAAGGACACAGGGTTGAAACAGAGAAAATTTATTTTATAAAAGTTGTTGTTGATACCATTCCCAAGTGGCTTCAACTTTAAATACTCAAACTGTAGCAGAAATAAATATTTCCTAAAGTCAGTCTTTTTAGACTAAATGCCATTTTTCCACACGTTTAGTGAGATTTTCACATTCAAAATGAGCTCTGAAAAAACAGAATATGAAATGTCAACATGACACTCATGGATAATGAGCTTTTGTGAGTGTTATGGAACATCAGCGCTGTTTTATGATTGTGGGGCCTCTCCCTGTAGACTGCAAAATAAATGAAGGTTTTGATATCCAAGCAAGAGCTGAGAATGGCACCAACATTTGGAGTCCTGCTTACCACACGTGGTGAAGCTGAACATCAGTGTGATGGTATAACATGTCAGCCCTCAAGTGTTATTCTAATGAGAGTGAAATCGTCCTGGCTGTCAAAATTCAGATCCACTGTGTGACACTCTGATCTACTGAAAAAAATTACCGGAGACATTACAGTCGCCAAGCAGCTCTGCAATTTGATCATGTTTCTGGTATCAGTGCACACTGAATGACCTCTTTGTTTATCACAGTCACCATGGCGATATGAAGGCCATTTGCTTTTGCAGTTGCCTGCTATCCCTCAATGCAGAGCGGAAGGGCTATTTTCAGACCACAGCATGAACACAGCATGAGCCAATCTCAAAGCATGCAGATAACTTAATAAACCCCAGATGAGATTGAAATGATTTAAATGCCTTTGTGGCTCTCTCTTTCTCTTTCTCTCTTTTTTTTTTTTTTGGACTGTCTAACCTCAGGGTCAGTTCATGTTAACTCTCTCAGCTTCCACTCAGATTATTCAATATTTAAAAGAAAGAAAAAAATCATAGTATTTGTCCGAAATCACACTCTATGCACTACGTACCCAATATGTGTACTATTGTTCAACATAAATTTGTGTGAATAAATAGTAGTATGTATCTTTTCAGATTTGCGTTGTCACTTCCTGAGAGCCTCCTTGCCGGTTGGAGACGTATAACCATGGTAGCCTGTGCTAATCAAAGAATCAAAGTCTGAACTAATTTAAAAAGTCTGTCAATGTCTGTTATGAACGTTGTTGTCACTATCACATTGCACTGTGGGATATTTATGCCACGGTAATATTATGTCCAGTGTTTGCAAACTGCAATACTCCACAGGAAACAGTATGCAGTTTGGTTTCATACTAAAGGTCTGGACAAACAAACAAAAAAAACTCACATGCTGTTTCAGCGTACTAAATTGCATGTTAGTATCCAGTTTTCAAAAGCACCACTTTTGATATGTAACAAAATGAACTGAATCCACTTTTATTAAGATTTTCAACTACAACAGGATCTTTCACATAATGAATAATAATGAGCAGCTAGAAACAGTTTGAAAACATGCCATTTGTACCCCCCACCACAGTTACCATATTAATTTGCATAAATATATAGCTCGCAAATTGCTTTGTTTTTGCAGTTGTCTTGATCAGCAATTGGATTGACAACTGGTTGAGTTTGCACCACAAACAAACTGAATTAGGTATGAAGCAGAGCAAAACCCACGAGGGTTCAAATAACAGCGTTCACATCACGAAGATCAAATTAATCCAAACTGGAACTGATTAGTTTCATTTCATTCATGTTCAATTTCAAATAATTTTCACAAACTTTTTTTGTCTCAGTCAGCGTGGTGATGAACTCAAAGCCAGCTTGTAATTACTATATTTGGATAAGAATGAAAATAAAAGTAAGAATTTTGCTGTAGAATACATGAATGACTTAAAATATATCTAAAAATATTGAGTCCTAAGAGATGTATATCATTTCTTGATGAGGGGATCAGGATGGGGTTGACTTGATTAATATAATTTGTTGTAGTCTCAGTTATTTTTGGAAGGAAATATATTTGGTCGCAGATAATGTTTGTCTTTGTAAGTCCGCGGATGGCCGCAGTGAGTGGCATAGTACGAAGCACAGAGCAGGTGAGGAATGAAAGTTGCATTAAATAATAATGTTTTTGACTAATAACTAATTGTCCACTACTGGTGTGTGGGAGGGGAGGTCACCAGGCTTTCCCTCAGGAGACCGCTGCTTGTGTCATTTTAATCCAAACCTTGATGTTTTTTTGCTAAACTTAACCCAGTAGTTTTGCTGCCTGAACCTAACGAAGTAGTTTTGTTGCTTTTTTGTTGTTGTTTTGCTTCAATTTTTAATGTTAATCACATGTTTAAAACTGCAACTATAATCCAGGATAAAATAAGTTTCCACTGAAACATATTTTTTGGTTCTGTAGGTTAGTTGTGTGTGAATGTAATTTTTTGGGAGACAGGACTGGACTGAAGATTAGTTTACACGAGGAGGTATAAATACACTGATTTAATGACCTGAGCTAATAAAACCTAGCACCACCAACTTCACTTGCTTCACAATGCTTATCAGTGTTGTGATAATGACTTTTTTTTTTTTTTTTTTTTTTTTGATATGGCACATAACCACAGCTTTTAGCTCTTAATTTGTTTGTGTTCTAAAGAGGAGTGATACGATGTGTGTAGTTTAGCTGTTGTACTGTAACACTGACTTCTGAATAAATTATTACGTATAATTTCTCTCTTGCAAAGATGCTCCTTGTGAAGTTTCTTTTAGTGCTATTTTCACTCTCAAACTCCTCCTTTAGACTCAAATAATAGACTAAAATAAGTAACATCTTTGTAGAGGAAATGCTTGAAGCGGGATACATGTCATTTGCATTCATATGAAAAAAAATATGTTGCTATTTTTAGCTTTCCTGGGGAGGTTTTATTTGTCCATTGCCCTTGTAGGTGCTAAAATATTTCTTATTTTAGTAATGGTGCCTTGGCCTAAATCAGTCATTTATGTGGTAACCTGGCCTTCTTTCAGCTTCCCACACCCCTCCCTGCTGTGTCCCCTACATGTACATGCACTACCCTCAGGAGAAATACTGCATGTAAGCCACACATTCAGTTATTGTGCTCAAGTTATTTGTATTTTTCTGTTTGGGTTGTCTGTTGTTGTACGGGGTGACTCAAACGCTAACAAATGAGACTATGAATCCGTAATTACATTCCAGGATGCTTATGAGCTCACTGGAGCAGAAGGTATTTGTGAGATATGAAGAATGACTCAGATTTGGTGCGTCGCGCTGTGGTTGCGAGCACCCGTCGAGCCGGGAGCGGTGTGTAGTCGTTGTTGTTTTCTCCGGGGGCAACCTTGCTGTTGCTCCTGCAGCCAGCCAAGGTCATGTGCAGGCTAACAAAGGGCTGGCTCCTGCCGGCTGGCTGACTGAAGGTGTTCAGGGCTATTTTTAGAACATCATCATCAACGTACTCCTTTGCCCTTGTGAACAAATGAGTTTTAGCTCCCTGGTTGGGTTTTCCAGAGGCAGAGTTCCTGGTCGGAGGAGGTTGACGTGGGGAAACATTTTATGTCCTGAAATAGGCTTGCATGCTCTGCGGCCTTCCCTTGGGCAATCGCTGTTCTCCTGTGTGTGCTTGCATGATGTACTTGTGCGTACATGTGTGTATGTTAGTGCTAGCTTTGCTAATAAGCAGAGTGGGGTTGAGTTTGAGAACCAAGTCAAACACAAGAAGACTAGAGCTCAGGGATCTCCAGGTAATTTCCATGTGGCCTAAAACTAGCATTGTGTGCTATATGAGACAAATTGTCTTCGCTACCTTTGGGATCTCAGTCCCCCTCCCTTTTCTCTCTGTCACGTCCACATCTTCCCCTCTTCTTCGCCCTCCTCCTGTCACTACCTCTCTTCTATCCCCGTCTCTTTTATCTCTCGTGTCTTGCTGCAGTCTTTCTTTCCCTCCCACCCACCTCTTCCTCTTGCCTCTTCCTGTCAGGCAGGATGTTGTAACCCCAGTCTGTGCCAGGGCTTAAGGAGTAATAAGAACTGTGTGTGGTGGGCAGATCTATTTTCTGCAGGACACTGGCAGCATGTGGCTGGGAATCCCTTGTGACTGTGGAGCTTGAAGTGACATTGAAAGCAGGAGTCAGGATGTTGGCTCTTCTTACATGCTCTTTGTGTAGGAAAAGGACACAGAAACAGAAAGTAGTATAACGAAAACCAATACATCAACCCTGCAATACGTGGCACATTTAAGAAGCTTATAATACTCATAATACTGTTTTTGTTCAGATAATACCGATGAAGTGATGACTGAGTCTGTGGTCAGAGATTGGAAACAAACTCTGGTTGCTGGCGTCTTAAGTTATAATTGCACTTCCAGCACTGACACTGACCGTTGCCCCTTGACATGTGTTACCGAATCATCTAATATGAAACCAGTTTTCAGGGACACTAGACTGATTTTAAGGCCATATTAGCTGTTGATGTATTCAGTCTAATTATAAAGCAAGGTCTCTTTCGCTCTGTGTGTATGTCCTTTGCATATCTCAAAAACCATTCATCCAATCTACTTCTTCTTCTTCATAAACGTGATATCTCAGGAACACCTTGAATGAATTTCTTCAAATTTGGCATAAAAGTTCACTTAGACTCAAGGATGAACTGATTAGATTTTGGAGGTCAAAGGTCACAAACATGTTTTTGGCCATAACTCAATACTTCATATGCTAATTATGACAATGTCACACAAATGTCTAGTAGGATGAATAGATAAATGTATGTAAACTGCACCATCACTGGTTGGCGGAGGCATACAACCGCAAGGTGGTATTTCTAGTTTTAGTTTTGATTTGGTCTCCGCCAACTCCTAAAGGACATATCTGGGTCTGGGCTAAATGCTCAACCAGGCTTACAGGATGTTGATGGTGATGACTGTGGTTGTGTCACTATAACGGACACGATTAAAGAAATAACATTATTTGGAAATATTGCTGTGATGTTAGCAGAGACAGGATGGCTCACGATTAAGTTGTGTGTGTAGCTGATGAGTCATAGCTCTATTCAGACAGCATTATATTGTATTTAATAAGTATTTATCTTGACAGATGATACAATCATACATTAGGATGCAATAATATCACTATTTTATGGAACACATTCGGCAGCTCCACAATAGTAGACTGAACCTCTCCCTCCGCACCAATGAACTCTTAATTTCTTATTGTGCCTCTGAGCTTAAGAGAGAAACCATATGTCTGCCTGATGTGTCTTCCCACCACTTTAGTTAATGATAAGCTTTACTTTCGAATAACGATTATAAAAATGACTAAATTAAAGCTCTCAGAGTGTAGCCGTTGTGCTGCCTGATAATATGCAAAATCCCAACAAATTCAGCGTACCGCTCAGCCCCTCCTGCTGTGAGCCGCCATGCTCCCTCTGTTATTGAGAATGCTTTGTGTCACGTGACTGTAGATGAGCAGTTATACAGAATTAGGCCAGAGCTGGGCCCGAGGGGAAACGCCACAGTGACCACTCCAAATGGTGTCTTCAGTGTGCACCATCTGTGTGTGTGTATCTGCTCATAAGTGCTTGTAAGTGCATTTGTATTAGCATGTATGTTTGCGCATTCTCTTACACAAAGGTCTTAGCTAAGGTTGTGGGTTTCAGATCCATTATGTGAGATCTCATCTCTTGTGCAACGTATTGATGGATGTGAGGAATATTGTGTGTGATTCATGTAGGAGTGCACCGAGTATTTATCGATAGCGATACCTTGGTTTTGGGTATCGGCCGATACTGAGTGTTGATCTGATACATGTTTAATACATAAACTGTATGCCTCACTGTGTAGAAGTGACTGGGATCATTGTTTTGTGTACAGAAACATCAGGCTTGGCTTTCGTAACTTCGTAAAACAAAATATAACAAATAAATACATAGATATACATTTAGTGAATTGTTATTTATTATTACAATAATAAATCATATACCAGCAACTTGGTAAAAATATCTTCAGAATGATCAGGAATTGTAATTCAAGCATAAATCTGTTTAATGCAGCAACAAATTGGTCAAAACTCATAACTCCACTAATTCCTTTGACGCATAAATGCAACTTGTGATTTTGAGGTTGTAGCAGGCTCAATTTTAAAGCTAGTAAAGATACTGGCATCACATGAAACTATAAAACCTAAGGAATCCATCCATACCAACAATGTCTAAATGGCATGTCGACTTTTAGAGGGTCCATTGACCTTTGACCTGAAGATGTGTGAATAAAAATGGGTTCTATGGTACCCACGAGTCTCCCCTTTACAGACATGCCCACTTTATGATAATCACATGCAGACACACTGACAGCTGCTGTTGCCTGTTGGGCTGCAGTTTGCCATGTTATGATTTGAGCATATTTTTTTATTCTAAATGCAGTATGCAGTAATGAGGGTTTCTGGACAATATTTGTCATTGTTTTGTGTCATTAATTGATTTCCAGTAATAAGTATATACATTTGATACATTGCATAAAGCGAGCGTACTTTCATATTTCAGAATTAAATACTTGACAAAGCTCCCTTAAAGGTACATTTTAACAGATATTAGTCTGTGATTAATTATGATTAACCATTTTAATCAGCTGACAGCCCTAGTATATACATATATATATATACATATAGAATTGAACTGAATCGATCGGCCCCATTGTCACCAATTCCCCATCCAGCTATTTGTGTCAGTATCGGCCTGAAATTCGATATGGTATCTGTGAATCCCTAGATTCATGTCAGGTTTGTTTTAGCTCTCTAGGTTAGTTTAATGCTTACAGAATCACGTGGAGATGCCGGTGGTGAATTAATAATTGAGCATACAGGCCAGATCAATGTTAACTCCTTCCAGGGGTCAGAAGCGAATTAACCTCCATCTGAAGTCTGATGGCGGTGTCTGAGGAAAATGCCTCTCAACCAAAATAAGTCACTTTTATTTTTAAACAATTGCTGCATAAGCCAGACTCATTCTAATCATCTCGGACATGAGCCAGGGTTTTACATCATCTTAAAGATCACATCAGTCCTCCGGACCACACACTCATGAATTAGAAGTCGGATCATCCTCTTGGAGCGATATGTCCTCTCCGGCGTGTCTGCACTCAGTCATCCATTATAATGGATCGTCATGAGATAAAATGTTTGATGTTAACTGGAAGATGATTAAGCCTCTCTCCTCTGGAGGTTCTCATTATGCAGTAAGCTCTACTCTGGATCTCACACTGTGCCCCTATGGGCTCCATGCATACAAATGTTTACTTTTAATGTTTGAATTTCAACATATGGGACTTGTAGCTGTGTACTCTTTTAATGGCCACTTGTGTGTTGGATTGCCAGTCTATACAGTCCCAAAGGTTGCCTATAGCCAGCCAGGCAAACCATAATGCATATTCATATTTTTCCCATAGTGGGATTTCCTCATTACATTAGCAAAATGCTATAGGCCCTTGACCAAGAAGAAGAGTAGGGTGGCCATACTTCCAATTGTTGCTTTTGTTGAGCGCACCCACTTGCTAATGGTTAATCATCACAAGGTAAGCATAAAGATGGATTACATGACAGGCCAGACAGATCACGACTCATCTATCATCATCTGCCTTTTTTTAAGCAACACCCGGCTCGCTATTGCACTCTGTTAAACGGAGAGAGCTATGCAGTGTCTTTCTTTGTGTGAAGTCTCTGTCGTATGAGGGGAATATATGCGTTTGACAGATGCTGAATAATTTATGCTTGCTGAATGTGCTGTCACATCAAAGCAGCTACCAGTTTCACTTTATTTTCATTTATATGTGGTTGATGCTGCAGTCACAGCGGGTCTTTGGTCTTGGTCTGTTACCCCCTTGGGCTCAAGGAGGAATTGCAGCAGGGTGTTAAGTGAAACTCAATAGCATATCACTAAATTAGTTTAATAATGGTGTTTTTAATCCCGTATTTTGATCAAATTAATTTTCATTAACAGACAGAGGTTCTCTCTTACTGTTAAAATATATTACTGGCAAAGATCCATTTCAGTCAGTTTAGATGGCCAGCACTGGTCAGCACCGTTTGACCTTGACAGCTTCAAGCTGGCTGTTGTTACCAGAGAACGGTTTCTTATCAGTCCTGTGAGCTGAATGCAGGAAAGGTGATCAGCATCAGGCCGTACATGCATCTACGAAGAAAAGCAAAAGTGAAAGTTACAGCATATGTTTATGGTTATCCTGATGTATCGGGGTGAGCCATACGTCATCATCATTTGGCAGAATTTGTATTGTGACGAAGTTGTGATCATATGTATTGTTATCCAAAATTGTGTTGGCTAAATGAATAACTCCAAATAAACTGTGATTAAAAACTAACAAAATGTTAGTTATTTTTCATATATTAAGGATTAACATCTGTATTTTTCAACATGGACTATATTTCCCCATGTTTTTGTGTCTAAGTGACTAACAGGGACAACTATTTTTGAAATTGTTCCAGTATTGAGGGATAACACTGTAACCAGCAGCTGTGAAATGAGCTACAAGGGCAAGTGAGCACTAAAAGTGATATTTATTCATTACTATTTTTTAATGTTGTGATTTCACCCATATCACCTAGTCATACTGATACACAAAGCTCATATACCAACAGTAAAAAAAAAAACAAAGAAACATAAAGCCCAGAAAATAACATTCCTACTGTGGAAATGGAAGGAATGTGACAAGGCGACAGGTATTTGCCACCAGTGTGTTCTAGATAGGAAAGAAAACAAAGACCTTTCTCTACATCAGTATCAGTTCATGAGTATTTAACCTTATAATAATGTGGTTTCTCCCTATCGCTCTCTTTGTTCTCCAGTCCCATAGAATCCTGCCAGAACTTCTACAAAGACTTCACGTTACAGATCGATATGGCCTTCAACGTCTTCTTCCTTCTTTACTTTGGCCTGCGGGTAAGTTGGCATATGCAGTCTCACACAATGCACACACTCACTTGTATATCTGTACACATTTACAGACTCACACTGGCTCCAACAGCATCATTTACGTGCATCCTACAAAAAGATTTTGCATGCTTCTTATTTTCAACCTGTATCCCAATATACTGAATTTTTACATCTTCTTTATATGATGAAGAATTAGAAATAATTTAAAACAAGGGCTGTCAAAGTTAAAGTGATAATCACGCGTTGACGCAAATTCCTTTTAACGCCACTAATTTCTTTAATGCATTCACGCAACTTGAGATTTTTTGAGATTGTGCCGGCTTTTAAAGCTAGAGTGAAGATACTGGTATCGTGTGAAACTAGAAAACAAGTGAATCCACTGGTACCAACCCTGTCATACTGACTTTTCGGGAAGGAGGGTAACTAACGCTGTAAAATTGAGCTGCATTTTGACGAGGAAATACTGGCATGGCCATTTTCAAAGGGGTCCCTTCACCTCTGACCTCAAGATTTGTGAATGAAAATGGGTTCTATGGACACCCAGCAGTCTCCCTTTTACAGACATGCCCACTTATCATATATCACATGCAGTTTTGGGCAAGTCATAGTCACATAGCACACTGCACACTGACATTGTTGAATCATTGGGGTCGAGTTTGCCATGTTATGATCTGAGCATATATTTATGCTAAATGTAGTACATGTGAGGGTTTCTGGACAATATTTCTAATAATAAATATATACATACATTTACATAAAGCAGCATATTTGTTCATGCCCATGTTGATAAGAGCATTAAATACTCGACTACTTTTTAAAATGTGTAATTAATCGTGATAAACTATTTCAATCGTTTGACAGCCCTACTTAAAATATTTTTACAGGACAGCGAACGATGCTTACAAAGAAGCAGACGCCACCCTTAAGTCGCATATGAATACCCGCACAGCATGCCTTTAGTTTAAACTGACACTACTGTAATAATGTTACTAGCATGGCTGTCATGCCAGAGCAACATTCCAGTGGTGCAGATGCAAGCCTGCTGTCCTGAATGAATGAATAAATAAACTCATAAGCTGCTTACACCTCCAACCATTCGCATGACTCAGCAAGTGGGGTGAAGCTTTTGTCATTCTATAGTATGTCAGCAATGCTAGTTTGAATGGGAGGTGGCGTTTTGTATAAAATTAGAATTGTCATTTTTGATGCCATCCCCTGTTTCTTTTGACAGTTTATAGCGGCCAATGATAAGCTGTGGTTCTGGCTGGAGGTCAACTCAGTGGTCGACTTCTTTACTGTTCCTCCTGTGTTTGTTTCTGTCTACTTGAACAGAAGCTGGCTCGGTAAGTCTGCGTATCCCTTTCAGCTGTTTATTCCTATCTCACTTTGGCACTCTCGATTTCATGAATCTATTCTTTCGTAGCCTCATCTTTTCTTGCTTTCTTTTACAATTTTTCACATTTTCCTTTCCTCCATCTTACATTTTTCTATTTCTTTTTTTGCCTCTATCTTCAAGTCACCCCTCCTTTTATCACTCCCTATCTCTCTGTTTGCCTCCCATTCCCCCTTCTGTCCCCCCATTACTGGGAGTGTGTCTCCGAGGCCCTCTTGCTTTGGGCTGCAGTCAACTTCCCCTCATCATTGGAAGTGACAGGGCTGAGTTCCTCTGATGTTTCAGGGAGCACAGACGCAGCAGAGTGGATTGGCTAATGGGAGTGAGAGTGACTCAGAAAACGGCCTGGGCTGTGCTTCTCTCTCTCCCTTGTGTGTGTGTGTGTGTGTGTGTGTGTGTGTGTGTGTGTGTGTGTGTGTCTGTGTGTGTTTCAGACTCATTGGTAATTGCCGTGTTGAGGCGTTGCACCTGGAATACCTCACAGCGGTCCGTAACTGCCATCTAATGGGCTCATTCACACTCACAAAAAACATGCACATGCAAAAGCATGTGTTATCCCCATACACACCCATACACACACATATACACACTCCCTCTTGCATGAGCAGACTGGAAAACACCCTAACCTGCATTACATAACGACCTACTTTTCTCAGTGCATTCAGAGTATTGTGGCCTGAATTACACTGCAGTAGAAAGAGTTTCTTTGTTGCTGTTTTCTTTTTCGGGTACATTGCTACTCTGCTTTTAAAACCGTGTACAATACTATACATCGTTGCTGTACTTTATTTACCACTCAGCTTAATGCCAGTCCAATGTTTATCTGAGCGGTAACATCGAACTGCCAAGACTGTTAAGTCAGAATGCGAGACTATTAAATGATTATAGTTGAAGTGGAGGTGCTCAAAGCAGAAATACATTGACATTTCCTTAAAAAAGACATCTTACATATTTGAAGTAAAATCCTGTTTCTTTCCTTTTTCTTTTTCATTTTCAAAATGAGTCATTTTTCACAGTCACAGTAGGAAAAGCTTGGCTGTAGATAACAAAATGAATGATGGCTTAATTCCAAGTAGGTGCTTCACTTCCAGGCTCCTGTTGTTTTGCTGTCATGGTTTACATGCACAGAATACTCCGGTTTTTGCCCTTATTCCAAACAAGACAATATTCCTAATAAGCTGTTTACATGGCTAATGAAAATGAATTTTCCCCTAATATTGCCGTCTACATGCAGACGTGCATACTCAGATTAACATGACTGGCAGCCTCCCTCTTTCATTATTTCAACCACACCTTCTTTAAAAGGTCAGTGTTGTGATATTTGCGCATATCTAAAAACCTACTGATATCCAATACTTTGATAATATTTATAAGTAGATGTGTTTCTCCCTCTGACCATTAATGTGTTGGGGTTTTTTGGACATACAGTACATGTCTGTAAACTGTCTAGTGTCTGGTTTGTGTATATTGCAAAGAGCTGGCCATAAACAGGCAAGAGGCCGTGTGTCGCAAACTGCAGTAAAGTATGCTCCTAAAACCTAAATAATATCAGCAACTGGTAACATTAATAAAGATAGCTTCTTGTTTTTATTATTTTATTCTTTTTTATTTATTGATTTTTATTGTTATATTTGCTCAAGCTGTCACTATATCCTGACAGTCGTACATGAGACAGACAATTTGTGTAAAAACAGGTTTCTCTGCCTCCTCCTAGTGCTCCTAATGGCATTTGTAACATAGCTGTCAATCTCTGCTCACAAACTCTGGTCAAATTGTCAAACTACGCGGCGCTGATCAAATATGAATCAATATTCTGTTACTGTAATACCTATTTCTCACCTCAAATATTTTAGTGTACTATTTAGCTGTAAAATGAGAGTTTGTGACCCGGCTGCCATGTTGGCAAATTACAAGTAAACTTTCTAAAACTCTCTTTGTATCTCATGTAGTACTGATGGGATACAGTGACAGTTTGACCAAATATGACAAAAAGTTATTTTGATTAAAGTTACCAACTGTAGCTTTAATTGTTTCAGGTATTTTTTTTGCTTCTGAAATGTAAGAATTTGTTTTTTGAATCACTGTAGGTTGAATAAGTTGTGGATTACATGGTTGGTCGGACAAAAATAAGACTTTTGGGACATTTTTATTTTTATACAAAGAATAAATTGGTGGATTGAGAGAATTTTCAGCAGATTATTAATAATGAAAATAATCAACTTCCATCTTTGGTTATATAGAGTAACACTGTTATTACACCTAATAGAAGTGATTGCCAAAATTATGTAAATAACACCCACATTATTCTTGTTGTTGCTGTGAATAATAATAATATAATGATAATAAATCAGATTCATATAGTGCTTTTAATTCTCTCTCTCTCTCTCTCTCTCTCTCTCTCTCTCTCTCTCTCTCTCTCTCTCTCTTATATATATATATATATATATATATATATATATATATATATATATATATATATATATATATATATATATATATATATATATATATATATAGCAATAAACTGTTTAATACAAATATAAAAAAGATAAGAATAAAAAAAGATAAGAATAGTTGAAATAGACTTTTATTCGTTAATTGCATGACATAAACTAGACTATCTATACTGTCAGAGATTCAGGGATATGAAAGGTCTGCTCTTGTTTTTACATGCCCACTGGAATCACTAGATCTCATAATATAAAACTTAATATAAAAGTAAGAAGCAATATGAAACTGTGAAAGTCTAATCTCTGAGGTGCTAAAGTTTTCTTAAGCGGCTCACTGTGGCCCATGAATTTCACAGGGAACAAGCTGTGTAATGAATTAGATATGGATTAGTCAAGTCATCTGGTTTCTGGTATTCGTGATGTAACGTGTCCTCATCTCATCCCCAGAAAGCCGTTAGTGTTAGGGCCTTGATGAGGATGATGAAAGGCTGTGAAATGGTGGCCTGGCTGCTGCCTGACATTCTGTAGGGAATAATTACCTGTGATCATTAAATATCCTGTAGAAAGCAAGGACGCCTTTTATATTCAATTCACTTCGAGTTGTTGTGTAGCTCAGATTGTGAATTTATTGTTTTTGAGAGATGCCCTAGATTCCAGAGCTATTATTTTTATAACTATTATTTTAAAAAGGGAAGAATGTCTTTGCACAGATGACATATCAGGTGGCATGTCCTCCAAATGTTAGAGCATGTTTATTTTTGCACTGTTGGACATATACACTGTAACACAGCACATTATAGTAACAGAACTCCCATTGACATGGCTTAACTGTATGTGCTTGTCCACGTGTTTAAGGTCTCATACAGCGTTGCAAAGCCTCAGTTATAAAATTAACAGTGTGTATCTGCGCTGGGATATGGTGTACCCTAACAAGCTGCTGATAGCTTCCAGAATACTAATGGGGTGCTGAAAGAGTCTGTTAATATCTGAGGAGTTAGGACAGGACCATGATTAGCTGCTCCTTTCCAGTATTATTTTGGAAATTAGGACATGTAGTAGCATGTTGTGACAGGAAAAAAAGCACAGCTAATCAGTATAATAGTCTCAGATGTAGTGCCTTTTTGCTTGCTGGAGGACGGAACCTGCCACAATAAAAATAAATAAATAACTCAATAACTAAATAAATTAATATTAAAAATAAGTTTAGGCATTATTGAATTAATAAAATGTGACATAAATTGAAATTTCTTTTTTAATTTGCTTCTTCATTTATTTACTTTTGTATTAATTCCTTTACCTACTCTTTTATTAATTTTCTCTTTTATTTATCTATTGTTTATTTCTATAAGCTATGAAGTTTGTTTTTTGTTTGCTTTTATTTTATTTATTTTACATTTAATTAAAATGTATTTATTCATTATTAAATTTATGAATAATAATAATGATAATAATAATGATAATAATAATAATAATAATAATAAAAATGATAATAATAATAATAATAATAATAATAATAATAATAATAATAATAATAATAATTATTATTATTATTATTATTATTATTTCTACATGATTTTCCCTTTGTATTTCCTCCCCTTTATTTACCAAACTTATCTATTTCTGTAATGTAACTGTAGTGGTCTGAAAATTCACGACCAAAGAAGAAGCAAATTTAAACAGAGATATCAATGTATGTCACATATTATTATTTTTAGTACATTTAATTGCATGTTTATTTATTTATTTATTTTTGATTTTGGCAGGCTCTGTCCTCCAAATATAACCTTTAATATTTACTGATAAATGGCGTCCGTCACTTCCCTACAGACTGTTGTCCCCTATATACCGTTTGTCCTCAGGCTTGACAGGGCCATAATGGTTTTCCTAATAATCAATACAATAATCCATAGTTGTTGCTACTTTCATTTAGCTAAGTGTGTATCTACTGGCCCTTAACAGGCATTGTTAGAGGAAGCCAGGGTGGTTGTTAAGAACGTGCATTGTGCTTCTCATTCCCAATGGATTAGTTCATCTTTTCTTTCCATTTACCAATGGGGAATAAACAGCACAGCGAGTGTAATACATCTTAATGACAGTACCTTCGCCTTCACTCTTATCAGCTGTGGTCCTGCATGAGAAGACCAATGGAGATCTGGTGGAGGTGTACAATAAAAAGACCACTAATAGGGGTTCTGCCCCTGTGCTGTTCGGTAGTGAGCCCGCCCACTCCGCACTGCGAGGAAGTCTATGCCGTATGCATTTCAAGTTATGCTCTCTCTGCCTCTGCAAATTGGACATTGATTAAGAGGAGGAGAGAGATGTGCGGCTAATGTAAGAGGGCATGCAGAGTTCTTCCTTGGAAAAGGGAATTAATCTCCTTTAACTACTTGAACTGAGCATTGCTCTCAAGAGAGTCCCAGCAGTGTAGGATTAGCATATGGCGGTTTGAAAGATGCTAGTGTAGCTCATCTGGCTACTGAGCCCCAACTCACAAACCCTGTTAGTTACCGTTCCTCCTTAGTGATTAAAGGGGAACTGCACCCATTTTCAAAAACTTGCTTGCCACATACTTTGTGGTCTAACACAGTCCAAAAAATGTTAATAAACATGAACAACTTTCTCCCAAATCCAAAAACTAGAGTGCGAAAACTCAAACTTGTGTTGTCATAGGGTATAAAGCAGTATGGAGCCGCTCCATAGACAATGAATGGACCCACAGAATGTTTTTCTTTTTTATACCCAAAGGAGCTTTTACTGTGATGTTGTCAGGTCTGTTTTGGACATGGTTCGCATCAGGTGTGAATACCAACTCCACTAAAACATGGAAGTGGACTGCCATTTAATGTGAGTAACGTTAGCAGTCAGCGAGAAGTTTTGAAAGACCAGGCTTTTTTTCAACCCCGCTGGCATCCTCCGAAATCTGTATATATGCACAGCATGCGCTGATCTCATCCTCTGAATTGCACAGCCACGGGTGATAAAGCAGGAAGGCTGGTGAGAGGGTCTTTAAAATATAAACAATAATGGGTGATGGGGCTGGGAGGTGTTATTTTATTTATCTAATTTAATGGTCTACCTCCTAAGAACGAGAGCTGCTCAGCGAGCAGAGAGAGAGACAGCGAGGGGAAACCGTCACATTAAACTGTCAAATAAGTTTTAATAAGTAAGTTTTAAATAAATAAGTTTTAAGCCAGAGTTTGTTTCTGTAAAGTCTTCTGTAAAGACACAAGTGTACTCGGGTACGGAACAACTTTACTTATGTGAAAGCTGAGTGGCGGGGGAATGGAGTGGAGTGGAGTGGAGAGGGGAGGGTAGTCATACTCAGGCACAGTACGGATTAATTGTACTTAATATGAAAATGCCCTCAGTGTCATTTAGAACATCTCTTCCAAGTTTTAGCACTCTAGTATTTGGATTTGGGAGAGTTGTTCATGTTTATAATAATAAATAATAAATAATAACTGTTTTAGACCATAGGAATGACATGTATCAATTTTGAAAATGGGTGTAATTCCCCTTTAAAAAACATGTGGAACTGCATTGTTGGTTGGGATACAATAACTGCTATCATGAGCTTATTGAAAGACAATCCAAAATTATTTAATATGTTTCGTTTTTGATTTATTTTATCGTAGAAACCGAAATATTGATGCTGGGCTGCACTGGCTTTGAAAATACACAGTACTGTAGTAACCCTCAGGCATGGCTTTGATTCTAACCTGCTACTGCCTCCTAGTGGTGCTTTAGTACACTGTTTGTTGTTGATTCCTTGTGGTCTGCCAAAAGAGGCTTACAGTACCTGACATGGGCACGGGTGCATCTGCCTTATATGGCCCTTCAGTCTCTGGCAGGAAGCCGGCGTGTACATTCCAGGGAGGGAAACTAATTTGTGGGAAGTTTAAGCCTCTTTGCTGTGGCCAGGCTTCCTCACGTGTCGTCGTATTGCATGTTGCATTATAGCCTCAGCGGTGAGTTGAGTTATAAACTCATTTAATATGCACGTGCTGTCTATCCATCATGACTAGTGTCCAGTGAGAACCAGTGCTACACTAGCGGGGCGTGTGTTGGTGTTGCGTATAATCTAATCCTGGCAGGGTCTGACTGTCAGTATTATCCCAGATGAACCATCCCAGACTGGTGATTGATAAAAGGTCCCAGTAGGCTGCTCTGACAGAACATGTGACAGAGAGGCCACGCTCTGGCTTGCAAAGCCTCAATGAAGTAAAAGTGGGCACAGATCATGGAAAAAAAAAAAAAACCTTTTTGAATGAGCATCTGGCCATCTGACACTTGTGTGTGCGAGAGGCTTTGGCATGTGTGGGAAAGAGATTTTCTCATGCATGAACACGTGTTCATAGGAGCAGAATTTCATTGACAGTTTTTCAACACATGCATACACAAACATGTGTTGCTATACTTGTGAGGACGTTGCGTTGGCTTTCTTTCTCTGTAGGCAGATAAGTGCTCCATGTTGGGGAGGTGGGTCTGCATATGTGATGGTGTGAACTGATATTTGTCCCACCAAGGGCTGAAAACATGGCACATACGCAGAAATGTATGAAAAACATAACTCAAACACTGACGCTTCACACTAACTGAGAAAAATGCATCACAGCATCACTGGGCGTATTTGGGGGAATATGTCATTTTTGTGCTTGGAATGCCAAATTTGCAAAGCAGTTGATGTTAATTTTCAATCTAAAAAAAAAAAAAAAAATCTACCATTCATTGTTTATTTGCTCACTCATTTCTGTTCATAGCCTGCTGCTTCCATCACATAATGCATCCGGGCCAATCTAGCAAACATACATATTCCATGACTGAGAAGGAGCCTACAAAATATGAGCACACAAATACACAGTCCTGAACAACATTTCTCTTCCACAATTTGATGTAATACACAGACATACAGTGAAAACAGGCAGGGCTGGAACCATCGATTAATTAATGTTGATTAATCTGTCGATTAGCTGTTCGGTCTATAAAATGTCAGAAATGAAAATTTCTTTCAGTGTTTCCCTCAGTGTTTGTCCACGACTCAGAAATATTCAGTTTATTGTCATAGAAGATTAAAGAAACCAAAAAATACTCACAAAATAAAACAATGAATCAGTTATCATAATAGTTGGCAATATATCCCGAATTTCCCTCTCGGGATTAATAAAGGTTCATCTTATCTTATCTTATCTTGTAGATATAGTTGACAACTATTCGATTCATCAAGTTATCGTTGCAGCTCTAAACATCTGTTTCAGTGTATCATGATCAATTTGTTGCACTCTGTTTTAACATCACTATCACAATGTAAAAATACTCAAAATTATACTTAAGTGTAGGGTTGGTAATGCTGAGAGTACACTAGATTTTAAAAATATCCAACCAAAAAAACTCAGTGCCTTTGAAAGTAGCTAGCAGCACTCGCTGCAGAAGTCGCCAAGTCATCAATACCGACAGTCACTTCAGGCCTCCCTCCAAAGCCACTCCCCCCAAATTATTATTATAAACATAAATATATAATAAATGAAATCATTGGCACATGGCGATTATTAGTGCTTCTTAGCGAGCAGATTGTGGAAGACTCCTGCAAGGAGTGCAGGCAGGTAGCCCGACACATCATTTAAGTCGGGCTGAATGAAATGATTGGATGGCCTGCGATGGCCACATATACCACATACCACATATATCTTTTTTTGTTAGAGCATTTAATACATTTAATATATTGGTTGCTGTCGGGATGGTAAGAGAATTTCACAACACTACAAACCCTACCTTTAAGTGCACTGCTTGAGTAAATGTATTTTGTGACTTTTCACATTGTACTAAACAACTCAATAGACTTACGTACTCTACATGTCGTAGTTGTACTGACGATGTGTAGAAAACAGGTTTTTGTCTAAAGACAAAAAGGTTTGAACTTGTGTGGGGGCCTTGCCTGTAGTCATAGAGGGGAGAGATGCTGCACGCTTTCGAACAGTCTCTCTTCAAAGGCATTCATGGCATTGCACCCGATTTTGCAGAGGAAAAGTAGCTGTGTGAAGACCGTGTACTGTATGTGTGCTTGATGAAGTGGGCGTGATTGCTGGATTGTCTGTTGTCAGTTGTGGGTTCAGATGCTGTTTGGTGATAAGCACAGTGTGATGCCTTCACACCTCTCAGCTGGTGTACTACTGTAACCAGTCTTTGTATTGTATGAGTGTAAACAAGGAACAAAAATAATACAAATATGATAAAATCTTCAACACTGCTTTTCTAAGATATTCACAAGTCATGTTAAAATGTTTGAGTTCTTCGGTTTTCATTGAATGTTGGATCCCTAATGTGACAGAAGTTTTTTCCATGTCAGACAAAATCAAATTTTACCTCAGTTGAAATGACCCCAGCCCTTGAAATGTCCAATAACTATTGACCTTTTTCCTGTGGAAACGGGACACTGCTTTTTAAGTCAGGATTATTGTTTTTGCTCTGCATCATTTTCATTTTATCTCTGCTAATCCCTGGCAGGGTTCAGACTTTTTTTTTTTTAGAAAATAGGTTCAACACAGCTGTGTGTTTATGGAGACAAGGCTTTACAAGGGTTAATAGTAAAGCTTTAAAAAGGGGCATGAGAAAGGTAAATCTGTTTGGGTTGCGAGGATAACAAAAATGAAAAAAACAAAAACACCTATATTAGAGCTGACATTTTGCTCACTGAGACGCAGTCCCTTTCAAGGCTGGTAGGATTAAACAAACCATACAGTTTTAGCTCGTCTGTCTGCAGCAGTGACCCTCGATTTCACAGTATTTAGAGGTGTTTGCTTTACAAGGAACTGTTAATGTTGATGGTGCTGTATCGAGGAAGATTAGCTTTTTTATAGAAAAGTAGAGCCTTAGGAATTATTTCTGGAGGTTCTTTTGAAATACGAGGCTCTAAATATTTTTGGATCAGCCTTTTTTTTTTTAATTCCCGTCTTGGCAAGAAGAAAAAAAGGAATTCCTTGGATGAGATTTAGCCTAAAACAATGATTCCTCCTAAGCTGCTTGTGTATCGGCGTACACACAGTGACGCCAATTTGGAGACCCTCAGAGAGACGTGGAGGCGAAAGAAGTCCTGTGGCGATCTTTTTCAGAATGGGTACAGGGTGAGGCAGGGACATCATGGACAGGAGGAAAAGGAAAGGCAGACAGGACTGTATCACTCTGTGTGGTCCTGTTTGCGTATCCTCTCCAACTGGGGTAAGGGCTTTAGGGTCAGTAGTAAAGACATGTCTTATCAGGAGGTGTGCACAAAATTTGATTGTTTTAGAGTTGTGAATCGATGAAAATATTTAATTGTGATTAACCATGATTAAATGCAATTATTTGCAAATTATTCACACATTTTTTAATCTGTTCAAAATGTACTTTAAAGGCAGATTTGTCAAGAATTTAATACTCTTATCAACATGGGAGTGGGCAACTATGCTGCTTTATGCAAATGTATGTACATATTTGTTATTGAAAATCAATTTAACAACACAAACCAATGACAAATATTGTCCAGAAACCCTCATAGGTACTGCATTTAGCATAAAACATATGCTCAAATCATAACATGGCAAACTCAAGCTCAGCAGGCAACAACAGCTGTCAGTGTGTCAGTGTGCTGACTTGACTATGAACTGCATGTGATTATCATAAAGTGATCATGTCTGTAAAGGGGAGACTCGTGGGTACCCAGAGAACCCATTTACATTCACATATCTTGAGGTCAGAGGTCAAGGGACACCTTTGAAATTGACCATGCCAGTTTTTCCTCACCAAAATTTATTTGAAGCATTATTTAGCCTCCTCCGCGACAAGCTAGTATAACATAGTTGGTACGATTCCTTTTCTATTGTGTTTTCTAGTTTCATATGATACCTTATCCTTATCTACACTCTAGCTTTAAAACCGAGCCTGGCACTACCTAAAAATCACAAGTTGCGTTAAAGTATACTTAGCACTGACAGCTAGCGTTTAATGGGTAACAGCAGTCCAAATTCAAAACATTACATGTTTCCTTAATTTCTGATGACGTGTTATGGCCATTTTATGATTTATTGCAGTCAGTATATACATACCTACATATTAGTCCTTTAATGTGTTAAAGAAATTGGTGGCATTAAAACATCAGTAGGCAAAATTGAGCAAAAAGTCCATAATAACCTTTCAGCATATTGTAATTCAAGAAAGAAAACTAGACTTCTTCACGTACCTGTGGCTCTGTTTTCAAGCTTTTAAATAAATCCAGCCGACAATGGAGGACTTTGACCAATCACAGGTTATTTCAGAGAGAGCGTTCCTATTGGCTGTGCTCTGGCTGGTGGGTGGTGCTTGGTATTTCCTGATCTCAGCAAGGCTGCCAAGTCACAAACTTTTTCATTTTACAGCTAAACAGTAACTGCAGGATGTTTCTGAAAACATTTGAGGCAAGAACTAGTCATCACAGTAACAGGATCTTGATTCATATTTGATCAGCTCCCGAATTTCCCTCCGGGGATTAATAAAGGTTTATCTTATCTTATCTTATCTTATCTTAGTTTGACCATCCGATCGGAGTTTGCGCATGATTTTTTCAAATCACCGTATTTTTCGCACTATAAGGCGCACTTAAAATTGCCCAACTGTTTAACTCAGACACTGATGATGAAGGATTTGATGGATTTGTAGAAGAGGAATGAGCTGAAAAGTGAGCGTATTGTTTTGTATTTCATGTGTTACAACTGAAAAATGTTGGTAGTTATTGAAGTTACTGAGTTACTAAATTAATTGAATAAAGTTTGACTTATCTGCGAAAAATACAGTACCTGTCTCGTGCACTACTGTCAGAATATAGTGACCATTTTATAAAAGTAGCTCTTTTTAATCATATTTGCTCCATTTCTACCCACTGCAGCCTTAAAACAAATATACTTTAATATGTTACCTTCATACCTTATTTATGCAGATCATGAAATTGTTTCTCAATTAAAGATGTTTGGTCTCGGGCATATCGTCACTGATTGTAGAGATCGTCTCTGTAGGAATTAAGATCGCTTTTTGTCAAACATGGGCACAGACGTGAGCACACGCACAATCCATGGGATCAGTCGCGTTATGTAAAGACAATGAGGCAGGTGTGGCATTGTTCTATAATCCCTAAGTGAGCTGCTCTTGGATGCAGACTGAGGCTCACGTAAAGTAGGCCACAACATGATGTTCCTCCTTACTTGTTTGAGTGCATAAATAATTCAAACACATCATCTAGAATAAAGTGTCTACTTTTTTTATGTGTCATCTCCTGGTGTCTCGCCGACTAAATTTTGCATCATATGGTGCTGTGGAAAAACATTGTGACTGCTGAGACTTGTTCATATTCAACTCTCTTCTTTCAAGGCTGCCTCTCTGGTACCACTGTGAAGATATTTTGGAAAACATATGATTATATGTGAATATGAATCTAATGTGATTACCATTAGTTGTTCTGTTCGCACTTATATGCTAATCTGGCTCTTTCTGTCTCTGTCTTTCTCTCACAGGTTTAAGATTTCTGAGAGCACTAAGATTGATACAGTTTTCAGAAATCCTACAGTTTTTGAATATCTTGAAAACAAGGTAAGAAGGAAACTTTCCTCATTCATTTACAAGAAGAATCTACCTAAAATAATATCTTCACTATTGCATTATCTCTTGTAGTTATGTCTAACAGTGAGGCTGGTTTGCAGTCCAAAAAATGGGATAGCTCTGGTGTTTTGAAGTTTGATTGTATGAGGTACTTATAGTCAGTATATAGTCAGTGTGTTACCTATAGTATGATGGTCGACACTCCCCGGTTTGGAGAAGCAAACAGCAGTTACTACACATAAGCAAAGCGATGTATTACTATGGATGGGGCCAGTAGAAAAATGTATTTTAGCCCCCCAAAAGAAGGCTTCACCCAAAAACAATGTGTGTATGTTCTTGAATATTTTGTGATGGCGAACTGAAAGTAAATCTTATCTATATTGTTTTGGTCAAAACAATATTTCTCTCTCCCTCTATCTAGCACTGTCACTTTTAATAAAAAGGCAAAAAGCCACAAAAATAATCAGAATAAATAAAAAACACCCAAACTATCCCTTTAAGTTCTGTATATAATGTAGTATTGTCAAAATACAGAATGTGGTAGTAATCGTTTAAATCTTCATTAAACTACATGTCTAAGGCTTAGTTTATGAGGTGCCATATTTGTATGTATATGTTAAGGATGTTTTATGGTGTGATATAATTACATTGTGTTGTATAAACATCACCCCTATGCTTCCATTAGTCATAATTGTACTGGGACATATACATACAGAGTATGATAGCGCAGGTTTAGAGAGTGCCCCTTCTTAAGTGTCATCCTCCTTGGAAGTCCCCTTATTGGGCTTTTATGACCCCACTCTTCATTTCATCACATTTGCCCTATTTTGTCTTTATTTATATGCCCATAATCAACTGTCCTGGCTGTAGATTATTGTTAGTCACAACAGCTTACTTTCATTAGCTCACAAATCTCAGTTTTTCTGTCACTGTGGCCTAATGTCGTTGAGAGTTTTATGGTTCTTCTTCCTCTTCTACCCAGCAACTCCATCAAGCTGGTGAACCTGTGCTCCATCTTCATAAGCACATGGCTCACAGCGGCTGGATTCATACATTTGGTAAGTGGGGAGATGTGACGACCCGTGAAGTCCAGTGATTAATGAGCCAGTACGGAGGGTAACTGACTAACTACCTGGTCCAATACAACTGTGACACGCGACACCTTTCAAAATCTAATTGTCTAATTATTATTATTGTAAAGAGTTAGCCGACATGAGAATGAACTGCAAGAAAGGACATTGTCATGACGTTTTTTTCTCACTCAGTAGAGATGCACTGATCCAATGCTGATTCCAGTATTTTAAAGCCAGGGTCGGTAATCTTGAGAGACTAGCAGGAGTACACCAGCTTTAAAAAAAAAAAAAAGATCGAACCAGCCCAGTGTTGCCGACTCTTTTCCAATGAAAGTAGCAAGCAGCATGAGCTCCAAAAGTACTGGAATCTAGAGAGAAAGTCGGCAACACCGACAGTCCGTCCCTTCAGGCCTCCCTCCAAAGACCTAAAATTATCATTATGCCCGTTTACCTATGTCAGGTAAACAGGTAACCTGTGTAATGAATATATTTGGGCAGAATGAAAAGATTGAATGGGTTTATAACAGTCAATCAATTAGTTAATGTAATCAATAGATCTGTTTCTCCACAAAGTATCACACAAAAGCAACACTTTAAATCTAGTGTTTACCAGAGATGTGCTCTCAGGTTTCCTAGTCCATCGGTTCTGGATGGTTCGCTGTAACTTTGTTTGTGTGTGTGTGTGTGTTTGTATTCTGCCCAAAGCTTTATATATTAGGATACTGTAAGGTGTTATTTGCTTGTCCACAATCACTTAAGTGTTGGACCCAGACTGCCGGACAGCACATCCTTCTCAGGAACTGGATGATGCCTGAGGAGCCCCCTTTTCAGGACTGGGTGACCGAATTAAGAAAATAGCTGAATAGCTGAAAGAATACCATATAGGCTGTAGGACATGACAGAAAAATATCTCCTGAAGTGGGGCATGTGTGTATTCCTTCTATAAAAGAGTGCAAAGATGAGGTGGAAGCACAATATTTTTAAGTTTCTTTTCATTTAATTTATCTTTACTTATTTCATTTTGTTTCATGTATTTTATTTCTTAAAAATTTAATTATTTTATTTTGCTCATTTTTTCAGAATTGTTTTTGTTTTCTTGACAAAATACTTTATATTATAATAACATTATTATATTACACTGATAATATTGCTGTATAAGCAAGCCACTAGAAATAAATGAATCAGCATAAAAAAATGCAGAAAAAAGACAATTAAAGAAATCTTAGTCGACTAATCAACTAAGAGGAGATAACCCTGAGAATCGAGGCAAAATATTGTAAAAATAATTATTAAATTATTGAGTGTCATATTGCTTCAAAGAAGTCCCTTTAGTATACGTTGTGCATGTGTAGCTCTGCTCAAGAACTGAGTAAAGCACCAAACAGTTTTACCACTAGATGGCAGCCTAAGCTCAGTCTATGAAGAATGTGTAATACTGTGTGACTCAACAGAGATGAATGCATGATCACTTGTAGCTGGATTCAATCAAACGTGATTAAATACTTTCTCTGTGCAAAACTCTGTTTACAAATTGGTGGTGAGAGTCGTGTCTAATTATCCCTTCCCTCCCTCTCTCGTCTCCATTTTAGGTGGAAAACTCAGGGGATCCTTGGGAAAACTTCCAGAATTCCCAGTCGCTTTCCTATTGGGAATGTGTCTACTTGCTGATGGTGACGATGTCTACAGTGGGCTATGGGGACGTCTATGCAAAAACCACCTTGGGGCGCCTGTTTATGGTCTTCTTCATCCTTGGTGGTTTGGTAAAATCAGGCTTTTCTTTCTCCCTTGCTCCCTTTCTCCCGTCCTAAATCCTGCCTGCCCCCATCAGTAGACTGTTGAATATGATAAAGTAATGTGAAATGAATTTAAATACTTCGTTTATTATGTATATTTTATGATATATTCTAGCATTTTGCTGTTTTTAAAATGTTAGAACTATGTTGCCCGAGCCAGTAAATGTTATTTCTTTGTCATAGTGAAGTATCCCGTATTTTAGCCTACTGTATCCCGTCTACTGTAGTTACAGTACAATGTGCTCCTTTGTCCCCCCTTATGTGTCACTCCTGTATTTGTTTGATAAGTATGTAAGCTGTCTCATAATGTTGTTACTGTTCTCTTAAAAGCAGTTGCGGTTTCAGGACACCCCTCCTACCGTGTCTCTTCCCACAATTCCAACAAACACAGGGGCAGGGAGATGAGGCTTAGGCCAGCCTGACTGTTACCATAGCAACAGCAGCCTCCCCCCTCCTTTCCGCTCACCTTCCTCTGATGTAGCGTCCTGTTGGGTTGCTACTAGTACAGTTACTTGCATGGGTGTGCACACCTGTGAGCACTCATACAGTACGCACTCACTGCCTCGCCCGCCGAATCCCAGTCACAGTGCTCTGTATTTGGACAGCTATCGCTGTGCACTGATGACCTGCAGCTGTGTGGATGTGTGCCTTGTTGTGGCCATGGTGATAGGTTTTGTGTTTTTCTCAGCGCTGAGAGCTCTGGAAGTCTTTAGGCTAGTACCTCAGCCTGCTTCCTATCAGCAGCAGTGGCTAAGTAATGACTTCAGGCTGGCGATATTTTAAAGCCAGGGATCATATTAAACTCACGTCGTTTCACATTATTCCTGCTGATGTGTAGATGTGCCTTCCAAGCATGACTTAAGTATGAATTTACAAGGGCGAGGGGCTCCTCGTTGTTTCTTATTGTAGATGTTAGCCTAGATGTATAGTGTCAGTGATTGTTAGTTGGTAAACTTCAAGTTCCCATATTTCAAAAAGTGAGATTTTCATGTTTATTATAAAGCAGGTTTAAGTGCTATAAATACTGTATTGAAGTTTTGAAACGCTTAACCCATACTCAGAAACTGTGCTGCAGGATTTCTGTAATTTTGTGATGTCACAGATCTGCAATATTTCCACCATTTCACAGTTTTAAACGTTTTAAATATCCTAAATGTGTCCCAGTGATATGGTGCCTTCAAATGCTGTCGTCTTTGCTGTGTTAACGAGAAGAGTCCATATGAAAGCCCCCACTCTTGTGTTATTCACAGCTTTGTAAGTGGAAAGTTTCTGTAAGCTCAGAGTTCACAGGTTGTGATTTGTTTGTGAACCCATGGAAGTAAATTTTGGTGCATTACAAGTTAATATTTTGTAATTTCAGTCGTATGTTGTTTTTCTTATAGGTTAATAGGTGTATGGAAAATATTGATATTCGTAACGGCCTCATCTTATAATTTTGTCATAATGCCTTTGGATTTCCTGCATTATGTTACCCACTTACTAGCTTAGTTAATTGTTAGCCTCTGTGGCTTCTAGACACCAACGGTAATGTTAACGTTGGTAGCACGACGTAGCACGACGAGCACCGTAGCACGACGTAACACAACTTCCCATGTTGAAAACACAAGCTCAAGTTTCATTTGAAGGCACCGTATTTCATGTTGCAGCTGACAGGAAGTAAACATGGACCCAAGCTGTTGCCGGTGAAATGTGCTAAAATGGAGCGTTTCGGATAGAGGAGTGTTTCGGACAGAGGCATACTGAAAAAAAACATCACAGTAAACATATTCTGATAGAAACATAAAATACAAGTATGAACAGGAAAATGAGCATGATATGAGACCTTTAAACACAACCCCGTGCTAGGATAACAGGCTGTGAGACTTTGCAAAATGCATCCAGCTCATTTTCCAGCCCAACGAATGAGTCTTAATGTGTTTTGCAGCTGTGGACCATCAGGTGGGCCTATTCAAATCAACCTGCCAAGTCATCTGTGTTTGTTGGACAAAACATGGCACATAGGTTTTTTTTTTTTTTAATCTCCTTTTAAAAGTCTGCTATCCAGAAAGGTTTTGGGTGCAATCACAGGCTCATCGGCTGTGACAAAATTCCTGCCCACTGACCAAACCTGTTCCTAAACCTTTACCTTTGAAAACTGGGGCTAATTTTTAATCAACAAAAACAACTATTTTTTTTTTTTTATATATGAAGATCTCTCTCATTTTGTTAACTTTACAGATGACGAGAGAGTTTTTTAAGCTTTATTTCAATAGCAAGTAATATTTCATCCCTCTCAGAAATCTGGATTGATGCACCAGTTTCCCCATCACCCTGCTGCGGCGTAGTAGTCTCTCTTTTTAGCCTCTTCTTCTGTCTCCTATCTTCTCCTTAGGCCATGTTTGCCAGCTACGTCCCTGAAATCATAGAGTTAATAGGAAACCGAAAGAAATATGGTGGTTCCTATAGTGCGGTTAATGGGAGAAAGTAAGTATTCCAGATGGTTCTGCTGTTTTTCTGTGTGCGGTAGAACCCTCTCTGCATGCCTTTTGTTCTTTTTTTCTGTTCCATGCATGTAGGCCATGTTTGCTCGCTACGTGCCAGAAATTGCTGCTCTCATCCTTAATCGGAAGAAATACGGAGGGAGTTATAACTCGACACGAGGCAGAAAGTAAGTTGAAATCCAGACGAGGTGTGGTTGTGTGACTCCAGTGTGCCCCCTTGAAGTTCATAGTTACTGGGGGTTAGTTAACTTGACCTTTTTGTAGAACAGCAAAGTTACGCTATAACATCAAGTCACACTGCGTGACTGGAGACCTTGGCCATTAGGACACACATGTCCATGCCCCTTTACTCTTTTCTCTTTTACACTGTCTTCTTCGTCTCTCTCTTGTCTGTATCTGCCTCTATCTGTCCTTCACTCAGAACTTTCCTGAAGTCATTTTTGTGCCGTTCATTTTCTTTTTTTGTCCTCCTTGAAACATCCTGTGTTGCGCTTTAATTTGATTTGGAAAATAGAGCTTTCATGACTACTACACTTTTAGACTTAGTATAATAACCTGTGGTGCTTCTGTGCAATGTATCCGTACACTATGTGTTGTCCCGTTTCTTATCTAGTCCCTCATTAATACAGCCTTGCCTATAGGGATGAATCAAAATGAAAGAAAATAGTCATGAAACCCCTACTATCCGCTTCCAAAAGGATTTTTTTTTCCACAAGAAAATAGAAAGATTTAAACATCTGCAAGTGCATTATTATTGGTGGTCTTTTTAAAGCATCATCAATCTCAATGACCGTTGCAGGATATAATTTCTTTTCTTGTTTCATTTTGGCTTGTTTTTGCATGCTTTTTTCTGGAATTACTTTTCTTAAACTGCATAGTTTCTGGCATGTTCTCTGTGACCTGCAGTCATGTGGCTTTTTTCATTGATTGTGAACTCCATGAAAAAGCCCATCTTTCTGTCGTCTGTCACCGCTCGTCCCATCGCATCATCAATGCTTGACATGACTCTGGCCCTGATCTTCAGTCAGCTCCCACACCCTTGAATGCTGGATGCCTCGCTCCTAGTGGAGGCTCTCAATTGCTTTTGGCTTGCTTTTGCCTGCTTTGGTTCTTGGTGCTCGCCTGGGTCTCGTGTTTGTGTGGTGCTGGTGGTGGTGGTGGAGTTTGTCTCCAAACACTCTCGTTATTTATGTATATGTGTAATTGGTTCCAGGATGTGTGACACTGTGGTCATTGTACCACAGTACATATTGTCCAGTGCTGTTCTCCTTCCCCTTGTGGCTCAAACCTTAACTAATATTCAGCACACAGATATAGTTTAACCCAGATGTGGTGTGTCCAGAACAGGGAGGGCAGACTTCTTCTTTTTCCTTCTTCTACTATTATGCAGTAGGGATGCACTGATACTGATACGAGATCTGACATTTGGTCGATACTGACTCAAATAGCTGGATCGAGGATCGGTGACAACGGGGTGGGAATATGACGGTGAGGACATTTTTCCCAGGTAATACACTTGTGCCAACACCGGTGTTACCGATTGGCCTCTTTGGTCCAGCTTTTGCTGTGCCGCACACACAGACTGCTCCATTCACTGCACAGCGATTACCTCATTAACGATATGGTTCCCTTATAACATTGGGCTTAAATCTGAAATATTGCCAAATTTTGCTTTTCGTTTTGACACCAACTCCTCCGCCATCGTCTTGTCTCTCAACTCTCTCTCATCCTGTGTGTCAAATCTGACTCCTGCTACTCTGAGCTGAGACTCACCGTAGGGAGAAGACACATTCTCTTTCAATTTGTCGCGTCCGTCATTGGACGATGTATTGATAATACACAGCTGATGCACAAAAACGAACTAAATCGGTTTTATCTCTATTTAAAAAAAAAAAAAAAAAAAAAAGCGATGGGAAAGTAATCAGTGTTCAGCCACCGTGCAACACCTCCTACTGCAGCACGCTACAATGGGGCCAGTCTATTCGATTCAGTTCTATGTTTATAAGATTTTATATAAGAATTTATAATAATATAATATAAAATATAATAATAATAATAATAATAATAATAATAATAATAATATATAATTATAATATAATTTCCCTTCAGGGATCAATAAAAGTTCATCTTGTATGTGATATATGTGAATTAAAATTCCAGTACATAATGTATAGAACATTATGTACTGGAATTTTATTCCATTTAATTTTTGACCAATTTGTTGCTGCATTAAAAACACAACACAATTACATTGTAATTCCTGTTAATTTTGAAGCTTTTTTTGACCATGTTGCTTGTGTGCGGTTTATTATTTTAATCATAAATAATGATTCAGAGAGTTTATATCTGTATGTTACATTTTGTTTTACAAAGTTAGGAAAACAATGTTTAAGTGCAGCCTGATGTAGCCTTACACATGGAGGAATGATCACAGTCACTTCCACACAGTGAGGCTTACATCTTATTAATTAAACACGTATTGGATTGGTACGGCCGATATCCAAACCCCGGGTATTGATATTGGTATCTGGACTGGAAAAGTCAGATCAGTGCATCCCTACTAGCAGTCTTCTCTTTCTCACTCTGTTTCTCTTTTTCAATATCACTCTAATCGGTTTCAGTCCCTCTGTGGATCCTAGCAAGTCAGCAGTAGAGCGAGACATTGGGAAAAAAAAAAAGCCTTTGTTCGATAATGTTTGCCTGTCATTGAGATAAGATTGATGAAATGTTATGTTTGGCCGGCGACCTCAGTCCAGATTCGCAGATGTGTGTTGAGAGAAGCCCTTGTCAAAGCCGAGGATAGTTTCTCCCACACACTTTATTTTCTCTCCCCACACCCCCCTTCCATTTCTCCCTCTGGTTAGACATACGGTACATGTGGTAACAATCAGAAGATACCCACCAAACACACAGGCTTAGAGTGGCACCAGGCTCTTTGCATAATCATTTAGATATGTGTGTTTACATGTATAGGACCTGACACGTAGACAAACCGCTTTGTCATATGGGTTCAGAATTGCCATCAGGGTTCAGTTATTTAGCAGCTGTCAGTGCAAAAAAAAAAAAAAAAAAAAAGTCTATCATGGAAATGAGATTAGGAGATTACAAGTATCCGACTGATTACAGAGCTCGCAAACAATGAGGTCATAATACATTGTGAACTATTTTAACCCTTATTTCATCTCGCCGCCTGGCTGCTGTCATTCGAAACAGGCCTTGAAGGTTATTTGGAAGTGAGAGGGGACTCGCGTTGGATCCATACTGAGTTTCTGTTTCATGCTAGCATTGCTTATAGTGCTCTGTGCAGTGTAGCGTACACCCGTGAGCGCAGTGACAGCACTCAGCCTGCGTACGCTGATATAATAATGACAAGTGTTGCATTCTGTTGGCGCCCACTGCAGTCAGGGTTCTGCGGTTTCCATTATGGCTCTATGGTTTCCATTAGCCCCAACTTCAACAGAGGGGTTGGCATGGAAACTGGCTTCAACCCTGGCTGAACTCTGACATCCACCTTTGAACGTCCTCTGTAAGGGCTAGAAACGTGAGGTGGGCAGGCCAAGAGACTCTTATTCTATCAGGCATGAACACAGACTTACATAATGTTAAAACCTACATCTGGCTTCCAAAGAATGTGCATAAAGGTGCTTTATATAGATTTATATATATATATATATATATATATATATATATATATATATATATATATATATATATATATATATATATATATATATATATATATATATATATATATATATATATATATATACATGGGCAAATATGCTTGCTTTATGAAAATGAATGTATATTATTGAAAATAAATGAACAACACAAAACAATGACAAATATTGCCCAGAAACCCCTTGCTTAGAGGGGCTTAGAGTTATCACAAAGTGGCCATGTCTGTAAAGGGGAGACTCGTGGGTACCCATAGAACCCATTTTCATTTAGGTATCTTGAGGTCAGAGGTCAAGGGACCCCTTTGAAACTGGCAATGATATTTTTTTTCACCAAAATTTAGGGCAAGTTTGGAGCGTTATTTAACCTCTGTTGTGACAAGCTAGTATGACATGGCTGGTACCAGTGGATTCCCTAGATTTTCTAGTTTCATATGGTGCCAGTATCTTCAGTGGATTTAAAACTGAGCCCGCTACAACTTCAAAGTGACAAGTTGCATTAATGCGTTGAAAAAAATCAGTGGCGTTAAAACTAATTTGCGTTAAAGCATTAACTTTGACAGCCCAAATATGTACTGTATGTACCTGCACACTTGTTGATATTTTTCACAGGAGATCCAATTTCAACTAAGTTGTTATAAATTGCAAGATGTTGACGACGATTCTTGCAGTAAGTTTCATCACTGATCCTAAGGATTAGAGCAGTACCAAGTGAGTGACCTCTGTTGCTGATGTTTGAGCTCCCTGTTTGTTCATTGTGTATTCAGTACATCCCCAGTGACATCCTGGGATGTGCCCTGACTGCATGTTTCCTGTGTGCACGCACTGTAATACCCTTCTGCATTTAATGTGATTGTGTGCCACAGTTTTTTTTAAGTTTCCGAGTTGATGTGTTTGATTTACTTAAAAAATCTGTGCCCCTGAGTGCTCTTTGTTTTGTTTTTTAGTTATGTCTACGGTTTAAGCTGTACAGTACAATCAGGTTAACCAAAGGGGATGTTTTTTGTTCCTGAAGTAATTATAAATGGTTGAATTATCTAAGATATCCTATCCTATTGAACTAGCCAATGATCTCATTGTTCAATTTGATGCCACTGTTGAATAGGGTTGGGAATCACCAGAGGCCCCACAATACGATATTATTGTATTATATCTCAGAGTTTTCATTCACATATCTTGAGGTCAGAGGTCAAGGGACCCCTTTTAAAATGGCCATGCCAGTTTAAAAAATAAATAAATAAATAAATAAATGACCCAACAATCATTAACTGTATTAAATACAAAAATAAATGTCATAAATAAATTTATAAAATGTATAAAATGTGAGATAAATTTATTTCTGTTTTAATTTACTTGTATTTATTTATATATTGTTATATTAATTTCTTCATTTATTTACTATTCAGTTTAATTTTCCCTTTTATTTATTTGTGCATTTATTGTTTTAGTAATTTTTAAATTAATTGATTAATTAATTTATATTTGTATTTATTTATGTATTTATGCCTATATTTATTTGTTTATTTTTGCATGATTTTCTCTTTGCATTAATACAAAGATAAATATATAATGAAGCAAATTAAAACAGAAATATCAATTTATGTCACATTTTATCACGAAATTAATGTATACATTTATTCTGATGTAAACATTAACAACATAACAGTCTTTGTTCTTTGATCCTTGATGTCCATGTATGAATACAATATAAAATATTGATTTTTTTTTCCTCCTAACCTTATTATTGGAATACTAAAAGGAGGAAAACTTAGAAGCCAACTTTAGTGATATATATCAAGTGAAGCATAACATTTCAACAATATTTCCATTTTAAATACAGAGACTGAAACCAGTGATCAGGGTAAGAGCCAAGGCTTGATACATGAGGAAGAAATCCCCGACTACACCTTGTCTATGTGCGTGCGTGCGTGCGTGCATGCATGTGTGTGTGCGTGTGTGTGTGTGTGTGTGTGATTTATAACTTAATGCTGATCCCACACAAACCAAATAATACAGCATATACATCTGCATATTCCCCCCTACCCTTGTAGAAGGGCATCTGGATACTGGGAATAGGAAAACGTGACTGATGTTTTTCATCTCGTTATGAGAGACATCAGCCAAATACTGCCGGCTGCCCACAGACATCTCAGCTCATCAGCTTTTGAGACCACACGGCCCCTTTGGCCAACCATGCAATCACGGCTGCTCATTAGATTCTCTTAAAGGACAGAGGCGACATCTGCGAAGACCATTATGTCCTGCAACATCCACAAACTGCCATTCTCCCAATATGTCTGTCACATTACCTTGCCAAGTCCACTTCAGTTCAGCCCTACCCGGTCCATCTGGTACTGGGTAGGAGAACACTAAGTGATCTGGACTATGGTTCTTCTCATCTAACATCAATAAATATCTGTTTCCTTTAAACCTGCCAAAGTGAGTCACATCTCAGTAATGTTCTACAATTTTAGACGTCAACTTATAAAGGTCAATGTGTTAGCCAGAGCCTCCTTCTTGTGTATAAGGGTATGATAATGGATCGAAGGAGACAAATCTAGTTCAATCATAAGAGCTTGAACAGTGAACAAATATGACCACAGTTTTTTTTCCTTTATTTTAGGAAAGAGTAACCTAATACTCATAGTTTAAAATGCAAAGCTGTCCAGTGTCCAGGCACTCAAATCTAAAGTGGTTCATTTGTCTCCTGGCACATCATGCTAAGTAGTGGATAAGGCCATTGTCATTACACAGATTGCCTTACAGGTCTCCATAGGGTAATTAGGGTGTCTGCCGAGTGTCTACACTAATCTGTGTCAATATAAGTCCTGGATTCTACTGAGCATGTTTGGATTTCTCATTTAGGGGTTTGGCTATAAGACTTGGTGACATTTAACTTTAACTCCAGGAGGGTAGCTCAGCTTACCACAGTGCAAATGAAGCATATAAAGTGTCTTAAATCCACCAGCTTACCCTGATTAAATTACCTATCATGGCCATATTGTGATTGAGTTCCAAGCATTTTTAATTACAACTTATAACAGTGCTACAATAACATTACCAGGATAGTTTGGGTGTTTTAAAGTGGGGTTGTAAGAGTACTTGACGGTCAGTGCGCACACAGTTGGGAAAAGCAGATCAGGAGTTACTGCATGGGAGCAAAACATATTTTAGGACCCTAAAAGAAAGGCTCACCTAAACAAAATAATATCAGTTTAAGTGTACGTTAAATTTAGAATATTTTTGCTGGTTAATTTGCCATCAAACAGCCCTTTCCTACGGTGCACTGAAGCAGGATCCATATATGCTCTTGCCAGAACATTCAGACTCCTTTTGAAAAAAAACTGTAATTTTACCTTGCAGAACACAGGAGTTGCTGGTCTACCGCTGCCTCGATCGGTTAGTTGTTTGTATTATTGTGCGACTTTGATTAGTTTGGACGGCACAAAGAAACTAACAGCAATAGACCTGTGTTCTGCGAGGTAAAATTACAGTTTTTTTCAATGGAGTCTTGCGGCTTTGGTGAGCAATAACGGATTCAGTGCCCCTTTGGAAAGGGTTGTCAGATGGTATGGAAATATTCTAAATATAACGTACATTTAAGTCTATTTAAATCTATTTTTAGGTGGACCTTTCTGTTAGGTAGCTAAAACATGTTTTGCTGCTGGCCCCGTCCACCGCAGTGCATTGCTTTGCTTACGTACAGTAACTCCAGGGGGCTGCTCATCAGCTGCTGTAGGTAATACACTGACTATGGATAAATAAGTACCTCATACAACCCCACTTCAAAACACCCAATCTAGTCATTTACTGCCTTAAGATAACCCAAAACCTTGACATGAATTGGAAAGCAAATAAATCGCACAAAAAGAATTGAATTGGGAATTGAAATTATTTCTTTCTGCTCTGGGACACTAAAATGTAATTTTTATAGAAGCACCACAAGTTTCATTGTGGAGACAGTTAGAATTTAAAGTTTAAAGTTCAGACTCAGACACTGACCCTCCAAACCACCCACATGACTTTCATCCTGTGATATAACCATGAAACTGACCTTTAATCTTGATCAGTCTGGCCTATGGTGCAGTCAGAGGACAAGCAAGGACACAACCTCAACTCCCAAATCGTTCCAATCTAACCATCGTACTTCCTCACTGCTGTAATCAGCCCCGTGCACAATCTGACAGATCCGTCTGCTGTAATGCGCCACATGTTTTGCCAGCGGACCCGTCAAATACTCCGAGGTCCTGTTTAGAATTTGTGTCAACCACAGGCCTTGAAATCACTTTGAAAGTTTCTAGTAATGTTCTGTATAAAAGCACAAGCATATTGATGTACATGTCTTTGTCAACATCCATTCAACTCACAAAGGACTGGTTTGGCCGAAGGGACAGTTTTTATATTGAAAACGGATGACAATCCAACCACTGTGGGCTGTGTGATTATATCTTAGATTTTCTAAAGTGGTTGTGAGTTGAGTGTTTGATTGCACTTGTTGTGCAGAATTTAACCACTTTCATTATATGGGGGAAAATATTCACTTTTATGGCAAAAAAAGATATAATTTGGTTACTTGTTTGCTTTGAAATGGCATTTCTTGACATGTATATATATTTTTTTCAGTCTATATTTGAGTTAGATGTTAGAATGCTTTGGTTTGACTGATTATCTTTGGGAGACATGCCAGTGTCTGCAGTGATTTATGTCGCCCACTCAAGATGATTTCTTCCCCCCTTCCAGGCACATTGTGGTCTGTGGTCATATTACCCTCGAAAGTGTCTCCAACTTCCTCAAAGACTTCCTACACAAGGACAGGGATGATGTCAATGTAGAAATTGTTTTTCTCCATAAGTAAGTTAATTTTTTCTTCCTCACCTTGTGTAGGTTAACAGAACAATGTGTGTGAAACAATGTCAGCCTGTGTGTGTATATTATGTATGTATGTATTATATATATATATATATATATATATATATATATATATATATATATATATATATATATATATATATATATATATATATATATATATATATATATATATATATATATATAAGAGATACGCTAACACTTCTCCTCTCTTCTCTGTGTGTAGTATTTCCCCTAATCTTGAGCTGGAAGCCTTGTTCAAACGCCATTTTACTCAAGTAGAGTTCTACCAGGGATCTGTCCTCAACCCTCATGATCTCGCCAGGGTCAAGGTACAGTCGGTGACGGGACTCTTGGAAAGATGATCACATAAAGTTATAACGGCTGTTGAATTTAAGTGTCGAGCTGTAAATCACAAGTTTCATCACAATGCTGATACTACTAAATAATAAATAATAAAACTGCCATGATATGTTTTTGATTCAATTCAAGGGCCTGTGATTTATAAGAGACAACATCATATTTCATATGTATATATTTAACACAATCATTTACATTTATATCAACTCACAAAAAGCAACTAAATTATGATTTGACAATTTTATCACAGGGTTCTTCCAGACATTTAAATGAAAAACATTTTTTTAAATAGAAAAAAATAGTCCTTTTGTTCATTACAAAGTGCCACATTTTGCATGCAAATGTGTTTTTACAAAAATAAAGATGTATAAACTTCAAATAAATAAGGAAGAATCCCACATTATTCATCATGTAATATATAATTATATATATTAAGATATTAATATTGCGTGGCAGCGGTACTGTCCTGCAGCTTCACATAATTTTGAATAATTCTCACTGAAGCTTCAAGGTTAAAAGATGGTATTTGGGACAGCCCTAATGTATCGGTGATGTTACATTGTTGATAATTGAATACTGTTTACTATATTTAATACCGTATATTGATCCAGATTGATGTAGCTTTACACCCCTATTTAAGTGTTGTTTAAATTTGATGGATTAAGAGCAACATTCCATTTAGTAAATAAGTAATTTTGAGGTTTTTTTTTATTTTTAGTGGGTACTGATAGCAGAGGAAAACCAGAAAAAATCGGACGCACTTTGATCAGTAGTATGGCTAATTGAACCTGGCCAAAGTTAAACCCACTAGTTTGTTTAATTCTACATGAGAAACACAGACACACTCGATGCGTGTTAATAAGTACTGACTATAATGTAACACATCTGTTTCTTTGGTCCCTACACACAGATCGAGTCAGCAGATGCCTGCCTAATCCTAGCCAATAAATACTGTGCAGATCCTGATGCTGAAGATGCCTCCAACATCATGAGGTAATGCATTGTCTGGACTATGAAATCAGTGGAAACTGACTGACGAGATAGATGGTGTGTTATATTTGTGCCTGTTTTTCATCTTACAGGGTTATTTCGATCAAGAACTACCACCCCAAGATCAGAATAATCACACAGATGTTACAGTACCACAATAAGGTAAAACCCTTTGGTGTCCTGTGATATATAGGATTGCTTCACCTCATCTTGACCCCCTCATGAGGCAAAACATTTATAAGAGAGGTAAACCTGCAATCCTGGCTGCATAAGAGCTATACGCTGCATTTCAGTAGCTGGTTTCATCGTTGGGTCATTCATAGCAACATATGTCACATGAGTGACTGCTCACTCCATTGTCCAAATGCTCCCTTGATTCCAGACAGACATGTAACATATAACATGACAATTCAAGCAAATATGGGCCGTTTCATTGCTACATTTCATGCCAACTATGATGAGAGTTACATATGTTACTGTGTTGCTTATCATTGTAGCTAATAAGCTATTTAAACACACATTTCAAGCCTTTATTTTAACCCCAACCACAATCTTTTCCTAGATCTAGTCAAGCAGTTTTGTTGCGGAAACCTAACCAAGTTGTTTCCTGTGAAGACATTTATTTATTAAACTGAATTTCCTTACGGGGATTAATAAAGGTTCATCTTATCTTATCTTATCTTAAAAAGACTGTATGCATATATAATGAGTGGAAATTGACTTGTGATGCCGGACATTCGTTAGATGTTGCTGGACATTTGTAAGGAAACGCATAATGAGAAATAACTTTTTGTAGGACATCGTAGAACTGTTGTATGAGGATACTGTGTGTTGCAATGTTATGTGATTATTTTCTGAGGAAAGAATCACTTATTTATGGTAGCACTTTTGAAAACGACACTCTTTGAAAGCAGCCTTTTTGCACAATTGTTACACTCATTCTCATGCGCACATTGATGGTTGGACCAGAGCGCCATTTGTTTCTGTAAATAACATGTCTGAAAGTTGGCTAACTAAAAATTGTATGCAATAGCTTAGTACTTGCCAAATGAATTATTTATTATCAAATTACTGCCTTCTCGGTGGGTTCAAAATTACTTTATAATAATTTAAAGGAATAATTTAACATTTTGGGAAAAAATTCTAACAACAATTTGCCATTATATGAGTGATTAAGGCCCTTTCCTGCATTCCCGCATGTGTGATCTTGGCCTTATTCTCAGGTTTATTTCATGGCTGAGGCAAGTAACTCCCCAAAGTATCTGCTTGTTTCCAGTCTTTGTTTTAAGCTAAGTTAACCTACATGAGAGTGGTATTGATCTTCTCATGTAACTTTCCGCCAGGAATTGAATAAGCATATTTCCCAAAATGTCACAGTTCTCCTTTAAGAAATCTGAACGATTAGCTTGGTTTTCCATGTCTTGTGACCTCCTCTGTGTGTCGTGTGATGAAGGCCCATCTGCTGAACATTCCCAGCTGGAACTGGAAGGAGGGCGACGACGCTATCTGCCTGGCGGAGCTGAAGGCAGGCTTCATTGCCCAGAGCTGTCTGGCCCAGGGCCTGTCCACCATGCTAGCCAACCTCTTCTCTATGAGATCCTTCATTGAGGTAACACAGAGGACAAGATTAACTTTCCTCGTCTCAGTCACTCCCTCCGAACAGATTGAAGTAATACGGATGAATGAATTCTCACATTGCGTTTTTGTAAATTAGATGATTTATTCAGGGACTGAAGGCGAGGTTGCTCTAAGTGGATACAGTAGGTTCTCTGCTGACAGATGGACTAGATCTATCAAACACAGCACATTCCCTGCAAAATTTTGACATCTTTGTCCAGAGAAAGACTTCTATTAGAGTGTTTTCAGTCGTCCTGGCACATCATATTTTACTGTGACATTTCATATGGAATCTGTTCAGTGTATCTGGGGCTCAGAATTGAAGAGGTGCTTGTCTCTATCAAAGAACTGTTCTCTTGTCATAAAGATGATGGATCAGCTTATAATGACCAGACTGATGTTGTGCAGCGGAACATCTGCAGACCACATTGAGCCACGATTGGAAGGAAGTTCGGTGTTTTTTTCTTCTTCTCACATGAGACATTTCCATGCTTGTTTTTTGTCAGATTGAGGAGGACACATGGCAGAAGTATTACCTAGAAGGGGTGGCTAATGAGATGTACACAGAGTATTTGTCCAGTGCCTTTGTCGGCCTCACCTTCCCCACTGTCTGCGAGTAAGTACCCCTCTTTCCTCACTCAGCAAGCCCACTATCAGCGGTAGGTATAGCTAACAATGCTGAAGTGAAGAAAGAGACACGAGATGTGAAATTCAAAGGTGTTTTGAACGCATCAGTTATTTGCTTACACACTGTTGTCCACTAATGAGTGCACATGTTTTACAGGCTGTGTTACGTGAAGCTGAAACTGCTGCTTATCGCCATCGAATACAAGTCTGAGCAGAGAGAGAGCAGGTTTGTTTATTGCATCTTTCTTCCACTAACATCAGGTACGACTGTGTATAAAGTGACTCGCTTTATTATATTTTTTCCCCAAACAGTTGATAGTCATTTGGTGACATAAAGTTGATGAATGACATTTGAATGATAGCATGCCAGTGTAAGCATCAATACACACAATACCACAACTAAAAAGCACCCAGAGAGCACATACCTCTGCCAAGGCTGCACAGTCATCTTGCCTATCTGTGTCTCATTTTATTGCACCAAAACATCTTTTTAAAGTACGGTGGTACATGAGAAATTTGCAGAAATGTTACAAAAATCTTATCTCACCATAGTAAGAAACTTATCACAAAAGTCATGAATCTGCACCAAAAACTAATCACTTACTCCTTGCCCTCGTGGCCTAATGTTCCTGAAAATTTAATTGAATACCAATAACAACTTTTTGAAATATCATGCTATTTGGCAAACAAATAAATGGGACTGATAATACTGACTGGATGTCCTTGGTGGAGGCCACAAGTCTGATTCCAAACCATGCAGCTGTGCAGGAGTAACTGTAAAAGATCTGGTTGACATTTAAACTTGGTTTCAGACAAGTATTACTGCACTGCAACAATATTTTTGTCTCATTTTTTATATTGTATTGTTGTGTCAATTCAGAGATACGTTCATCAAAATAACCAGTTTTGCAGCATATTTGAATCTCACGTCATGTTTTTCCTTAACTTGATTCTATTGTGTCCCTGTTCAGTCTGTATGATAACCACTAACTCTACGTCACTGTCAGTCTTATCACCAATAACAACATGAAGTACTATTTCTCAGTGATCTCAATTGCCAAATCTCACCCACCCTCCCCCATTCACCTGTGTCAAATGTTTTTATGTACTGGCAGGGTTTCATGGCAAATGAAGGTCATTTGACATTACAAGCTAAAATCAAACTTTAATAATTTTGACATGATGAAATTTCTAGTTGTGTACATATTTGATTCTATGCTATAATCTAACCCAGTGCGATATTTAAAAAAAAAGCCTTTTAGCTAGATAAGTTACTGAAAATACTTTTTTGTTATGATTTTGACATGAAAAAGATATAATTTTTCTTTTATCTACAGCTCTTTTCTAAATATGGAAATTCATTTCTGCCACTACGATGAAAAAAAAAAAAATCCTGTAAGTCATTATAATGAGGTTCTATCTCAAAATAATGAGTTACTATCTCAATATTTTGTCTTAGTATATGATTATTTTTGACTTATTGTCTCAGTAGTTTGACTTTGTATCTCAATATTTTGACGTATCATTATTTTTGACTCACTATCAATATTTTGACTTACTGTCATTATTTTGGACTTATTATTGCTATAGTTTGACTTTGTATCTCAAAATTTTGACTATAAATATTTTGACTTACTATCTCAATTTTTTGATTTACTAACTCATTATTCTGACATATTATTTTGACTTTGTATCTCAATATTTTGACTTATCATTATTCTGACTTAGTGTCTCAATATTTTGATTTACTATCTCATTATTTTGACTCACTATATCAATAGGCCCGCGACCCCTAACGGGATAAGCGGTTGACGATGAATGAATGAATTAATGAATATATCAATAGGTTGACTTAGTATCTCAAAGTAATGAGAAATGTTCATCACATTTGCGGAAATGGGCTTGTGATTGAGGGCCAAAATATTGGATAATATAAAGATATTGAGATACTTAGTCAAAATATTGAGATAGTAAGTTGAAATATTGAGATATGAAGTCAAAAATATTGAGATACTAACTCATTATTTTGAAATAATCTCTCATTATGACTTAGTCTAAATCTTTTCATCACAGTGACAGAAATGGGCTTCTTTATCTAGATCAATCTAGAGCCATTTGATTAAATACCACCCTTGTCAAAAGATAATCACCTTTAAAATCAAAAAGACTTTTTTTTTAGTAAACAGACATTTTTTTAGGTGCAAGGACCTCATCATTCGGACAAGCTTGAAATAACAGAATTGTGTGTCTTGCGCTACGAGCTGCCATATAAAGCATACCTAATAAATAGGCAGAGAAACATTAGAAACAGTCATATTCTCCTCTTCTTTTATGTCCATGATAACTGTTTGATTTGAGATTTTTTCTTGTTGTTTGCAGAAGCCGAAAGCGGTATGCCCTCTACCTTATCTTACTTCCAAAGTTCCGCCCAATCTCCACCACTTTAAAGCTTCTGACTTTGGGAGTTTCCCCCAAGGATATTTTTACAAACCCTATCTCACAGGCCTCTTTTTCTAACTCTTTTTTTATGGTGTCCCTTGTGCTTAATGCACTAACTTCTTTGCAGGCAGAGAGAGGATAGATAAATTGGACATGTTTGTAGAAGTGCTGTTTCTTTGTCTTTGCTGTTGTCGCTGTACCAAGGCCAAACGCTCACCCTCTCTCCATATCTACCTCTTATTTGATCTTTTCAGTTTTTGTCCTTTACCAGTCCTTTGCTTAGTTTATTTCTCTCACTTTAAGTTCTTTTTTCAGTGTTGCTCAGTTGTTATACCCTACCGTATGTTTGCTTTGCCAAGCTAGTTATTCCACTCATGGTGTTTTTTAAATCAGTACTTCATGGTTCTTTGATTCACAGTCAGTGAGGAGTTTGTGCACACTTACACCTCAGATCTGTCGCTGCACACCGATAATCTACATTTTGGATTTAATCATGAAATATATTGACTGATTATCTGCCATTGCTGTACTGTAGGCAGTGGCTGATATAATAGCATGTCTTTTTCCTCATGGTTTTATTACACCAGCAGCACCTCACCAATCTTTGTTTTCATCATTTCACACACTAGAAAAGGCATGGAGCTGTTGAATTTGGATAGCATTCAGTTGATCCAAACTGAAATTTAATAACCATAGACTACGATGTTCACAAGTGCAACACATTTCACTTTTGCATTCCATCACCCTCTCATGTTCTCAATGTATATCCATCTGTGCATGTCTGTACGTCTGGTTTATGTGTGATTACCTCAAGGGGGAGAGTCTGCGCGTGAATGTGCATTTTCTGTGCGTCTCAGCCACTATGTACAGTCATGCTTGTGCGTCTCTCGAGTAGATGTTCTTAAGTGAGGTCACTTCCTGTCAGTTTGGTGTTTGAGAAACAATCCAACTGCACAGAAGTTACTGCAACCGTCTGCATCTACGTACCTGTCCTTATACCTGTACTGCAGTGGCTATGCCTTTCTGTTTGACTATCGTCCTCTTCATGCTGTATGGTGACTGCATGCTATGACACTATCACATAAGGTGTGTGATGCTTGCCTTGTTGCTCACAATATGAGGTTTTGATGCTTTTTAAGCTTCTATTCACCAGTTTGCACCTGACTGAAGTAAAATGTCTCGGATAGATGCTCCTGTAAAATCTCAGATTTGGGCAGCAATGTTTGTGGAACTGTCTTGATTTGATCTGTTTCTTTCCTTTCATTTTCACTAAAGAGCATGCCAGGCGTGACGCCTGTTTACTTCTTTGGGGGCCATTCAATCTGAAAGAATGCTATTTTATGTATTGAAAAGAAAAATATGAAAGGAAAAAAAAAACTGATCTGCATGACTGATGCAATTTGATCACAGCCTGATATGTGTGTGGATTCAATTGCTCCCTTAATATTTTTGTTTCTCTCCAGTGTAGACTTTTCCAGAGCCCAGAGGAAAGATGTAGTAAGACAGATGATCTCAGATGTACTACTTCATTTCTGCCATGAGTCTACACAGATAACAAAGGCTACACTTTCAAAATGACTCACTAAAATGTCAAAAAACTAGTTATTTACAGGAACAGTGTGTAACATTTGGGGGATCTATTGGCAGAAATAGTAATAATAACCTTAAACTAAGAATCGCTTTATTTTCTTAGCTTAGAGTAGGCCCATCATAGCTACATGGGAGCAGGTCCTCTTCACTGACCACAGTGAAATGGACAAACTGAACACTGGCTCAAGCAAGTGCATTACGCGTGTTTTGTTACCTGACGGCCACCGTAGTTCTCAGACCCTTGTTAACGCAGCTTACTATCACTTCCGGCAATCGGCACTGGGGTGTGGTCCCCCCTCTATTTACCTGTTCACACGGAGGCGGGACTGGTTCAAAGAGGGTGAGCTACGCTTCGGTATCGTCACCCACTTATTTCAGTATTTTTGCTTGTCCGCATTAACGCATCTAGACTTCAGCGTGGATTTATTTGAACCAGTCACAGTTCAGAGCCTACTTTTAGGAGCTACAGTAAACCCTCAGCTCACTCCCCCTTTAGAAGACTACGGCACCGTGAGCCACCGAGTGCAAAACAGTGGTAACGTCACTACTTTCACTCTACGAGCGACAGCAACCAACAAAGCGGTTATTGTGGCCTGCTACGTTGTCGGTGAGTCGCCGTTGAAGTGTTGCTCAAGCGCTCTTTGACGTCGTTGTATCGTTAAATAGCTCTGGGAACTGTCTCGATGTGTGTGGGGGACACTATTCGATGTGGGAACAGAACCGGAAGAAGGTGAAACAAAAACTACAGACACTACAGACAACAGGTTCTGGCGCCATGAGGCGTGTATACCCCGGAGACACTGTTACTTAACAAATATAGTTATTCATTAGCACAAAACATTTTTTTTTACGATTAAAATACGTTAATCCGCCATTGACATTACAGGTCCGGCCGGACTAATCACTCCCCAACGTCAGTTCCGCCTGGCCACAGTATTTGCAACCACACCACTAAATCCTGCACACTGTACCTGATTTGAATAAAGTTGGTCAGAAACACATTACCTCCGCCCTGACAGTAGTTTTGTTAGTATTATTATTAGAGTATTATTCTCATAAATTGACATAAGTTTTTGAAATAATGTAAATGGAAACAAACAACCGTCTTTCATCTGGGCTCATTGTACGTATTTTTAAGGAGTGTGACCCTTAAAGGTTTGTGGGTTCAGTGTTTTGATTTCTTAGTTACACACTCACATCATTGATGATTGTTGCCCACAGGTGACCATTAATGACCAGGGTGTGTGTGTGCGTGTGTGAGTGTACAGTATGTGTGTGTGCGGTGTCTACTCTTTGTCTCAGTCTAATTAATGGGGAATGATACAGCCAGTTGCTTAAAGTACTTTGGGTCTCAAACTAGTCCCATTCAAAATAAAAAATGCTTTGGCTATGCTGTGATATTTATTTCTAGCGCAGCTGTTTAGTTCAGCATGCTGTAATACATTTTTTTTTTTTATCATAGTTGTGTCTTTAGATATAAATATAATGAATGTAATATAACATTTTAAGTCAATATTGACCTTACTGGACATGTACTCTAAGTATTTTCACACTATAAATCAATGGAGCAGAGACACTACTGATATTAATGTGAATTAATCCACCTTTGGGCTTCCTATAGCAATCCTGACTATGGCAGTGAGTCACTGAGTAGAATCAGCCTAATATCGACAAGATAAAGTGCTGTTCATTCCCTTGCATCCCACTGTCAGTTACTAACTGAGATAACAACACTGTACAACTGTACATTCTCTGTACTGTAGCCATGTCTCAGTGGCCATCATAACATTTGTTTCGACTAGATGACTGTACACTGAAACCACTCCATAGTCATAATTTTAATTCTTTCTGCCCTTGTCCCTTTTACTTGTACCTCTCTGTCCCCCTTCTCACCCTGGGGCAAACTGCTACCATTCTGTAAAGAAAAGAATTAAAATTCAATGTGCGATCATACTGTTGTACATTCTGTCCATCCGTGTGAGTATCATATCAGCAAATTGCCCCAATATCAGAGGAGCAGATGTGTTTATGATAACACGTAGGGCACAAAACAAGCTCTAAAAGTTTAGCAGGGATGATGTGTTGAGAATAAAAAAGTCCGGATAAGCCCAGCGCAGGTCCAATTAACGGCTTCAACAAGTCTGTGTACCATTCCTCTTGATTAGCATGTTGTGTGCATGAGCCGAGTGTTGTCCTCAAGTTAATGAGCATGATGTGTCTATTTCTCTGACAACCCAGCATCCTCATCAACCCGGGCAACCATGTCAAGATGCAGGAAGGAACGCTGGGATTCTTTATCGCCAGTGATGCCAAAGAAGTAAAGAGGTAATCTGGCTGTACTGATGAACAGCTGATCACTATTTGTGTCAAATGGGCAGTTTGATGAACACGTTTGCTGTGTCACTTTCAGAGCATTTTTCTACTGCAAAGCTTGTCACGACGACATCACAGACCCTAAGCGGATCAAGAAGTGTGGCTGCAAACGACGTGAGTAGCTGCACCTTTATATCTGTCCCACTGACACCCCTCCTTCCCTTCCTCTCACTCCAAAACCTTCCTGTGGGTCTGCCTGTTTCATTATACTTAAGGTTTTACTCACGTGAACACTAATGTTATACCTCTCATTGTGTCATTGTTCTCCTGTACCGTGGCACTGTGTTTGTAAAAGGTAATATTCTGTATGTTATCACACCATTATACCCTTAGGAAAGTGTTTATTATGGGTCCCATTTGAACTTCCATGACATCCATTATGGTATGATCATCAGTCAGTATCAGATTTGTTTTTTCCCTAGTTCAAATATAGGTGTTGTCATTTTTTGAGTGTGTTTTCTTTTTGGTTGAATCACTACTTTATCTACACAACTAAGAATGTAGCGGTATGACATTTACAGGATTAAACATATGTGAGAAATGCACAGTAGACATAATTGAAATTGTGTTAATTGACAGTTGTACAGACAAAAAAGAAAAAAGTTACAGTAAGCTCAATGAGTTTACATACTTCTAGCCAACTGATGACGTTTGTGACACTTATTCACAATAATGCATATACAGCAGGCCATTTATAAATTTAGCATTTATAAATACGGAAAAAAGGTATAAAATAATATAATATCTGATCATCAACATTACCACTCATGCTATTGATGCTGTTATGGACTGTTAAAAGCAATATCATCATGTTTTTATTTAATAACCTGCTAAAATTCTACATTTATAGGTGTTTAAATTGTTTGACTATTAGAAGATCATCATTTTATTTGTTGGCTAATCAGCCCATTCTTTAGTTGTGTCTTGTTAGGCACGGAGATACTTGTTTTGTTAAAAATGTTTAACCTAGGCTGTTTAAGCAGAGGGAAATTAGGAGAGTCAATATATGGTAATATTTTAAATACAGCACAGTGTTCATTAAAACAACAACCTACAATGAGTAAACAGGTTTATTGTTTTCACATTTAAATTTCTAGCTTTGCAGATAAGACATAGGAAGTGTAAATGTTCGGCTCCTTGACACTTCACTGTTTTTCAAATTTGGCCCTCTTAAAAAAGTAAATGAATAAGCCTGAAATACAGTAACTCCTTATCCCACTCACATCTGCAGTGTAAGCCGGAATACTTTTTACATGTAAATGCTCTTGATCAGAGTATTGAGCTCAGTCGCTGATCTTAATTGTTAAATTTCAGACAAAACACAAAAGCTCCTGTCAAAAGGAAAGCTTTCCCCATTTATTTATGCAGACATAACATTACCATTAAGGCAGGAACAACACATGACCTATGCACGGTAGTCACTTGTCAGGACATGTTAGCCACTGGATAAATAATTCAGGTGAATATCCCATATTTCCACAAAAAGGTCACAGACAATTACAGTAAGCAGCCTGTTACAGACAAAGACTGGTTTTAAAATAGATGCCCACCATTTCCTTCTTTTGTCTGTGTCATTTCAATTATTCAGACCATCCCTTGCTCTCCCAGCTCGATATAATCAACAGGCCTTTCACACTCTGGTTTCATTTAGATAAACTGTTTACTTCTGTTTGCCTTCATGTGTCAGAGCCAGGTGACGGACGTGACGTTGTGTTTTATCCTATTAGTTTCCAACAGAGTTTAGAAAGACGGTTCCATTACTGCAAATGGACGTCTGTCTTACAGTATGTTCTGTTCTATCATGTTTTGTTCTCTTCTGTTGTTTTTTTCCCATGTTTCTTTATGACCAGTGACACACTTTTGATGTATTTCCTTCCCTGCTGCCATTGGAAAACACCACTTTATTTTAACTACTCACTGGTAGTGATTTATTGTGAGTAAAAAGAAAATGGCTGTACTATTACCCAGAGTGCAGTGCAAGTGTTTTTTTTTCTTCTCTTCTTCAGCAAATAGTATACTGTATCTATGTTGCATGTACCAGTGTAGCTTCTGCATCCCTCTCCTCGCCTCTCATTTCTACTGTACACTGTGCTCAGACCAGACCAGAACCAAAACAGCTGAAATCAAACTCAAACCAGCATTATAGGCCCAGTCAGCTGATGCTTTAACTAGTTGGAAATGACAATTAGATAGAGTGTGACTTAATCGGATGTGGCCGGTGAGCTCTGCAGTTTTTCCTCACTATTTAATCATCAAACCAAACTCATATTTGGCATTTGGAAGCCAATCCGCTGCAAGTCTTATGTCATTACCCATGATTAACCTCCTTATAGTGCCATGATCTAAGAAAGGAACGTAAGGCAAATCTGAGATGTCATCCAGTAATCATAGATTTAGAAGAGCTAGCACAAGGGGAGGAAAATTAACAAGAACCACTGAGGTTTGAATTGATCTGCTTTCTGTCAAAGGAGGTTTTGTGTGCAGCTGTACTTCCAGAGAGCAGAAAATGTCCTTGTGGGAAGTTCTGCAAATCCTAAACGAACTAGGTTGCCAAAACACAATCAAAACAATCTGGTCTCCCCTTTGCCCCGCTTCCCTGTGATCTCAGCCCTTTTCTAAACTCTGGGTCCTCGCCCTGCTCTTGCCGAGGTTTCAGAGATCATCCGTTCCTCTCAGAATTGAAATGTCATCACACCAGTGTTGTATATTTCAAATCTGGACAGTTGTTGGGCCCCCTTTTTTTTAACTCACTGCCCTGGATGCAGTCCACTAGCAATAGAGTATTAATTGTCTTAGCGTTAGATTGCCACTAGATGGCGGTGCCGTGCCAGAGTCATGTCCAATAATACAATATGATGTCTGTAGAGGAAACTTAAATACCCTGAAACCTGCTCAGCAAAAATGCAAGGATCAAATCAGTGTGTTTCTGTGCATTTGGGATAATAAATCTAATCCAAAACTGGATCTAATACAGACTATATCATCATCCTGGTTTTGTGTCATCAATTTGTAGTTTTTTGTTTGTACGATGTGGTTTAGTTGGGGTTTGGTGAAGGCTGTGTGTTTGAGCAGAAAGGCTGCCTTTCCAAGGAAAAAGGCATTTGTCTTTTTTTGCCTCCACTACAATATTGTCCTGTGCACTGTTTGTCATTGCTCAAAAGTTCAACTCTTGAGCTACTGTCACAGTATCATTTTCCTTGCACTCTTGCTGAATAAGGAAGCCTTAGGGGGACATATCAGAATGGTGCTTTGTTTTGGACATCCTTTGTATTCAACATAGCGCCCTGATAGCTTCTGTTGGAGTATTTTGTGCCTTGGTGGATTATAGGAGATGGTGACCATGCAGACAGTTCATCAGGGCAGCCGTCATGTTGAATCTTCAATTAGGAATGCCCTGAAATGGACACCTTATCATTCTAGGCCAGAATCTGGGTATTTGTGAAGTCAGACGTCAAAGACATTGTCGGTGTGCGTGTGTGTGTGTCTTGTGTTTTCCATTATTCCCCTTCCATAATCTACGTTGTAAACATACATATATTGTGGTCCGAATGCCTATAAGCAAAAACTCTGAAGTTAAGAAATGCCAGCATGAAGTGATAGCCTTGCTGCACCTTGTCTGCCATACCCCCAAACTGTTTCGACACTGTGAACAGTTATATCTGTGCCTCCCGTTGTTGCTAAGACCAAAACGGCGTTTTCTGCATGCCTATTACATGCTCATAAGGCACATGTGCATGCCAGAGGAAACAATAGTCCCTGATATCCTCATCCCATGGGTTATGATCTGCGTTTCCCATTCTTTCCATGGCCAGAAGCTGAAACATATTGCTCCATTCAACATCTTATTTTTTCCAATGTGACTCAGAGTCAAAGATGCTGAAAGTGTCTCTGTAAAGGTGCCAGACAGTATTAGTCTGCTGTCTGTTTGCACCTTGGCAATGAGAGAATGGGGACCAGGGACTGTTTCTGCCCAGAGTCACAGCAATCTAGATGTGCTACTCTGGGGACTTTCACTCCAGCTTCCCTCGGGGTTCAGAGCTTCACACACAGCAACATACACACCACAAAGACAGAAAGTGGCTACTTGCAGTTTTAGGCTGCAGGCTGACTAGTAGTTAAGGAGTTAATTGTTGTGTAATACTGCTTTCACATCCAGTCTTACCTGAACTAGAGCACCTACCACTTTATTTAGGATGATAATTGAAAAGAAACATCAATGAAATACTTTAATATGGTCGTTAAGGCATTGATATTGATCCTGCTAAATATACAATAATATTTCCCCCTTAATTTTGTCCAATGAGAGTGGATTTGGAAATGCCAGAAGAGAGGCTCTCAATTACCCTGCTTATTTGCAAGTTTTATCCCCTGATTTTATGGAGTGGAGACAATGTAGTATACAAAAGTATGTACGTATAATGGCCCAGTCAGTATTTCCCCTTATACACTTGAGGTACATGTATATTATGAGTTATAGGTTAACAATCAATAGAGTTTCTGCTCTCAACCAAAATGAAAACTCTCCCTGATACACATGATGTGATGTTCATCTAAATAAATGTCTGTTTAGCCACAATCTATCACCAAATGAGGTAACACTATGATGACTGAGCCCACGGCCCACTGATGAAAGTAAACATGGACCCAAGCTGCTGCCTCGCAATGCAGTTCCATAAAAACTGCCAAGTACTAGTCAAGTTAGCGTAGTGTCAATATCTACAGTATGTGAAGTATGCTAACATTAGCCACCATAAGCTACTGGTCATACCAGACCACATAAGGCTGTAATTTCCTCTTTCAGAAGTTATGTAGTGTCACTTTAAATTGACAAAGAATCACAGAAAAATTACAACATATACATCCTTTATCTAGACTCACACATGCACATTAGAGTGAAGTGTCCCTTGGGAAGTGGAGCAGTGAAACTGCAGGTTTGAGTGTACAGTAGCATGAATTTGCCCATCTAGCCAGTAGAATAGTGTGATGCCTTGGACAGAACCGCTACAGCTGCATGATGGGATACAGGTACGTGATCCACTCCTTTAGCCAAATGGATAGAGGATGTACAAATGTATGAAACATTGTATGAGGTTTGCTGCTGAAGACATTGCTCATGCCTCTCTTCCCTGAATGCCTCCCTCCCCCTCTTCTTTCTCCTCACCCCTCTTTCCCACTGTTATAGTTTTGCCTTTTGACCTGTTACAGCCTTAGCACACAGCTTGACCTCTCCAGACTGTGTCAATACGAACGAGAAATAATGCACAGGCATATGATTATTCTATTATTAATTTTGTTATATTGTAATGTGTTTAAATTTTACTTTCTCAGGCAAGAAATTAAAAAAAAATTGATTGGAGGAGTTGTTGCGGTAAAGTAATCAGAATTTAAAATAAATCCTGGCACTACGAGTGTGTTCATTTAATTGTGGCTCAAGTCTGTGGGAGCAGGTGGCTAAGGCTTGCACTTTCTGATGAAGTTACCGTCCGACTTCCCCTGGATGAATATTTCTCCTTTTGCCATTAACCTGCTGCTTTTCCTCTCCTCTCATCCCAAAACATGACTGTAGCCAAGATGTCCGTCTACAAACGAATGAAACTGGCATGTTGTTTTGATTGCGGCCGTTCAGAGCAAGACTGCTCTTGCATGTCAGGCAGTGTACATAGTAACATGGACACCCTTCAGAGGGCCTACCCACTTTCCTCTGTCTCTGTTCATGATTGCGCAACCACTTTACGTGCCTGTAAGTTACACCGCCCAACACATGCTGTTACGTGTCTGTGGTGTGTGCTCCGTGTGTATTGTACCGTGCAGAGGTACTGTACCTGTACGTATGTGTCTGTGATGTCGTCTATATGGTGTGATCCGTTAACCTGTGACTCCCATTGTTTGTGTAGCTGTGGCATATGTGACTTTATTTTATTTATTTCACAGTTTTTACTCAGCAGTGCATTTTTTTGTTTCTATATCGTTATCTCTATCATTTATTTTAACTCTTAATCTCCTCATTTTCTGTTATTTGTAGTTCATCAGTATTTTTAAGTTATTCATTTTCATTTTTTACACCATTCGTTTGAGTGTAATATGTGTGGTGGGTAAGTGGTGGTGTGGCTCTGTGGTGCTGCTGTACTGTACAGTATAGGTGTTAGACATGTGGCTACCGCATGCTGCATCAGTCATGCAGTTGTGTAATAATATCACTATTGGATTTGATGTGTTTTGAACTGTTGAAGGTAAGATATCTGTAAACTGTATATAAAAATGGAAAATATTATTTCACTCTCAAGGTTTTATCCTGTAATTTAATGCTAATGTTTGTTAAATCATTGTCTTATAATCAGTAATTATTGTATTATCTTTACTTTGAAGGTCCTCACAAACCTCTGAGTTAACACTGTTTTCAGTTTGTACACTTTTCAGTTTATGTAGCTTTGCTTCTGTTTCTTCTTTTCTTTCTTTTACCCTTTGACTTAACCTTACCGATCAACCGTGCAGAGTTTTTAGTTTCGCTTTAATGCAGAAGATGAGAGAAATCGCATCTGAAACGGCGTTTTGAAGATTTCTTCACAGTCTTGCAGTTGAGCCTTACAAATGAGGAGCAGTGCGCAGATGTTACAGCACATTTTTATTAGTGACACCGGTTCAGGAAAGTAACTAATAATACCTCAAGCAACTGAGCTGCCCTTTCACTCTTTTAGGCAATTAGAGAAGAACAAGAGCAGGAAGAACACATACAATTTTGCCCACAATTAACCAGTTTTTTTGGACAGAAAGCGTCAAATTATATATTTTAGTGTAAAAAATGTCCTGCTCAGCCTCTGATCGCTATTGTTTTAAACTGTCTTTAGTAGCAGTGAACGATACATATATTTCAAGTGAGATAAGGGAGGAGAATTAGTAGGAAGAAAGAAAATAAAATGGAGGGGAGAGAGGTTTTGTAAGGTCAGAAAGACAAATATAAAATGAGACCTAGAAAAAAGTGATAGCTGAGATAAAGTAAAGGTAGGAGGACAAAAGCTCCTAGTAGATCACCCTCCTTTCACTTATCCTTTTGAGTGGATGGGAAATACTAAATTGTCTGTCAATTACACATGGCAGCAGTAGGCCTAGCTATCAAAGCCTTGCGTTCAGACATACAGATCTGATTTCCTTCTCAACATTCTCCCACCGTCTGCCGACTCAGCCTAGATTAGTGTCAAACGTGCCATGATGAGTTTGGCTTGGCCTCTTGTAGTTCGGCCTGCGCTGATATCCCTCGGTACCAATTACTGGCCATTACATGGTTACTGATCTCACTTCTCCCACAACCCCCTGTAGGATTTCAGGAAAGCCTCCTCTGTCTTAGATTTCTTTTCCCTTTCTAACTCTGATTTTGTCTGAACAAAGTGAGTTTAGTAAAGGAGTGCATTGGGCTTTGTCAGTCAGGGATTGTTGGATTTCCTCTCCCCATTCCCCCCCACCCCCAACAGAAGGGAGGATAAGATGTCTTTATCCATGATGACTTCATGCCCTTGTACATCTGAACCAGATTTTTTCTGAGGCAGAGTACTTGGATAATTGGTTTCTTGGATAGCACTCTTTCATTTAATGCACCCTGTGTTCTGATGCGAGTCACATTCGGACCACACAAACACACACTGCAACACAGACACCTCGTTAATGGTGACGTAGACATAAACCTCGGTGTTGCTTTAATGATACAATATTTAATTAACAGCTGTTTGTAATGTGCTCTCGAGGTGTTTAGTGAGTAGTGTGATGTTTGGTGAAATAGATAAACCTCTCACAGTAATCTCTATTATCATTCATATAGAGATTCTGCAGTTTGGTCAGACATTGCATTATTGCAGTGACAATAAGATGAGCTTGAGTTTGATGTGGAAACCTTTGCTGATAAGAAGATGGAAAGTGCGGACAGAGGAGGGCAAAAGCCAACCGTTTCTACCACTTGTGAATAGTTGAAACTATAGTTCAAAGCTCAAATTAGTCTCCCCTTGTGTGGTTGTGTATACTGGTTCTTGTCTTCAACAATTTAATTTTTAAAGTACTACCAGACATTATTTCAAGCTGTTTTTTTTGGTTTGTGTATTAGTTACATATGGTTGTTACCTGACTGTCATCACAGTCCTTCCTTCAGTGAGAAGAGCTAGAGACATGACAGGTTTTATATAATGGAGAGGCTGACAGCTTCTACAAAGCTGGGCTATGGACGAGGGTCGGGGACCAGGGGCTCGGGAGAGGCTTTCGGCTAGTCCACGGCCATCTGGGCTGTGTGTGTGTGTGTGTGTGTGTGTGTGTGTGTGTGTGTGTGTGTGTGTGTGTGTGTGTGTGTGTGTGTGTGTGTGTGTGTGTGTGTGTGTGTGTGTGTGTGTGTGTGTGTGTGTGTAGGTGTGTGTGTGCATGTGTGTGTCTTGTGTGTGTAACAACATGCACTTCTATCTCTTGTGTCTGTGCATGTGTGTGCATCTGCATCTCATTGCTGCGGACCTTATCTATCCTGACACGGAAATTATGTTTGCATTTTCATTTTCCCAGCCCTGCTGGTCCGTCACCAAACTTGCCCTGACAGCTCCTGTCCACCAGGCAGGCTTGGTTCTCCCCTCACCCCCCCCAATACCCTCTGTCCTACGCCGCCTCGCTACGCCCCAGATGCTAGCCAGTTAGTCTGCCGCCTCTGCGGTGCGGGCAGATTGCTAGAGACAGATGCCAGGGCCACTGTGGGTCCCTGTTTGAGGATCTGTGTCATAGGCCAGCCCTGGGCCTTCACTGTGACCTTTACTGCTGGAAGACACTCTGGGAAAGAGTGGGGAGTGTCAGCCGCTCAGAGCTCAGTTCAAGTGCCCACTGTACCAGTACTTCTATCAGTACCAGTCTTCAGTACCTCCTCAGTCAATGTCATAAATGGTAATTACAAGATAATTAATAGTTCTGGCATAAGTGGAGACCTTGGTCAACCCTTTTTAAAAGAGATTTAAATGTGTAGCATTGAACCCATGTTTGAAAAATTCCCCTTTTTGTGAAAATCTCCATTTATGCAAGAGATGTGGACTGCATGTAAAGATCAAGTCTTGCATTTGTGCTTTGTTACCGCGGCTGTTTTGAGTAGCGAGTGTCTGCTGTCTGTGTTTTGGACATCTACATGCACTCAAGTATGTAGTCACTGTCTTTGTTCCCATGGTGGCTTTATTTGTTCCAACTATAGACCTCACAATGTTCATCACATTTAATTCAAAATGCAGCATATAAGGAGTTTTTAAAGGAGAAAAATTATGTTGTTGAATCTACACCTGAAACTGTGCAACCTCAAATTAAGCCTTTTGGATGTTTTTTTTTTCCTTTTTTTTAAATAAAATCAGCCATTAGTCTGTCATTACATCTCATTACATGTTTAGTACACTTTCCTAAAAGCATGGCTCAATCTGAGAACAGACGGTTCATTTCGTTCACCTGTCTGCCTATTTTGTGCCATCACGCCGTCCTTTAATCACCACCATTAGGTTTTCCCATCAGTTTAATTATTTGTACCTTTCATTTTTGGTTTTATGCCCTCGTACCTTTCACTCATAGACCTTCATCATAGTTACATTTCATTTAATTTCCATCCACAGCTCTTATGTTCATGTCTCTAATTCCTAATGTGCCTGTTTCATTGCATCCTTTCTCCCCCTGTGTGACCTGCCACTTGTCTTTGCATTCTCCTCAGCCAAATATAAGTATAATGGATATGTCAGATCACGTAAGTGTGTTTCTCTGTCCTTCTCCATTCTGCTCCAGCTTTGTGTTTAGACTTAAGACCCCTCACTATGTCATGTAACATAATTAGCACTAATGGTTTGCTTTAGTATTTGCTTTGTTGTCCCTTAATCCTTAAGAATATACTGATGTTGTCTTGTGTCTTATACAGAGACAAAGTAAACTCACAGTTTAACCAATGTTAAATTCAGTGTTTATCCTAACTTAAGTAATTTCAACAATATGTTGACAGGAAATTAAAGTAATGAGTTCCTGGCATTGATAGCAACTGAAAAGAAATTATTTTGTGTTTTGATAATACCATGTAGTTCCATAAATATTCTTTCTGTATTGTGCTGCATGTAGCAGCAGATGGCGCTACAACACCAGGGAACAGTGGGAGTCAGAAAGAGGCTGGCGTTCGATTCAAAGCTGATTGCAATTTAGGTAAATGTTAAATAATTGCATTACTTTTTACTCTACTGGTTAAGAATACATTTAGCTTTGCAATGCTATTTGTCACCTCTAACACTTTATATGCATATTTTCATTCAATGTATTTATTCCTATGAAGCATATTAACGCTGAAGACATTTTTTGTTTCCTCTTTGAAACAGTGGCTGCCTCTTAGCAGAACTAAAAGGAACTGCAGCTGTCATAATATCAGTTTTAGTTTTATATTTAAAAACAACAGTGCATGGCATAAAAAGCTTTTTCATGCTGTTTGTGATGCCGGTGAAGAGCAAAGCTTTCTCATGCAGCAAACACTGTAACGGCAAAGCCAGCTTAGCTCACATACAAAAGTAAACATTTGCAGTTATTCCTCTGCCTCACCATCCAGTTTGCGTTGGGTCACGACGATCTGATAAGGCTCGCACGCGGGACAGTACCATCATGTGATTAGCATTTCGGGAAGGGACAGTTGCCGTCTGGGTTGTTCAGGATGCACAGTGGACCTGCCAGGGTGGGTGAGCACTCTCTAACGCTGCACCGTGTTTGACAAGGGCCAGATGAATCCAGGAGCTATCGGTGGCGCCCTGTAAATCAAGGAGGCAGCTGACGGCTGGGATAAACGTCTGTTTATCGCCCGGGGCCACCCAAGCATGCTCTCTCCTCCAAACAACCAACCGAGCACCCTTCTACCACAGGGAGGAACAGGGCTCCTCCTCTCCCATTCAACTTTACATCCACTTCAGTACATGCAAACATACGGGTTGACTCTGCAGCCTCAGTCACATTTGTGTGTGTGTGTGTGTGTGTGTGTGTGTTTGGTGGGACGGCTGGGTGAACATCAGTTGTACATGAACAGTATTTATTCTCATATTAGACACAGTAAGCCCTCACTGGACACACTGATAACTGTCAAAGTTACAATAAAATCACCATGTTTGAGAGTAGAATAATTACATTTTTGGTCTGGAGTCAAACCACATTTCTATATATACATAATCTGAAATGAATCGTTTAAATGTTTAATAATACAATGTTTTTGAATTAGTAGTATTATAAATTATTAGTTCTAATTTAATATTTGTTGAAGTGAAAGTACTGCTGTGCTACACGTTATGCTTGAATTGGCACAATAGCTGATCGGATTTGACTTGCTTTAGCCAAGTGGTGTGTCTCTGCTTTGTTCTACCAGAAAGTGTAGCTGCAACTGAGAAATAAAACAGACAGACTTCTTATTAATTCATGTTTGTCACAAATGCAAAAGTGAAATGTCACTGTGAACATTTCAGTCAGAGCGTGCGCCAAGTAGATGAGAGATGTTCAAGTTGCAACACCAGTTGTAGAAAAATGAAATGATAAATGATTCCTGCTTTTACGGCATGGATTTTTGCCTTTCAGAAATGACTTAATCTAAATGAAAATCTTTTTCACAGAAACGAGTGTTTGATCCTGATACAGGATTTTAATTAATTATCACTCTTTTATTTCACACGTATTTATTTCAAGTCAGTGAATCTCTTTCTTATTTACTTATTGGCTTGTTAACATCCGATAATAAAATGATGTCCCCTGAAAATCTCTGAAATATTTTTAAAACAAATATAAAATAACTGGTTAATTTTCTACAATTTGATTACTAACGAATTCATGAGCATTAATACAGGCTTTCTCACACTTTTTATTCTCCATTGTTTGACAGTAATGGATCAAGTTAGACCATCTTTTCAAAACCGATCAGTTAAAACCACCGGCTGCAACTCCACCTCCATCACAACAAATGCATTTCTTCCCAACAACTTGCACCCCAACCAGGACCCCCTGTTCAACCCGGGCATACTCAACATCCCCCTTGTTAATAACCGTAAAGGAAGCCTGCTCCCCATGGGGCCGGGGCCGGGGCCTGGGGCTGACCCCTCGCAACTGCGCCTCAGTATCTCAGGTCCAGGAGACGTGACGGCCAGATCCCTGGCCGAGAGTCGGCTGAACCGGGCCCGCAGTCTGCCGGTGAAATACCGCTACCACCCCAGTAATGCCATGCTGCTCAGTCACAGTAGGCACTGTAGGTTGCCCCCTTAGCGGGATGCATCAGTCAGTAACCCTGCCTGTCCCGTCCCTTCATTTTGTCTTGTTTGCTGCATGATGGTTCACTCTGCTGGAGCTGCTGCTGTTGTTGCTCCCGCTGCTTTGCACGGATATGCCTGCTAGTGCGGTGGCTGCTACTGTCTACAACGGGTGACTTCCAAAATGAGGAGTGCTAAAATGTGGATTTAGAGCATTGCGTATCAGTATTTATTTTCAGAAATGTTGCAGAGCAGAGAAATTTTTAATCATTTACTGTAAAAGATTTGATTACCCAGTGGCTGGAAAGCATTTAATTTTATTGTTGTGGGTGTAAATGCTTTTTGCTTTAACTGACAACAAATTCACTTTAAACCAGGCGGAGTCTGTTTAACAATATGGCGAGGGATGCATATTTTCTGATGTGGTATTTTCAAAGTACATTAGAGAGAGAATTATTTGTAAAGTGGAAAGTGCTTGTGATATTAGCTATTCTGAATGCCCAATCGCATAAAGGAAATGTCAGAGAATGACATTTTATTAGAAGGCAAAGTCATATTTCTTATCTTTTATTAGCAGAATTAGGTGACAGCCTAGGACGGGCGCTCAGACAATAATGAATTTTCCACATGCTTGGAATAGTCACGGCTTGCAGCGTGCACATTGATTTGCACTAATATCATGCTGTGTTATTGATTTCTAACCAAAGGACTAATACGGGTTTGAAGTGACGGTGCACTTGGCATTTGCGCTGGGAGAGTGCAGAGTGGATAAGAGTATCTGGGTGCCTGTCTGAAAGCTCTTGAAACTCGCAGACAGTAGTGAAGATCAGACTACTGTTAGCTCGCCTGAAATCTTCAGACGACTGGGCCTGGCCTCAATCTGGCTGCTCTTTCTCGTCCTCTCTGTCTGTCTGACTGGGACTCAAGCAAAGATGGAAAAACAGAGTGTTTTTCCCCCCTTTTCTCAACATGGTAAAGCATAGTTGACAGGAAGCTGAACTTCTGATCAAAATAAACTTAAAAAAAAAAAAAAAAAAAAAAACATTGTGGCTGTGGCTCAGCGTCCTGCAAACGCTTAACACCAACACATCAAACACAAAAATGGATGATTAAATCTTACAAAAATTATTAATTTGTCTTTTAAACTTTTAAGACTAGTCCTGACCTTCTCCTGGAGGATGATGTGTATTTATTAGCTGCTTTCGGTATTCATAGTCCACTAATTCATGCCCTGTTAGCGTGCCCTGCCCTTAGTGATGTGTGTTGAGTGCTAAGTGTTCTCTTAGCATGGAGGTAGACCTGTGATAGAACTGGAATGATGTTGTGGGGTTCAGATAGTTTTGTTAAAAAAATAAATAAACTACCCACTCAAGATCCATCTCCATAACATTGATTTATCTCATTGTCATTGCTTTTGCCCGTGCCCCACTGACAATGACAGTCTGTATCATCACATGGCAATTTATGGCGTAGGTAAGCATGGTCACTCTGATGCAGACTGCTAGAGGTCCAACCATCTGCACATTTTAGCGGGTGTACTGAACAGATGCAGTAGTGTATTACCAAAGGCCCTGTAAAAGTGCACCTTAGAAGAGCAGAAATATGGGGGTTTGGGGATGTGAGCCTTCCGTAACATTCTCAGCTTGTAAATATTTTTTTTCCCCCGTGGGTTTTCTCCTGCCTTACTCAGATTTACCATTATCCGTTACTAATGCTTTCTCTATATTTTCTCAATTTGACACTGAATTATTAATTTTCCTTTTTTCTTCTGTTCATTTTTTTTGTTTGCAATGATTAATTGATTGATTGTTGGCTATTTTATTTTTTTCATGTCAGGTCCAGCACACTTTCCCAACCGTCTGTCTCTATTCTGACATTCTGTGCATGTGTTTGCAGTCGAAGACGAGCATCCGTCAACTCTCTCGCCCAAAAAAAAGCAGCGCAACGGAGGGATGCGAAACTCACCCAACTGCTCGCCCAAAATGATGAGGTAAGAGACGCCGATTTCATTCTCCTTTTCCGGCACTTCAAATGGGGAGCGAGAGGAAGTCAGATACAGGGAAGAAGGGAGGGATGGAGGGATGCGTGTGAGAGATACTTCAGAGGCGGATGCCGCTGATGGTGAGATGATGGGAGTTTGGATGGATGGGAGGGGGCAAATTAGGGGTGGCAGAAGAAGGAGGTAAGAAACTCTAAGAGTGAAAGAGAGAGGAGAAGTGCCCTGTTAGGCAGTGGCTGTTTAGGATGGCATGCTGTCAGCTGTTAATGACAGAGCTGAAATAATATTTCTGTCATGAAAAGCGGCTGTGAGGAGCCGTTTGAAAACTCCTCTGGCTTTAAAGTCCCAGCTGTCACCTCCTCCGGTCTGGTCCACATGTGCTCCTTAAACAATGCTGGCACTAATGACACCAGCAACCAATCAGAGGGACCTGCATGGTTACTTTGCCCTCGGGCTACTCCTCTATTGTGGGAACCCCTGTGAGTACCGTTTCTGGTACTTAAGGCCATATGTGAGATGTATCATCACAATCAAATATGAATTCAAATATTACCTTCCTTTTATCCTGTCCTGTGGAATTAAATTGCCGTTAATTGATTTTGAAAGATAAAAGGGGTAGGCTTTCGTGCTCCTCTGGCTGCGAGGCGGGGTTAGCAACACGACAGCGTGGAAAATACACGGAGGCCGAGCTGTGCGGATTGGGACGGCAGGATGAAGGCACAGTGGGGAAGATCTAACAGGACAGGAACATTCATAGCCCTGCTGCCCTACGCTTAATGAGAGTAAGTGTTATAGTTGTCATCTCTGTGACGTTACAATAGGTAAATCATGAGAGAGAGCTGCGTGGTTTTTGTCACACACACTTGTCACTGTTAGTATTTACGCAATGAAGCTGCACTGCAGTAGAAACTGTCTGAATTGTGTGGGAAAATAAATGACTCCAAATCATGTTTTTTGTGTGTAATTTAAATCCTTAAAGCAAAAAAAATCCATTTTATATACATAGTTTAATTTCAACAAATAAGAGTAAAATACAAAATTGCAGTATATATACTTTTAATTGATATTATTTAACTCTTTAATCTTTGTTTTCGGTTGTTACTACACTGTAGTGTGTTTTCCTTACATCCTACTCAAGTTCTTTGTGTGTTGGTCCTGCTAGCTCCCCTTAGGCAGAGTTCCTCCTTCTGCACTGGCGTGCCTGTGTGATTTTGTCCAGTATACTCGTCGGCCTCCCCCTCAGTTCTCCACAAAACAAGCACTTAATAAGCCTTCACACTTGCCGAACCATTAGCCCAACACAGAGTCATACCCTTCAGTCTAGTTTGCAACAGAGCATCGTTTTAGATGCCCTTGCTCAGAGGGAGAAAACGGCTACAAAAACAACGAGACATTGGCACATTTCCAGCTAACTGCTTGTTTAAAAGGCTGTTTAGTTTGCCTAACTTAGAGCACAAAACCTTTTCTTCTCTTCCTTTTTTGCTTAGGAGATGGTCCCTGTTTGCCATGTAATATATGCATCTTCGCTTTGATCTCGCAGTGATAATAATTCTTGCGAGTTATTTACTCAGTTTTGAAAACGCTTCAAAGCGGTGTCAAAGTTTTCTCTGCTTTAGGGGTGCTTCTGTATTCTGCTGGCTCTTGGGTACTGGGATGACAGGTCCTCTGTTATAGGTGTAGACTTTTTTTCCCAGTCTTAGCCCTCAGCAAAACATCAAATTACCAATCACAGTCCACAGCCCCTTCACAGCTGCCCCCGTCAACATATAACACCATATATATTAAACAGTTGTGCGTTACAAGGTGGATTTTATGCACAATGAAAAGTGATTGTTTGAGGTAGCCTTAGGGATACTTTATTCTACAAGCAAGGAGGGGGAAACGCAGTAGAGAGCCAGCAAGAGAGCGAGCATACGTATCAAGTATGGTTTTTACAGGACTTGCAGCCCGAAGGCCTTTGTAAATAAATAATGATCAACAGATTGGCTGTGGGCTTTTGAAAAGCATGCCTTTGTCAGTTTGCATGATGGGGAAAATTTTCAAAGCAAGAGGCTGCCTTCGTAGTCTGGCAGAGAGGGATTGGGGGAGCACGCCCATCCCCAGCTTGTGACTGCAGAGTGATACACTGGAATAACTCAACTCTGTTTGAAATATATACTGAGGGAGGGAGGAAGGAAGAAAGCAAGAGGGTGAGACACTGGAGTGAGACATGCTGTAAGGGAAATATTTGTCCTATATAAAAGTGCATCAGATAAAATACCGTATCTCACCCAAGGAAAATGTTTGCTTTGCAATCCAAGCCGTGAATTCATTCAATTTTGAAATGTAGGGAGTGTTTTGGTTTTTAGTTTAGTTTTGGTGGGGAAACTTCTAATAAAGGATATACTTTTTTAAAATACATATGAAAGGTTTTTTTTTGTTGGAAGGATGACATTTAATCACACATTGCACCCTATCTGATCTATCCTTAGCATGGCTGTTATTAATTTCCCAGTTGCCAATTGTGACATGTCGCTGTGTTAACGAGCTGCGCTTCCACCGTGGCATTAACACCATTCACACAAACCTTTTTGACGGGTCATGACTGACGACGCGCATCCGATCGCAGAAGATGTCACGGTATCATCCGCAGCTGATATCCCTTGGGCGTGGCACCGCGGCACACACGTCACCATGTCTGCTCTCTCCCCGAGTCTTGTGGTAGGTTCAACCCGAGGCGGGGAGAAGGCAGAGGGGGGAGGAGGAGGTGTGCGGAGCCTGTGACAGGCTGCCAGTCACACCGCTGACAGCTCTGTGAAAGATAGCTGTCTTGGCAGAGAGAGCTGGAGCGGCAGCCCGCCTGCATGCGCCAGTCAGCCCCTGTGTGGAGGCGAGCGGAGCTGAGCAGATTGAAGTGACGGGGGCTCTGTGGAGTTGATTGGCGCAACACGCGGCTCTGGATGAAAGATTCAGGCTGAGTGTAAAAACACTAAATGCTGTCAGTGTTATTATCACCTGCACTAACTGATAGAGGAAGAGAGGTGGAGAGAGAGGGTGGCTAATTGACAGCTTTTTTTTTTTTTTTTACTTTTACTTTTCCTGCATTGGTATGCAACCCAAATGCAAGCTGAAGGAAGAGACAACTTCAAAGCCTTGTCAGTGAATGACAGTGTTGATAGAGGATAGAGAGTGATACTGAGAGAGATGTATGTCAAATTCTTGGGATGTTTTCTCCCATATTACTCAAATGTCAGTCTCTCTGCAGTTTTTTTGGAATCTGTATAGTGCTGTTTTAAAGGAGGATTTCATTATTTGGGTTGAATAGTAAATAAATTACATTTGCATTGCTGTTGCACAAGCAGTGTTTATTGAGGGACGGCACTAAATGTCTGCAGTTTATACTGACTCAGTGTTTTGGATGAAATTTTATGGATTTCCTTTAGAGGAACTGTGAGAACACGTCTTGTAGGATAAATGCGAGAACAAGAGAGGTGGTATAACAGGACTGACAGGAGCCCTTTCATGGTCAGTGTTACACCGGATAAAACTCAGCAGCCCACTGCTGTGGATTAGCCTGTTTGGTTGTGACATGCTGTTGAAACATTAATGGCCATCAGTTGGGAAAGCAAAATGTGATTGGGCAAATTCCTGAAATATTTAAAGTGTGAGCCTGTTGGAGCTTTTACTATTTGCGCTGCATGGCGTCAGGAGCTGGAAGAGAGGGTAAAAGCTGGTAATTGGCCTTGTGTTGTCATGCCATTCAGTCAGTAGTACTCAAATCTCACTGTTCTCTGCACCACGGCGAGCACCAGGGTCTTTGAGTTTTCTGATGACTTGACATCAAGGACAAGAAGGAATGATAATGGTAGTTATGGGACCTACTGTATGTGTAGTGCAGCAGAAAGTCTAACACTCTGCGAGTGTGATTGACTTTTGATGCATCGTATGAATAGACAGCGTGGATCTCAGGAAACCCAGGTGGTCTTTTGCCCTCTTTCATGTTACCACTTCATCTGCGAGGCTGCAGACGTTTCACAAACTGGTCTAACATCAATAAATTGTTCTGTTTTCCCAGTCGACACGACCCCCTTCTAATTCCTGGAAATGAACAAATTGAGAGCATGGACATGAACGTGAAGAGGTATGACTCGACAGGGATGTTTCACTGGTGCCCATCAAAAGACATCGAAAAAGTCATCCTGGTGAGTGGATCAAGAAGTGTGTAACTGCAAAACCTCTAAAACATAATAGAATATGCAAAAAGAAAAGTTAAAGTAAGTATGCTCAGGAGCCAAAGTTTCCCCTCAATATTGTAATAACACAGTCACATACTAATATGTACTGAAATTTCTCTCACTGCCTCTCTGTTGTTTCAAGGTGAGTTTATTGATTTTTTTTTTTTTTTGTATATCCACTAAGGATCTGTGAACAGCATTTCAACACTCCACGCATGGGTTTGCTCAGATGTTTTATCAAGGCAGTTTGTAAGCATTTAAGTCAGTGCAGACTTTGTTTGGGCAGGGTTAACCCTGTCCAAATCCAATGTAAAATAGTAGGCCCTGTCATCTATACAGATGACATTTAAGCATATTTGTTGCTTTAATTATTTAGAGGGGGGATGTTCCTGGATATGTTGGGGCACCAAAAAATGTTCTAGACTAGAAATGTTTAATCAACCAGATCACAAGCTGAGAGTATGTGCATGTTTACAGCATTGGTTTTACTTTATGTCTCCAGGAAACAAAGATACAGTTTTAGTTTCAAACCCACTGGGATCATAGTAGCGTTTAGTGTACTTAACGTACACTCAAACTTGCAATCAAATGCACATCAAGCTGCAGCGACAGATCTTGAAAGCAGGGCATTGTTCTTTTTCAACACGACCGTCATACAATAGAGGAGCTGTGTTTATTTATACCTCTCTGATTTATGACAGGGTCCCAGTCATACATACTGTATGTGCCTAAAATCTTACAAACTGCATTTTTCCAGTCTGATTGAATCAGCTGCCCTTTGAAAAAAAGACCACATGTTATGCTTTTGTTCCGTAAACTTCCTTTATCTGGTTATCCAATAAACTGCTTATAAACAGAATAGTGGTTAACCAAACTTTTGTACATGTGTAAATAGTTGGTAGAATGTTTTTATTATGGATTAAATACAGAATTCAACTAAATACCTGGTTAACAGACTATTTAATATGGGTTTATAACAGTTTATAACAGACTTTTAAACTAAACTAGAATGTGTTACGCCATGCACCAGTGTTCTGTTAACAGCATTCATTTCTTTTTTGTAATTATGTGTTGTCTATCTCTACATCTACCTTCCTCTCTTCTCTGTCTGCACTCCTCATCCCTCTCTCTCTGCTCTTCTCCCCCTCCCCTGTATCCCTCTGTTCCCTGCAGACCCGGAGTGAAGCCTCCATGACAGTGCTGAGCGGCCATGTGGTGGTCTGTATATTTGGGGATGTCACGTCCGCTTTAGTGGGGCTGCGAAACTTGGTGATGCCTTTAAGAGCCAGCAACTTCCATTACCACGAACTAAAGCCTATAGTTTTCGTGGGCTCGCTGGATTACTTGCGGAGAGAGTGGGAGACTTTACACAACTTCCCCAAGGTCTCCATCTTACCTGTGAGTGTACCAGTTTTCTATAATACAATAAGAGATGCATTTAAACCAGAATCTGTTAAACAAGGCTTTGGCATTTTGAGTTACATGCACATTGAAATCCTGAGAGGGATTGTCAGTTTGATTTGATCACACATTACTCAATTGAATGATCACTCCACAAGAGCGTAGTCAGCCCCCCTCATCCAGAGCAGTGACACATCCTGCACATCCAAAATGGAGTTTATGTGTGTTGCAGCTGCAGTGCCCATCACAGATGGCGTGGCTTGCTGCCTTAGAGCTTGTTAGGCCTGGCTTGACTGATGATCAGAGGAGAATCCCAAACACAGCCCTCAGCGCAGGCTAGCCTTTAGATTAGTCCATGTCTCTGATTCTCCAATGCCCAGTTAGATCAGTAGAATGTCATCGCCTCAAAACAAGAATACTTGTTAACTAATTTCCCAAAGCCCCACTCCGCTCGCTTCTTAAATTTGTTTTTTTCTCCCCCATGTCTGTCTGTTCTCTCTCTCTGTGTCTTGCTCCTTCTCTCTCTCTGTTCTCCTCACCCTGAAGGGTACGCCATTAAGTCGGGCAGATTTAAGGGCTGTCAACATCAACCTCTGTGACATGTGCGTAATACTGTCAGCCAATCAGAACAATATCGAAGATGCCTCACTGCAGGATAAGGAATGCATCTTGGCATCGCTCAACATCAAATCTATGCAGTTTGATGACAGTATCGGGGTCTTACAGGCTAATTCCCAAGGTAAGGAGCGTCCTATTACACTCTCCATGTGCACTGCTGCCCAAAGGGGACAGGTTGTGGCAGGGAGAAAAGGCAGTAGTCAAAGATGGAAAAAGAAGAGAGGAAAAGATTGGGGTGGGGGATGAGAAGCCAGACAGGAGGGATGGATGTAGCTTGTCAAGCACAGAGTCTGCTAAGTGCTTTTAATTGAAATACTCTGTAAGTTTGTGGTGTCTACTGTATAATCTGACTTTACGGTACTCCTGAAGAACTGCGCACACAAAACATTGTGTGGATCGCTTCGTCAAGCCTTTGAAGAGTGTTTACTACACATGATTTTCTGATGATTTCAGTCTCGTCCCTGGTAATTACATGCTGCTAAACCTCCTTGATAATACTTTTTAATGATGTAATCAACATGACTGTGTCATTTGATGTTGTTCCCCCTGATCTGGTGTCTGGCAGATCGTCTGGAACAGATTGTTGATGTTTGCAGACAAACAAGCGAACCTGGCATCCCATCAGGCCTCATCATCATTAAGCAGCTAGTACAAATCACCAGGCAGGCCAATTTAGCTGCTCCTCATTAGTCACAACAAAACAGCGACACGTGTGCACATCATGTTTGAATGCGTGCGCACACGTGTTCGCGCACATAACACATCCATGCCAACGCAATCTATCCACGCACAGCCACAAGAAGGTAATCCTCAGTTTATGATTAGCCCAAAAGGCATGACATGCCTTGAGCTCAGTGCTATTTAGTGCCACCACAGCAACTGTTGTAAATACAAATCAAAGTTGAAGGTCCAAGAGGCCGTTATTTTTTAGTGCAGAGCACTTCCACATGTTTTAGGCGAATGCCAATGCTGTTATTTCTCCAGCCGTGAGTGAGTGATGTGCTGTCGATAGCGGTGCCACCGAGGAACAATAAGCAGGGGTAAATCTTAGAGCACGCCGCTCTGGGGAGCAGTATTCACAGAAAGCCACCTCAATATGGAAGCCCACTCGCCTATATCCTCTCCCAGGGTCGATGGATGGAGCCTGTTGTCATCAATAATTGGGTCTTACATCAACCACCCATTTCAGTGATAAATACTTCACTTTAGAAAACACAAACACACATATACACACACAGTGACATGCAATCATGCATACACAAGGAAAACACACATGCATACCCACACACTGTATCTATTGTATCTTAGGTATTGCTTTGGGGATTCCTTCCTCCTAGCGATGCTCCCATTCAGACACTGTGGAATTTAAAACAAGAAGGTGCAAATGAATAAGTAAACATGCGCTTTCCTGGGGGAGAGCTTCTCACGGCTGCTGTAGCATGTAGTCAACCACAGAGCATGGCTGTGCCCGGGGGGCTACAGGGATAAGGGGGTACGTAACCCAGATCTCACTCTGTCTTGTACATTGTAGCTGTACAGACAAGGTTGCAGCCTAACAGTAGCAACAGCCAGAAGAGGAGACATACTGTATCACTATACAGTATGTCTCCTCTTCTGGCTGTTGCTACTGTGCATGATCAGGCTGATGTTCAAACTCTGGCTTCATTTTAGGCAATCAGGAAATGATTTACCAATTAATAATAATAATAATAATAATAATAATAAAATATTTTCTTAATAAAAGCTCCAGAAAGTGTTTGTCATCTTTGGGCAAAAATTCCATAATAGCCTTTCAGCATATTGTAACTCAAGTGTTTGTTGTTGCTTTAAGAGGATTTAAGAGGCATAATTGTTAGAATAATTTGCCCACAGTGTTAAGGTTTAATTGCATAAAGCGATAGGGCACTATTACGATTGTGGCCTCCAAACAATTATGAAAACAAGTTAATCGCCATAAACTGATTCTGTATTCCGCTTCACAATGACACTCTAGTATTGCCTTGTTATAAATCCAGTGTGCCCCTTTCATTTACAGCAGTGCGCTTTCACTCCACTCAGCAGGTCAGAGATGGCCTCTCGGTGTCGGAGTATCCCCTTATGGAACTCTCCCGGAGTTGGCTGGCCCTCACCACGAATATTTCCTATGTGGTGGTGCAACCGACTTTATGTCGGCTTGGAGAGGCCCGGAGTGAAGGTGGTACTTAACAGCACCCGTCACCCGGACCTGGCTGCTTAGTGCTCCTTGTGCCCTTTCTGTGGGACCGAGCTCCTGGCACAATTGTCAACCGGGGCGGACTGTACTCAGTGTGGCGAAAGCTGCAAACGTGGACCGTCTCGTTTATGACGCATTGTGGTTGTGACTTTTTTTGGCCGCGCCCTCACCATTCATATCTATACAACCAACGTGTTTGTGATTAAAGTGTTTACAAGAGAACAAAGTTCTTCATAGGTCTAGCCTCTAAATGTTGCTCTCAATATGCACCAGATTGATGCATTTAACTTTAAAATGTAAGCTACAAAATTTTCTTTCTAAATGCAAGATGTTTCCAAAGGCAATGAGTAATCATGTGAAATATTTGTGATCTCCGTATTGACCAGAATAATTTTGCCATAATAAAGCAGCCTTATAAATCGGTACAGGAGTATGTCTGTCTGTGTATACATTCTTGCATAGATTCACTTTTAGAGGATTACTATGATCAGGGAGATTAACACATTTTTGCCCTTTTGGTTTTGCAGTACTCTGTCTCTGTCCTGAGATATACTGTACAGCTCTCTGTTTGGAGCTCACCAGCTCACAACTTTTGAGCTGTTTGTAACCTAACAGGTTTTGAAAGCAGCTCAGCAGCAGGCCTCATGTATCGCTGTTCTCCAGTCTGCTGTACACAATGCGCAAAACGGAAGCTGTTCTTCTACAGCTCCGCATTGTCTTCATGTTCACTATGATACAATAAGAGCAGTGTTTTTAGAGGCCATATCCAAAAACTTGCCGTCACTCTCCAGTGGAGTAAACATCATCCTTTATGGACATCGACAAAATGATGTTTGCACCGACAGAGCTTGTGCTCCCTGGTTGACTCCAAGTGTCAAACCTCTGCTATTTCCAAGTTCAATAATTGGTATAACAAGAGTTATGATTACCCATGCTTCAGTTCAGTGTGTGCTTCCTGCTGTGTACTAAACTATTTGGTGTCTTCTGTGTTGCAAAGGGCTGGAAGATCTCTTTTGTAATGTAAGCAGCTCATTGAGTTTCTTGACAGGAAAGGCGCGCACACTCTCACATATACGTAGAGAATTTGCAATCCTTTTAAAACTTTGTGACCTGAATATATTCCCTGCATTATGTTTCCTTGGTGGTGGCACTCTAAGCTGGCATTTTGCTGTAGTCAGCACTAAGTGATGGATGTCAAAACACAGTTGATGCATTATGCATATAGCATTACAGATTTAAGGTGTTTACTTGTCACTTTGAGGAAATGCAAAAATGTGAACTCATGTGAATTCGTACTCCTGTCACTTGCACTTGTGTTTCATGATCCCGAGCCGCGCCATTTCCGATAAAAGGTTTCCAGGATCCACTTCACCAATTTTATTGTAACAAAATGAACAACATATAAAATTTATGTCCACCCCTTGATGGAGGGACATGAATGCTAAATATGTCTTAGCTGACCCCTAAAAGCACAGTATCCGTATTGCAACTCTTAGGCAGGTGCCTTGTTCACTCAGCTGTCTCCTCCTTCCTTTTTTTTCCTGTCAATCCACACATCTGAATGACACAGAAAGCACACATCAACAACTTCATGCTGAGTGAGCTGACATGCACTATGTATGATGGTATTGATACAGAGTTCCAGGTCACATCCTCATGCTTATGATACATCTGCAGTAAACACACTTATGAGACATGCAGGGTTTTTGCTTGGATTGTATGTTTCTTTACTTACAGCAATGCATTTTAGGCCACAGCTAGCCTTAGCTAAAGCTAAAACTAGACTTGCTTGATCTTTCCCCAGCTGTTATTCAAATGTTAATTTTGATGACCTGATATCGTGATATTTCTATTGGTTAATCCGATCATGGTGGAGAAAAAAAAAACGGCTAAATTTTTGCTGAAGCTAACTATCTTAGCAAATCTCTAATTTCCATCTCAGCTTTTGACTATTGGGAATAAGATGGTTTGAATGTATTTAATTGTAAATTCATTTATCATGTTGATTTCAAGATAAATATTAATAGTAGGACAGACCAGACAGAAACACAGAAAATATAGATAGATTTAAATCATATGAACTTTAATAATACAAATAATGTTCATTTTCTTTAAAAAAAAAAAAGAAAAATAGTTAAATGGACAGGAAAGCTGAAGGAACACATTTCGTAGGTAGGTAAAGTATTTGACATCGTGTGATAACTGGATCTTTAGGTATTATGTAGGTTGTATGTCAGTGAACTTTGGGGGATAAAATGGCAAAAGAAGACACCAGAAGATTTGTTATGCATTTTGTGACCAGCCTGAACACTTTTGTCCCCTCATAGTCACTGCTTCTGTAGTTACTGCTCTCTTAATGCCACCATATTATGTTATTTCCTGATTTCTGTAAATCTCTTGTGTTCAGGTTTCACGCCTCCTGGAATGGACAGGTCATCTCCAGACAGCAGTCCAGTACATGGCTTTGTGCGTCAGGCTTCCGTCACCACTGGATCCAACATCCCCATCATCACAGAACTAGGTAAAGCTGTTTACACCCAACTCAAATGCAAAGATTGCATGTCATACCCAATAACCTCAAATCAACTCATTACTCATTGGCAGACATAGACGCATAGAGCTGATAATTTAATAATCCAAGACTTTGTCATGCTGCTGCCAAAAGTTCCCACTCATTCAAGGTCAAATGGACTGGAGGAATGTGAGGTGTGGAATTTTTGTTCCCTTTCATGGTGCTGGTAGCTTTGCCCAACTCAAGTTCATATTCGTATGTGAAATATTGGATCTGGTCTGATCTAATGTTGGCTGTGAGCACTTTGCTCTGCGGACAGTGTGGACAAGTGTAATTTGAGTATGTCAGACAGACATTTTGAGGACTAAAGCTACATGTCCTGCAATTTGTCCACTAATGCACAAGAGAAACTCAGCCTGATGGAGAGGGTGAGAGAGAGAAAAGGGAAGAGAGTGAAAAGGTAGAGGGGGGAAAAACTGCCTTGGTTGCAAAATGGGTCCATTTATTAATAACAATGGCAGTGGCTGTATTCCCAATGGTGGTGGTGACTCATGAAACTTTCAGATCTCTGAGGGGCCTTCTAAAGCACCAGAGACTGGCTACTCTGTCTCCCTTGACCCAATTAGGGAGCAATGGAGCATGAGGCCAGCTAAGAAAAGGCCAGAAAAAGAAAGGAGCTACCTAATGTTACTTGTAACCGGGCCAGCCATTACCTGCAGAGAGGCACTCCGATTAGACTGCTGACCGCATACGTAATCATCAAAGCTAGATGCTATCCACGTTGGAGTCATTGGTTGCCGTCTTGAAGTCAAACTCTAGAAGCTCCAGTGTTATGTGCAAAGGAGACAGTGGCTGCATGTCTCACTGGGACCGTATACTGTAATTACATTGTCATATGTTCAGTTTACAGTGCCAGGAGCAGATTAAAGTCTAGCTGGAACATAGATACACAGCTCATCTGAGTTGCATGATCAATTTTGTGGCGTGGTGGATAAAGTAGGTGTGTTTATGGATAAGACCATGTTTATCCCTTTCACTGTCTTACCGTGAAATAATTTGTTGTTGTTGTAGTGGTACAGTGGTGTGACAGCTCTGGCTTTGTATCTACTGTGCACTCTAATCCAGGGTGCTTTACCTTTAGATATCGGACAGCCATGAATGTCTCGGAGAAAATCCGGAGGTTGATACAAGTAGTCTGAGACAGCGAAATGCTTTTATTGCAAACTGTTTCAATAACGACACCATTTCTCCCCTCCCTTGCACTGTCTCATCACCATTAGCTAAACCTGGCAAACTACTGCCATTGGTTTCACTCTGTCAGAAAAAAAAAAGTGAGACCAACATACAAATGATAACAGAGCTGGGTAAGCCGAGCCTTTGTCCTCTGCTGCCGTTCGTTCCCTTGTGCCGCCGCTCTGCTCCTCATCAGCTTGTCTTGATTTATCTGGCTGCAGTCAAGGCCCCTGCTGCTCCCATGGCTTCACTTTGAACACATTTTTATTCTTCGTACTGGTTGAAATTGACTGTCTTGTTTCGGCCCCCTTTTTAATGATTTTTTTTTTTCTCTTTGTTTTGTTTTGGGGGTATTTTTTTTTCCCCCTCCAGTTGCGTTAGCAGAGCATCGCTCGGCTTTTGATCATGCTCAGTCTGTCCTTGTGGCTGTTTTCATACAGTAGCAACCCCTCGCCCCTGCCCCTCACTCCCCTTCCTCCTCCAACACACACACACACACACACACACACACACACACACACACACACACACACACACACACACACACACACACACACACACACACACACACACACACACACACACACACACACCCTCCAGTTCACTCCTTTGGCCCAGGCCTGTTTGCATCAGCCCCTTGTCTCTTTGACTGACATTTCTGTTCCACAGTGCACAGGAAGCCTGGGAAGAAATCAGATTTGGAAAACAACAACAACAAAAAAAAAAAACAACTCAAGATCAAACCATCTTTTAAACTGTTTATTTATTTTTTAAATTTATGTTCCAGTTTCTTTTTTTTCTCCTCCAGACCATATCTCTGAAGCTCAGATATTGGAGGAGTCAAACAAAAACTTGTGTGATGCTCATTTTTCAAGCAATGCTGGTTCATAGAGCCTTCACTGCCCACTGCTGCTAGAAACACAGTCGAAGAAATACAGACATGCACTACAGGGAGCACTTTGTGTTTTTTACCAATATACACAAGAGACAAAAAAGTTAATATTTTCATTCACACTGTGCTATTTAGTTCATTTAGCAGAACTGATTTCTTATTAAGCATGAAATTAAAAAAAGTGTGTTGTCACCGGGCTTTAATTTGACTTTCAGGGCAAAGGTAAATATTTGAGATGTATTCCTCTGAAGGTGATGATGTGGCGTCACTCATCACAGGAAAACTCTGAAAAACATAGCATGAATTGATAAATGCATGGTTTTCTCATGTGACATTAGCCATTGTTGAAGTCTCACTTTTTACAGTATTTACTGGATATATACGTATATACTTTTTTCTGAGAGCATAATCATATTTTAGTATTTACGAAGGCTACACAGTTCAGACTGGTCACTGTCTCTTGACTGAGAATGTGTCTGTTTGTTTGTGTTACAATATATCAAGATACAGTGGCTACTGAGGTACTAATGCAGATGATAGATGAATGGTTTACTCAGACTTGGGGACTTCTACAATGGTTATCACTGTGTATGCATAATATAGTTAAATATTTACTCCTTAAGTGGTGGTTTGTCATAATGTATTAATTGCACCCTGCATGTGATATACAGTGGATTTAATATTCAAAATGCTGAATAATTTCTCAAAAAGTCCAAACACTTTTTTCACCTTCCAAACAATTATACAGTGACAAAAAAACAAATTGCAGACAACATATTTAGTTTATTTTCAAACTGACTGAAAGGTAATTCAATTGACAGTAATTAAGGGTCAAGCAAAACATGTCAATTGTTTGGAGAAGAAATAAAGTTTTCATCTTGTAGTTAAAAATAAGTGTAGAAGCAAAATATAATGTACATCTAATGTTGCATTATATTGCAAGCCTGGATCAATGCCCATATACCTGAGACGTTTCTGTTACCATGATATATCCAAATATTTTCAAATGTAACTTAACATAAACAAAGATGTATTTGTTTCTGAACTCTCAGGTGTGTTGGTGTCGGTGTGTGTGCGTTTGGCTCATGCCTCTTCACAGTGCCCGTCTCTAACTCCCTCCCTCCCCTCTCGCAGTGAACGACTCAAACGTTCAGTTCCTGGACCAAGATGATGATGACGACCCAGACACAGAGCTGTACCTCACTCAGCCCTTCGCCTGCGGCACCGCCTTCGCTGTCAGTGTACTCGACTCCCTGATGAGCGCGGTGAGTTCTCAAACACACTTTTACACTCACTGCGTTGGAGTGTTTTTCAAAATCACTTACATACATTTTGCAACACATATTCATCATTTCGATTTCCTGTGTTTGGATGCCATAACTGAGACATAGTCAGAATTTTAAAAAGAGAAAGTAGAGAGAAGTTTCACACAAAGTACATGGAGATGCTGCGCCCACTGGGTAATAATTGCATGTTGTTGCACTGGTAGAAACTTCAGGATGACGGAAAGAGGTGAGCATGTGAAGTGAGTGAGAGCCAAAAGATGGACCTGAGAAAACCTTAGAAGGTAGTGCCCCACGATGTAGCAAGTTTTCTTTCACTTCTTTGGTGGTTATGACTCTACTATCTGTATACTCTTATTTTTAAATACTTAAGTTTATGGCTACAAAAGAAAAACTATAGATGCACAATTTGGGCATTTCGAGTAGGTTTACGTATACTCTCTCTCATCACTCACTCATCGTCAACCGCTTATCCGGGGTCGGGTCGCAGGGCCAACAGCGCCAGCAGGGGACCCCAAACTTCTCTTTCCCGGGCCACATTAACCAGCTCTGACTGGGGGATCCTGAGGCATTCCCGGGCCAGTGTGGAGATATAATCTCTCCACCTAGTCCTGGATCTTCCCCGGGGCCTCCTCCCAGCTGGTCGTGCCTGAAACACCTCCCTGGGGAGGCGACATGGGGGCATCCTTACCAGATGCCCAAACCACCTCAACTGACTCCTTTCAATGCAAAGGAGCAGCGGCTCTACTCCGAGTCCCTCATGGATGGCTGAGCTTCTCCCTCTATCTCTAAGGGACATGTCAGCCACCCTTCTGAGAAAACCCATTTCAGCTGCTTGTACATGCGATCTAGTTCTTTCGGCCATGACCCAGCCCTCATGACCATAGGTGAGAGTAGGAATGAAGATTCCTATGTAGGTAAATGAAATGGTATTGTATATACATCATCACATATACCTGCCAGCCCCCTGACATCAAAATGTAAATTGTTGGCATCACTCCTCATCTTAAGTATCATAAATTCAACTTTCAAGAGCCTTGTTAGATCTTTTAACAAAGTAAGTTTTGAAGGTTAGTGTCATGGCAATCACATAAGCTGTAACAGGCCAAAGAAATACTCTCATCTTTTGACAATGTCATTGCTGTACTGGAGATGAGATAAAGGGTGGAAAAAAAAAAAAAACAATCCTCCACTTCACCTCATTTTTCCACTCCCCCCTTCTCATGACCAACTGTGGTTTTCTCTTTGGTGCTGTGATGGCTTAATTCCAGCAGCCTTCTCTGTGAGTGAGGGGTTATAGGGCCGTGCAGAGCCGAGCTGAGCGGGGAGTAGAGCAGGCGTCAGCTGTAGTCTGGCACTGGTCAGAGGTGAAGCCAGCTAATGGACAGTGCTCATCCATCATGAGGCTCTGCAGGCCTGTCAGGGGCCCGGGGAGAGGAGCTGCCACTCTGGCCCGGCTGCCGAGTGACATCGGCTGTCTTCGCGCGTGGCAAAAGCAGGTCCTGATCGGCTTGAAGGACAAGAGAACCTGACACCCGCTGAGCGCAGTCAAATCGTTTCAGAAGCAGACATCATACAGTGTGTAGATCAGTGCTCCTAGAGGAAAGAATAGCGCTGTGTTGATGGGCCTGTTTTATTTAACGTGACGATCCAGCACGCACAGTGATTATCAAGATGTTGATGTTTCTCTCAACTTGGGATATTTATGTATCTTAAACCTTAACCTCATGAGAATATATATTTTTTTACAGTGAATAACTAGAGTTGTTCACCCCATTAAAATGTATATCTCACTTTTCTTAGTAGTATAGCTAATCATAGATCAGTGGTCAACCTAGGGCTGCATGATTATGGCCAAAATGCTAATCATGATTATTTTGATTATGATTATCAAGACTATTCCTAGATTTTAGGGACAGAATATTTTTTATTGTAAATTCACATGTAACTGCTAAATTCCAATGATCAAACACTGTAAATACGTTTTCTTCATTACTGTCATCTACAGTGATTGTGTGTATAAAAACAAAATTCAAACGATTAGGAAATAGGAATCTTATTTTATTTTAATTTTACTAAAAACATATATTAGAAGCTACTGAGTGTCAGTGTTAGGAAGTTAAACAGGTCATAATTCATTCTCTATTATCTATTTTAGGTTGATGAGCCTATGAGACTGCTGTAACAGGTTGGCTTCAATGCAGCACTTGATTAATACAGCAAAATTTTCTATGAGCAGGGCACGAATTATGAACACCAATATCACTGCGATCATCTTTATTTAATTGTGAGAAGCTAAAATTGTGATCATGACTCGATTTATTGCGCAGCTCCTCTGGTTGCAAAAATAAGTTAATAAGTAAGTAAAGTAATAAGTTAATAAGTAAGTAAAGTAAGTAAATAATGTTACTTAGCTCCACCCTCTTGTGTCACTTCTGGTTGCAAAAGACCAACTTGGCGATGGCCAAATACCAAAAAGATGACGGAAAATACCAAACTCAAGGCTACAAAAACGGCAGTCCACAAACTAATGGGTGACTGTCTATTTATTATACAATCTATGAGAGATCAAATAGAACCGTCTTGAGATTGCTGCCTCCATCCAAAAATAGAGGAGGGGAATGGACAAATAACAAAACCAAAGACAGACATGTTGCTGTTGAATTTTCTAACTTTGTCTGGATAATCGAGAGAAAAAGCTATTGCTTCTGTAGAAAGTAGGTCCAGTAAAAACTTAACAGAGCAAGGTTTTAGGATTATAACCTTAGGATTATTAAGTAACATAAATGCTTATCCTGCAAAGACCTGTTTTAATCAATCAATAAAAACACCACAAACAAAATTCCATTCACATCTGTTTTATTTGGATGGAGATAGAAGTCTCAAAATCAAATTTCTAAAAACAAATCTAACTGCATGGCTACATACATACACACATACATACACTGGAGGTAAATGAAAATAATTTAGGTGAACCAAGCCTTTAAATTTACTGAAAATATGGCATCATAGGAATGGTGCACAAGCCAGAGAGTCTTCCTCTGTAGTCTTCTGTGGCTTTTGTCCTCACCTCCCAGTCCATTCCATGTGAAGAGACAGGCTGACGGTCGACATAATAGGCACTGAGCTTTCTTCCAGCATCTGCCATTTCCCTACTTGTGTCTCTAATGGCATCTGCTTACAGATACCCCCTCTCTCTTTTCCCCAGACATACTTCAATGATAACATCCTCACGCTGATTCGGACGCTGGTCACAGGGGGAGCCACGCCAGAGCTGGAGGCCCTGTTGGCTGAGGAGAACGCCCTCCGAGGAGGCTACAGCACACCGCAGACGCTGGCCAACAGAGACAGGTGTCGCGTCGCCCAGCTAGCCCTCTACGACGGGCCTTTTGCCGACTTGGGGGTAAGTGGATGTTTAAGCAAAGATGACACGTTTTGGCACTACCCAGCAGCACACATCTGGCCGCCTCTGCTCCTTGCGGCCCTTAATCCGATGTGAAGAACAGTGATCACGTAAACCCAGCATCAGTGGGTGGAGAGGGAAGAGGGCTTTAGAGAGAACAATGAACACCACCAACGAAATTCCAAGTTGAAATGGTTCCAACCTTGTTTTTCAATACTTCCAATACTGAAGTCATTTTGTTTTTTCTTGGGTGAATTATGGCATAATTTTAAAACACTGCTGATTGTTACAGTCTACACCGCCAACAGTTGGTATTTGCTCACAAGTAAAATACCCTCAGCCATGCAGAATATTGAATTTTCACTCCAACTTCAAAGATAATAACATTTACGGCCACTGATCCAGATCATCAGGCTGATGTACTCGCTCACTGATGGTGTCTTTGTTCTGTTGTTCCTCAGGATGGCGGCTGCTATGGCGATTTATTCTGTAAAGCACTGAAGACGTACAACATGCTGTGTTTTGGAATCTACAGATTAAGAGACGCTCACCTCAACGCACCGAGCCCGTGTACAAAACGGTATGATTATTTTGATGTATTAAAATGACAATTAGGGTTATAGAGTACTTTATTAATCACAAAGGGTACATTTGCAGTGTTACAGCAGCTAATTTACATAACTCACAAAAATGGAAAAAGGTAGGTGAAAAACAAGTACAACTAGAAGGCCCAATTACATACAGTAAATGAAATAAAATACCGTATTTTTCCACACTATAACGCGCACCGGATTATAAGGTGCATTAAGCGAAACAAAACGGTCAGATAAGTCAAACTTGATTCAATTAATTTAATAACTCAATAACTTCAATAACGCAACATTTTTCAGTTGTAACACATGAAATACAAAACAATACACTCACTTTTCAGTTCATTCCTCTTCCACAAATCCATCAAATCCTTCATCATCAGTGTCTGAGTTAAACAGTTGGGCGATTTTAAGTGAGCCTTATAGTGCGAAAAATACAGTAAATTAAATGGAAAATAGAATAAAATACAAAACTGACAATAGAGACTAAAGACAGAAGTAAAATGTTTACTCCAACATGCACTGAATATTCACTGTACTTTAATACTCATACAGTATCCTCTAATATAGTGTAATGTAAAATGTACATTTGTGCAAGTCTAGTAGATATCACTCATATCTGTACAGTAAGGTTCATGAATATTAAACAGAACTAAGTATATCCTATTAAATAGACAGTATATAATGTATGTCTCCATCTGAACACATTCTATGCAATGTTGTTGTTGCTCAAAATCATTTAATTTTGTAAATGGAATATAATATACATTGATTTTTAGATAATTTTTTTTATTCATAATTCCACTCATATTCATATTTATATATAAAATTGTAAATAGGCTCAGGTACATTCCTGAAGCCCACGTCATTCAGTACAACCTGTGTAATTTTACACTTCTTAAAGTTTTGATCAATTTTTCTCAAACATTCATCAGTATTGCTCTGTTAAATGTTCTAGTGATGAAATATACTATATATACTGAATGTCTTTCTTTCTTTGACATATCCTTCATTATTTCCACAAGGATCTTAAAGTTTAATCTTGTCCAACGTTTTGTTTACTGGGCAGGTATGTGATCACGAACCCACCATACGAGTTTGAGCTCGTGCCCACAGACCTGATCTTCTGCCTCATGCAGTTCGACCACAACGCAGGCCAGTCCCGGACAAGCTTGTCCCACTCTTCCCACTCCTCCCATTCCTCCAGCAAAAAGAGCTCCTCCGTCCACTCCATCCCGCCCTCCAACCGGCAGAACCGCAGCAGTAAGACCCGGGAGGCCCGCGACAAACAGAAGTAAGTGCGCTCACTCTGTCCTGTAGAGTTTTAGCCCGCATGCTTAGTGTTTTATACCAGATCTGTATTTTATTGGTTTGTCTGTGTTCGTATGCAGACTGTGGTAACACACTGATAAATACTGTGCGTTGTGTGTTTGTGGTTCGTTTGTGCGATTTGTGCTCTGCGTCCATGCTCGGTGTTTGTGCGTTTCCCTCATGATCATCTGCATGTGGTATTGACTCTCACATCACAGCAATCATAACATGGCATGAACAAATTGGTAAACTTTGTGGAAAGCTTTATTGTAGTCAAAGACTGTTGGGAGTCTTTTCTTTCTTTCTCTAATTAAGTCTGTGGCATTGTAAACAGTAAAACCACTTGTTTGGATGGCACTGCCATTGTGGTTGGAAACAAGCTTACAGTGAAGGCCTCGACATAATACAATACAACAACACGTTCAGTATGTTGCTCGGTCTACTTGCTGTGTCTGTCTCAATATCTAGTTTTGTGTTTAACTCTTAAACTCAGGGGAAAAAAAGTTTGGAAATTCGTGTTTGGTGGATTATTTCTCTGTTGTTACAATGCTAAGTGGCGTTGTATTTTACATCGCTGGAAAGCCTGTTTACTTACATTCACAATGATGTGCAGCTTGTAAGGATCATGCTTTTGCAGAATGTGCAGCACAGTTGATTATAGAAGTGAAATTTGCCAAAATTGTCTGCCTGTGCTAAACAGTGTATTCTCCTGTTGGTGTTGACTCTTGTTTTGAGCTCTAGGTGCTGCCAGTCAGGCACCACGGGATCACAAAGTTTCAGTCTGAAAAGTCGGCGTTTTCAGAACCAACATGGCTCAGTTCAAAATTTTATTTCAAAACAAAAATCCTCATCTCTTCTCTGACATGATTTTGACATCAGCTGATTTGCTACCAATAAATGCTGCCAATCAGGTACTTTAGCAGTGTTTAGCATTGGCAGGGAATTTTGACAAATTTCACTTGGGAGCTACCCATATAATCAGCTGTGCTGCTCATCCCACAAATGTATGATCCTGAAAAGCTGGGACATCATTGTGAAGGTAAATAAACAGGCTTCTCAACGATACTAAATAAAATGACAATCAGCATTTTAACAGAGAAATAATCCACCAAACACTAATTTACAAACCTTTTCCGAGTTTGTGTAGTGATTAACTGTTGTTTGTTGGATATTTGTGCACATTTAACACTCATGATCAGTACGCCTCGATCATGGATGTAGTGTTTTGTGATTTACCTACTGTAGTTGATATTATGAAGTACATTTGGCTTATACTGCTGATACGCTATTACTCATAAGATCATCCCTCATTAGCAGTGTTGATATTTTGTTGGTGCTTCTGTACTGCTTTATCGCATGTCCATGTTGGTAGCCCTCTTTCCTGTTCTGTTAATCATACAATTAAGATTATTTCAAATTTGGTGAAATATTTTGATCTACATATTATAGACCCCTTATAGAGTGCTACAGGAATGAGCCCTAAAACCAGGAAATGAGCATTTTAGCACTTTGAGTTCCATTGTCTCGAAGTCGGTGTTTTTTTTTAATGGGTTTTTAATTAGATGCCTGAAATAAGGTCTGTGGTTAACACAAGTATAAGAAATTTAAACGTTTTGTTATACAATAAAAATACATCAGTTAATACCCCTCTTGTGAATTTTGAAGCTTTTGTCCTCTTAAGACGTCTGCTTAATATACGTATGTATACTCGCGGTCATGTGACCATGGTGTAGTTTGTTTATAGCCTCACGTTAGCTTTTTACTTATGCCGATTGCATTCGTACTTCAAAAATCATAGATGTACATTATCTTGCTGATCCAAACATATACATATTATACATTTTTGTTGCCACAGAACTTATTTTCTACAATAATTCAAAACCCATTACTTTCTTGTTGAGGCTAACCTGTGTGATTCTAACTTCCGGGTTGTCCTACAAGAATACATCATCCCTGTAGCATCCTATTCTCCCCAAAAAATTATACACTTTGAATTTAATTTTCATCTGGAAGAATAAAGTAACTGAATTTTTAAATTGTGACATATTCTATAAAAGCATGCAGATTTGTTATGATCGTACTCAATTTTTAAATAGTAGATAAGCCCTCTGTACATCTTAAAATTAAGATGTATGATATAGCCAAACTGCAGTAGTAACAATATGCAAGCCTTACTTGGACTTGTAATCATTTGTCAGGTGTGTATTGACTGTAAATACTACTCACTTACAGTAGATTACTTACCTCTCTTTCTGAAGTGCAACAAGGATGAATAGAATGGGCCAAGGTATGCAAGTTAACGATTCTGCATGACTTAGCAACCTATCCTGGGGTTCTGATCATAACTATATCCTCTGTGGATGTTGTTATGACGAGGGGACTTTGTTTTATTTATTATATTCTTCAGATTTTAAGTAAACCATGCCTCAGTTTAAGTTTTGCTTTCATCTGGAAAGCAAAATGTCTGCTGCTGCTCCTGCCCCCCTCCCTGCCATAATCAGGACCATCTCTACATTGCATGGGATTGAGACGAAACCCCCCCCTCTTTTCTTTGTGCCTTTTACCTCAGTTATTCTCTCGATGATATGGGCTTTCTTTTCCTCCAGACAAATCCCTTTTCATATGGTTTCTTTCCGTCATTTATCATGCCTTTTTTATGATTTATTTCAACTTGAGATGGTTTGCATTGTGTGAGAGGTCTGTGTGTTTGTGCATCTTCCCTCCTAGATGACTGTAGCAGACTTGTCACTTATGCTCTCATTGAGTACAGTAGGTTGTTGTTGTACCAGCATCAGCATAAATCAGAGTAACAACATGTTGCCCGACTGTACAAACCTAGATCATAGCTCACATGTAGGTCAGGCTGATTCAAATCCCCCTGATGCAGCCAATTGCTTACTTCTTCACAGAACTTTAAGAAAGTGTGTCCAGCCCTGTGCCATTGGTCACACCAGGAAAGTGGGAGGTGTGACCAATTTAAAGTCTAAATTGAAGAGGAATATGAGTTACCTCCTTGTAACCCTGTGCACCTGATATGGTGGTTTCAGGCGACATTACTGAGTTCACCATATCAGCAGCAGACTCTGGAGAGAGATGGCAGACATCTTGCTTTACCTCAGGCACAATTCTACACATCAAATGCCTGTGCTGTAACACACAGCCCCACAGCCTTAAGCTTGCTGACACACACACACACACACACACACACAAGTGAATCTCCACACTTGCCAGTCTGCATGTACATGAACACGCATTCACACACGTACGTGCACGCACACAAGGCTTGCTCCACATAGCAAAGTTAAAATTTGATATTACAACTTCACCCAAAAGGAAGTGACATCTTGAATGGCGTTGCAGATGCCTGCTAAGTGCTAGGAGAGAGTTTACAAACTTCTGACAGCTGACACACACCTTTCCCTTTCCTCTTACGACGCTCAGAAACAGTGCACTCATAGCCTACTTAAACATTCGCTCGCGCTCTCTCGTTCTTTCTCAGTCGCTCTCTCTTGCTCCTTCTCGCTTGCTCGTTCTCCCTCTTGTGTCTCTTCCGTGTTTCTCTCTCGACTGCATACACTGACACTCGCTAACGGTAAGTACACAACCTACGCTCTCATGCTCGTTCACTCGCGCGCTCTCACTAACTTGTCTCGCTCTCTATGCACTAGTTATTCTCCTAGTAATACTAGTTAGTTAGTCCTTAAAGGAGTTTGTTACCTCTACAACATGTTTTAGTTTCGAAAACATCTTAAAAATACAGAAATTTCCAATGAGTTCTTCCACTTTCCCACTCTCGTTCTCTTGCTCGCTCCCTTGTTCTTTCTCTCGCTCCCTTGCTCACTGGTTGTCACTCTTGCTCTCTTTCACACCTCTTCTGTCTCTCTCTTGACTGCACACAACACTAATATTCGGCACGCAACCTACACAGGTATTCCTAAAAGTTCACTACCTGTATAACACATTTTAGTTTAAAAATATCGCACTCATTTGCTCTCGCTCATTCACTCTCGTTTGTTCGTTCGCTCTCGTTTGTTCGTTCGCTCTCGTTTGTTCGTTCGCTCTCGTTTGTTCGTTCGCTCTCGTTTGTTCGTTCGCTCTCGTTTGTTCGTTCGCTCTCGTTTGTTCGTTCGCTCTCGTTTGTTCGTTCGCTTGCTCGTTCGCTCTCGTTCGTCACGTTGGCTTGCTTGTTCTCTCATTCGCATTCACTTGCTCTCGCGCCCGCTTGTTAGCTCGCTCGCTGGCTTGCGCTGTCGCCACAATGCCACCATGTCAACCATGACATTCAAATTGGCTTAGTGCACCAGAACACGTTGGCTCGTTGGCTGTCGCTCGCGCCGTCGCTCGTTGGCTGTCGCTCGCGCCGCCGCTCGCGCCGTCGCTCGCGCCGTCGCTTGTTGGCTGTCACCCGCGCCGTCGCTCGCGCCGTCGCTTGTTGGCTGTCACCCGCGCCCTCACTCGCTGGCTGTCGCTCTTTGGCTCTTGCCCGCACCGTCGCGCACCGTCGCTCGTTGGCTAGTTGGCTGCCTCGTTGGCTCGCTGGCTCGTTGGCTGTCGCTTGCACCGTCGCTTGTTGGCTGTCGCCACAATGCCACCATGTCAACCATGACATTTAAAATGGCTTAGTGCACCAGAACATGTTGGCTATCGCTTGTGCCGTCGCTTGTCGGCTGTCACCCGCGCTGTCGCCCGCGCTGTCACTCGTTGGCTAGTTGGCTGTCGCTCGCTGGCTGTCGCCCGCGCCGTCGCTTGCTGACTGTTGCCCGCGAGAATGTTTTTGCGATCCAGGAGACCTGACTCTGTTAATACTTTAGAACTGACCAGTACCCTTAGGAGAATTTTTTGTTAGCCAAAATGCAGACCTTCATTATACAATGCCACCATGTCAACCATGACATTCAAATTGGCTTAGTGCACCAGAACACAGAATTAAACTGGATGTCACAGTTTGATGCTAATCACAAAGAATGCTACCACTCTACCACTTAAACTGAGGCCTTATGGTTGTAAGTGATCTCATGCTGCATACTTTTTCAAACTAATTCTGTCCTCTCATCTTCCTCTCTCGCCTTCAGAAAAGAAATGGTTTACAGATGAACCAGAAAATGCCTACCCACGGAACATTCAGATCAAGCCCATGAGCACTCACATGGCTAACCAAGTCAACCAATACAAATCCACTAGTAGTCTGATTCCACCAATCAGAGAAGTTGAAGATGAATGCTGAACACAGGGTTTTCTTGCTGACTCACCAGACATCTGTACGCTCTTTCAAAAGAGATGGGAGATCACCCATGGAGGACTGATGATGATGACATGACGTTGAAGACTGATACGTTTCTCTTCACTCATTCTTCTAATCGAGGGTTGAACAGAAACCCATACTGGAAGGGACCTCCTATGTGTATACCTTTAATGTTACTTCCATACTCTTGGACATTGTTTTATTTATTAATGTATCCATAGTGATGTACATAATGACAATCAAATAAGGATTGTACAGCCCCTTCCCCCTAGCACTTTTTGGAATTATTTTAAGAGTTGGCAAAAAAAGAAAAAGAGTACTTCCTGTAATTCTTTGCAATAGTTCACCTCTTCGTGTGACCAGACTCCATTGCTAAGGTGACTGGTTATTGGAGGATGAGGGTTGCAGCGATAAACTGATCATATCATCTCCCAAAGATCTACCCAGATGCGTGACGTCAAACCAACTGGGTTCAACTTCACATCTCCTGTCTGCTTCTGTTCTATTTGCACTAAAACTGAACAAGTTTCTTTTGACAGAACCCCCCCCCCCCCCCCCCCCCCCCCCCCCCCCATATTAATCTTGCTGAGGAGCTGAGGGAAGGAAGAATGAGGGAGGGAGGGCTGCTTGGTTTGGGGGGCATACTCATCCTAGGTTGCTATACATCATGTCATTGCTTAAGGTTTGCTACTTCACTGTTGACTCATGTTGAGTGAGAGCATTCCAGTCATGCAGAACAAAACCATCTTGCAAAACGGTAGTCTAAAAACTCAAGAGAATGGTGCAGTGTTGGTGTATGCTGGCTGAAAGAACCCTGTACCTACATGTCTTCTGCTGATACGTCAGATCGTAAAGCCTGTGACTCTGTTTTACGCTCCTATCGCATGATATGTGCCTGAGCCCCTCTATAACGGATACAGTGCGGCTGATCAACCTGAATACATGAGAAGGATGAAAAACAACCTACCTTGTCCTTCATGCGTTCGGGAGCATTTACGTTGTGTGTTTGTGTGTGTGCATCGCAGCCACTCATCCTGATCAGTGCTGTCATCTGCTCCATCACCGCGTATGTGATGGTGCACCTTTGAAGGGGCAGCATTTGGGATCTTTGCTCTAAAAATGAAAGTCATGGTAGAAAAAAAACATTAGAAGAGGGTTTGGATCTACAAACAAAATTCTGTTGCATCAAAAATCAAACCAAAATCCCCAACTATGTTTGAGCCGAGCTAACACGAGCAGCAGCTGCGTGCCCACCATTGATGCTTTGCCGTGATATCTGCGGCAGAATTTGGGATCACAAAGAAGAGTGGAGTATTTTCTGAATGTTTTTTTTTTTCTGTTACGAAAAGTCCATATGTGAGGAAAGAAATGCCACATATCGCATAAGAGTGGGCATCAATGGGTCCTCCCTTGATCAAAGCAACTGCCTGGCACAGGGTTGGCACAGAGGCAATAAAGAGCTTGGATGTTCTCTGTTGCCAATCCAGATGTCACACGCCTCAAAACTCTCAGGAGTTAAGCTGCATGTTCGGTCCTCTAACATGAGGAAATGCTCAAACATAGTTGGGTGGAAATGCAACAATGTCACAGACTGCTAATAAGGATACGGGAGAGGAACCAGTGTTCCTTATGCTAGCCTGTGTGCAACATGAGCATGCATTTTGCACATGTTTAGGCACTGATAGATCCAAATCCAGCTGTGGTAGTGATGGAGGATGGAGGTGGTAGCCTTGTACTCCTTACACAAACTTCATGCAAATATGTAGTTGGATTTATACATTTAAACATAATTATTTTGTATCCATAAACATAATCAATTTGTACTTATTTTTCTAGACACAAACCAAGTGAAAAATACTATGGGAGATAAAAAAGACAAATGATATCTTTAATTAAAAATACATATCGAAGGATTTTGTGTTGGACTATATCGCCATTCACATCGTACTAAAATAAAAGGTTATTTTTTTATATGCCCTGCCCCCACCTCTTTAACAAACTGCATCACTCTGGAGCCTATAAAGCTTAGACTAGCTTGCATTGTGAAACCACCATCTTCAGCCTGGCAGCTCAGCTCTGTTGAGTGCTTGTAGAAATAGATTAAGGCTCATCTGAAGCCTCTTTCAGTTGCACAGATGAGCTGTATCTACTAAATAATGCGTCTATTACTAAGCATCCCGAACTGCGAACATGCAGACGGAAAAATAGGTGAACTGGAATTATGTATTGGGGGGGTAAATGTTGTATTTAGATGGAGAGCAGGTCAGAGTAGTAACGGGAAAATTGCTCCCTATGTGCGTAGGCCAGAACTGAATGACCTTCATTAGATGTGTTTGACCTAAATTAGGTCCCTAGTGTGGCGGAAGAGAGCGTGTACACTAAAGCAGTGTGCTGAAGTTTTCCACAAAAATATGATTTCGAATACGATAGGGAGACGCTGTCTGTTTAATGCAGCGATTCTCTTCTATAGGCTGTGAAGGAAAAGTAATTCTAAAAAACGTAATATTGAAATATGGAAAAAAACAAAATATTGTGCTTAATATGTTTGTGTAAATCAAACCCATTATATAAACCACATTTCTTTTTCAAACAAAATGATCTGAGCTTCAATGTCCGTCTATTGGGTGTGGTGCAACTATACTGAAGCCTCATACACATTGTCCTGAAGTGAACTTTTGAACTGTGATTACATCGTTGTCACACTTTGTAGCAAATAGATTTCTTTTCAAAATATGTGAGTAAAATGTATGTATAATTGGGTTATTAATGGCATATTTGCTAGCCTGAACAATAAGGAACTATTAATATTTGATAATGGCAATGACTCATTATACATAGAATCGACAAACTGATTGTTATGTTGGAAAAAAAGACACCTTGAAAATGAAAGATCCTGGGATTTGAGAAACTACTGAAGTAGGAAAAGTCAGGCGGAATTTGATATGGTTTATCAGCCATCACAAAGATGGAAGGTAGCACCAATTCAGCAGAGGTTATCAAAAGAGTGAACATCCTTAATTTTCCTTTTTTATAACTTTGCTTTATTACAGGGATTACATTCCATTTTGTCAGCTTGTCATCTGTCATAATCTGTTGCAACTGCTTCTTATTTGTTTACAGAGTATTTTTATGTGGTACTTAAACATAGCATTGTTCAGAAATACAACGGTACATGCTGCAAACTGGCATTAACAAACTAAAGGTAATGCGCCATTTATTTTCATTACACTTGATTACCGTGCTTTTTCTACCTGAACCCTCATTGTGCGACTCATTTAGGCTGGCATTATTCACAACACTGGACTGAGAGGTCTCTCCTTCCTATACCTGGTCATATGTCTCTATTAGATGTTTTTAGGTCTTTGCATTGTATACCTCTAAAGTTTTAGAGTGTTTTTTGAAGTGCCATGAAGAGTTTAGTTGAGCAAGCATCCTTCAGTCATTCAGGGACACAAGCTCGCTTCGAGGGGGCTGAGTCCAAGTGTTTTCCACTGTGAGAATGGTGTCTCGTACTGACATGGAGAACATCCAAGCCATCAGTGCCTCCATGCCAGTATAGTGCCAGGCAGTGCTGGAGGTCAAGAGGAGGGCCCATATTAAGTCCCACTATAGCGAAAAGTGGCATTCAGAAGGCCTGAGAGGCAACCGGGGCAGACAGATGGAAGCCCCGGTCATCAAACCACACATATCGTCACCGCTGTGTGCGTGGTTACACGATCAGTTTGTGTTTTGTAGTGTACTTCGATATGGATGACTGAACGATGCACATAGAGGCACATGCCTGGAACATCAGATGTGTTGTTGTCCACTGAACAAATCAAAGATAATGATGCATCATATGTTACTGTTACAGTATGTTGCATTATTTTTGTTAATCTATTTTTTGCTGTAAAGGATGGATATAATAATTTATTTCCTGGGAATTGTACTAGATATAATAGAACATATAATACTTATGGGGATGGGAGGTGGGTCTCAAGTCTTAACAATACATTAAAATTGCATTCAGCAATTTTTTTGTTGTGTTTTTGTTTTTTAAAGAAAAGTTACAATTATTGTTAATTTCTTTCGGCTGCCTATCAGTTCAGGAAGAATTCAGGACATTGCTCTTGCGTATCACAGATAGGATTTGTTGGCACATCGTCATTGCAGCAAACAGGAGTTATACATAGTCTAATTAGTTTGGACATGTTCTAGATATGATGGATAAATGGATTATTTGATGGTGCTGAGTTGATCTACCTGACTCTGTCAAATATAATCTGCTGATAATTATACTGTCTTGTACAAAAAGTTTGTACATAGATTGTACATGGTTTCTTTTTGTATTTTCTCAAATTAAAATGGATGTATTTGTGTTCTAATCCTGGAAACTCTCTTATTTCAACTACAAAGACATGTTTTCCTCAGTTATTGTAGGACACTCCCTCTAAGACTGTGCATCTAAGAGCTATCCAAGTACATTTACTCAGTTACTGTACTTGTACTTTACTTATACTTTTAATAAATATTTTCATTTTATGCTACCAATTCGGAAGGGAATAAAATTGCTTTAGCCACCACTCATTTATTTTACATCTATAGCTGCTAATTATCTTGCAAATTAAGATTTATCGTACAAAACATATGATTGACTTACTGTATAGGTTTCCTTTTTATAAATATTACCCAAAACAGTCAAAACATTTCATAGTACACTATCACTTTTTAAATGTCACTATACTATGACCTTTTGATATACTATACTATGGCTTTTTAAGTTTTTCAATATACAGTAACTTTTTTTCTGCATACTATACTATGAATTATTACTTTAACATACTATGACTGAGTTTTATCGACATACTATACTGTGACTTTTTTCGACATACTGTACTATGACATTTTTTCGACATACTATACTATGACATTTTTTCGACATACTATACTATGACGTTTTTTTTCGACAAACTATACCAAGACGTTTTTTCGACATACTATACAATGACATTTTTTCAACATACTCCACTATTACTTTTTTTGACATACTATACTATGAGTTTTTTGACACACTATACAATGACTTCGACATACTATACAATGACTTTTTTTTCGACATACTATACTATGGCGTTTTTTTTTGTAAAACTTTACATTTCACAAAATGACTTTTGTTCACCATAGAATCATTCTACACGCTATAATACGACAGTTTTCATGATTTTTTTCAACATCAAAAAAATTTGACGTTTTCATCGAAAAATTTCGACATACTATACTATGGCGTTTTTTTTTGTAAAACTTTACTAAATTTCACGAAATGACTTTTGTTCACCATAGAATCATTCTACACGCTATAATAAGACCGTTTTCATGATTTTTTTCAACATCAAAAAAATTTGACGTTTTCATCGAAAAATTTCGACACACTATACCAGGGGTGTCCAAACTTTTGGCAAAGAGGGCCATATTTGGTGAGGTTAAATGTGTGGGGGCCGACCATTCAGCCTGACACTCTTTGAACCATTAACATAACAGAATAACAGGTATCTTATTGGAGGCCATATCAACCTGTGTATCAGCCCTTCTTTCATTTCAACTGAACATCAAAAATCAAAAAAAAAAACAAAAATATGAAATGGAAAAATGAGTGCTGGACCAAATTAGATTTTAATATTTAATGTTGAGTATTTGTATATTTGTTTCTTAAGACCCTAATGTTTGTTATCAATAAATATGAAGACAGTTTAGTTTGTTATACAAGAGACAGTTTGACTGTCAGTTGAAAAACAAGAACAAATGATCCATGGATTGAAAAGACTCAGAGCATATTTATTAAAAAAGAAAATAATAGAAGTGATTCACCTCAGAAGACTAAACATATAACTTGTCCGCACTAATGTGAAGGGTGGCTCTGAGATCTGGACTACAGTCAGTAGACCAGGTCTGGCTCTAAAGCAGTGGTTCTGATGCGCAGATGTCACGCAGGTGAGAGTCTCTTAATCTGGTCCTCAGGCGGTTCTTGGACGTCTTCTTCATGTATGTGGAGCCAAACGAGCTCAGCATTTTCTTAGCAACTGTTTGAATCTCTGGGAACCTGCCTTCATCCAGCTGACGGTAAAAGTTGACAAATGGAGCCGTTGGTGCCGACCGCGACTCTCCGCATCACACTGCAGCTCAATGTGGTCCAGCTGGAAGAGGTCTTAAAACTCCTCAGCCAGAGATGAGGGGTCTGCTGCATACCTCCTCAATTTCGCACCGATATCGTGGCGGGCCGCATATTGTTGAATTTATGACAAAGGCTGCGGGCCGGTGGAAATTTGAACACGGGCCGCAATTGGCCCGCGGGCCGGACTTTGGACATGCCTGCACTATACTATGGCGTTTTTCTTTGTAAAACTTTACAAAATTTCACGAAATGACTTTTGTTCACCATAGAATCATTCTACACGCTATAATACGACCGTTTTCATGATTTTTTCAACATCAAAAATATTTGACGTTTTCATCCAAAAATTTCGACATACTATACTATGGCGACTTTACAAAATTTCAAGAAATGACTTTTGTTCACCATAGAAACATTCTACACATTATAATAAGACAGTTTTTATGATTTTTTTCAACATCAAAAACATTTGACGTTTTCATCCAAAAATTTCGACATACTATACTATGGCATTTTTTTTTTGTAAAATTTTACAACATTTCACGAAATGACTTTTGTTCACCATAGAATCATTCTAAACGCTATAATACGACCGTTTTCATGATTTTTTTAAAATCAAAAAAATTTGACGTTTTCATCCAAAAATTTCCACATACTATACTATGGCGTTTTTTTTTGTAAAACTTTACAACATTTCACGAAATGACTTTTGTTCACCATAGAATCATTCTACACACTATAATAAGACCGTTTTTATGATTTTTTTCAAAATCAAAAAAATTTGACGTTTTCGTCGAAAAATTTCGACATACTATGCTATGGCGTTTTTTTTTGTAAAACTTTACAAAATTTCACGAAATGACTTCTGTTCACCATAGAATCATTCTACATGCTATAATACAACTGTTTTCATGATTTTTTTAAAATCAAAAAAATTTGACGTTTTCATCGAAAAATTTGGACATACTATACTATGGCGTTTTTTTTGTAAAATTTTATAACATTTCACGAAATGACTTTTGTTCACCATAGAATCATTCTACACGCTATAATACGACCGTTTTCATGATTTTTTTCAACATCAAAAGTATTTGACGTTTTCATCCAAAAATTTCGACATACTATACTATGGCGTTTTTTTTTGTAAAACTTTACAAAATTTCACGAAATGACTTTTGTTCACCATAGAATCATTCTACATGCTATACTACAACCGTTTACATGATTTTTTTTAAATCAAAAAAATTTGACGTTTTCATCGAAAAATTTGGACATACTATACTATGGCGTTTTTTTTTTTTGTAAAATTTTACAACATTTCACGAAATGACTTTTGTTCACCATATAATCATTCTACATGCCGCAATATGACCGTTTTCATGATTTTTTTCAAGATCAAAAAGATGACGTTTTCATCGAAAAATTTGGACATACTATACTGTGGCGTTTTTTTTGTAAAACTTTACAAAATTTCACGAAATGACTTTTGTTCACCATAGAATCATTCTACACGCTATAATACGACCGTTTCCATGATTTTTTTCAACATCAAAAAAATTTGATGTTTTCATGGAAAAATTTCGACATACTATGCTATGGCGTTTTTTTTTGTAGAATTTTACAACATTTCACGAAATGACTTTTGTTCACCATAGAATCATTCTACACGCTATAATACAACCGTTTTCATGATTTTTTTCAACATCAAAAAGATGACGTTTTCATCGAAAAATTTGGACATACTATACTGTGGCGTTTTTTTTGTAAAACTTTACAAAATTTCACGAAATGACTTTTGTTCACCATAGAATCATTCTACACGCTATAATACGACCGTTTCCATGATTTTTTTCAAAATCAAAAAAATTTGACGTTTTCGTCGAAAAATTTCGACATACTATACTATGGCATTTTTTTTTTTGTAAAATTTTACAACATTTCACGAAATGACTTTTGTTCACCATAGAATCATTCTACACGCCGCAATATGACCGTTTTCATGATTTTTTTCAAGATCAAAAAGATGTGACGTTTTCATCGAAAAATTTGGACATACTATACTATGGCATTTTTTTTGTCAAACTTTACAAAATTTCACAAAATGACTTTTGTTCACCATAGAATCATTCTACACACTATAATAAGACCGCTTTCATGATTTTTTTCAACATCAAAAAAATTTGACGTTTTCGTCGAAAAATTTCGACATACTATACTATGGCATTTTTTTTTCTGTGAAATTTTACAACATTTCACGAAATGACTTTTGTTCACCATAGAATCATTCTACACGCTATAATACGACCGTTTTCATGATTTTTTTCAACATCAAAAATATTTGACGTTTTCATCCAAAAATTTCGACATACTATACTGTGGCCTTTATTTTTGTAAAACTTTACAAAATTTCACGAAATGACTTTTGTTCACAATAGAATCATTCTACACGCCACAATATGACCGTTTTCATGATTTTTTTCAACATCAAAAAAGTGACGTTTTCATCGAAAAATTTCGACATACTATACTATGGCGTTTTTTTTTGTAAAACTTTACATTTCACAAAATGACTTTTGTTCACCATAGAATCATTCTACACGCTATAATACGACCGTTTTCATGATTTTTTTCAACATCAAAAAAATTTGACGCTTTCATCGAAAAATTTCGACATACTATACTATGGCGTTTTTTTTATGTAAAATTTTACAACATTTCACGAAATGACTTTTGTTCACCATAGAATCATTCTACACGCTATAATACGACCGTTTTCATGATTTTTTTCAACATCAAAAATATTTGACGTTTTCATCCAAAAATTTCGACATACTATACTATGGCGTTTTTTTTTGTAAAACTTTACATTTCACAAAATGACTTTTGTTCACCATAGAATCATTCTACACGCTATAATACGACCGTTTTCATGATTTTTTTCAACATCAAAAATATTTGACGTTTTCATCCAAAAATTTCGACATACTATACTGTGGCCTTTTTTTTTGTAAAACTTTACAAAATTTCACGAAATGACTTTTGTTCACAATAGAATCATTCTACACGCCACAATATGACCGTTTTCATGATTTTTTTCAACATCAAAAAAATTTGACGTTTTCATCGAAAAATTTCGACATACTATACTATGGCGTTTTTTTTTGTAAAACTTTACATTTCACAAAATGACTTTTGTTCACTATAGAATCATTCTACACGCTATAATACGACCGTTTTCATGATTTTTTTCAACATCAAAAATATTTGACGTTTTCATCGACAAATTTCGACATACTATACTGTGGCGTTTTTTTTTGTCAAACTTTACAAAATTTCACGAAATGACTTTTGTTCACAATAGAATCATTCTACACGCCACAATATGACCGTTTTCATGATTTTTTTAAAATAAAAAAAATTTGACGTTTTCATCCAAAAATTTCGACATACTATACTATGGCATTTTTTTTTTTGTAAAATTTTACAACATTTCACGAAATGACTTTTGTTCACCATAGAATCATTCTACACGCTATAATACGACCGTTTTCATGATTTTTTTCAACATCAAAAATATTTGACGTTTTCATCCAAAAATTTCGACATACTATACTATGGCGTTTTTTTTTGTAAAACTTTACATTTCACAAAATGACTTTTGTTCACCATAAAATCATTCTACACGCCACAATATGACCGTTTTCATGATTTTTTTCAACATCAAAAAAATTTGACGTTTTCATCGAAAAATTTCGACATACTATACTATGGCGTTTTTTTTTGTAAAACTTTACATTTCACAAAATGACTTTTGTTCACCATAGAATCATTCTACACGCTATAATACGACCGTTTTCATGATTTTTTTCAACATCAAAAATATTTGACGTTTTCATCGACAAATTTCGACATACTATACTGTGGCGTTTTTTTTGTAAAATTTTATAACATTTCACGAAATGACTTTTGTTCACAATAGAATCATTCTACACGCCACAATATGACCGTTTTCATGATTTTTTTCAACATCAAAAAAATTTGACGTTTTCGTCGAAAAATTTCGACATACTATACTATGGCATTTTTTTTTTTGTAAAATTTTACAACATTTCACGAAATGACTTTTGTTCACCATAGAATCATTCTACACGCTATAATACGACCGTTTTCATGATTTTTTTCAACATCAAAAATATTTGACGTTTTCATCCAAAAATTTCGACATACTATACTATGGCGTTTTTTTTTGTAAAACTTTACATTTCACAAAATGACTTTTGTTCACCATAGAATCATTCTACACACTATAATAAGACAGTTTTCATGATTTTTTTCAACATCAAAAAAATTTCGACATACTATACTATGGCATTTTTTTTTTTGTAAAATTTTACAACATTTCACGAAATGACTTTTGTTCACCATAGAATCATTCTACACGCTATAATACGACCGTTTTCATGATTTTTTTCAACATCAAAAAAATTTGACGTTTTCATCGAAAAATTTCGACATACTATACTATGGCATTTTTTTTTTTGTAAAATTTTACAACATTTCACGAAATGACATTTATTCACCATAGAATCATTCTACACGCTATAATACGACCGTTTTCATGATTTTTTTCAACATCAAAAATATTTGACGTTTTCATCCAAAAATTTCGACATACTACACTATGGCGTTTTTTTTTGTAAAACTTTACATTTCACAAAATGACTTTTGTTCACCATAGAATCATTCTACACGCTATAATACAACCGTTTTCTTGATTTTTTTCAACATCAAAAAAATTTGACGTTTTCATCGGAAAAATTCCGACATACTATACTATGGCGTTTTTTTTTTGTAAAACTTTACATTTCACAAAATGACTTTTGTTCACCATAGAATCATTCTACACACTATAATAAGACCGTTTTCATGATTTTTTTCAACATAGAAAAAAATTTGACGTTTTCGTCGAAAAATTTCGACATACTATACTATGGCATTTTTTTTTTTGTAAAATTTTACAACATTTCACGAAATGACTTTTGTTCACCATAGAATCATTCTACACGCTATAATACGACCGTTTTCATGATTTTTTTCAACATCAAAAATATTTGACGTTTTCATCCAAAAATTTCGACATACTATACTATGGCGTTTTTTTTTGTAAAACTTTACATTTCACAAAATGACTTTTGTTCACCATAGAATCATTCTACACGCTATAATACAACCGTTTTCTTGATTTTTTTCAACATCAAAAAAATTTGACGTTTTCATGGAAAAATTTCGACATACTATACTATGGCGTTTTTTTGTAAAATTTTACAACATTTCACGAAATGACTTTTTTCACCATAGAATCATTCTACACACTATAATAAGACCGTTATCATGATTTTTTTCAACATCAAAAACATTTGACGTTTTCATCGAAAAATTTCGACATACTATACTATGGCATTTTTTTTTTTTGTAAAATTTTACAACATTTCACGAAATGACTTTTGTTCACCATAGAATCATTCTACACGCTATAATACAACCGTTTTCATGATTTTTTTCAACATCAAAAAAATTTGACGTTTTCATCCAAAAATTTCGACATACTATACTATGGCGTTTTTTTTTTTGTAAAACTTTATAACATTTCACGAAATGACTTTTGTTCACCATAGAATCATTCTACACACTATAATAAGACCGTTTTCATGATTTTTTTCAAAATCAAAAAAATTTGACATTTTCGTCGAAAAATTTCGACATACTATACTACTGCGTTTTTTTTTTTGTAAAACTTTACATTTCACAAAATGACTTTTGTTCACCATAGAATCATTCTACACGCTATAATACGACCGTTTTCATGATTTTTTTCAACATCAAAAATATTTGACGTTTTCATCCAAAAATTTCGACATACTATACTATGGCGTTTTTTTTTGTAAAACTTTACATTTCACAAAATGACTTTTGTTCACCATAGAATCATTCTACACGCTATAATACGACCGTTTTCATGATTTTTTTCAACATCAAAAGAATTTGACGTTTTCATGGAAAAATTTCGACATACTATACTATGGCGTTTTTTTTATGTAAAACTTTACAACATTTCACGAAATGACTTTTGTTCACCATAGAATCATTCTACACACTATAATAAGACCGTTTTCATGATTTTTTTCAACATCAAAAAAATTTGACGTTTTCGTCGAAAAATTTCGACATACTATACTATGGCATTTTTTTTTTGTAAAATTTTACAACATTTCACGAAATGACTTTTGTTCACCATAGAATCATTCTACACGCTATAATACGACTGTTTTCATGATTTTTTTCAACATCAAAAATATTTGACGTTTTCATCCAAAAATTTCGACATACTACACTATGGCGTTTTTTTTTGTAAAACTTTACATTTCACAAAATGACTTTTGTTCACCATAGAATCATTCTACACGCTATAATACAACCGTTTTCATGATTTTTTTCAACATCAAAAAAATTTGACGTTTTCATCCAAAAATTTCGACATACTATACTATGGCGTTTTTTTTTTTGTAAAACTTTATAACATTTCACGAAATGTCTTTTGTTCACCATAGAATCATTCTACACACTATAATAAGACCGTTTTCATGATTTTTTTCAAAATCAAAAAAATTTGACATTTTCGTCGAAAAATTTCGACATACTATACTACTGCGTTTTTTTTTTTGTAAAACTTTACATTTCACAAAATGACTTTTGTTCACCATAGAATCATTCTACACGCTATAATACAACCGTTTTCATGATTTTTTTCAACATCAAAAATATTTGACGTTTTCATACAAAAATTTCGACATACTATACTATGGCGTTTTTTTTTGTAAAACTTTACATTTCACAAAATGACTTTTGTTCACCATAGAATCATTCTACACGCTATAATACGACCGTTTTCATGATTTTTTTCAACATCAAAAGAATTTGACGTTTTCATCGAAAAATTTCGACATACTATACTATGGCGTTTTTTTTATGTAAAACTTTACAACATTTCACGAAATGACTTTTGTTCACCATAGAATCATTCTACACACTATAATAAGACCGTTTTCATGATTTTTTTCAACATCAAAAAAATTTGACGTTTTCGTCGAAAAATTTCGACATACTATACTATGGCATTTTTTTTTTGTAAAATTTTACAACATTTCACGAAATGACTTTTGTTCACCATAGAATCATTCTACACGCTATAATACGACTGTTTTCATGATTTTTTTCAACATCAAAAATATTTGACGTTTTCATCCAAAAATTTCGACATACTACACTATGGCGTTTTTTTTTGTAAAACTTTACATTTCACAAAATGACTTTTGTTCACCATAGAATCATTCTACACGCTATAATACAACCGTTTTCATGATTTTTTTCAACATCAAAAAAATTTGACGATTTCATGGAAAAATTTCGACATACTATACTATGGCGTTTTTTTGTAAAATTTTACAACATTTCACGAAATGACTTTTTTCACCATAGAATCATTCTACACACTATAATAAGACCTTTATCATTATTTTTTTCAACATCAAAAACATTTGACGTTTTCATCGAAAAATTTCGACATACTATACTATGGCATTTTTTTTTTTTGTAAAATTTTACAACATTTCACGAAATGACTTTTATTCACCATAGAATCATTCTACACGCCGCAATATGACCGTTTTCATGATTTTTTTCAACATCAAAAAAATTTGACGTTTTCATCCAAAAATTTCGACATACTATACTATTGCGTTTTTTTTTGTAAAACTTTACATTTCACAAAATGACTTTTGTTCACCATAGAATCATTCTACATGCTATAATACAACCGTTTTCATGATTTTTTTCAACATCAAAAAAATTTGACGTTTTCATCCAAAAATTTCGACATACCATACTGTGGCGTTTTTTTTTGTAAAACTTTACAAAATTTCACGAAATGACTTTTATTCACAATAGAATCATTCTACACGCCACAATATGACCGTTTTCATGATGTTTTTCAACATCAAAAAAATTTGACGTTTTCGTCGAAAAATTTCGACATACTATACTATGGCATTTTTTTTTTGTTTTTTGTAAAATTTTACAACATTTCACGAAATGACTTTTGTTCACCATAGAATCATTCTACACGCTATAATACGACCGTTTTCATGATTTTTTTCAACATCAAAAATATTTGACGTTTTCATCCAAAAATTTCGACATACTATACTATGGCGTTTTTTTTTGTAAAACTTTACATTTCACAAAATGACTTTTGTTCACCATAGAATCATTCTACACGCTATAATACGACCGTTTTCATGATTTTTTTCAACATCAAAAGAATTTGACGTTTTCATCGAAAAATTTCGACATACTATACTATGGCATTTTTTTTATGTAAAACTTTACAACATTTCACGAAATGACTTTTGTTCACCATAGAATCATTCTACACACTATAATAAGACCGTTTTCATGATTTTTTTCAACATCAAAAAAATTTGACGTTTTCGTCGAGAAATTTCGACATACTATACTATGGCATTTTTTTTTTGTAAAATTTTACAACATTTCACGAAATGACTTTTGTTCACCATAGAATCATTCTACACGCTATAATACGACCGTTTTCATGATTTTTTTCAACATCAAAAATATTTGACGTTTTCATCTAAAAATTTGGACATACTATACTATGGCGTTTTTTTTTGTAAAACTTTACATTTCACAAAATGACTTTTGTTCACCATAGAATCATTCTACACGCCGCAATATGACCGTTTTCATGATTTTTTTCAACATCAAAAAAATTTGACGTTTTCATGGAAAAATTTCGACATACTATACTATGGCGTTTTTTTGTAAAATTTTACAACATTTCACGAAATGACTTTTTTCACCATAGAATCATTCTACACACTATAATAAGACCGTTATCATGATTTTTTTCAACATCAAAAATATTTGACGTTTTCATCGAAAAATTTCGACATACTATACTATGGCATTTTTTTTTTTTGTAAAATTTTACAACATTTCACGAAATGACTTTTATTCACCATAGAATCATTCTACACGCTATAATACGACCGTTTTCATGATTTTTTTCAACATCAAAAAAATTTGACGTTTTCATCCAAAAATTTCGACATACTATGCTATGGCGTTTTTTTTGTAAAATTTTACAACATTTCACGAAATGACTTTTGTTCACCATAGAATCATTCTACACGCTATAATACAACCGTTTTCATGATTTTTTTCAACATCAAAAAAATTTGACGTTTTCATCCAAAAATTTCGACATACTATACTATGGCGTTTTTTTTTTGTAAAACTTTACAACATTTCACGAAATGACTTTTCTTCACCATAGAATCATTCTACACACTATAATAAGACCGTTTTCATGATTTTTTTCAAAATCAAAAAAATTTGACGTTTTCGTCGAAAAATTTCGACATACTATACTGTGGCGTTTTTTTTTGTAAAACTTTACAAAATTTCACGAAATGACTTTTATTCACAATAGAATCATTCTACACGCCACAATATGACCGTTTTCATGATGTTTTTCAACATCAAAAAAATTTGACGTTTTCGTCGAAAAATTTCGACATACTATACTATGGCGTTTTTTTTTGTAAAACTTTACATTTCACAAAATGACTTTTGCTCACCATAGAATCATTCTACACGCTATAATACGACCGTTTTCATGATTTTTTTCAACATCAAAAATATTTGACGTTTTCATCCAAAAATTTCGACATACTACACTATGGCGTTTTTTTTTGTAAAACTTTACATTTCACAAAATGACTTTTGTTCACCATAGAATCATTCTACACGCTATAATACAACCGTTTTCATGATTTTTTTCAACATCAAAAAAATTTGACGTTTTCATCGAAAAATTTCGACATACTATACTATGGCATTTTTTTTTTTGTAAAATTTTACAACATTTCACGAAATGACTTTTGTTCACCATAGAATCATTCTACACGCTATAATACGACCGTTTTCATGATTTTTTTCAACATCAAAAATATTTGACGTTTTCATCCAAAAATTTCGACATACTATACTATGGCATTTTTTTTTTTGTAAAATTTTACAACATTTCACGAAATGACTTTTGTTCACCATAAAATCATTCTACACACCACAATATGACCGTTTTCATGATTTTTTTCAAGATCAAGAAAATTTGACGTTTTCATCCAAAAATTTCGACATACTATGCTATGGCGTTTTTTTTGTAAATTTTTACAACATTTCACGAAATGACTTTTGTTCACCATAGAATCATTCTACACGCTATAATACAACCGTTTTCATGATTTTTTTCAACATCAAAAAAATTTGACGTTTTCATCCAAAAATTTCGACATACTATACTATGGCGTTTTTTTTTTTGTAAAACTTTACAACATTTCACGAAATGACTTTTGTTCACCATAGAATCTTTCTACACACTATAATAAGACCGTTTTCATGATTTTTTTCAAAATCAAAAAAATTTGACGTTTTCGTCGAAAAATTTCGACATACTATACTATGGCATTTTTTTTTTTGTAAAATTTTACAACATTTCACGAAATGACTTTTGTTCACCATAGAATCATTCTACACGCTATAATACGACCGTTTTCATGATATTTTTCAACATCAAAAATATTTGACGTTTTCATCCAAAAATTTCGACATACTATACTATTGCGTTTTTTTTGTAAAACTTTACAAAATTTCACGAAATGACTTTTATTCACAATAGAATCATTCTACACGCCACAATATGACCGTTTTCATGATGTTTTTCAACATCAAAAAAATTTGACGTTTTCGTCGAAAAATTTCGACATACTATACTATGGCGTTTTTTTTTGTAAAACTTTACATTTCACAAAATGACTTTTGCTCACCATAGAATCATTCTACACGCTATAATACGACCGTTTTCATGATTTTTTTCAACATCAAAAATATTTGACGTTTTCATCCAAAAATTTCGACATACTACACTATGGCGTTTTTTTTTTTGTAAAACTTTACATTTCACAAAATGACTTTTGTTCACCATAGAATCATTCTACACGCTATAATACAACCGTTTTCATGATTTTTTTCAACATCAAAAAAATTTGACGTTTTCATCGAAAAATTTCGACATACTATACTATGGCGGTTTTTTTTTGTAAAACTTTACATTTCACAAAATGACTTTTGTTCACCATAGAATCATTCTACACACTATAATAAGACCGTTTTCATGATTTTTTTCAACATCAAAAAAATTTGACGTTTTCGTCGAAAAATTTCGACATACTATACTATGGCATTTTTTTTTTTGTAAAATTTTACAACATTTCACGAAATGACTTTTGTTCACCATAGAATCATTCTACACGCTATAATACGACCGTTTTCATGATTTTTTTCAACATCAAAAATATTTGACGTTTTCATCCAAAAATTTCGACATACTATACTATGGCATTTTTTTTTTTGTAAAATTTTACAACATTTCACGAAATGACTTTTGTTCACCATAAAATCATTCTACACACCACAATATGACCGTTTTCATGATTTTTTTCAAGATCAAGAAAATTTGACGTTTTCATCCAAAAATTTCGACATACTATGCTATGGCGTTTTTTTTGTAAATTTTTACAACATTTCACGAAATGACTTTTGTTCACCATAGAATCATTCTACACGCTATAATACAACCGTTTTCATGATTTTTTTCAACATCAAAAAAATTTGACGTTTTCATCCAAAAATTTCGACATACTATACTATGGCGTTTTTTTTTTTGTAAAACTTTACAACATTTCACGAAATGACTTTTGTTCACCATAGAATCTTTCTACACACTATAATAAGACCGTTTTCATGATTTTTTTCAAAATCAAAAAAATTTTACGTTTTTGTCGAAAAATTTCGACATACTATACTATGGCATTTTTTTTTTTTGTAAAATTTTACAACATTTCACGAAATGACTTTTGTTCACCATAGAATCATTCTACACGCTATAATACGACCGTTTTCATGATTTTTTTCAACATCAAAAATATTTGACGTTTCCATCCAAAAATTTCGACATACTATACTATTGCGTTCTTTTTTGTAAAACTTTACATTTCACAAAATGACTTTTGTTCACCATAGAATCATTCTACACACTATAATAAGACCGTTTTCATGATGTTTTTCAACATCAAAAACATTTGACGTTTTCATCGAAAAGTTTCGACATACTATACTATGGCATTTTTTTTTTGTAAAATTTTACAACATTTCACGAAATGACTTTTGTTCACCATAGAATCATTCTACACGCCGCAATACGACCGTTTTCATGATTTTTTTCAACATCAAAAAAATTTGACGCTTTCATCGAAAAATTTCGACATACTATACTATGGCGTTTTTTTTATGTAAAACTTTACAACATTTCACGAAATGACTTTTGTTCACCATAGAATCATTCTACACACTATAATAAGACCGTTTTCATGATTTTTTTCAATATCAAAAAAATTTGACGTTTTCGTCGAAAAATTTCGACATACTATACTTTGGCATTTTTTTTTTTTGTAAAATTTTACAACATTTCACAAAATGACTTTTGTTCACCATAAAATCATTCTACATGCTATAATACGACCGTTTTCATAATTTCTTTCAACATCAAAAATATTTGACGTTTTCATCCAAAAATTTCGACATACTATACTGTGGCCTTTTTTTTTGTAAAATTTTACAACATTTCACGAAATGACTTTTGTTCACCATAAAATCATTCTACACACCACAATATGACCGTTTTCATGATTTTTTTCAAGATCAAGAAAATTTGACGTTTTCATCCAAAAATTTCGACATACTATGCTATGGCGTTTTTTTTGTAAATTTTTACAACATTTCACGAAATGACTTTTGTTCACCATAGAATCATTCTACACGCTATAATACAACCGTTTTCATGATTTTTTTCAACATCAAAAAAATTTGACGTTTTCATCCAAAAATTTCGACATACTATACTATGGCGTTTTTTTTTTTGTAAAACTTTACAACATTTCACGAAATGACTTTTGTTCACCATAGAATCTTTCTACACACTATAATAAGACCGTTTTCATGATTTTTTTCAAAATCAAAAAAATTTGACGTTTTCGTCGAAAAATTTCGACATACTATACTATGGCATTTTTTTTTTTGTAAAATTTTACAACATTTCACGAAATGACTTTTGTTCACCATAGAATCATTCTACACGCTATAATACGACCGTTTTCATGATATTTTTCAACATCGAAAATATTTGACGTTTTCATCCAAAAATTTCGACATACTATACTATTGCGTTTTTTTTGTAAAACTTTACATTTCACAAAATGACTTTTGTTCACCATAGAATCATTCTACATGCTATAATACAACCGTTTTCATGATTTTTTTCAACATCAAAAAAATTTGACGTTTTAATCGAAAAATTTCGACATACTATACTGTGGCGTTTTTTTTTGTAAAACTTTACAAAATTTCACGAAATGACTTTTATTCACAATAGAATCATTCTACACGCCACAATATGACCGTTTTCATGATGTTTTTCAACATCAAAAAAATTTGACGTTTTCGTCGAAAAATTTCGACATACTATACTATGGCGTTTTTTTTTTGTAAAACTTTACATTTCACAAAATGACTTTTGCTCACCATAGAATCATTCTACACGCTATAATACGACCGTTTTCATGATTTTTTTCAACATCAAAAATATTTGACGTTTTCATCCAAAAATTTCGACATACTACACTATGGCGTTTTTTTTTGTAAAACTTTACATTTCACAAAATGACTTTTGTTCACCATAGAATCATTCTACACGCTATAATACAACCGTTTTCATGATTTTTTTCAACATCAAAAAAATTTGACGTTTTCATCGAAAAATTTCGACATACTATACTATGGCGGTTTTTTTTTGTAAAACTTTACATTTCACAAAATGACTTTTGTTCACCATAGAATCATTCTACACACTATAATAAGACCGTTTTCATGATTTTTTTCAACATCAAAAAAATTTGACGTTTTCGTCGAAAAATTTCGACATACTATACTATGGCATTTTTTTTTTTGTAAAATTTTACAACATTTCACGAAATGACTTTTGTTCACCATAGAATCATTCTACACGCTATAATACGACCGTTTTCATGATTTTTTTCAACATCAAAAATATTTGACGTTTTCATCCAAAAATTTCGACATACTATACTATGGCATTTTTTTTTTTGTAAAATTTTACAACATTTCACGAAATGACTTTTGTTCACCATAAAATCATTCTACACACCACAATATGACCGTTTTCATGATTTTTTTCAAGATCAAGAAAATTTGACGTTTTCATCCAAAAATTTCGACATACTATGCTATTGCGTTTTTTTTGTAAATTTTTACAACATTTCACGAAATGACTTTTGTTCACCATAGAATCATTCTACACGCTATAATACAACCGTTTTCATGATTTTTTTCAACATCAAAAAAATTTGACGTTTTCATCCAAAAATTTCGACATACTATACTATGGCGTTTTTTTTTTGTAAAACTTTACAACATTTCACGAAATGACTTTTGTTCACCATAGAATCTTTCTACACACTATAATAAGACCGTTTTCATGATTTTTTTCAAAATCAAAAAAATTTTACGTTTTTGTCGAAAAATTTCGACATACTATACTATGGCATTTTTTTTTTTGTAAAATTTTACAACATTTCACGAAATGACTTTTGTTCACCATAGAATCATTCTACACGCTATAATACGACCGTTTTCATGATTTTTTTCAACATCAAAAATATTTGACGTTTCCATCCAAAAATTTCGACATACTATACTATTGCGTTCTTTTTTGTAAAACTTTACATTTCACAAAATGACTTTTGTTCACCATAGAATCATTCTACACACTATAATAAGACCGTTTTCATGATGTTTTTCAACATCAAAAACATTTGACGTTTTCATCGAAAAGTTTCGACATACTATACTATGGCATTTTTTTTTTGTAAAATTTTACAACATTTCACGAAATGACTTTTGTTCACCATAGAATCATTCTACACGCCGCAATATGACCGTTTTCATGATTTTTTTCAAGATCAAAAAGACGTGACGTTTTCATCGAAAAATTTGGACATACTATACTATGGCATTTTTTTTTTTGTAAAATTTTACAACATTTCACGAAATGACTTTTGTTCACCATAGAATCATTCTACATGCTATAATACGACCGTTTTCATGATTTTTTTCAACATCAAAAAAATTTGACGCTTTCATCGAAAAATTTCGACATACTATACTATGGCGTTTTTTTTATGTAAAACTTTACAACATTTCACGAAATGACTTTTGTTCACCATAGAATCATTCTACACACTATAATAAGACCGTTTTCATGATTTTTTTCAATATCAAAAAAATTTGACGTTTTCGTCGAAAAATTTCGACATACTATACTTTGGCATTTTTTTTTTTGTAAAATTTTACAACATTTCACAAAATGACTTTTGTTCACCATAAAATCATTCTACATGCTATAATACGACCGTTTTCATAATTTCTTTCAACATCAAAAATATTTGACGTTTTCATCCAAAAATTTCGACATACTATACTGTGGCCTTTTTTTTTGTAAAACTTTACAAAATTTCACGAAATGACTTTTGTTCACAATAGAATCATTCTACACGCCACAATATGACCGTTTTCATGATTTTTTTCAACATCAAAAAAATTTGACGTTTTCATCGAAAAATTTCGACATACTATACTATGGCATTTTTTTTTGTAAAACTTTACATTTCACAAAATGACTTTTGTTCACCATAGAATCATTCTACACGCTATAATACGACCGTTTTCATGATTTTTTTCAACATCAAAAAAATTTGACGTTTTCGTCGAAAAATTTCGACATACTATACTATGGCATTTTTTTTTTGTAAAATTTTACAACATTTCACGAAATGACTTTTGTTCACCATAGAATCATTCTACACGCTATAATACGACCGTTTTCATGATTTTTTTCAACATCAAAAATATTTGACGTTTTCATCCAAAAATTTCGACATACTATACTATGGCGTTTTTTTTTGTAAAACTTTACATTTCACAAAATGACTTTTGTTCACCATAGAATCATTCTACACGCTATAACACGACCGTTTTCATGATTTTTTTCAACATCAAAAGAATTTGACGTTTTCATCGAAAAATTTCGACATACTATACTATGGCGTTTTTTTTATGTAAAACTTTACAACATTTCACGAAATGACTTTTGTTCACCATAGAATCATTCTACACACTATAATAAGACCGTTTTCATGATTTTTTTCAACATCAAAAAAATTTGACGTTTTCGTCGAAAAATTTCGACATACTATACTATGGCATTTTTTTTTTGTAAAATTTTACAACATTTCACGAAATGACTTTTGTTCACCATAGAATCATTCTACACGCTATAATACGACCGTTTTCATGATTTTTTTCAACATCAAAAATATTTGACGTTTTCATCCAAAAATTTGGACATACTATACTATGGCGTTTTTTTTTGTAAAACTTTACATTTCACAAAATGACTTTTGCTCACCATAGAATCATTCTACACGCTATAATACGACCGTTTTCATGATTTTTTTCAACATCAAAAATATTTGTCGTTTTCATCCAAAAATTTCGACATACTACACTATGGCGTTTTTTTTTGTAAAACTTTACATTTCACAAAATGACTTTTGTTCACCATAGAATCATTCTACACGCTATAATACAACCGTTTTCATGATTTTTTTCAACATCAAAAAAATTTGACGTTTTCGTCGAAAAATTTCGACATACTATACTATGGCATTTTTTTTTTGTAAAATTTTACAACATTTCACGAAATGACTTTTGTTCACCATAGAATCATTCTACACGCTATAATACGACCGTTTTCATGATTTTTTTCAACATCAAAAATATTTGACGTTTTCATCCAAAAATTTCGACATACTATACTATGGCGTTTTTTTTTGTAAAACTTTACATTTCACAAAATGACTTTTGTTCACCATAGAATCATTCTACACGCTATAATACGACCGTTTTCATGATTTTTTTCAACATCAAAAGAATTTGACGTTTTCATCGAAAAATTTCGACATACTATACTATGGCGTTTTTTTTATGTAAAACTTTACAACATTTCACGAAATGACTTTTGTTCACCATAGAATCATTCTACACACTATAATAAGACCGTTTTCATGATTTTTTTCAACATCAAAAAAATTTGACGTTTTCGTCGAAAAATTTCGACATACTATACTATGGCATTTTTTTTTTGTAAAATTTTACAACATTTCACGAAATGACTTTTGTTCACCATAGAATCATTCTACACGCTATAATACAACCGTTTTCATGATTTTTTTCAACATCAAAAATATTTGACGTTTTCATCCAAAAATTTGGACATACTATACTATGGCGTTTTTTTTTGTAAAACTTTACATTTCACAAAATGACTTTTGCTCACCATAGAATCATTCTACACGCTATAATACGACCGTTTTCATGATTTTTTTCAACATCAAAAATATTTGTCATTTTCATCCAAAAATTTCGACATACTACACTATGGCGTTTTTTTTTGTAAAACTTTACATTTCACAAAATGACTTTTGTTCACCATAGAATCATTCTACACGCTATAATACAACCGTTTTCATGATTTTTTTCAACATCAAAAAAATTTGACGTTTTCGTCGAAAAATTTCGACATACTATACTATGGCATTTTTTTTTGTAAAATTTTACAACATTTCACGAAATGACTTTTGTTCACCATAGAATCATTCTACACGCTATAATACGACCGTTTTCATGATTTTTTTCAACATCAAAAATATTTGACGTTTTCATCCAAAAATTTCGACATACTATACTATGGCGTTTTTTTTTGTAAAACTTTACATTTCACAAAATGACTTTTGTTCACCATAGAATCATTCTACACGCTATAATACGACCGTTTTCATGATTTTTTTCAACATCAAAAGAATTTGACGTTTTCATCGAAAAATTTCGACATACTATACTATGGCGTTTTTTTTATGTAAAACTTTACAACATTTCACGAAATGACTTTTGTTCACCATAGAATCATTCTACACACTATAATAAGACCGTTTTCATGATTTTTTTCAACATCAAAAAAATTTGACGTTTTCGTCGAAAAATTTCGACATACTATACTATGGCGTTTTTTTTTGTAAAACTTTACATTTCACAAAATGACTTTTGCTCACCATAGAATCATTCTACACGCTATAATACGACCGTTTTCATGATTTTTTTCAACATCAAAAATATTTGTCGTTTTCATCCAAAAATTTCGACATACTACACTATGGCGTTTTTTTTTTGTAAAACTTTACATTTCACAAAATGACTTTTGTTCACCATAGAATCATTCTACACGCTATAATGCAACCGTTTTCATGATTTTTTTCAACATCAAAAAAATTTGACGTTTTCATCGAAAAATTTCGACATACTATACTATGACATTTTTTTTTTTGTAAAATTTTACAACATTTCACGAAATGACTTTTGTTCACCATAGAATCATTCTACACGCTATAATACAACCGTTTTCATGATTTTTTTCAACATCAAAAAAATTTGACGTTTTCATCGAAAAATTTCGACATACTATACTATGGCGTTTTTTTTATGTAAAACTTTACAACATTTCACGAAATGACTTTTGTTCACCATAGAATCATTCTACACACTATAATAAGACCGTTTTCATGATTTTTTTCAACATCAAAAAAATTTGATGTTTTGGTCGAAAAATTTCGACATACTATACTATGGCATTTTTTTTTTGTAAAATTTTACAACATTTCACGAAATGACTTTTGTTCACCATAGAATCATTCTACACGCTATAATACGACCGTTTTCATGATTTTTTTCAACATCAAAAATATTTGACGTTTTCATCCAAAAATTTGGACATACTATACTATGGCGTTTTTTTTTGTAAAACTTTACATTTCACAAAATGACTTTTGCTCACCATAGAATCATTCTACACGCTATAATACGACCGTTTTCATGATTTTTTTCAACATCAGAAATATTTGACGTTTTCATCCAAAAATTTCGACATACTACACTATGGCGTTTTTTTTTGTAAAACTTTACATTTCACAAAATGACTTTTGTTCACCATAGAATCATTCTACACGCTATAATACAACCGTTTTCATGATTTTTTTCAACATCAAAAAAATTTGACGTTTTCATCGAAAAATTTCGACATACTATACTATGGCGTTTTTTTTTTGTAAAACTTTACATTTCACAAAATGACTTTTGTTCACCATAGAATCATTCTACACACTATAATAAGACCGTTTTCATGATTTTTTTCAACATCAAAAAAATTTGACGTTTTCGTCGAAAAATTTCGACATACTATACTATGGCATTTTTTTTTTTGTAAAATTTTACAACATTTCACGAAATGACTTTTGTTCACCATAGAATCATTCTACACGCTATAATACGACCGTTTTCATGATTTTTTTCAACATCAAAAATATTTGACGATTTCATCCAAAAATTTCGACATACTATACTATGGCATTTTTTTTTTTGTAAAATTTTACAACATTTCACGAAATGACTTTTGTTCACCATAGAATCATTCTACACGCTATAATACAACCGTTTTCATGATTTTTTTCAACATCAAAAAAATTTGACGTTTTCGTCGAAAAATTTCGACATACTATACTATGGCATTTTTTTTTTGTAAAATTTTACAACATTTCACGAAATGACTTTTGTTCACCATAGAATCATTCTACACGCTATAATACGACCGTTTTCATGATTTTTTTCAACATCAAAAATATTTGACGTTTTCATCCAAAAATTTCGACATACTATACTATGGCGTTTTTTTTTGTAAAACTTTACATTTCACAAAATGACTTTTGTTCACCATAGAATCATTCTACACGCCGCAATATGACCGTTTTCATGATTTTTTTCAACATCAAAAAAATTTGACGTTTTCATGGAAAAATTTCGACATACTATACTATGGCGTTTTTTTGTAAAATTTTACAACATTTCACGAAATGACTTTTTTCACCATAGAATCATTCTACACGCTATAATACGACCGTTTTCATGATTTTTTTCAACATCAAAAAAATTTGACGTTTTCATCCAAAAACTTCGACATACTATGCTATGGCGTTTTTTTTGTAAAATTTTACAACATTTCACGAAATGACTTTTGTTCACCATAGAATCATTCTACACGCTATAATACAACCGTTTTCATGATTTTTTTCAACATCAAAAGAATTTGACGTTTTCATCGAAAAATTTCGACATACTATACTATGGCGTTTTTTTTATGTAAAACTTTACAACATTTCACGAAATGACTTTTGTTCACCATAGAATCATTCTACACACTATAATAAGACCGTTTTCATGATTTTTTTCAATATCAAAAAAATTTGACGTTTTCGTCGAAAAATTTCGACATACTATACTATGGCGTTTTTTTTTGTAAAACTTTACATTTCACAAAATGACTTTTGCTCACCATAGAATCATTCTACACGCTATAATACGACCGTTTTCATGATTTTTTTCAACATCAAAAATATTTGTCGTTTTCATCCAAAAATTTCGACATACTACACTATGGCGTTTTTTTTTGTAAAACTTTACATTTCACAAAATGACTTTTGTTCACCATAGAATCATTCTACACGCTATAATACAACCGTTTTCATGATTTTTTTCAACATCAAAAGAATTTGACGTTTTCATCGAAAAATTTCGACATACTATACTATGGCGTTTTTTTTATGTAAAACTTTACAACATTTCACGAAATGACTTTTGTTCACCATAGAATCATTCTACACACTATAATAAGACCGTTTTCATGATTTTTTTCAACATCAAAAAAATTTGACGTTTTCGTCGAAAAATTTCGACATACTATACTATGGCATTTTTTTTTTGTAAAATTTTACAACATTTCACGAAATGACTTTTGTTCACCATAGAATCATTCTACACGCTATAATACGACCGTTTTCATGATTTTTTTCAAAATCAAAAAAATTTGACGTTTTCGTCGAAAAATTTCGACATACTATACTATGGCATTTTTTTTTTTTGTAAAATTTTACAACATTTCACGAAATGACTTTTGTTCACCATAGAATCATTCTACACGCTATAATACGACCGTTTTCATGATTTTTTTCAACATCAAAAAAATTTGACGTTTTCATCGAAAAATTTCGACATACTATACTGTGGCGTTTTTTTTTGTCAAACTTTACAAAATTTCACGAAATGACTTTTGTTCACAATAGAATCATTCTACACGCCACAATATGACCGTTTTCATGATTTTTTTAAAATAAAAGAAATTTGACGTTTTCATCCAAAAATTTCGACATACTATACTATGGCGTTTTTTTTGTAAAATTTTATAACATTTCACGAAATGACTTTTGTTCACCATATAATCATTCTACACGCCGCAATATGACCGTTTTCATGATTTTTTTCAAGATCAAAAATATTTGACGTTTTCATCGAAAAATTTGGACATACTATACTATGGCGTTTTTTTTTGTAAAACTTTACATTTCATAAAATGACTTTTGTTCACCATAGAATCATTCTACATGCTATAATACAACCGTTTTCATGATTTTTTTCAACATCAAAAAAATTTGACGTTTTCATCGAAAAATTTCGACATACTATACTATGGCATTTTTTTTTTGTAAAATTTTACAACATTTCACGAAATGACTTTTGTTCACCATAGAATCATTCTACACGCTATAATACGACCGTTTTCATGATTTTTTTCAACATCAAAAATATTTGACGTTTTCATCCAAAAATTTCGACATACTATACTATGGCGTTTTTTTTTTGTAAAACTTTACATTTCACAAAATGACTTTTGTTCACCATAGAATCATTCTACACGCTATAATACGACCGTTTTCATGATTTTTTTCAACATCAAAAATATTTGACGTTTTCATCCAAAAATTTCGACATACTACACTATGGCGTTTTTTTTTGTAAAACTTTACATTTCACAAAATGACTTTTGTTCACCATAGAATCATTCTACACGCTATAATACAACCGTTTTCATGATTTTTTTCAACATCAAAAAAATTTGACGTTTTCATCGAAAAATTTCGACATACTATACTATGGCGTTTTTTTTTTGTAAAACTTTACATTTCACAAAATGACTTTTGTTCACCATAGAATCATTCTACACGCTATAATACGACCGTTTTCATGATTTTTTTCAACATCAAAAATATTTGACGTTTTCATCCAAAAATTTCGACATACTATACTATGGCATTTTTTTTTTGTAAAACTTTACATTTCACAAAATGACTTTTGCTCACCATAGAATCATTCTACACGCTATAATACGACCGTTTTCATGATTTTTTTCAACATCAAAAATATTTGACGTTTTCATCCAAAAATTTCGACATACTACACTATGGCGTTTTTTTTTGTAAAACTTTACATTTCACAAAATGACTTTTGTTCACCATAGAATCATTCTACACGCTATAATACAACCGTTTTCATGATTTTTTTCAACATCAAAAAAATTTGACGTTTTCATCGAAAAATTTCGACATACTATACTATGGCGTTTTTTTTTTGTAAAACTTTACATTTCACAAAATGACTTTTGTTCACCATAGAATCATTCTACACGCTATAATACGACCGTTTTCATGATTTTTTTCAACATCAAAAATATTTGACGTTTTCATCCAAAAATTTCGACATACTATACTATGGCATTTTTTTTTGTAAAACTTTACATTTCACAAAATGACTTTTGCTCACCATAGAATCATTCTACACGCTATAATACGACCGTTTTCATGATTTTTTTCAACATCAAAAATATTTGACGTTTTCATCCAAAAATTTCGACATACTACACTATGGCGTTTTTTTTTGTAAAACTTTACATTTCACAAAATGACTTTTGTTCACCATAGAATCATTCTACACGCTATAATACAACCGTTTTCATGATTTTTTTCAACATCAAAAAAATTTGACGTTTTCATCGAAAAATTTCGACATACTATACTATGGCGTTTTTTTTTTGTAAAACTTTACATTTCACAAAATGACTTTTGTTCACCATAGAATCATTCTACACACTATAATAAGACCGTTTTCATGATTTTTTTCAACATCAAAAAAATTTGACGTTTTCGTCGAAAAATTTCGACATACTATACTATGGCATATTTTTTTTTGTAAAATTTTACAACATTTCACGAAATGACTTTTGTTCACCATAGAATCATTCTACACGCTATAATACGACATTTTTCATGATTTTTTTCAACATCAAAAATATTTGACGTTTTCATCCAAAAATTTCGACATACTATACTATGGCATTTTTTTTTTTGTAAAATTTTACAACATTTCACAAAATGACTTTTGTTCACCATAGAATCATTCTACATGCTATAATACAACCGTTTTCATGATTTTTTTCAACATCAAAAAAATTTGACGTTTTCGTCGAAAAAATTCGACATACTATACTATGGCATTTTTTTTTTTGTAAAATTCTACAACATTTCACGAAATGACTTTTGTTCACCATAGAATCATTCTACACGCTATAATACGACCGTTTTCATGATTTTTTTCAACATCAAAAATATTTGACGTTTTCATCCAAAAATTTCGACATACTATACTATGGCGTTTTTTTTTGTAAAACTTTACATTTCACAAAATGACTTTTGTTCACCATAGAATCATTCTACACGCCGCAATATGACCGTTTTCATGATTTTTTTCAACATCAAAAAAATTTGACGTTTTCATGGAAAAATTTCGACATACTATACTATGGCATTTTTTTTTTTTGTAAAATTTTACAACATTTCACGAAATGACTTTTGTTCACCATAGAATCATTCTACACGCTATAATACGACCGTTTTCATGATTTTTTTCAACATCAAAAATATTTGACGTTTTCATCCAAAAATTTGGACATACTATACTATGGCGTTTTTTTTTGTAAAACTTTACATTTCACAAAATGACTTTTGCTCACCATAGAATCATTCTACACGCTATAATACGACCGTTTTCATGATTTTTTTCAACATCAAAAATATTTGACGTTTTCATCCAAAAATTTCGACATACTACACTATGGCGTTTTTTTTTGTAAAACTTTACATTTCACAAAATGACTTTTGTTCACCATAGAATCATTCTACACGCTATAATACGACCGTTTTCATGATTTTTTTCAACATCAAAAATATTTGACGTTTTCATCCAAAAATTTCGACATACTATACTATGGCATTTTTTTTTTTGTAAAATTTTACAACATTTCACAAAATGACTTTTGTTCACCATAGAATCATTCTACATGCTATAATACAACCGTTTTCATGATTTTTTTCAACATCAAAAAAATTTGACGTTTTCGTCGAAAAAATTCGACATACTATACTATGGCATTTTTTTTTTTGTAAAATTCTACAACATTTCACGAAATGACTTTTGTTCACCATAGAATCATTCTACACGCTATAATACGACCGTTTTCATGATTTTTTTCAACATCAAAAATATTTGACGTTTTCATCCAAAAATTTCGACATACTATACTATGGCGTTTTTTTTTGTAAAACTTTACATTTCACAAAATGACTTTTGTTCACCATAGAATCATTCTACATGCTATAATACAACCGTTTTCATGATTTTTTTCAACATCAAAAAAATTTGACGTTTTCGTCGAAAAAATTCGACATACTATACTATGGCATTTTTTTTTTTGTAAAATTCTACAACATTTCACGAAATGACTTTTGTTCACCATAGAATCATTCTACACGCTATAATACGACCGTTTTCATGATTTTTTTCAACATCAAAAATATTTGACGTTTTCATCCAAAAATTTCGACATACTATACTATGGCGTTTTTTTTTGTAAAACTTTACATTTCACAAAATGACTTTTGTTCACCATAGAATCATTCTACATGCTATAATACAACCGTTTTCATGATTTTTTTCAACATCAAAAAAATTTGACGTTTTCGTCGAAAAAATTCGACATACTATACTATGGCATTTTTTTTTTTTGTAAAATTCTACAACATTTCACGAAATGACTTTTGTTCACCATAGAATCATTCTACACGCTATAATACGACCGTTTTCATGATTTTTTTCAACATCAAAAATATTTGACGTTTTCATCCAAAAATTTCGACATACTATACTATGGCGTTTTTTTTTGTAAAACTTTACATTTCACAAAATGACTTTTGCTCACCATAGAATCATTCTACACGCTATAATACGACCGTTTTCATGATTTTTTTCAACATCAAAAATATTTGTCGTTTTCATCCAAAAATTTCGACATACTACACTATGGCGTTTTTTTTTGTAAAACTTTACATTTCACAAAATGACTTTTGTTCACCATAGAATCATTCTACACGCTATAATACAACCGTTTTCATGATTTTTTTCAACATCAAAAAAAAATTTGACGTTTTCGTCGAAAAATTTCGACATACTATACTATGGCATTTTTTTTTTGTAAAATTTTACAACATTTCACGAAATGACTTTTGTTCACCATAGAATCATTCTACACGCTATAATACGACCGTTTTCATGATTTTTTTCAACATCAAAAATATTTGACGTTTTCATCCAAAAATTTCGACATACTATACTATGGCGTTTTTTTTTGTAAAACTTTACATTTCACAAAATGACTTTTGTTCACCATAGAATCATTCTACACGCTATAATACGACCGTTTTCATGATTTTTTTCAACATCAAAAGAATTTGACGTTTTCATCGAAAAATTTCGACATACTATACTATGGCGTTTTTTTTATGTAAAACTTTACAACATTTCACGAAATGACTTTTGTTCACCATAGAATCATTCTACACACTATAATAAGACCGTTTTCATGATTTTTTTCAACATCAAAAAAATTTGACGTTTTCGTCGAAAAATTTCGACATACTATACTATGGCATTTTTTTTTTTGTAAAATTTTACAACATTTCACGAAATGACTTTTGTTCACCATAGAATCATTCTACACGCTATAATACAACCGTTTTCATGATTTTTTTCAACATCAAAAATATTTGACGTTTTCATCCAAAAATTTGGACATACTATACTATGGCGTTTTTTTTTGTAAAACTTTACATTTCACAAAATGACTTTTGCTCACCATAGAATCATTCTACACGCTATAATACGACCGTTTTCATGATTTTTTTCAACATCAAAAATATTTGTCATTTTCATCCAAAAATTTCGACATACTACACTATGGCGTTTTTTTTTGTAAAACTTTACATTTCACAAAATGACTTTTGTTCACCATAGAATCATTCTACACGCTATAATACAACCGTTTTCATGATTTTTTTCAACATCAAAAAAATTTGACGTTTTCGTCGAAAAATTTCGACATACTATACTATGGCATTTTTTTTTTGTAAAATTTTACAACATTTCACGAAATGACTTTTGTTCACCATAGAATCATTCTACACGCTATAATACGACCGTTTTCATGATTTTTTTCAACATCAAAAATATTTGACGTTTTCATCCAAAAATTTCGACATACTATACTATGGCGTTTTTTTTTGTAAAACTTTACATTTCACAAAATGACTTTTGTTCACCATAGAATCATTCTACACGCTATAATACGACCGTTTTCATGATTTTTTTCAACATCAAAAGAATTTGACGTTTTCATCGAAAAATTTCGACATACTATACTATGGCGTTTTTTTTATGTAAAACTTTACAACATTTCACGAAATGACTTTTGTTCACCATAGAATCATTCTACACACTATAATAAGACCGTTTTCATGATTTTTTTCAACATCAAAAAAATTTGACGTTTTCGTCGAAAAATTTCGACATACTATACTATGGCGTTTTTTTTTGTAAAACTTTACATTTCACAAAATGACTTTTGCTCACCATAGAATCATTCTACACGCTATAATACGACCGTTTTCATGATTTTTTTCAACATCAAAAATATTTGTCGTTTTCATCCAAAAATTTCGACATACTACACTATGGCGTTTTTTTTTTTGTAAAACTTTACATTTCACAAAATGACTTTTGTTCACCATAGAATCATTCTACACGCTATAATGCAACCGTTTTCATGATTTTTTTCAACATCAAAAAAATTTGACGTTTTCATCGAAAAATTTCGACATACTATACTATGACATTTTTTTTTTTTGTAAAATTTTACAACATTTCACGAAATGACTTTTGTTCACCATAGAATCATTCTACACGCTATAATACAACCGTTTTCATGATTTTTTTCAACATCAAAAGAATTTGACGTTTTCATCGAAAAATTTCGACATACTATACTATGGCGTTTTTTTTATGTAAAACTTTACAACATTTCACGAAATGACTTTTGTTCACCATAGAATCATTCTACACACTATAATAAGACCGTTTTCATGATTTTTTTCAACATCAAAAAAATTTGATGTTTTGGTCGAAAAATTTCGACATACTATACTATGGCATTTTTTTTTTGTAAAATTTTACAACATTTCACGAAATGACTTTTGTTCACCATAGAATCATTCTACACGCTATAATACGACCGTTTTCATGATTTTTTTCAACATCAAAAATATTTGACGTTTTCATCCAAAAATTTGGACATACTATACTATGGCGTTTTTTTTTGTAAAACTTTACATTTCACAAAATGACTTTTGCTCACCATAGAATCATTCTACACGCTATAATACGACCGTTTTCATGATTTTTTTCAACATCAGAAATATTTGACGTTTTCATCCAAAAATTTCGACATACTACACTATGGCGTTTTTTTTTGTAAAACTTTACATTTCACAAAATGACTTTTGTTCACCATAGAATCATTCTACACGCTATAATACAACCGTTTTCATGATTTTTTTCAACATCAAAAAAATTTGACGTTTTCATCGAAAAATTTGGACATACTATACTATGGCGTTTTTTTTTTTGTAAAACTTTACATTTCACAAAATGACTTTTGTTCACCATAGAATCATTCTACACACTATAATAAGACCGTTTTCATGATTTTTTTCAACATCAAAAAAATTTGACGTTTTCGTCGAAAAATTTCGACATACTATACTATGGCATTTTTTTTTTTGTAAAATTTTACAACATTTCACGAAATGACTTTTGTTCACCATAGAATCATTCTACACGCTATAATACGACCGTTTTCATGATTTTTTTCAACATCAAAAATATTTGACGATTTCATCCAAAAATTTCGACATACTATACTATGGCATTTTTTTTTTTGTAAAATTTTACAACATTTCACGAAATGACTTTTGTTCACCATAGAATCATTCTACACGCTATAATACAACCGTTTTCATGATTTTTTTCAACATCAAAAAAATTTGACGTTTTCGTCGAAAAATTTCGACATACTATACTATGGCATTTTTTTTTTGTAAAATTTTACAACATTTCACGAAATGACTTTTGTTCACCATAGAATCATTCTACACGCTATAATACGACCGTTTTCATGATTTTTTTCAACATCAAAAATATTTGACGTTTTCATCCAAAAATTTCGACATACTATACTATGGCGTTTTTTTTTGTAAAACTTTACATTTCACAAAATGACTTTTGTTCACCATAGAATCATTCTACACGCCGCAATATGACCGTTTTCATGATTTTTTTCAACATCGAAAAAATTTGACGTTTTCATGGAAAAATTTCGACATACTATACTATGGCGTTTTTTTGTAAAATTTTACAACATTTCACGAAATGACTTTTTTCACCATAGAATCATTCTACACGCTATAATACGACCGTTTTCATGATTTTTTTCAACATCAAAAAAATTTGACGTTTTCATCCAAAAACTTCGACATACTATGCTATGGCGTTTTTTTTGTAAAATTTTACAACATTTCACGAAATGACTTTTGTTCACCATAGAATCATTCTACACGCTATAATACAACCGTTTTCATGATTTTTTTCAACATCAAAAGAATTTGACGTTTTCATCGAAAAATTTCGACATACTATACTATGGCGTTTTTTTTATGTAAAACTTTACAACATTTCACGAAATGACTTTTGTTCACCATAGAATCATTCTACACACTATAATAAGACCGTTTTCATGATTTTTTTCAATATCAAAAAAATTTGACGTTTTCGTCGAAAAATTTCGACATACTATACTATGGCGTTTTTTTTTGTAAAACTTTACATTTCACAAAATGACTTTTGCTCACCATAGAATCATTCTACACGCTATAATACGACCGTTTTCATGATTTTTTTCAACATCAAAAATATTTGTCGTTTTCATCCAAAAATTTCGACATACTACACTATGGCGTTTTTTTTTGTAAAACTTTACATTTCACAAAATGACTTTTGTTCACCATAGAATCATTCTACACGCTATAATACAACCGTTTTCATGATTTTTTTCAACATCAAAAGAATTTGACGTTTTCATCGAAAAATTTCGACATACTATACTATGGCGTTTTTTTTATGTAAAACTTTACAACATTTCACGAAATGACTTTTGTTCACCATAGAATCATTCTACACACTATAATAAGACCGTTTTCATGATTTTTTTCAACATCAAAAAAATTTGACGTTTTCGTCGAAAAATTTCGACATACTATACTATGGCATTTTTTTTTTGTAAAATTTTACAACATTTCACGAAATGACTTTTGTTCACCATAGAATCATTCTACACGCTATAATACGACCGTTTTCATGATTTTTTTCAAAATCAAAAAAATTTGACGTTTTCGTCGAAAAATTTCGACATACTATACTATGGCATTTTTTTTTTTTTGTAAAATTTTACAACATTTCACGAAATGACTTTTGTTCACCATAGAATCATTCTACACGCTATAATACGACCGTTTTCATGATTTTTTTCAACATCAAAAAAATTTGACGTTTTCATCGAAAAATTTCGACATACTATACTGTGGCGTTTTTTTTTGTCAAACTTTACAAAATTTCACGAAATGACTTTTGTTCACAATAGAATCATTCTACACGCCACAATATGACCGTTTTCATGATTTTTTTAAAATAAAAGAAATTTGACGTTTTCATCCAAAAATTTCGACATACTATACTATGGCGTTTTTTTTGTAAAATTTTATAACATTTCACGAAATGACTTTTGTTCACCATATAATCATTCTACACGCCGCAATATGACCGTTTTCATGATTTTTTTCAAGATCAAAAATATTTGACGTTTTCATCGAAAAATTTGGACATACTATACTATGGCGTTTTTTTTTGTAAAACTTTACATTTCATAAAATGACTTTTGTTCACCATAGAATCATTCTACATGCTATAATACAACCGTTTTCATGATTTTTTTCAACATCAAAAAAATTTGACGTTTTCATCGAAAAATTTCGACATACTATACTATGGCATTTTTTTTTTGTAAAATTTTACAACATTTCACGAAATGACTTTTGTTCACCATAGAATCATTCTACACGCTATAATACGACCGTTTTCATGATTTTTTTCAACATCAAAAATATTTGACGTTTTCATCCAAAAATTTCGACATACTATACTATGGCGTTTTTTTTTGTAAAACTTTACATTTCACAAAATGACTTTTGTTCACCATAGAATCATTCTACACGCTATAATACGACCGTTTTCATGATTTTTTTCAACATCAAAAATATTTGACGTTTTCATCCAAAAATTTCGACATACTACACTATGGCGTTTTTTTTTGTAAAACTTTACATTTCACAAAATGACTTTTGTTCACCATAGAATCATTCTACACGCTATAATACAACCGTTTTCATGATTTTTTTCAACATCAAAAAAATTTGACGTTTTCATCGAAAAATTTCGACATACTATACTATGGCGTTTTTTTTTTGTAAAACTTTACATTTCACAAAATGACTTTTGTTCACCATAGAATCATTCTACACGCTATAATACGACCGTTTTCATGATTTTTTTCAACATCAAAAATATTTGACGTTTTCATCCAAAAATTTCGACATACTATACTATGGCATTTTTTTTTGTAAAACTTTACATTTCACAAAATGACTTTTGCTCACCATAGAATCATTCTACACGCTATAATACGACCGTTTTCATGATTTTTTTCAACATCAAAAATATTTGACGTTTTCATCCAAAAATTTCGACATACTACACTATGGCGTTTTTTTTTGTAAAACTTTACATTTCACAAAATGACTTTTGTTCACCATAGAATCATTCTACACGCTATAATACAACCGTTTTCATGATTTTTTTCAACATCAAAAAAATTTGACGTTTTCATCGAAAAATTTCGACATACTATACTATGGCGTTTTTTTTTTGTAAAACTTTACATTTCACAAAATGACTTTTGTTCACCATAGAATCATTCTACACGCTATAATACGACCGTTTTCATGATTTTTTTCAACATCAAAAATATTTGACGTTTTCATCCAAAAATTTCGACATACTATACTATGGCATTTTTTTTTGTAAAACTTTACATTTCACAAAATGACTTTTGCTCACCATAGAATCATTCTACACGCTATAATACGACCGTTTTCATGATTTTTTTCAACATCAAAAATATTTGACGTTTTCATCCAAAAATTTCGACATACTACACTATGGCGTTTTTTTTTGTAAAACTTTACATTTCACAAAATGACTTTTGTTCACCATAGAATCATTCTACACGCTATAATACAACCGTTTTCATGATTTTTTTCAACATCAAAAAAATTTGACGTTTTCATCGAAAAATTTCGACATACTATACTATGGCGTTTTTTTTTTGTAAAACTTTACATTTCACAAAATGACTTTTGTTCACCATAGAATCATTCTACACACTATAATAAGACCGTTTTCATGATTTTTTTCAACATCAAAAAAATTTGACGTTTTCGTCGAAAAATTTCGACATACTATACTATGGCATTTTTTTTTTGTAAAATTTTACAACATTTCACGAAATGACTTTTGTTCACCATAGAATCATTCTACACGCTATAATACGACATTTTTCATGATTTTTTTCAACATCAAAAATATTTGACGTTTTCATCCAAAAATTTCGACATACTATACTATGGCATTTTTTTTTTTGTAAAATTTTACAACATTTCACAAAATGACTTTTGTTCACCATAGAATCATTCTACATGCTATAATACAACCGTTTTCATGATTTTTTTCAACATCAAAAAAATTTGACGTTTTCGTCGAAAAAATTCGACATACTATACTATGGCATTTTTTTTTTTGTAAAATTCTACAACATTTCACGAAATGACTTTTGTTCACCATAGAATCATTCTACACGCTATAATACGACCGTTTTCATGATTTTTTTCAACATCAAAAATATTTGACGTTTTCATCCAAAAATTTCGACATACTATACTATGGCGTTTTTTTTTGTAAAACTTTACATTTCACAAAATGACTTTTGTTCACCATAGAATCATTCTACACGCCGCAATATGACCGTTTTCATGATTTTTTTCAACATCAAAAAAATTTGACGTTTTCATGGAAAAATTTCGACATACTATACTATGGCATTTTTTTTTTTTGTAAAATTTTACAACATTTCACGAAATGACTTTTGTTCACCATAGAATCATTCTACACGCTATAATACGACCGTTTTCATGATTTTTTTCAACATCAAAAATATTTGACGTTTTCATCCAAAAATTTGGACATACTATACTATGGCGTTTTTTTTTGTAAAACTTTACATTTCACAAAATGACTTTTGCTCACCATAGAATCATTCTACACGCTATAATACGACCGTTTTCATGATTTTTTTCAACATCAAAAATATTTGACGTTTTCATCCAAAAATTTCGACATACTACACTATGGCGTTTTTTTTTGTAAAACTTTACATTTCACAAAATGACTTTTGTTCACCATAGAATCATTCTACACGCTATAATACGACCGTTTTCATGATTTTTTTCAACATCAAAAATATTTGACGTTTTCATCCAAAAATTTCGACATACTATACTATGGCATTTTTTTTTTGTAAAATTTTACAACATTTCACAAAATGACTTTTGTTCACCATAGAATCATTCTACATGCTATAATACAACCGTTTTCATGATTTTTTTCAACATCAAAAAAATTTGACGTTTTCGTCGAAAAAATTCGACATACTATACTATGGCATTTTTTTTTTTGTAAAATTCTACAACATTTCACGAAATGACTTTTGTTCACCATAGAATCATTCTACACGCTATAATACGACCGTTTTCATGATTTTTTTCAACATCAAAAATATTTGACGTTTTCATCCAAAAATTTCGACATACTATACTATGGCGTTTTTTTTTGTAAAACTTTACATTTCACAAAATGACTTTTGTTCACCATAGAATCATTCTACATGCTATAATACAACCGTTTTCATGATTTTTTTCAACATCAAAAAAATTTGACGTTTTCGTCGAAAAAATTCGACATACTATACTATGGCATTTTTTTTTTTTGTAAAATTCTACAACATTTCACGAAATGACTTTTGTTCACCATAGAATCATTCTACACGCTATAATACGACCGTTTTCATGATTTTTTTCAACATCAAAAATATTTGACGTTTTCATCCAAAAATTTCGACATACTATACTATGGCGTTTTTTTTTGTAAAACTTTACATTTCACAAAATGACTTTTGTTCACCATAGAATCATTCTACACGCCGCAATATGACCGTTTTCATGATTTTTTTCAACATCAAAAAAATTTGACGTTTTCATGGAAAAATTTCGACATACTATACTATGGCATTTTTTTTTTTTGTAAAATTTTACAACATTTCACGAAATGACTTTTGTTCACCATAGAATCATTCTACACGCTATAATACGACCGTTTTCATGATTTTTTTCAACATCAAAAATATTTGACGTTTTCATCCAAAAATTTGGACATACTATACTATGGCGTTTTTTTTTGTAAAACTTTACATTTCACAAAATGACTTTTGCTCACCATAGAATCATTCTACACGCTATAATACGACCGTTTTCATGATTTTTTTCAACATCAAAAATATTTGACGTTTTCATCCAAAAATTTCGACATACTATACTATGGCGTTTTTTTTTGTAAAACTTTACATTTCACAAAATGACTTTTGTTCACCATAGAATCATTCTACACGCTATAATACGACCGTTTTCATGATTTTTTTCAACATCAAAAATATTTGACGTTTTCATCCAAAAATTTCGACATACTATACTATGGCATTTTTTTTTTTGTAAAATTTTACAACATTTCACAAAATGACTTTTGTTCACCATAGAATCATTCTACATGCTATAATACAACCGTTTTCATGATTTTTTTCAACATCAAAAAAATTTGACGTTTTCATCGAAAAATTTCGACATACTATACTATGGCATTTTTTTTTTTGTAAAATTTTACAACATTTCACGAAATGACTTTTGTTCACCATAGAATCATTCTACACGCTATAATACGACCGTTTTCATGATTTTTTTCAACATCAAAAATATTTGACGTTTTCATCCAAAAATTTCGACATACTATACTATGGCGTTTTTTTTTTTGTAAAACTTTACATTTCACAAAATGACTTTTGTTCACCATAGAATCATTCTACACGCTATAATATGACCGTTTTCATGATTTTTTTCAACATCAAAAGAATTTGACGTTTTCATCGAAAAATTTCGACATACTATACTATGGCGTTTTTTTTATGTAAAACTTTACAACATTTCACGAAATGACTTTTGTTCACCATACAATCATTCTACACACTATAATAGGACCGTTTTCATGATTTTTTTCAACATCAAAAAAATTTGACGTTTTCGTCGAAAAATTTCGACATACTATACTATGGCATTTTTTTTTTGTAAAACTTTACAAAATTTCATGAAATGACTTTTGTTCACCATAGAATCATTCTACACGCTACAATATGACCGTTTTCATGATTTTTTTCAACATCAAAAATATTTGACGTTTTCATCCAAAAATTTGGACATACTATACTATGGCGTTTTTTTTTGTAAAACTTTACATTTCACAAAATGACTTTTGTTCACCATAGAATCATTCTACACACTATAATACGACCGTTTTCATGATTTTTTTCAACATCAAAAAAATTTGACGTTTTCATCGAAAAATTTCGACATACTATACTATGGCGTTTTTTTTTGTAAAACTTTACATTTCACAAAATGACTTTTGTTCACCATAGAATCATTCTACACGCTGTAATACGACCGTTTTCATGATTTTTTTCAACATCAAAAAAATTTGACGTTTTCATGGAAAAATTTCGACATACTATACTATGGCATTTTTTTTTTGTAAAATTTTACAACATTTCACGAAATGACTTTTGTTCACCATAGAATCATTCTACACGCTATAATACGACCGTTTTCATGATTTTTTTCAACATCAAAAATATTTGACGTTTTCATCCAAAAATTTCGACATACTATACTATGGCGTTTTTTTTTGTAAAACTTTACATTTCACAAAATGACTTTTGCTCACCATAGAATCATTCTACACGCTATAATACGACCGTTTTCATGATTTTTTTCAACATCAAAAAAATTTGACGTTTTCATCGAAAAATTTCGACATACTATACTATGGCGTTTTTTTTTGTAAAACTTTACAATTTCACGAAATGACTTTTGTTCACCATAGAATCATTCTACACGCTATAATACGACCGTTTTCATGATTTTTTTCAACATCAAAAAAATTTGACGTTTTCATCGAAAAATTTCGACATACTATACTATGGCATTTTTTTTTTGTAAAACTTTACAACATTTCACAAAATGACTTTTGTTCACCATAGAATCATTCTACATGCTATAATACAACCGTTTTCATGATTTTTTTCAACATCAAAAAAATTTGACGTTTTCATCGAAAAATTTCGACATACTATACTATGGCATTTTTTTTTTGTAAAACTTTACAACATTTCACGAAATGACTTTTGTTCACCATAGAATCATTCTACACGCTATAATACGACCGTTTTCATGATTTTTTTCAACATCAAAAATATTTGACGTTTTCATCGAAAAATTTCGACATACTATACTATGGCGTTTTTTTTTGTAAAACTTTACATTTCACAAAATGACTTTTGTTCACCATAGAATCATTCTACACGCTATAATACGACCGTTTTCATGATTTTTTTCAACATCAAAAAAATTTGACGTTTTCATCGAAAAATTTCGACATACTATACTATGGCGTTTTTTTTTTTGTAAAACTTTCACATTTCACAAAATGACTTTTGTTCACCATAGAATCATTCTACACGCTATAATAAGACCGTTTTCATGATTTTTTTCAACATCAAAAAAATTTGATGTTTTCATCGAAAAATTTCGACATACTATACTATGGCATGTTTTTTTTGTAAAACTTTACAAAATTTCACGAAATGACTTTTGTTCACCATAGAATCATTCTACACGCTATAATACGACCGTTTTCATGATTTTTTTCAACATCAAAAAATATTTGACGTTTTCATGGAAAAATTTCGACATACTATACTATGGCGTTTTTTTGTAAAATTTTACATTTCACAAAATGACTTTTGTTCACCATAGAATCATTCTACACACTATAATAAGACCGTTTTCATGATTTTTTTCAACATCAAAAAAATTTGACGTTTTCGTCGAAAAATTTCGACATACTATACTATGGCATGTTTTTTTTTGTAAAACTTTACAACATTTCGCAAAATGACTTTTGTTCACCATAGAATCATTCTACACGCTATAATACGACCGTTTTCATGATTTTTTTCAACATCAAAAAAATTTGACGTTTTCATTGAAAAATTTCGACATACTATACTATGGCGTTTTTTTTTGTAAAACTTTACAAAATTTCATGAAATGACTTTTGTTCACCATAGAATCATTCTACACGCTATAATAAAACCGTTTTCATGATTTTTTTCAACATCAAAAAAATTTGATGTTTTCATCGAAAAATTTCGACACACTATACTATGGCGTTTTTTTTTGTAAAACTTTACAAAATTTCACAAAATGACTTTTGTTCACCATAGAATCATTCTACACACTATAATAAGACCGTTTTCATGATTTTTTTCAACATCAAAAAAATTTGACGTTTTCGTCGAAAAATTTCGACATACTATACTATGGCGTTTTTTTTTGTAAAACTTTACATTTCACAAAATGACTTTTGTTCACCATAGAATCATTCTACACGCTATAATACAACCGTTTTCATGATTTTTTTCAACATCAAAAAAATTTGATGTTTTCATCGAAAAATTTCGACATACTATACTATGGCGTTTTTTTTGTAAAACTTTACAAAATTTCACGAAATGACTTTTGTTCACCATAGAATCATTCTACACGCTATAATAAGACCGTTTTCATGATTTTTTTCAACATCAAAGAAATTTGATGTTTTCATCGAAAAATTTCGACAACTATACTATGGCGTTTTTTTTTTGTAAAACTTTACAAAATTTCACGAAATGACTTTTGTTCACCATAGAATCATTCTACACGCTATAATACCACCGTTTTCATGATTTTTTTCAACATCAAAAAAATTTGACGTTTTCATCCAAAAATTTCGACATACTATACTATGGCGTTTTTTTTTTGTAAAACTTTACAACATTTCACGAAATGACTTTTGTTCACCATAGAATCATTCTACACGCTATAATACGACCGTTTTCATGATTTTTTTCAACATCAAAAACATTTGACGTTTTCATCGAAAAATTTCGACATACTATACTATGGCGTTTTTTTTTGTAAAACTTTACAACATTTCACGAAATGACTTTTGTTCACCATAGAATCATTCTACACGCTATAATACGACCGTTTTCATGATTTTTTTCAACATCAAAAATATTTGACGTTTTCATCGAAAAATTTCGACATACTATACTATGGCGTTTTTTTTTTGTAAAACTTTACATTTCACAAAATGACTTTTGTTCACCATAGAATCATTCTACACGCTATAATACAACCGTTTTCATGATTTTTTTCAACATCAAAAAAATTTGACGTTTTCATCGAAAAATTTCGACATACTATACTATGGCGTTTTTTTTTTTGTAAAACTTTAAAACATTTCACAAAATGACTTTTGTTCACCATAGAATCATTCTACACGCTATAATAAGACCGTTTTCATGATTTTTTTCAACATCAAAAAAATTTGACGTTTTCATCGAAAAATTTCGACATACTATACTATGGCGTTTTTTTTGTAAAACTTTACAAAATTTCACGAAATGACTTTTGTTCACCATAGAATCATTCTACACGCTATAATACGACCGTTTTCATGATTTTTTTCAACATCAAAAAAATTTGATGTTTTCATGGAAAAATTTCGACATACTATACTATGGCATTTTTTTTGTAAAACTTTACAACATTTCACGAAATGACTTTTGTTCACCATAGAATCATTCTACACGCTATAATAAGACCGTTTTCATGATTTTTTTCAACATCAAAAAAATTTGACGTTTTCATCGAAAAATTTCGACATACTATACTATGGCATTTTTTTTTTTGTAAAATTTTACAACATTTCACAAAATGACTTTTGTTCACCATAGAATCATTCTACACGCTATAATACGACCGTTTTCATGATTTTTTTCAACATCAAAAAAATTTGACGTTTTCATCGAAAAATTTCGACATACTATACTATGGCGTTTTTTTTTGTAAAACTTTACAACATTTCACGAAATGACTTTTGTTCACCATAGAATCATTCTACACGCTATAATAAAACCGTTTTCATGATTTTTTTCAACATCAAAAAAATTTGATGTTTTCATCGAAAAATTTCGACATACTATACTATGGCGGGTTTTTTTTTGTAAAACTTTACAACATTTCACGAAATGACTTTTGTTCACCATAGAATCATTCTACACACTATAATAAGACCGTTTTCATGATTTTTTTCAACATCAAAAAAATTTGACGTTTTCATCGAAAAATTTCGACATACTATACTATGGCATTTTTTTTTTTGTAAAATTTTACAACATTTCACAAAATGACTTTTGTTCACCATAGAATCATTCTACACGCTATAATACGACCGTTTTCATGATTTTTTTCAACATAAAAAATATTTGACGTTTTCATCGAAAAATTTCGACATACTATACTATGGCGTTTTTTTTTTGTAAAACTTTACATTTCACAAAATGACTTTTGTTCACCATAGAATCATTCTACACGCTATAATACGACCGTTTTCATGATTTTTTTCAACATCAAAAAAATTTGACGTTTTCATCGAAAAATTTCGACATACTATACTATGGCGTTTTTTTTTGTAAAACTTTACAAAATTTCACAAAATGACTTTTGTTCACCATAGAATCATTCTACACGCTATAATACGACCGTTTTCATGATTTTTTTCAAGATCAAAAAAATTTGACGTTTTCATCGAAAAATTTCGACATACTATACTATGGCGTTTTTTTTGTAAAATTTTACAACATTTCACGAAATGACTTTTGTTCACCATAGAATCATTCTACACGCTATAATACAACCGTTTTCATGATTTTTTTCAACATCAAAAAAATTTGACGTTTTCATGGAAAAATTTCGACATACTATACTATGGCGTTTTTTTTTTTGTAAAACTTTACAACATTTCACGAAATGACTTTTGTTCACCATAGAATCATTCTACACGCTATAATAAGACCGTTTTCATGATTTTTTTCAACATCAAAAAAATTTGACGTTTTCATCGAAAAATTTCGACATACTATACTATGGCATTTTTTTTTTGTAAAACTTTACAACATTTCACGAAATGACTTTTGTTCACCATAGAATCATTCTACACGCTATAATACGACCGTTTTCATGATTTTTTTCAACATCAAAAAAATTTGACGTTTTCATCGAAAAATTTCGACATACTATACTATGGCGTTTTTTTTTGTAAAACTTTACATTTCACAAAATGACTTTTGTTCACCATAGAATCATTCTACACGCTATAATACAACCGTTTTCATGATTTTTTTCAACATCTAAAAAAATTTGACGTTTTCATCGAAAAATTTCGACATACTATACTATGGCGTTTTTTTTTTGTAAAACTTTACATTTCACAAAATGACTTTTGTTCACCATAGAATCATTCTACACGCTATAATAAGACCGTTTTCATGATTTTTTTCAACATCAAAAAAATTTGACGTTTTCATCGAAAAATTTCGACATACTATACTATGGCGTTTTTTTTTGTAAAACTTTACATTTCACAAAATGACTTTTGTTCACCATAGAATCATTCTACACGCCATAATATGACCGTTTTCATGATTTTTTTCAAGATCAAAAAAATTTGACGTTTTCATCGAAAAATTTCGACATACTATACTATGGCGTTTTTTTTTGTAAAACTTTACATTTCACAAAATGACTTTTGTTCACCATAGAATCATTCTACACGCTATAATACAACCGTTTTCATGATTTTTTTCAACATCAAAAAAATTTGCGTTTTCATCGAAAAATTTCGACATACTATACTATGGCGTTTTTTTTGTAAAACTTTACAAAATTTCACAAAATGACTTTTGTTCACCATAGAATCATTCTACACACTATAATAAGACCGTTTTCATGATTTTTTTCAACATCAAAGAAATTTGACGTTTTCATCAAAAAATTTCGACACACTATACTATGGCGTTTTTTTTTTGTAAAACTTTACAAAATTTCACGAAATGACTTTTGTTCACCATAGAATCATTCTACACGCTATAATACGACCGTTTTCATGATTTTTTTCAACATCAAAGAAATTTGACGTTTTCATCGAAAAATTTCGACATACTATACTATGGCGTTTTTTTTGTAAAACTTTAAAACATTTCACGAAATGACGTTTGTTCACCATAGAGTCATTCTACACGCCATAATATGACCATTTTCATGATTTTTTTCAACATCAAAAAAATTTGACGTTTTCATGGAAAAATTTCGACATACTATACTATGGCGTTTTTTTTGTAAAATTTTACAACATTTCACGAAATGACTTTTGTTCACCATAGAATCATTCTACACACTATAATAAGACCGTTTTCATGATTTTTTTCAACATCAAAAAAATTTGACGTTTTCATCGAAAAATTTCGACATACTATACTATGGCATTTTTTTTTTTGTAAAATTTTACAACATTTCACGAAATGACTTTTGTTCACCATAGAATCATTCTACACGCTATAATACGACCGTTTTCATGATTTTTTTCAACATCAAAAAAATTTGACGTTTTCATCCAAAAATTTCGACATACTATACTATGGCGTTTTTTTTGTAAAACTTTACATTTCACAAAATGACTTTTGTTCACCATAGAATCATTCTACACGCTATAATACAACCGTTTTCATGATTTTTTTCAACATCAAAAAAATTTGACGTTTTCATCGAAAAATTTCGACATACTATACTATGGCGTTTTTTTTTTGTAAAACTTTACATTTCACAAAATGACTTTTGTTCACCATAGAATCATTCTACACGCTATAATAAGACCGTTTTCATGATTTTTTTCAACATCAAAAATATTTGACGTTTTCATCGAAAAATTTCGACATACTATACTATGGCATTTTTTTTTTTGTAAAACTTTACAACATTTCACGAAATGACTTTTGTTCACCATAGAATCATTCTACACGCTATAATACGACCGTTTTCATGATTTTTTTCAACATCAAAAATATTTGACGTTTTCATCGAAAAATTTCGACATACTATACTATGGCGTTTTTTTTTGTAAAACTTTACATTTCACAAAATGACTTTTGTTCACCATAGAATCATTCTACACGCTATAATACGACCGTTTTCATGATTTTTTTCAACATCAAAAAAATTTGACGTTTTCATCGAAAAATTTCGACATACTATACTATGGCGTTTTTTTTTGTAAAACTTTACAAAATTTCACGAAATGACTTTTGTTCACCATAGAAACATTCTACACGCTATAATAAGACCGTTTTCATGATTTTTTTCAACATCAAAAAAATTTGACGTTTTCATCGAAAAATTTCGACATACTATACTATGGCGTTTTTTTTTTTGTAAAACTTTACAAAATTTCACGAAATGACTTTTGTTCACCATAGAATCATTCTACACGCTATAATACGACCGTTTTCATGATTTTTTTCAACATCAAAGAAATTTGACGTTTTCATCGAAAAATTTCGACATACTATACTATGGCGTTTTTTTTGTAAAAACTTTAAAACATTTCACGAAATGAGGTTTATTCACCATAGAGTCATTCTACACGCCACAATATGACCGTTTTCATGATTTTTTTCAACATCAAAAATATTTGACGTTTTCATGGAAAAATTTCGACATACTATACTATGGCGTTTTTTTTGTAAAATTTTACATTTCACGAAATGACTTTTGTTCACCATAGAATCATTCTACACGCTATAATACGACCGTTTTCATGATTTTTTTCAACATCAAAAATATTTGACGTTTTCATCGAAAAATTTCGACATACTATACTATGGCCTTTTTTTTTGTAAAACTTTACAAAATTTCACGAAATGACTTTTGTTCACCATAGAATCATTCTACACGCTATAATACGACCGTTTTCATGATTTTTTTCAACATCAAAAAAATTTGACGTTTTCATCGAAAAATTTCGACATACTATACTATGGCGTTTTTTTTTGTAAAACTTTACAACATTTCACGAAATGACTTTTGTTCACCATAGAATCATTCTACACACTATAATAAGACCGTTTTCATGATTTTTTTCAACATCAAAAAAATTTGACGTTTTCATCGAAAAATTTCGACATACTATACTATGGCGTTTTTTTTTGTAAAACTTTACAACATTTCACAAAATGACTTTTGTTCACCATAGAATCATTCTACACGCTATAATACGACCGTTTTCATGATTTTTTTCAACATCAAAAAAATTTGACGTTTTCATCGAAAAATTTCGACATACTATACTATGGCGTTTTTTTTTGTAAAACTTTACATTTCACAAAATGACTTTTGTTCACCATAGAATCATTCTACATGCTATAATACAACCGTTTTCATGATTTTTTTCAACATCAAAAAAATTTGACGTTTTCATCGAAAAATTTCGACATACTATACTATGGCGTTTTTTTTTTGTAAAACTTTACATTTCACAAAATGACTTTTGTTCACCATAGAATCATTCTACACACTATAATAAGACCGTTTTCATGATTTTTTTCAACATCAAAAAAATTTGACGTTTTCATCGAAAAATTTCGACATACTATACTATGGCGTTTTTTTTTGCAAAACTTTACATTTCACAAAATGACTTTTGTTCACCATAGAATCATTCTACACGCTATAATACGACCGTTTTCATGATTTTTTTCAAGATCAAAAATATTTGACGTTTTCATCGAAAAATTTCGACATACTATACTATGGCGTTTTTTTTTGTAAAACTTTACATTTCACAAAATGACTTTTGTTCACCATAGAATCATTCTACACGCTATAATACAACCGTTTTCATGATTTTTTTCAACATCAAAAAAAATTTGACGTTTTCATCGAAAAATTTCGACATACTATACTATGGCGTTTTTTTTTGTAAAACTTTACAAGATTTCACGAAATGACTTTTGTTCACCATAGAATCATTCTACACGCTATAATACGACCGTTTTCATGATTTTTTTCAACATCAAAAATATTTGACGTTTTCATCGAAAAATTTCGACATACTATACTATGGCGTTTTTTTTTGTAAAACTTTACATTTCACAAAATGACTTTTGTTCACCATAGAATCATTCTACACGCTATAATACGACCGTTTTCATGATTTTTTTCAACATCAAAAAAATTTGACGTTTTCATCGAAAAATTTCGACATACTATACTATGGCGTTTTTTTTTTGTAAAACTTTACAACATTTCACGAAATGACTTTTGTTCACCATAGAATCATTCTACACACTATAATAAGACCGTTTTCATGATTTTTTTCAACATCAAAAAAATTTGACGTTTTCATCGAAAAATTTCGACATACTATACTATGGCATTTTTTTTTTTGTAAAATTTTACAACATTTCACGAAATGACTTTTGTTCACCATAGAATCATTCTACACACTATAATAAGACCGTTTTCATGATTTTTTTCAACATCAAAAAAATTTGACGTTTTCATCGAAAAATTTCGACATACTATACTATGGCATTTTTTTTTGTAAAATTTTACAACATTTCACGAAATGACTTTTGTTCACCATAGAATCATTCTACACGCTATAATACGACCGTTTTCATGATTTTTTTCAACATCAAAAAAATTTGACGTTTTCATCAAAAAATTTCGACATACTATACTATGGCGTTTTTTTTTTGTAAAACTTTACATTTCACAAAATGACTTTTGTTCACCATAGAATCATTCTACACGCTATAATACGACCGTTTTCATGATTTTTTTCAACATCAAAAATATTTGACGTTTTCATCCAAAAATTTCGACATACTATACTATGGCGTTTTTTTTTGTAAAACTTTACATTTCACAAAATGACTTTTGTTCACCATAGAATCATTCTACACGCTATAATACAACCGTTTTCATCATTTTTTTCAACATCAAAAAAATTTGACGTTTTCATCGAAAAATTTCGACATACTATACTATGGCGTTTTTTTTTTGTAAAACTTTACATTTCACAAAATGACTTTTGTTCACCATAGAATCATTCTACACACTATAATAAGACCGTTTTCATGATTTTTTTCAACATCAAAAAAATTTGACGTTTTCGTCGAAAAATTTCGACATACTATACTATGGCATTTTTTTTTTGTAAAATTTTACAACATTTCACGAAATGACTTTTGTTCACCATAGAATCATTCTACATGCTATAATACGACCGTTTTCATGATTTTTTTCAACATCAAAAATATTTGACGTTTTCATCCAAAAATTTCGACATACTATACTATGGCGTTTTTTTTGTAAAACTTTACAACATTTCACGAAATGACTTTTGTTCACCATAGAAACATTCTACACATTATAATAAGACAGTTTTTATGATTTTTTTCAACATCAAAGAAATTTGACATTTTCATCGAAAAATTTCGACACTATACTATGGCGTTTTTTTTTGTAAAACTTTACAAAATTTCACGAAATGACTTTTGTTCACCATAGAATCATTCTACACGCTATAATACGACCGTTTTCATGATTTTTTTCAACATCAAAAAAATTTGACGTTTTCATCCAAAAATTTCGACATACTATACTATGGCGTTTTTTTTGTAAAACTTTAAAACATTTCACGAAATGAGGTTTATTCACCATAGAATCATTCTACACGCCACAATATGACCATTTTCATGATTTTTTTCAACATCAAAAAAATTTGACGTTTTCATGGAAAAATTTCGACATACTATACTATGGCGTTTTTTTGTAAAATTTTACAACATTTCACGAAATGACTTTTGTTCACAATAGAATCATTCTACACACTATAATAAGACCGTTTTCATGATTTTTTTCAACATCAAAAAAATTTGACGTTTTCATCGAAAAATTTCGACATACTATACTATGGCGTTTTTTTTATGTAAAACTTTACAACATTTCACGAAATGACTTTTGTTCACCATAGAATCATTCTACACGCTATAATAAGACCGTTTTCATGATTTTTTTCAACATCAAAAAAATTTGACGTTTTCATCGAAAAATTTCGAAATACTAAACTATGGCATTTTTTTTTTGTAAAATCTTACAACATTTCACGAAATGACTTTTGTTCACCATAGAATCATTCTACACGCTATAATACTACCGTTTTCATGATTTTTTTCAACATCAAAAATATTTGACGTTTTCATCCAAAAATTTCGACATACTATACTATGGCGTTTTTTTTTGTAAAACTTTACATTTCACAAAATGACTTTTGTTCACCATAGAATCATTCTACACGCTATAATACGACCGTTTTCATGATTTTTTTCAACATCAAAAATATTTGACGTTTTCATCCAAAAATTTCGACATACTATACTGTGGCCTTTTTTTTGTAAAACTTTACAAAATTTCACGAAATGACTTTTGTTCACCATAGAATCATTCTACACGCTATAATACGACCGTTTTCATGATTTTTTTCAACATCAAAAAAATTTGACGTTTTCATCGAAAAATTTCGACATACTATACTATGGCGTTTTTTTTTTGTAAAACTTTATAACATTTCACGAAATGACTTTTGTTCACCATAGAATCATTCTACACACTAAAATAAGACCGTTTTCATGATTTTTTTCAACATCAAAAAAATTTGACGTTTTCGTCGAAAAATTTCGACATACTATACTATGGCATTTTTTTTTTTGTAAAATTTTACAACATTTCACGAAATGACTTTTGTTCACCATAGAATCATTCTACACGCTATAATACGACCGTTTTCATGATTTTTTTCAACATCAAAAATATTTGACGTTTTCATCCAAAAATTTCGACATACTATACTATGGCGTTTTTTTTTTGTAAAACTTTACATTTCACAAAATGACTTTTGTTCACCATAGAATCATTCTACACGCTATAATACGACCGTTTTCATGATTTTTTTCAACATCAAAAAAATTTGACGTTTTCATCGAAAAATTTCGACATACTATACTATGGCGTTTTTTTTTGTAAAACTTTACAACATTTCACGAAATGACTTTTGTTCACCATAGAATCATTCTACACACTATAATAAGACCGTTTTCATGATTTTTTTCAACATCAAAAAAATTTGACGTTTTCGTCGAAAAATTTCGACATACTATACTATGGCATTTTTTTTTTGTAAAATTTTACAACATTTCACGAAATGACTTTTGTTCACCATAGAATCATTCTACACGCTATAATACGACCGTTTTCATGATTTTTTTCAACATCAAAAATATTTGACGTTTTCATCGAAAAATTTCGACATACTATACTATGGCGTTTTTTTTTGTAAAACTTTTACATTTCACAAAATGACTTTTGTTCACCATAGAATCATTCTACACGCTATAATACGACCGTTTTCATGATTTTTTTCAACATCAAAAATATTTGACGTTTTCATCCAAAAATTTCGACATACTATACTATGGCGTTTTTTTTTGTAAAACTTTACATTTCACAAAATGACTTTTGTTCACCATAGAATCATTCTACACCCTATAATACGACTGTTTTCATGATTTTTTTCAACATCAAAAAAATTTTGACGTTTTCATCGAAAAATTTCGACATACTATACTATGGCGTTTTTTTTTTGTAAAACTTTACAACATTTCACGAAATGACTTTTGTTCACCATAGAATCATTCTACACACTAAAATAAGACCGTTTTCATGATTTTTTTCAACATCAAAAAAATTTGACGTTTTCGTCGAAAAATTTCGACATACTATACTATGGCATTTTTTTTTTTGTAAAATTTTACAACATTTCACGAAATGACTTTTGTTCACCATAGAATCATTCTACACGCTATAATACGACCGTTTTCATGATTTTTTTCAACATCAAAAATATTTGACGTTTTCATCCAAAAATTTCGACATACTATACTATGGCGTTTTTTTTTGTAAAACTTTACCATTTCACAAAATGACTTTTGTTCACCATAGAATCATTCTACACGCTATAATACGACCGTTTTCATGATTTTTTTCAACATCAAAAAAATTTGACGTTTTCATCGAAAAATTTCGACATACTATACTATGGCGTTTTTTTTTGTAAAACTTTACAACATTTCACGAAATGACTTTTGTTCACCATAGAATCATTCTACACACTATAATACAACCGTTTTCATGATTTTTTTCAACATCAAAAAAATTTGACGTTTTCATCGAAAAATTTCGACATACTATACTATGGCGTTTTTTTTTTGTAAAACTTTACATTTCACAAAATGACTTTTGTTCACCATAGAATCATTCTACACACTATAATAAGACCGTTTTCATGATTTTTTTCAACATCAAAAAAATTTGACGTTTTCGTCAAAAAATTTCGACATACTATACTATGGCATTTTTTTTTTGTAAAATTTTACAACATTTCACGAAATGACTTTTGTTCACCATAGAATCATTCTACATGCTATAATACGACCGTTTTCATGATTTTTTTCAACATCAAAAATATTTGACGTTTTCATCCAAAACTTTCGACATACTCTACTATGGCGTTTTTTTTGTAAAACTTTACAAAATTTCACGAAATGACTTTTGTTCACCATAGAAACATTCTACACATTATAATAAGACAGTTTTTATGATTTTTTTCAACATCAAAGAAATTTGACATTTTCATCGAAAAATTTCGACACTATACTATGCCGTTTTTTTTTTTGTAAAACTTTACAAAATTTCACGAAATGACTTTTGTTCACCATAGAATCATTCTACACACTATAATAAGACCGTTTTCATGATTTTTTTCAACATCAAAAAAATTTGACGTTTTCATCCAAAAATTTCGACATACTATACTGTGGCCTTTTTTTTTGTAAAACTTTACAAAATTTCACGAAATGACTTTTGTTCACAATAGAATCATTCTACACGCCACAATATGACCGTTTTCATGATTTTTTTCAACATCAAGAAAATTTGACGTTTTCATCGAAAAATTTCGACATACTATACTATGGCGTTTTTTTTTGTAAAACTTTACATTTCACAAAATGACTTTTGTTCACCATAGAATCATTCTACACGCCGCAATATGACCGTTTTCATGATTTTTTTCAAGATCAAAAATATTTGACGTTTTCATCGAAAAATTTGGACATACTATACTATGGCGTTTTTTTTTGTAAAACTTTACATTTCATAAAATGACTTTTGTTCACCATAGAATCATTCTACATGCTATAATACAACCGTTTTCATGATTTTTTTCAACATCAAAAAAATTTGACGTTTTCATCGAAAAATTTCGATATACTATACTGTGGCGTTTTTTTTTGTAAAACTTTACAAGATTTCACGAAATGACTTTTGTTCACAATAGAATCATTCTACACGCCACAATATGACCGTTTTCATGATTTTTTTCAACATCAAAAAAATTTGACGTTTTCGTCGAAAAATTTGGACATACTATACTATGGCGTTTTTTTTGTAAAATTTTATAACATTTCACGAAATGACTTTTGTTCACCATAGAATCATTCTACACGCTATAATACGACCGTTTTCATGATTTTTTTCAACATCAAAAATATTTGACGTTTTCATCCAAAAATTTCGACATACTATACTATGGCGTTTTTTTTTGTAAAACTTTACATTTCACAAAATGACTTTTGTTCACCATAGAATCATTCTACACGCTATAATACGACCGTTTTCATGATTTTTTTCAACATCAAAAATATTTGACGTTTTCATCCAAAAATTTCGACATACTATACTGTGGCCTTTTTTTTTATAAAACTTTACAAAATATCACGAAATGACTTTTGTTCACCATAGAATCATTCTACACGCTATAATACGACCGTTTTCATGATTTTTTTCAACATCAAAAAAATTTGACGTTTTCATCGAAAAATTTCGACATACTATACTATGGCGTTTTTTTTATGTAAAACTTTACAACATTTCACGAAATGACTTTTGTTCACCATAGAATCATTCTACACACTATAATAAGACCGTTTTCATGATTTTTTTCAACATCAAAAAAATTTGACGTTTTCGTCGAAAAATTTCGACATACTATACTATGGCATTTTTTTTTGTAAAACTTCACAACATTTCACAAAATGACTTTTGTTCACCATAGAATCATTCTACACGCTATAATACGACCGTTTACATGATTTTTTTCAACATCAAAAATATTTGACGTTTTCATCCAAAAATTTCGACATACTATACTATGGCATTTTTTTTTTGTAAAACTTTACAAAATTTCACGAAATGACTTTTGTTCACAATAGAATCATTCTACACGCCACAATATGACCGTTTTCATGATTTTTTTCAACATCGAAAAAATTTGACGTTTTCATCGAAAAATTTCGACATACTATACTATGGCGTTTTTTTTTGTAAAACTTTACATTTCACAAAATGACTTTTGTTCACCATAGAATCATTCTACATGCTATAATACAACCGTTTTCATGATTTTTTTCAACATCAAAAAAATTTGACGTTTTCGTCGAAAAATTTCGACATACTATACTATGGCGTTTTTTTTGTAAAATTTTACAACATTTCACGAAATGACTTTTGTTCACCATAGAATCATTCTACACACTATAATAAGACAGTTATCATGATTTTTTTCAACATCAAAAACATTTGACGTTTTCATCGAAAAATTTCGACATACTATACTATGGCATTTTTTTTTTTGTAAAATTTTACAACATTTCACGAAATAACTTTTATTCACCATAGAATCATTCTACACGCTATAATACGACCGTTTTCATGATTTTTTTCAACATCAAAAATATTTGACGTTTTCATCCCAAAATTTCGACATACTACACTATGGCGTTTTTTTTTGTAAAACTTTACATTTCACAAAATGACTTTTGTTCACCATAGAATCATTCTACACGCTATAATACAACCGTTTTCATGATTTTTTTCAACATCAAAAAAATTTGACGTTTTCATCGAAAAATTTCGACATACTATACTATGGCGTTTTTTTTTTTGTAAAACTTTACATTTCACGAAATGACTTTTGTTCACCATAGAATCATTCTACACACTATAATAAGACCGTTTTCATGATTTTTTTCAACATCAAAAAAATTTGACGTTTTCGTCGAAAAATTTCGACATACTATACTATGGCATTTTTTTTTTTGTAAAATTTTACAACATTTCACGAAATGACTTTTGTTCACCATAGAATCATTCTACACGCTATAATACGACCGTTTTCATGATTTTTTTCAACATCAAAAATATTTGACGTTTTCATCCAAAAATTTCGACATACTATACTATGGCGTTTTTTTTTGTAAAACTTTGCATTTCACGAAATGACTTTTGTTCACCATAGAAACATTCTACAAATTATAATAAGACAGTTTTTATGATTTTTTTCAACATCAAAGAAATTTGACATTTTCATCGAAAAATTTCGACACTATACTATGCCGTTTTTTTTTTGTAAAACTTTACAAAATGTCACGAAATGACTTTTGTTCACCATAGAATCATTCTAAACGCTATAATACGACCGTTTCCATGATTTTTTTCAACATCAAAGAAATTTGACATTTTCATCCAAAAATTTCGACATACTATACTATAGCGTTTTTTTTGTAAAAATTTAAAACATTTCACGAAATGAGGTTTATTCACCATAGAGTCATTCTACACGCCACAATATGACCATTTTCATGATTTTTTTCAACATCAAAAAAATTTGACGTCTTCATGGAAAAATTTCGACATACTATACTATGGCGTTTTTTTGTAAAATTTTACATTTCACGAAATGGCTTTTGTTCACAATTGAATCATTCTACACACTATAATAAGACAGTTTTCATGATTTTTTTCAACATCAAAAAAATTTGACGCTTTCATCGAAAAATTTCGACATACTATACTATGGCGTTTTTTTTTATGTAAAACTTTACAACATTTCACGAAATGACTTTTGTTCACCATAGAGTCATTCTACACACTATAATAAGACCGTTTTCATGATTTTTTTCGACATCAAAAAAATTTGACGTTTTCGTCGAAAAATTTCGACATACTATACTATGGCATTTTTTTTTTGTAAAATTTTACAACATTTCACGAAATGACTTTTGTTCACCATAGAATCATTCTACACGCCGCAATATGACCGTTTTCATGATTTTTTTAAAGATCAAAAATATTTGACGTTTTCATCGAAAAATTTGGACATACTATACTATGGCGTTTTTTTTTGTAAAACTTTACATTTCATAAAATGACTTTTGTTCACCATAGAATCATTCTACATGCTATAATACAACCGTTTTCATGATTTTTTTCAACATCAAAAATATTTGACGTTTTCATCCAAAAATTTCGACATACTATACTATGGCATTTTTTTTTTTGTAAAACTTTACAAGATTTCACGAAATGACTTTTGTTCACAATAGAATCATTCTAAACGCCACAATATGACCGTTTTCATGATTTTTTTCAACATCAAAAAAATTTGACGTTTTCGTCGAAAAATTTCGACATACTATACTATGGCATTTTTTTTTTTGTAAAATTTTACAACATTTCACGAAATGACTTTTGTTCAACATAGAATCATTCTACACGCTATAATACGACCGTTTTCATGATTTTTTTCAACATCAAAAATATTTGACGTTTTCATCCAAAAATTTCGACATACTATACTATGGCGTTTTTTTTTGTAAAACTTTACATTTCACAAAATGACTTTTGTTCACCATAGCATCATTCTACACGCTATAATACGACCGTTTTCATGATTTTTTTCAACATCAAAAAAATTTGACGTTTTCATCGAAAAATTTCGACATACTATACTATGGCGTTTTTTTTATGTAAAACTTTACAACATTTCACGAAATGACTTTTGTTCACCATAGAATCATTCTACACACTATAATAAGACCGTTTTCATGATTTTTTTCAACATCAAAAAAATTTGACGTTTTCGTCGAAAAATTTCGACATACTATACTATGGCATTTTTTTTTTGTAAAATTTTACAACATTTCACGAAATGACTTTTGTTCACCATAGAATCATTCTACACGCTATAATACGACCGTTTTCATGATTTTTTTCAACATCAAAAATATTTGACGTTTTCATCCAAAAATTTCGACATACTATACTATGGCGTTTTTTTTTGTAAAACTTTACATTTCACAAAATGACTTTTGTTCACCATAGCATCATTCTACACGCTATAATACGACCGTTTTCATGATTTTTTTCAACATCAAAAATATTTGACGTTTTCATCCAAAAATTTCGACATACTACACTATGGCGTTTTTTTTTGTAAAACTTTACATTTCACAAAATGACTTTTGTTCACCATAGAATCATTCTACACGCTATAATACAACCGTTTTCATGATTTTTTTCAACATCAAAAAAATTTGACGTTTTCATCGAAAAATTTCGACATACTATACTATGGCGTTTTTTTTTTGCAAAACTTTACATTTCACAAAATGACTTTTGTTCACCATAGAATCATTCTACACACTATAATAAGACCGTTTTCATGATTTTTTTCAACATCAAAAAAATTTGACGTTTTCGTCGAAAAATTTCGACGTACTATACTATGGCATTTTTTTTTTGTAAAATTTTACAACATTTCACGAAATGACTTTTGTTCACCATAGAATCATTCTACACGCTATAATACGACCGTTTTCATGATTTTTTTCAACATCAAAAATATTTGAGGTTTTCATCCAAAAATTTCGACAATATGGCGTTTTTTTTTTGTAAAACTTTGCATTTCACAAAATGACTTTTGTTCACCATAGAATCATTCTACACGCCGCAATATGACCGTTTTCATGATTTTTTTCAAGATCAAAAAGATTTGACGTTTTCATCGAAAAATTTCGACATACTATACTATGGCGTTTTTTTTGTAAAACTTTACATTTCACAAAATGACTTTTGTTCACCATAGAATCATTCTACACGTTATAATACGACCGTTTTCATGATTTTTTTCAACATCAAAAAAATTTGACGTTTTCATCGAAAAATTTGGACATACTATACTATGGCGTTTTTTTTGTAAAACTTTACAAAATTTGACGAAATGACTTTTGTTCACCATAGAAACATTCTACACATTATAATAAGACAGTTTTTATGATTTTTTTCAACATCAAAGAAATTTGACATTTTCATCGAAAAATTTCGACACTATACTATGCCGTTTTTTTTTTGTAAAACTTTACAAAATTTCACGAAATGACTTTTGTTCACCATAGAATCATTCTACACGCTATAATACGACCGTTTCCATGATTTTTTTCAACATCAAAAATATTTGACGTTTTCATCCAAAAATTTCGACATACTACACTATTGCGTTTTTTTTTGTAAAACTTTACATTTCACAAAATGACTTTTGTTCACCATAGAATCATTCTACACGCTATAATACAACCGTTTTCATGATTTTTTTCAACATCAAAAAAATTTGACGTTTTCATCGAAAAATTTCGACATACTATACTATGGCGTTTTTTTTTTGTAAAACTTTACATTTCACAAAATGACTTTTGTTCACCATAGAATCATTCTACACACTATAATAAGACCGTTTTCATGATTTTTTTCAACATCAAAAAAATTTGACGTTTTTGTCGAAAAATTTCGACATACTATACTATGGCATTTTTTTTTTTGTAAAATTTTACAACATTTCACGAAATGACTTTTGTTCACCATAGAATCATTCTACACGCTATAATACGACCGTTTTCATGATTTTTTTCAAGATCAAAAAAGATTTGACGTTTTCATCGAAAAATTTCGACATACTATACTATGGCGTTTTTTTTGTAAAACTTTACAAAATTTCACGAAATGACTTTTGTTCACCATAGAAACATTCTACAAATTATAATAAGACAGTTTTTATGATTTTTTTCAACATCAAAGAAATTTGACATTTTCATCGAAAAATTTCGACACTATACTATGCCGTTTTTTTTTTTGTAAAACTTTACAAAATGTCACGAAATGACTTTTGTTCACCATAGAATCATTCTAAACGCTATAATACGACCGTTTCCATGATTTTTTTCAAAATCAAAGAAATTTGACATTTTCATCCAAAAATTTCGACATACTATACTATAACGTTTTTTTTGTAAAAATTTAAAACATTTCACGAAATGAGGTTTATTCACCATAGAGTCATTCTACACGCCACAATATGACCATTTTCATGATTTTTTTCAACATCAAAAAAATTTGACGTTTTCATGGAAAAATTTCGACATACTATACTATGGCGTTTTTTTGTAAAATTTTACATTTCACGAAATGACTTTTGTTCACAATTGAATCATTCTACACACTATAATAAGACAGTTTTCATGATTTTTTTCAACATCAAAAAAATTTGACGTTTTCATCGAAAAATTTCGACATACTATACTATGAAGTTTTTTTTTTGTAAAACTTTACAACATTTCACGAAATGACTTTTGTTCACCATAGAATCATTCTACACACTATAATAAGACCGTTTTCATGATTTTTTTCAACATCAAAAAAATTTGACGTTTTCGTCGAAAAATTTCGAAATACTATAATATGGCATTTTTTTTTGTAAAACTTTACATTTCACAAAATGACTTTTGTTCACCATAGAATCATTCTACACGCTATAATACAACCGTTTTCATGATTTTTTTCAACATCAAAAAAATTTGACGTTTTCATGGAAAAATTTCGACATACTATACTATGGCGTTTTTTTTGTAAAATTTTACAACATTTCACGAAATGACTTTTGTTCACAATAGAATCATTCTACACACTATAATAAGACAGTTTTCATGATTTTTTTCAACATCAAAAAAATTTGACGCTTTCATCGAAAAATTTCGACATACTATACTATGGCGTTTTTTTTTGTAAAACTTTACATTTCACAAAATGACTTTTGTTCACCATAGAATCATTCTACATGCTATAATACGACCGTTTTCATGATTTTTTTCAACATCAAAAATATTTGACGTTTTCATCCAAAAATTTCGACATACTATACTGTGGCCTTTTTTTTTGTAAAACTTTACAAAATTTCACGAAATGACTTTTGTTCACAATAGAATCATTCTACACGCCACAATATGACCGTTTTCATGATTTTTTTCAACATCAAAAAAATTTGACGCTTTCATCGAAAAATTTCGACATACTATACTATGGCGTTTTTTTTTGTAAAACTTTACATTTCACAAAATGACTTTTGTTCACCATAGAATCATTCTACATGCTATAATACAACCGTTTTCATGATTTTTTTCAACATCAAAAAAATTTGATGTTTTCATCCAAAAATTTCGACATACTATACTATGGCGTTTTTTTTTTGTAAAACTTTACATTTCACAAAATGACTTTTGTTAACCATAGAATCATTCTACACGCTATAATACGACCGTTTTCATGATTTTTTTCAACATCAAAAAAATTTGACGTTTTCATCGAAAAATTTCGACATACTATACTATGGCGTTTTTTTTTTGTAAAACTTTACAACATTTCACGAAATGACTTTTGTTCACAATAGAATCATTCTACACGCCACAATATGACCGTTTTCATGATTTTTTTCAACATCAAAAAAATTTGACGCTTTCATCGAAAAATTTCGACATACTATACTATGGCGTTTTTTTTGTAAAACTTTACATTTCACAAAATGACTTTTGTTCACCATAGAATCATTCTACATGCTATAATACGACCGTTTTCATGATTTTTTTCAACATCAAAAATATTTGACGTTTTCATCCAAAAATTTCGACATACTATACTGTGGCCTTTTTTTTTGTAAAACTTTACAAAATTTCACGAAATGACTTTTGTTCACAATAGAATCATTCTACACGCCACAATATGACCGTTTTCATGATTTTTTTCAACATCAAAAAAATTTGACGCTTTCATCGAAAAATTTCGACATACTATACTATGGCGTTTTTTTTTTGTAAAACTTTACATTTCACAAAATGACTTTTGTTAACCATAGAATCATTCTACACGCTATAATACGACCGTTTTCATGATTTTTTTCAACATCAAAAAAATTTGACGTTTTCATCGAAAAATTTCGACATACTATACTATGGCGTTTTTTTTTATGTAAAACTTTACAACATTTCACGAAATGACTTTTGTTCACAATAGAATCATTCTACACGCCACAATATGACCGTTTTCATGATTTTTTTCAACATCAAAAAAATTTGACGTTTTCGTCGAAAAATTTCAACATACTATACTATGGCATTTTTTTTTTGTAAAATTTTACAACATTTCACGAAATGACTTTTGTTCACCATAGAATCATTCTACACGCTATAATACGACCGTTTTCATGATTTTTTTCAACATCAAAAATATTTGACGTTTTCATCCAAAAATTTCGACATACTATACTATGGCGTTTTTTTTTGTAAAACTTTACCATTTCACAAAATGACTTTTGTTCACCATAGAATCATTCTACACGCTATAATACGACCGTTTTCATGATTTTTTTCAACATCAAAAATATTTGACGTTTTCATCCAAAAATTTCGACATACTATACTATGGCGTTTTTTCTTGTAAAATTTTACAACATTTCACGAAATGACTTTTGTTCACCATAGAATCATTCTACACGCTATAATACGACCGTTTTCATGATTTTTTTCAACATCAAAAATATTTGACGTTTTCATCCAAAAATTTCGACATACTATACTGTGGCCTTTTTTTTGTAAAACTTTACAAAATTTCACGAAATGACTTTTGTTCACCATAGAATCATTCTACACGCTATAATACGACCGTTTTCAAGATTTTTTTCAACATCAAAAAAATTTGACGCTTTCATCGAAAAATTTCGACATACTATACTATGGCGTTTTTTTTATGTAAAACTTTACAACATTTCACGAAATGACTTTTGTTCACCATAGAATCATTCTACACACTATGATAAGACCGTTTTCATGATTTTTTTCAACATCAAAAAAATTTGACGTTTTCGTCGAAAAATTTCGACATACTATACTATGGCATTTTTTTTTTGTAAAACTTTACAACATTTCACAAAATGACTTTTGTTCACCATAGAATCATTCTACACGCTATAATACGACCGTTTTCATGATTTTTTTCAACATCAAAAATATTTGACGTTTTCATCCAAAAATTTCGACATACTATACTATGGCATTTTTTTTTGTAAAACTTTACAAAATTTCACGAAATGACTTTTGTTCACAATAGAATCATTCTACACGCCACAATATGACCGTTTTCATGATTTTTTTCAACATCAAAAAAATTTGACGTTTTCGTCGAAAAATTTCGACATACTATACTATGGCGTTTTTTTTTTGTAAAACTTTACATTTCACAAAATGACTTTTGTTCACCATAGAATCATTCTACACGCCGCAATATGACCGTTTTCATGATTTTTTTCAAGATCAAAAATATTTGACGTTTTCATCGAAAAATTTGGACATACTATACTATGGCGTTTTTTTTTTGTAAAACTTTACATTTCATAAAATGACTTTTGTTCACCATAGAATCATTCTACATGCTATAATACAACCGTTTTCATGATTTTTTTCAACATCAAAAAAATTTGACGTTTTCATCGAAAAATTTCGACATACTATACTATGGCGTTTTTTTTATGTAAAACTTTACAACATTTCACGAAATGACTTTTGTTCACCATAGAATCATTCTACACACTATAATAAGACCGTTTTCATGACTTTTTTCAACATCAAAAAAATTTGACGTTTTCGTCGAAAAATTTCGACATACTATACTATGGCATTTTTTTTTTTGTAAAATTTTACAACATTTCACGAAATGACTTTTGTTCACCATAGAATCATTCTACACGCTATAATACGACCGTTTTCATGATTTTTTTCAACATCAAAAATATTTGACGTTTTCATCCAAAAATTTCGACATACTATACTATGGCGGTTTTTTTTGTAAAACTTTACCTTTCACAAAATGACTTTTGTTCACCATAGAATCATTCTACACGCTATAATACGACCGTTTTCATGATTTTTTTCAACATCAAAAAAATTTGACGTTTTCATCGAAAAATTTTGACATATTATACTATGGCGTTTTTTTTATGTAAAACTTTACAACATTTCACGAAATGACTTTTGTTCACCATAGAATCATTCTACACACTATAATAAGACCGTTTTCATGATTTTTTTCAACATCAAAAAAATTTGACGTTTTCGTCGAAAAATTTCGACATACTATACTATGGCATTTTTTTTTTGTAAAATTTTACAACATTTCACGAAATGACTTTTGTTCACCATAGAATCATTCTACACGCCGCAATATGACCCTTTTCATGATTTTTTTCAAGATCAAAAATATTTGACGTTTTCATCGAAAAATTTGGACATACTATACTATGGCGTTTTTTTTTGTAAAACTTTACATTTCATAAAATGACTTTTGTTCACCATAGAATCATTCTACATGCTATAATACAACCGTTTTCATGATTTTTTTCAACATCAAAAAAATTTGACGTTTTCATCGAAAAATTTCGATATACTATACTGTGGCGTTTTTTTTTGTAAAACTTTACAAGATTTCACAAAATGACTTTTGTTCACAATAGAATCATTCTACACGCCACAATATGACCGTTTTCATGATTTTTTTCAAGATCAAAAAAATTTGACATTTTCATCGAAAAATTTCGACATACTATACTATGGCGTTTTTTTTTGTAAAACTTTACATTTAACAAAATGACTTTTGTTCACCATAGAATCATTCTACATGCTATAATACAACCGTTTTCATGATTTTTTTCAACATCAAAAAAATTTGACGTTTTCATCGAAAAATTTCGACATACTATACTATGGCGTTTTTTTTTTGTAAAACTTTACATTTCACAAAATGACTTTTGTTCACCATAGAATCATTCTACACACTATAATAAGACCGTTTTCATGATTTTTTTCAACATCAAAAAAATTTGACGTTTTCGTCGAAAAATTTCGACATACTATACTATGGCGTTTTTTTTGTAAAACTTTACATTTCACAAAATGACTTTTGTTCACCATAGAATCATTCTACACGCCGCAATATGACCGTTTTCATGATTTTTTTCAAGATCAAAAATATTTGACGTTTTCATCGAAAAATTTGGACATACTATACTATGGCGTTTTTTTTTGTAAAACTTTACATTTCATAAAATGACTTTTGTTCACCATAGAATCATTCTACATGCTATAATACAACCGTTTTCATGATTTTTTTCAACATCAAAAAAATTTGACGTTTTCATCGAAAAATTTCGACATACTATACTATGGCGTTTTTTTTATGTAAAACTTTACAACATTTCACGAAATGACTTTTGTTCACCATAGAATCATTCTACACACTATAATAAGACCGTTTTCATGATTTTTTTCAACATCAAAAAAATTTGACGTTTTCGTCGAAAAATTTCGACATACTATACTATGGCATTTTTTTTTTTGTAAAATTTTACAACATTTCACGAAATGACTTTTGTTCACCATAGAATCATTCTACACGCTATAATACGACCGTTTTCATGATTTTTTTCAACATCAAAAATATTTGACGTTTTCATCCAAAAATTTCGACATACTATACTATGGCGGTTTTTTTTTTGTAAAACTTTACCTTTCACAAAATGACTTTTGTTCACCATAGAATCATTCTACACGCTATAATACGACCGTTTTCATGATTTTTTTCAACATCAAAAAAATTTGACGTTTTCATCGAAAAATTTCGACATATTATACTATGGCGTTTTTTTTTGTAAAACTTTACAACATTTCACGAAATGACTTTTGTTCACCATAGAATCATTCTACACACTATAATAAGACCGTTTTCATGATTTTTTTCAACATCAAAAAAATTTAACGTTTTCGTCGAAAAATTTCGACATACTATACTATGGCATTTTTTTTTTTGTAAAATTTTACAACATTTCACGAAATGACTTTTGTTCACCATAGAATCATTCTACACGCCGCAATATGACCGTTTTCATGATTTTTTTCAAGATCAAAAATATTTGACGTTTTCATCGAAAAATTTGGACATACTATACTATGGCGTTTTTTTTTGTAAAACTTTACATTTCATAAAATGACTTTTGTTCACCATAGAATCATTCTACATGCTATAATACAACCGTTTTCATGATTTTTTTCAACATCAAAAAAATTTGACGTTTTCATCGAAAAATTTCGATATACTATACTGTGGCGTTTTTTTTTTTGTAAAATTTTACAACATTTCACGAAATGACTTTTGTTCACAATAGAATCATTCTACACGCCACAATATGACCGTTTTCATGATTTTTTTCAACATCAAAAAAATTTGACGTTTTCATCGAAAAATTTCGACATACTATACTATGGCATTTTTTTTTTTGTAAAATTTTACAACATTTCACGAAATGACTTTTGTTCACCATAGAATCATTCTACACGCTATAATACGACCGTTTTCATGATTTTTTTCAACATCAAAAATATTTGACGTTTTCATCCAAAAATTTCGACATACTATACTATGGCGTTTTTTTTTGTAAAACTTTACAAATTTCACAAAATGACTTTTGTTCACCATAGAATCATTCTACACGCAATAATACGACCGTTTTCATGATTTTTTTCAACATCAAAAAAATTTGACGTTTTCATCGAAAAATTTCGACATACTATACTATGGCGTTTTTTTTATGTAAAACTTTACAACATTTCACGAAATGACTTTTGTTCACCATAGAATCATTCTACACACTATAATAAGACCGTTTTCATGATTTTTTTCAACATCAAAAAAATTTGACGTTTTCATCGAAAAATTTCGACATACTATACTATGGCATTTTTTTTTTGTAAAATTTTACAACATTTCACGAAATGACTTTTGTTCACCATAGAATCATTCTACACGCTATAATACGACCGTTTTCATGATTTTTTTCAACATCAAAAATATTTGACGTTTTCATCGAAAAATTTCGACATACTATAATATGGCGGTTTTTTTTGTAAAACTTTACATTTCACAAAATGACTTTTGTTCACCATAGAATCATTCTACACGCTATAATACGACCGTTTTCATGATTTTTTTCAACATCAAAAATATTTGACGTTTTCATCGAAAAATTTCGACATACTATACTATGGCGTTTTTTTTTTGTAAAACTTTACATTTCACAAAATGACTTTTGTTCACCATAGAATCATTCTACACGCTATAATACAACCGTTTTCATGATTTTTTTCAACATCAAAAAAATTTGACGTTTTCATCGAAAAATTTCGACATACTATACTATGGCGTTTTTTTTTTGTAAAACTTTACATTTCACAAAATGACTTTTGTTCACCATAGAATCATTCTACACACTATAATAAGACCGTTTTCATGATTTTTTTCAACATCAAAAAAATTTGACGTTTTCGTCGAAAAATTTCGACATACTATACTATGGCATTTTTTTTTTGTAAAATTTTACAACATTTCACGAAATGACTTTTGTTCACCATAGAATCATTCTACACGCTATAATACGACCGTTTTCATGATTTTTTTCAACATCAAAAAAATTTGACATTTTCATCGAAAAATTTCGACATACTATACTATGGCGTTTTTTTTGTAAAACTTTAAAACATTTCACGAAATGAGGTTTATTCACCATAGAGTCATTCTACACGCCACAATATGACCATTTTCATGATTTTTTTCAACATCAAAAAAATTTGACGTTTTCATGGAAAAATTTCGACATACTATACTATGGCGTTTTTTTTTGTAAAATTTTACATTTCACGAAATGACTTTTGTTCACCATTGAATCATTCTACACACTATAATAAGACCGTTTTCATGATTTTTTTCAACATGAAAAAAATTTGACGTTTTCATCGAAAAATTTCGACATACTATACTATGGCGTTTTTTTTTTGTAAAACTTTACAACATTTCACGAAATGACTTTTGTTCACCATAGAATCATTCTACACGCTATAATAAGACCGTTTTCATGATTTTTTTCAACATCAAAAAAATTTGACGTTTTCATCGAAAAATTTCGAAATACTATACTATGGCATTTTTTTTTTTGTAAAATTTTACAACATTTCACGAAATGACTTTTGTTCACCATAGAATCATTCTACACGCTATAATACGACCGTTTTCATGATTTTTTTCAACATCAAAAATATTTGACGTTTTCATCGAAAAATTTCGACATACTATACTATGGCGTTTTTTTTTGTAAAATTTTACAACATTTCACAAAATGACTTTTGTTCACCATAGAATCATTCTACACGCTATAATACGACCGTTTTCATGATTTTTTTCAACATCAAAAATATTTGACGTTTTCATCGAAAAATTTCGACATACTATACTGTGGCCTTTTTTTTTGTAAAACTTTACAAAATTTCACGAAATGACTTTTGTTCACCATAGAATCATTCTACATGCTATAATACGACCGTTTTCATGATTTTTTTCAACATCAAAAAAATTTGACGTTTTCATCGAAAAATTTCGACATACTATACTATGGCGTTTTTTTTATGTAAAACTTTACAACATTTCACGAAATGACTTTTGTTCACCATAGAATCATTCTACACGCTATGATAAGACCGTTTTCATGATTTTTTTCAACATCAAAAAAATTTGACGTTTTCATCGAAAAATTTCGACATACTATACTATGGCATTTTTTTTTTGTAAAACTTTACAACATTTCACAAAATGACTTTTGTTCACCATAGAATCATTCTACACGCTATAATACGACCGTTTTCATGATTTTTTTCAACATCAAAAATATTTGACGTTTTCATCGAAAAATTTCGACATACTATACTATGGCATTTTTTTTTTGTAAAACTTTACAAAATTTCACGAAATGACTTTTGTTCACAATAGAATCATTCTACACGCCACAATATGACCGTTTTCATGATTTTTTTCAACATCAAAAAAATTTGACGTTTTCGTCGAAAAATTTCGACATACTATACTATGGCGTTTTTTTTTTGTAAAACTTTACATTTCACAAAATGACTTTTGTTCACCATAGAATCATTCTACACGCTGCAATATGACCGTTTTCATGATTTTTTTCAAGATCAAAAATATTTGACGTTTTCATCGAAAAATTTCGACATACTATACTATGGCGTTTTTTTTTGTAAAACTTTCCATTTCATAAAATGACTTTTGTTCACCATAGAATCATTCTACACGCTATAATACAACCGTTTTCATGATTTTTTTCAACATCAAAAAAATTTGACGTTTTCATCGAAAAATTTCGACATACTATACTATGGCGTTTTTTTTTGTAAAACTTTACAACATTTCACGAAATGACTTTTGTTCACCATAGAATCATTCTACACACTATAATAAGACCGTTTTCATGATTTTTTTCAACATCAAAAAAATTTGACGTTTTCGTCGAAAAATTTCGACATACTATACTATGGCATTTTTTTTTTTGTAAAATTTTACAACATTTCACGAAATGACTTTTGTTCACCATAGAATCATTCTACACGCTATAATACGACCGTTTTCATGATTTTTTTCAACATCAAAAATATTTGACGTTTTCATCGAAAAATTTCGACATACTATACTATGGCGGTTTTTTTTGTAAAACTTTACAAAATTTCACAAAATGACTTTTGTTCACCATAGAATCATTCTACACGCTATAATACGACCGTTTTCATGATTTTTTTCAACATCAAAAAAATTTGACGTTTTCATCGAAAAATTTCGACATACTATACTATGGCGTTTTTTTTTGTAAAACTTTACAACATTTCACGAAATGACTTTTGTTCACCATAGAATCATTCTACACACTATAATAAGACCGTTTTCATGATTTTTTTCAACATCAAAAAAATTTGACGTTTTCGTCGAAAAATTTCGACATACTATACTGTGGCCTTTTTTTTTGTAAAACTTTACAAAATTTCACGAAATGACTTTTGTTCACCATAGAATCATTCTACACGCTATAATACGACCGTTTTCAAGATTTTTTTCAACATCAAAAAAATTTGACGTTTTCATCGAAAAATTTCGACATACTATACTATGGCGTTTTTTTTATGTAAAACTTTACAACATTTCACGAAATGACTTTTGTTCACCATAGAATCATTCTACACACTATGATAAGACCGTTTTCATGATTTTTTTCAACATCAAAAAAATTTGACGTTTTCGTCGAAAAATTTCGACATACTATACTATGGCATTTTTTTTTTGTAAAACTTTACAACATTTCACAAAATGACTTTTGTTCACCATAGAATCATTCTACACGCTATAATACGACCGTTTTCATGATTTTTTTCAACATCAAAAATATTTGACGTTTTCATCCAAAAATTTCGACATACTATACTATGGCATTTTTTTTTTGTAAAACTTTACAAAATTTCACGAAATGACTTTTGTTCACAATAGAATCATTCTACACGCCACAATATGACCGTTTTCATGATTTTTTTCAACATCAAAAAAATTTGACGTTTTCGTCGAAAAATTTCGACATACTATACTATGGCGTTTTTTTTTGTAAAACTTTACATTTCACAAAATGACTTTTGTTCACCATAGAATCATTCTACACGCCGCAATATGACCGTTTTCATGATTTTTTTCAACATCAAAAATATTTGACGTTTTCATCCAAAAATTTCGACATACTATACTATGGCGTTTTTTTTTGTAAAACTTTACATTTCACAAAATGACTTTTGTTCACCATAGAATCATTCTACACGCTATAATACGACCGTTTTCATGATTTTTTTCAACATCAAAAAAATTTGACGTTTTCATCGAAAAATTTCGACATACTATACTATGGCGTTTTTTTTATGTAAAACTTTACAACATTTCACGAAATGACTTTTGTTCACCATAGAATCATTCTACACACTATAATAAGACCGTTTTCATGATTTTTTTCAACATCAAAAAAATTTGACGTTTTCGTCGAAAAATTTCGACATACTATACTATGGCATTTTTTTTTTGTAAAATTTTACAACATTTCACGAAATGACTTTTGTTCACCATAGAATCATTCTACACGCCGCAATATGACCGTTTTCATGATTTTTTTCAAGATCAAAAATATTTGACGTTTTCATCGAAAAATTTGGACATACTATACTATGGCGTTTTTTTTTGTAAAACTTTACATTTCATAAAATGACTTTTGTTCACCATAGAATCATTCTACACGCTATAATACGACCGTTTTCATGATTTTTTTCAACATCAAAAAAATTTGACGTTTTCATCGAAAAATTTCGACATACTATACTATGGCGTTTTTTTTATGTAAAACTTTACAACATTTCACGAAATGACTTTTGTTCACCATAGAATCATGCTACACACTATAATAAGACCGTTTTCATGATTTTTTTCAACATCAAAAAAATTTGACGTTTTCGTCGAAAAATTTCGACATACTATACTATGGCATTTTTTTTTTGTAAAATTTTACAACATTTCACGAAATGACTTTTGTTCACCATAGAATCATTCTACACGCTATAATACGACCGTTTTCATGATTTTTTTCAACATCAAAAATATTTGACGTTTTCATCCAAAAATTTCGACATACTATACTATGGCGTTTTTTTTTGTAAAACTTTACATTTCACAAAATGACTTTTGTTCACCATAGAATCATTCTACACGCTATAATACGACCGTTTTCATGATTTTTTTCAACATCAAAAATATTTGACGTTTTCATCCAAAAATTTCGACATACTACACTATGGCGTTTTTTTTTGTAAAACTTTACATTTCACAAAATGACTTTTGTTCACCATAGAATCATTCTACACGCTATAATACAACCGTTTTCATGATTTTTTTCAACATCAAAAAAATTTGACGTTTTCATCGAAAAATTTCGACATACTATACTATGGCGTTTTTTTTTTGTAAAACTTTACATTTCACAAAATGACTTTTGTTCACCATAGAATCATTCTACACACTATAATAAGACCGTTTTCATGATTTTTTTCAACATCAAAAAAATTTGACGTTTTCGTCGAAAAATTTCGACATACTATACTATGGCATTTTTTTTTTTGTAAAATTTTACAACATTTCACGAAATGACTTTTGTTCACCATAGAATCATTCTACACGCTATAATACGACCGTTTTCATGATTTTTTTCAACATCAAAAATATTTGACGTTTTCATCCAAAAATTTCGACAACTAATATGGCGTTTTTTTTTGTAAAACTTTGCATTTCACAAAATGACTTTTGTTCACCATAGAATCATTCTACACGCCGCAATATGACCGTTTTCATGATTTTTTTCAAGATCAAAAAGATTTGACGTTTTCATCGAAAAATTTCGACATACTATACTATGGCGTTTTTTTTTGTAAAACTTTACATTTCACAAAATGACTTTTGTTCACCATAGAATCATTCTACACGTTATAATACGACCGTTTTCATGATTTTTTTCAACATCAAAAAAATTTGACGTTTTCATCGAAAAATTTGGACATACTATACTATGGCGTTTTTTTTGTAAAACTTTACAAAATTTCACGAAATGACTTTTGTTCACCATAGAAACATTCTACACATTATAATAAGACAGTTTTTATGATTTTTTTCAACATCAAAGAAATTTGACATTTTCATCGAAAAATTGACACTATACTATGCCGTTTTTTTTTTGTAAAACTTTACAAAATTTCACGAAATGACTTTTGTTCACCATAGAATCATTCTACACGCTATAATACGACCGTTTCCATGATTTTTTTCAACATCAAAGAAATTTGACATTTTCATCCAAAAATTTCGACATACTATACTATAGCGTTTTTTTTGTAAAAATTTAAAACATTTCACGAAATGAGGTTTATTCACCATAGAGTCATTCTACACGCCACAATATGACCATTTTCATGATTTTTTTCAACATCAAAAAAATTTGACGTTTTCATGGAAAAATTTCGACATACTATACTATGGCGTTTTTTTGTAAAATTTTACAACATTTCACGAAATGACTTTTGTTCACAATAGAATCATTCTACACACTATAATAAGACAGTTTTCATGATTTTTTTCAACATCAAAAAAAATTTGACGCTTTCATCGAAAAATTTCGACATACTATACTATGGCGTTTTTTTTTGTAAAACTTTACATTTCACAAAATGACTTTTGTTCACCATAGAATCATTCTACATGCTATAATACGACCGTTTTCATGATTTTTTTCAACATCAAAAATATTTGACGTTTTCATCCAAAAATTTCGACATACTATACTGTGGCCTTTTTTTTTGTAAAACTTTACAAAATTTCACGAAATGACTTTTGTTCACAATAGAATCATTCTACACGCCACAATATGACCGTTTTCATGATTTTTTTCAACATCAAAAAAATTTGACGCTTTCATCGAAAAATTTCGACATACTATACTATGGCGTTTTTTTTTGTAAAACTTTACAAAATTTCACGAAATGACTTTTGTTCACAATAGAATCATTCTACACGCCACAATATGACCGTTTTCATGATTTTTTTCAACATCAAAAAAATTTGACGTTTTCATCCAAAAATTTCGACATACTATACTGTGGCCTTTTTTTTTGTAAAACTTTACAAAATTTCACGAAATGACTTTTGTTCACAATAGAATCATTCTACACGCCACAATATGACCGTTTTCATGATTTTTTTCAACATCAAAAAAATTTGACGTTTTCATCCAAAAATTTCGACATACTATACTATGGCGTTTTTTTTTGTAAAACTTTACATTTCACAAAATGACTTTTGTTAACCATAGAATCATTCTACACGCTATAATACGACCGTTTTCATGATTTTTTTCAACATCAAAAAAATTTGACGTTTTCATCGAAAAATTTCGACATACTATACTATGGCGTTTTTTTTATGTAAAACTTTACAATATTTCACGAAATGACTTTTGTTCACAATAGAATCATTCTACACGCCACAATATGACCGTTTTCATGATTTTTTTCAACATCAAAAAAATTTGACGTTTTCGTCGAAAAATTTCGACATACTATACTATGGCATTTTTTTTTTTGTAAAATTTTACAACATTTCACGAAATGACTTTTGTTCACCATAGAATCATTCTACACGCTATAATACGACCGTTTTCATGATTTTTTTCAACATCAAAAATATTTGACGTTTTCATCCAAAAATTTCGACATACTATACTATGGCGTTTTTTTTTGTAAAACTTTACCTTTCACAAAATGACTTTTGTTCACCATAGAATCATTCTACACGCTATAATACGACCGTTTTCATGATTTTTTTCAACATCAAAAAAATTTGACGTTTTCATCGAAAAATTTCGACATACTATACTATGGCGTTTTTTTTATGTAAAACTTTACAACATTTCACGAAATGACTTTTGTTCACCATAGAATCATTCTACACACTATAATAAGACCGTTTTCATGATTTTTTTCAACATCAAAAAAATTTGACGTTTTCGTCGAAAAATTTCGACATACTATACTATGGCATTTTTTTTTGTAAAATTTTACAAGATTTCACGAAATGACTTTTGTTCACCATAGAATCATTCTACACGCTATAATACGACCGTTTTCATGATTTTTTTCAACATCAAAAATATTTGACGTTTTCATCCAAAAATTTCGACATACTATACTATGGCGTTTTTTTTTGTAAAACTTTACATTTCACAAAATGACTTTTGTTCACCATAGAATCATTCTACACGCTATAATACGACCGTTTTCATGATTTTTTTCAACATCAAAAATATTTGACGTTTTCATCCAAAAATTTCGACATACTACACTATGGCGTTTTTTTTTGTAAAACTTTACATTTCACAAAATGACTTTTGTTCACCATAGAATCATTCTACACGCTATAATACAACCGTTTTCATGATTTTTTTCAACATCAAAAAAATTTGACGTTTTCATCGAAAAATTTCGACATACTATACTATGGCGTTTTTTTTTTGTAAAACTTTACATTTCACAAAATGACTTTTGTTCACCATAGAATCATTCTACACACTATAATAAGACCGTTTTCATGATTTTTTTCAACATCAAAAAAATTTGACGTTTTCGTCGAAAAATTTCGACATACTATACTATGGCATTTTTTTTTTGTAAAATTTTACAACATTTCACGAAATGACTTTTGTTCACCATAGAATCATTCTACACGCTATAATACGACCGTTTTCATGATTTTTTTCAACATCAAAAATATTTGACGTTTTCATCCAAAAATTTAGACACTATGGCGTTTTTTTTTGTAAAACTTTGCATTTCACAAAATGACTTTTGTTCACCATAGAATCATTCTACACGCCGCAATATGACCGTTTTCATGATTTTTTTCAAGATCAAAAAGATTTGACGTTTTCATCGAAAAATTTCGACATACTATACTATGGCGTTTTTTTGTAAAACTTTACATTTCACAAAATGACTTTTGTTCACCATAGAATCATTCTACACGTTATAATACGACCGTTTTCATGATTTTTTTCAACATCAAAAAAATTTGACGTTTTCATCGAAAAATTTGGACATACTATACTATGGCGTTTTTTTTGTAAAACTTTACAAAATTTCACGAAATGACTTTTGTTCACCATAGAAACATTCTACACATTATAATAAGACAGTTTTTATGATTTTTTTCAACATCAAAGAAATTTGACATTTTCATCGAAAAATTTCGACACTATACTATGCCGTTTTTTTTTTGTAAAACTTTACAAAATTTCACGAAATGACTTTTGTTCACCATAGAATCATTCTACACGCTATAATACGACCGTTTCCATGATTTTTTTCAACATCAAAGAAATTTGACATTTTCATCCAAAAATTTCGACATACTATACTATAGCGTTTTTTTTGTAAAAATTTAAAACATTTCACGAAATGAGGTTTATTCACCATAGAGTCATTCTACACGCCACAATATGACCATTTTCATGATTTTTTTCAACATCAAAAAAATTTGACGTTTTCATGGAAAAATTTCGACATACTATACTATGGCGTTTTTTTGTAAAATTTTAAAACATTTCACGAAATGACTTTTGTTCACAATAGAATCATTCTACACACTATAATAAGACAGTTTTCATGATTTTTTTCAACATCAAAAAAATTTGACGCTTTCATCGAAAAATTTCGACATACTATACTATGGCGTTTTTTTTATGTAAAACTTTACAACATTTCACGAAATGACTTTTGTTCACCATAGAATCATTCTACACACTATAATAAGACCGTTTTCATGATTTTTTTCAACATCAAAAATATTTGACGTTTTCATCCAAAAATTTCGACATACTATACTGTGGCCTTTTTTTTTGTAAAACTTTACAAAATTTCACGAAATGACTTTTGTTCAAAATAGAATCATTCTACACGCCACAATATGACCGTTTTCATGATTTTTTTCAACATCAAGAAAATTTGACGTTTTCATCGAAAAATTTCGACATACTATACTATGGCGTTTTTTTTTGTAAAACTTTACCTTTCACAAAATGACTTTTGTTCACCATAGAATCATTCTACACGCTATAATACGACCGTTTTCATGATTTTTTTCAACATCAAAAAAATTTGACGTTTTCATCGAAAAATTTCGACATACTATACTATGGCGTTTTTTTTATGTAAAACTTTACAACATTTCACGAAATGACTTTTGTTCACCATAGAATCATTCTACACACTATAATAAGACCGTTTTCATGATTTTTTTCAACATCAAAAAAATTTGACGTTTTCGTCGAAAAATTTCGACATAGTATACTATGGCATTTTTTTTTTTGTAAAATTTTACAACATTTCACGAAATGACTTTTGTTCACCATAGAATCATTCTACACGCTATAATACGACCGTTTTCATGATTTTTTTCAACATCAAAAATATTTGACGTTTTCATCCAAAAATTTCGACATACTATACTATGGCGTTTTTTTTTGAAAAACTTTACATTTCACAAAATGACTTTTGTTCACCATAGAATCATTCTACACGCTATAATACGACCGTTTTCATGATTTTTTTCAACATCAAAAATATTTGACGTTTTCATCCAAAAATTTCGACATACTATACTATGGCGTTTTTTTTTGTAAAACTTTACATTTCACAAAATTACTTTTGTTCACCATAGAATCATTCTAGACGTTATAATACGACCGTTTTCATGATTTTTTTCAACATCAAAAAAATTTGACGTTTTCATCGAAAAACTTGGACATACTATACTATGGCGTTTTTTTTGTAAAACTTTACAAAATTTCACGAAATGACTTTTGTTCACCATAGAAACATTCTACACATTATAATAAGACAGTTTTTATGATTTTTTTCAACATCAAAGAAATTTGACATTTTCATCGAAAAATTTCGACACTATACTATGCCGTTTTTTTTTTTGTAAAACTTTACAAAATTTCACGAAATGACTTTTGTTCACCATAGAATCATTCTACACGCTATAATACGACCGTTTCCATGATTTTTTTCAACATCAAAGAAATTTGACATTTTCATCCAAAAATTTCGACATACTATACTATGGCGTTTTTTTTGTAAAAATTTAAAACATTTCACGAAATGAGGTTTATTCACCATAGAGTCATTCTACACGCCACAATATGACCATTTTCATGATTTTTTTCAACATCAAAAAAATTTGACGTTTTCATGGAAAAATTTCGACATACTATACTATGGCGTTTTTTTGTAAAATTTTACAACATTTCACGAAATGACTTTTGTTCACCATAGAATCATTCTACATACTATAATAAGACAGTTATCATGATTTTTTTCAACATCAAAAACATTTGACGTTTTCATCGAAAAATTTCGACATACTATACTATGGCATTTTTTTTTTTTGTAAAATTTTACAACATAGAATGACTTTTGTTCACCATAGAATCATTCTACACGTTATAATACGACCGTTTTCATGATTTTTTTCAACATCAAAGAAATTTGACATTTTCATCGAAAAATTTCGACACTATACTATGCCGTTTTTTTTTTGTAAAACTTTACAAAATTTCACGAAATGACTTTTGTTCACCATAGAATCATTCTACACGCTATAATACGACCGTTTCCATGATTTTTTTCAACATCAAAGAAATTTGACATTTTCATCCAAAAATTTCGACATACTATACTATAGCGTTTTTTTTGTAAAAATTTAAAACATTTCACGAAATGAGGTTTATTCACCATAGAGTCATTCTACACGCCACAATATGACCATTTTCATGATTTTTTTCAACATCAAAAAAATTTGACGTTTTCATGGAAAAATTTCGACATACTATACTATGGCGTTTTTTTGTAAAATTTTAAAACATTTCACGAAATGACTTTTGTTCACAATAGAATCATTCTACACACTATAATAAGACAGTTTTCATGATTTTTTTCAACATCAAAAAAATTTGACGCTTTCATCGAAAAATTTCGACATACTATACTATGGCGTTTTTTTTATGTAAAACTTTACAACATTTCACGAAATGACTTTTGTTCACCATAGAATCATTCTACACACTATAATAAGACCGTTTTCATGATTTTTTTCAACATCAAAAATATTTGACGTTTTCATCCAAAAATTTCGACATACTATACTGTGGCCTTTTTTTTTGTAAAACTTTACAAAATTTCACGAAATGACTTTTGTTCAAAATAGAATCATTCTACACGCCACAATATGACCGTTTTCATGATTTTTTTCAACATCAAGAAAATTTGACGTTTTCATCGAAAAATTTCGACATACTATACTATGGCGTTTTTTTTTGTAAAACTTTACCTTTCACAAAATGACTTTTGTTCACCATAGAATCATTCTACACGCTATAATACGACCGTTTTCATGATTTTTTTCAACATCAAAAAAATTTGACGTTTTCATCGAAAAATTTCGACATACTATACTATGGCGTTTTTTTTATGTAAAACTTTACAACATTTCACGAAATGACTTTTGTTCACCATAGAATCATTCTACACACTATAATAAGACCGTTTTCATGATTTTTTTCAACATCAAAAAAATTTGACGTTTTCGTCGAAAAATTTCGACATAGTATACTATGGCATTTTTTTTTTGTAAAATTTTACAACATTTCACGAAATGACTTTTGTTCACCATAGAATCATTCTACACGCTATAATACGACCGTTTTCATGATTTTTTTCAACATCAAAAATATTTGACGTTTTCATCCAAAAATTTCGACATACTATACTATGGCGTTTTTTTTTGAAAAACTTTACATTTCACAAAATGACTTTTGTTCACCATAGAATCATTCTACACGCTATAATACGACCGTTTTCATGATTTTTTTCAACATCAAAAATATTTGACGTTTTCATCCAAAAATTTCGACATACTATACTATGGCGTTTTTTTTTGTAAAACTTTACATTTCACAAAATTACTTTTGTTCACCATAGAATCATTCTAGACGTTATAATACGACCGTTTTCATGATTTTTTTCAACATCAAAAAAATTTGACGTTTTCATCGAAAAACTTGGACATACTATACTATGGCGTTTTTTTTGTAAAACTTTACAAAATTTCACGAAATGACTTTTGTTCACCATAGAAACATTCTACACATTATAATAAGACAGTTTTTATGATTTTTTTCAACATCAAAGAAATTTGACATTTTCATCGAAAAATTTCGACACTATACTATGCCGTTTTTTTTTTTGTAAAACTTTACAAAATTTCACGAAATGACTTTTGTTCACCATAGAATCATTCTACACGCTATAATACGACCGTTTCCATGATTTTTTTCAACATCAAAGAAATTTGACATTTTCATCCAAAAATTTCGACATACTATACTATGGCGTTTTTTTTGTAAAAATTTAAAACATTTCACGAAATGAGGTTTATTCACCATAGAGTCATTCTACACGCCACAATATGACCATTTTCATGATTTTTTTCAACATCAAAAAAATTTGACGTTTTCATGGAAAAATTTCGACATACTATACTATGGCGTTTTTTTGTAAAATTTTACAACATTTCACGAAATGACTTTTGTTCACCATAGAATCATTCTACATACTATAATAAGACAGTTATCATGATTTTTTTCAACATCAAAAACATTTGACGTTTTCATCGAAAAATTTCGACATACTATACTATGGCATTTTTTTTTTTGTAAAATTTTACAACATAGAATGACTTTTGTTCACCATAGAATCATTCTACACGTTATAATACGACCGTTTTCATGATTTTTTTCAACATCAAAAAAATTTGACGTTTTCATCGAAAAATTTGGACATACTATACTATGGCGTTTTTTTTGTAAAACTTTACAAAATTTCACGAAATGACTTTTGTTCACCATAGAAACATTCTACACATTATAATAAGACAGTTTTTATGATTTTTTTCAACATCAAAGAAATTTGACATTTTCATCGAAAAATTTCGACACTATACTATGCCGTTTTTTTTTTTGTAAAACTTTACAAAATTTCACGAAATGACTTTTGTTCACCATAGAATCATTCTACACGCTATAATACGACCGTTTCCATGATTTTTTTCAACATCAAAGAAATTTGACATTTTCATCCAAAAAGTTCGACATACTATACTATGGCGTTTTTTTTGTAAAAATTTAAAACATTTCACGAAATGAGGTTTATTCACCATAGAGTCATTCTACACGCCACAATATGACCATTTTCATGATTTTTTTCAACATCAACAAAATTTGACGTTTTCATGGAAAAATTTCGACATACTATACTATGGCTTTTTTTTGTAAAATTTTACAACATTTCACGAAATGACTTTTTTTCACCATAGAATCATTCTACACACTATAATAAGACAGTTATCATGATTTTTTTCAACATCAAAAACATTTGACGTTTTCATCGAAAAATTTCGACATACTATACTATGGCATTTTTTTTTTTGTAAAATTTTACAACATTTCACGAAATGACTTTTATTCACCATAGAATCATTCTACACTCTATAATACGACCGTTTTCATGATTTTTTTCAACATCAAAAATATTTGACGTTTTCATCCAAAAATTTCGACATACTACACTATGGCGTTTTTTTTTGTAAAACTTTACATTTCACAAAATGACTTTTGTTCACCATAGAATCATTCTACACGCTATAATACAACCATTTTCATGATTTTTTTCAACATCAAAAACATTTGACGTTTTCATCGAAAAATTTCGACATACTATACCATGGCATTTTTTTTTGTAAAATTTTACAACATTTCACGAAATGACTTTTGTTCACAATAGAATCATTCTACACGCCACAATATGACCGTTTTCATGATTTTTTTCAAGATCAAAAAAATTTGACGTTTTCATCCAAAAATTTCGACATACTATACTATGGCGTTTTTTTTTGTAAAACTTTACAAAATTTCACGAAATGACTTTTGTTCACCATAGAGTCATTCTACACGCTATAATACAACCGTTTTCATGATTTTTTTAAAATCAAAAAAAATTTGACGTTTACATCCAAAAATTTCGACATACTATACTATGACGTTTTTTTTTGTAAAACTTTACAAAATTTCACGAAATGACTTTTGTTCACAATAGAAACATTCTACACGCTATAATACGACCGCTTCCATGATTTTTTTCAACATCAAAAATATTTGACATTTTCATCCAAAAATTTTGATATACTATACTATGGCGTTTTTTTTTGTAAAACTTTAAAACATTTCACGAAATGAGGTTTATTCACCATAGAGTCATTCTACACGACACAATACGACCATTTTCATGATTTTTTTCAACATCAAAAAAATTTGACGTTTTCACCGAAAAATTTCGACGTACTATATTATGGCGGGTTTTTTTTTTGTAAAATTTTACATTTCACGAAATGACTTTTGTTCACCATAGAATCATTCTACATGCTATAATACGACCGTTTTCATGCTTTTTTTCAACATCAAAAAAATTTGACGTTTTCATCGAAAAATTTCGACATACTATACTATGACGTTTTTTTTGTAAAATTTTACAGCATTTCACGAAATGAGGTTTATTCACCATAGAATCATTCTAAATGCCACAATATGACCGTTTTCATGATTTTTTTCAACAGCAAAAACATTTGACGTTTTCATCGAAAAATTTCAAAATACTATACTGTGGCATTTTTTTTGTAAAATTTTACAACATTTCGCAAAATGACTTTTGTTCACCATAGAGTCATTCTACACACTATAATAAGACCATTTTCATGATTTTTTTTCAACATCAAAAAAATTTGACGTTTTCATGGAAAAATTTCGACGTACTATATTATGGCGGTGTTACGGCTGGGGCCGGTGTGTGTGTGTGTGTGTGTGTGTGGCATGATCCTGCCCTGTGGGTGTGTGTGTGTGTGTCTCTCTCTCTCTCTCTCTCACTCTCTCTCTGCAGCTGCCCTTCCCCCTTACCTGCACCGGTGAGCTGAGATCCAATCAGACTGAGGCATAAGAGGCTGCAGAGGAGGAGATGCTCTCTCTCACTCCCTGGCTGTGTGCCTGCTGTCGCCGGTGTTTTGCGTGTGTCGACTGCGACCTGAATTGTGCTCCGTAAAGCTGGAGGTGTTTTTCGTTGGCTGACGTCGTCCTTAGTTTAGCTGACCAGCTGTTAGATTACTCTAACGTAATCCTTTGTGTTTGTAGAAGAACTTTTATTTTCGTTAGTTGAATAAACTTTTCGTTTGCCCTCACCTCAACCTCCGTTTCCTTATTCCCGTAGTTCTGATACGGTTTTTATTTTATTGTTACTTCCCTCTCCCTAGACTTAAGTGGGAACGTAACAGTTGGGGGCTCGTCCACTAGCTCAGGTAACTTTGTTTTACTCATCGCTTCAACGTGGGTGAGTGTTGATGTTGTTTGCCAGTTTTCTTAACCTCGTTGTTGTATACAGCTTCCTCAGCTAGATAGGAGTGTCCAGCTGGGCTGTACTCAGTCCTTCCATCGGACATTCATTTCTTGTTTTCCCTTTATTGTTTTCGGGGCGAATCCCGGGTGGAGATTCAAATCTCTGTCGGGGGTAGGCGTTCAGGGTTTCGGCCGCTGAGTTTTGCCTTTAATGTCGCCTCGAGCCCGGAAAACCTCAGAAGATAGGTAGGTACAGTCGGTGTTAGGCAGGGTGCTGAGGAAGGTTGTAGTGTGGAGGTTGAGTATGTCTGTGTGGCATCCGGCAACAAACTTACCGAACGTGTCGCGATGACGTAATTAACAATAGTGAATGTATCGTCTGTAGCGTTAGCATTAGCATTAGCCCAGCTCAGTGGAGCCGGTAGCTACAGTCAGTGTGTACCTCCCTCTTGTCTTCAGGTGAGTATGGCAACCTTTGAATTAGCTGGTTTCGTGGCTAACCCCACACTAGCTCAGCTTGATAAGTGTAGGAAAGCGGATCTGTGTGAGATAGCAGAGTACTACGGCGTTTCTGTTGCTGGTTGTCTTCTTAAAAGAGAACTTAGAGCCGCTCTGCTGGACTATTTGACAGGTGAAGGTATCCTCCGTGTACCCACGGTAGTTGAATCTCCTGGTTCAGCGGCCGCCGCCGTTGCCACCGTAGAAGCGGGTCCCACTGCCGTTAATTCTCCGGTAGAGGAGCTGGCTAAATCGGAGCCACAACCGCCGCCGGTTAGTCGTCTTCATCGCACTCCCGCAGTCCAGAGCCACGATGACGAGGTAACGCAATTTACCTTACCGCAGTTTGTGCCGCACTCTGCCGAGTCCTCTCCTGGTTCGAGGCTAGAGGCTAGGTTAAAGGTCCGTTTGGCTCGGTTGCAGATGGAGAAGGAGGAAAGGGAGCGCGAGTTCCAACTCCGTCGGGAGTTAGAATTAAAAAGGTTGGAGGCAGAGACTGCTATTAGAATGAGACAATTAGAGCTAAATTGTAATGCTGTCCCTTCCAGTGCACATGTAACTGCGTCTGACTCAGTAACTTTTGACGTAAGTAGGCATATTTCTCTGGTCCCTAATTTCCGTGAGTCTGAGGTTGAGTCCTATTTCAGTGCGTTTGAGCGCATTGCTGCTGCGCTTAAATGGCCAAAAGATGTATGGGCAATTTTGCTGCAATGTAAACTCACGGGTAAAGCTCAAGAGGCCTGTTCTTCTCTTTCTGTGGAGGATGGATTGGTGTATGAAAAGGTAAAGCACGCTATTTTGCGCGCGTATGAGCTTGTGCCTGAGGCGTACTGGCAGCGATTCAGAAGTCTTAGGAAGACTAGTGCTCAGACCTACGTTGATTTTGCCAGAGAGAAAGAAATTTTGTTTGATCGTTGGTGTGCAGCTTGTAAGGCAGACAGCCTGAGCTCTGTGCGTGAGCTCATGCTGGTTGAAGAGTTTAAAAACTGTCTTTCGGAGCGCACGGTAGTGTACTTAAATGAACAGAAGGTGACCACACTGCAGCAGGCCGCCACTCTGGCGGATGAGTTTGCTCTAACTCACAGAAATGTTTTTTCTAAACATGATTCCCTTGACCGTGGTGGTCAACAGAAAGTGGTTGAAGCGCAGGCTGTGTGTGGGAATGTTCCCCGGCCAAGTCCTGCAGGTGAGAGGCAGTGTTTTTACTGCAGAAAGCCGGGCCATCTGATTGCACAGTGCTCTGCTTGGAAACGGAAGCAGCAGGGTTCAGGTTCGGTATCCAGGCCGCCAAAAGGGGTGGGGTTGATTAAAACTGTGACTCCTAGTAATCAGTCCATGGTTCCAAAGACCCCTGATGAATGTTTTAAACCGTTCATTTTTGATGGTCTGGTTTCTCTTACAGGTAAGGCTGAGGATCAGCACCTAGTTAAAGTGCTGCGTGATACAGGAGGCTCCCAGTCTTTTGTTCTTGCTGGTGTCCTGCCTTTTGGTCCAGAGTCTGCCTGTGGGGCAAGTACTGTAGTAAGTGGTATTGAAATGGGTTTTGTACCTGCACCTCTCCATTGTGTACACTTAAAATCTAAGTTGATCACTGGTTTCTTCCCAGTAGCAGTCCTTCCTCGTTTCCCTATTGATGGGATTAGTTTTATCATGGGGAATGACATAGCAGGAGGTAAAGTGTACCCAGCTCCACAAGTGGTGGATGTTCCCATCACAAGCTGTGAACGTGATGAACTCACTGAAAATCATCCAGAAATCTTCGCTGTGAGTGTTCTTACTAGAGCTCAAGCTCGTAAGCAAGATGAAAAAGTTAATTTATCTGATACACTGTTTGCGTCGGTTCTGTCTGATGACACTTTCTCCCCTGTTGATGGACCTGTTAAATGTCCTGTGGTTGAGCCTGTAGGTATTGTGGAAACTGATGCTCCCACAGTGTCACTACCACTGACGCGCAGCGCACTCATTAGCGCCCAGAAAACTGATAAATCCTTAGCAAAGTGTTTTGCTGCAGTGGCTGATGGTCCCAAAGATGGACAAAAACAGTCTTTTGTAATAGATGATGGCTTGTTGATGCGCAGATGGGTTGCACATTGTGATACAGCAGTGAACACTACAGGTGAGGAATGGAGCACTGTGTACCAGATAGTTGTCCCTACTGAGTGTCGGCAGCATGTGCTAAAACTAGCACATGAGCATGCATGGTCTGGACACCTGGGTGTGACCAAAACCTATGACCGGGTGCTACAACATTTTTTCTGGCCAGGTTTAAAGGGTGATATTGCACGTTTCTGCAAAACTTGCAGTACCTGCCAGATTGTAGGTAACCCAAATCAGGTTGTGCCTCTGGCTCCTCTGCATCCCATTCCTGCTGTCGGTGAACCATTTAGACATGTCATTGTTGACTGTGTTGGCCCATTACCAAAAACAAAATCAGGTAATCAGTTTTTGCTAACAGTGATGTGCATGTCTACCCGTTTCCCAGAAGCCATTCCATTGAGGAAAATTACAGCACCTGCTATTACAAAAGCATTATCAAAGTTCTTCACTACATTTGGCCTTCCAAAAATTGTGCAGACTGACCAAGGCACAAATTTCCTTTCCAAAACATTCAAACACACACTGCAGACTCTAGGTGTCACTCACTTCGTGGCAAGTGCGTATCACCCTGAGTCACAAGGTGCGCTGGAACGATGGCATCAAACCCTCAAATCCATGCTTAGGAAGTACTGCCATGACTCTGGTAGGGAGTGGGATGAGGGAGTACCATTTGTTCTGTTTGCAATCCGTGATGTAAAACAGGAGTCCCTGGGGTTCAGCCCAGCTGAACTTGTGTTTGGTCGTCATGTTCGTGGTCCTTTAAAAGTGTTGAAGGAGCAGTTCATGTCTGGCCCTCCAAGCTCTGTGAGTGTTACGGAGTTTGTAAATCGGTGTAAGGAGAGATTGCAGCATGCTTCAGAGTTGGCTAAGGCATCTCTCTCTTCTTCTCAGGAAGAGATGAAGCAACGCTTTGACCAAAAAGCAGTTTCGCGACAGTTTCAACCTGGTGATAAGGTGTTGGTTCTATTACCCACACCTGGTTCTGCTCTTACTGCTCGATTTGCTGGTCCCTACGTGGTTGACCGCAAAGTATCAGAGACAGATTATGTCATTCACACGCCAGAACGTAGGCGAAAAAAAAGGTTATGTCATGTTAATATGCTTAAAAAATATCATTCCAGAGAAGCTGCCCTGGGAGAGCAGGTAGAAACTCCGGAGACTGCTGTCCCTGATTCCACAACTGCTTCCATGGTTTGTGTGACATCCCTGAATGATGATGGTCTGACACTGCCTTCTGATGGTCAGCAATGTGGTCGGCTGCCAAATTCTGAGTTCTTGTCCAACATAGACTCGCATTTGTGTTATCTTTCAGAAGAGCAGAAAAGCGATATCATTGAACTAATTCATTCCTACCCTTCTTTGTTCAATGACATACCATCTTGCACCAATGTCCTTGAACATGACATTGATGTTGGTGATGCCACACCTATTAAACAGCATGCATATCGTTGTAATATTGAAAAGTGAGAGAAGTTAAAATGTGAGGTAAAGTACCTGCTGGAAAATGGTCTTGCTAAGCCTAGCAATAGTCCCTGGAGTTCACCTTGTTTGTTGGCTTCGAAATCTGATGGAACTCCACGTTTCTGTACAGATTTTCGAAAAGTGAATGCGGTAACTGTGCCTGACTCCTTCCCGTTGCCGCGTATGGAAGACTGTATTGATAGCATTGGCTCTGCAGTTTTCATTACTAAATTGGATCTTTTGAAAGGGTATTGGCAGGTTCCCTTAACCTCCAGAGCATCAGAGATTTCCGCGTTTGTGACACCTGACCATTTTGCACAGTACACTGTGATGGCTTTTGGCATGAGGAATGCACCCGCAACTTTTCAGCGCCTCATGAATCTTGTTTTGGGTGACATGAAAAACTGTAATGTGTACCTCGATGATGTGGTTGTGTACTCCGACGTGTGGGAGGAACACATCAATAACTTGCGCGCTGTCTTCCAGCAACTTGAAACTGCTTCACTCACATTAAATCTGGCAAAATGTGAATTTGGAAAGGCCACGGTAACCTACCTTGGGAAACAGGTTGGACAGGGTCAGGTTCGCCCCGTAGATGCCAAGGTTGCAGCTATTGTAGCCTATTCCACACCTACAACTAGGCGTGAACTGAAGCGTTTTCTTGGGATGGCCGGCTATTATCGCTGTTTTTGTAAGAACTTTTCTGTGATAGTAGCCCCTCTGACGAAGCTGTGTAGTCCAGCCACTCCTTTTGTTTGGGATGAAGACTGTGAGCATGCTTTTAAGACTACAAAGTCTCTTCTGTGCAGTGCTCCAATTCTGGCTGCTCCAAACTTCAGTCTTCCATTTAAGTTGGAAGTGGACGCCAGTGCTGTTGGTGCAGGAGCAGTATTATTGCAAGAAGGTGATCATGGTTTCACTCATCCAGTGTGTTTCTTTTCTACAAAGTTCAAGCGTCATCAGTTAAACTACTCTACCATTGAGAAGGAGACGCTGGCCATGCTGCTGGCCCTGCAGCATTTTGAGGTGTATGTGGGTTCCTCTTCTGTTCCTGTGACTGTGTATACAGATCACAATCCATTGGTGTTCCTTTCACAGATGTACAACCATAACCAGCGGTTGATGCGGTGGGCTCTGTTAGTACAGGGTTACAACATAGTCATCCGCCATAAGAAGGGAGCAGATAACATCGTGGCGGATGCCTTATCTCGTGGGTAAAGTATGGTTACTACTTATTGTGAAAAAGAAAGATGACACATTTGTGAAAACATAATACTAATGTGTAAGATGACTGTGACATATTGGAGTGAACAAACGTATATGTTTGCTCTTATGGAGGGGAGTGTTACGGCTGGGGCCGTGTGTGTGTGTGTGTGTGTGTGTGTGTGTGGCATGATCCTGCCCTGTGGGTGTGTGTGTGTGTGTGTGTGTCTCTCTCTCTCTCTCTCTCTCTCTCTCTCTCTGCAGCTGCCCTTCCCCCTTACCTGCACCGGTGAGCTGAGATCCAATCAGACTGAGGCATAAGAGGCTGCAGAGGAGGAGATGCTCTCTCTCACTCCCTGGCTGTGTGCCTGCTGTCGCCGGTGTTTTGCGTGTGTCGACTGCGACCTGAATTGTGCTCCGTAAAGCTGGAGGTGTTTTTCGTTGGCTGACGTCGTCCTTAGTTTAGCTGACCAGCTGTTAGATTACTCTAACGTAATCCTTTGTGTTTGTAGAAGAACTTTTATTTTCGTTAGTTGAATAAACTTTTCGTTTGCCCTCACCTCAACCTCCGTTTCCTTATTCCCGTAGTTCTGATACGGTTTTTATTTTATTGTTACTTCCCTCTCCCTAGACTTAAGTGGGAACGTAACAGGCGGTTTTTTTTTTTGTAAAATTTTACATTTCACAAAATGACTTTTGTTCACCATATAATCACTCTACACGCTATAATACTACCGTTTTCATGATTTTTTTCAACATCAAAAAAATTTGACGTTTTCATCGAAAAATTTCTACATACTATACTATGGCGTTTTTTTTGGTAAATTTTAAAACATTTCACAAAATGACTTTTGTTCACTTTGACTTTGTTAAATCATTCTACACGCTATAATAAGACCGTTTTCAGGATTTTTTTCAACATCAAAAAAATTTGACGTTTTCATCGAAAAATTTCGACATACTATACTATGACTTTTTTTCAGGAAATTTTTCAACATAATATAATTTGATTTGTTTTTATCATAATATTGACTGTGTAATAATAATAACTATGAACATGAATTTTTTCAAGATTCAATACTATGACCTGTTTTTCATGAATTTTTTCAAGATTCAATACTATGACATGTTTTTCATGAAATTGTTCGAAATACTGTACTATGACTTTTTTCATGAAATTTTTTGGCATACTATACTATGATTTTTATTCATGAAATCTTTCGACATAATATAATTTTATTTTTTATCAATATTGTTTAACATACTATAATATGACTATTTACATGAATTTTTTCATATTCAATACTATGACCTGTTTTTCATGAAATTTTTCAATTTGATATAATTTGATTTGTTTTTATCATAACATTTTTTAAGATACTATAATATGACTATTAACATTAATTTTTTGAAGATTCAATACTATGACCTGTTTTTCATGAAATTTTTCGACATACTATACTATGATTTTTATTCATGAAATTTTTCAACATAATATAATTTTATTTTTTATCAGAAATTTTTCAATTTGATATAATTTGATTTGTTTTTATCTTATTGTTTAACATACCATAATATGACTATTTACATGATTTTTTTGAAGATTCAATACTATGACCTGTTTTTCATGAAAGTTTTCGACATACTATACTATGACTATTTTCATGAAATTTTTCAACGTGATATAATTTGACTTTTTTAATCATAATATTGTTTAATGTAGTATATTATGACTGTTAAGTCATTTTTCAAGATTCAATACTATGACCTGTTTTTCATGAAATTTTTCGACATACTATACTGACTTTTTTCATGAAAATTTTCAGCTTAATGTAATTTGACTTGTTTTTATCATATTGTTTAAGATACTATAATATGACTATTAACGTATTTTTTCAAGATTCAATAATATGACCTGTTTTCCATGAAATTTTTCGACATACTATACTATGACTTCTATTCGTGAAATTTTTCAATGTATTGACTTTTACATCATAATATTGTTGAATATACTATAATATGACTGTTAACATGATATTTTTCAAGATTCATTACTATGACCTTTTTTTCATGAAATGTTTCGACATACTATACTATGACTTTTATTCATGAAATATTTCGACATACTATACTATGACTTTTATTCATGAAATATTTCGACATACTATACTAACTTTTTATTCATGAAATTTATCAACAAAATATAATTTTATTGTTTTATCATAATATTGTTTAACGTATTATAATATGACCTCAATAGTATGACCTTTTTTTCATGAAATTTTTCGACATACAATACTATGACTTTTTTCATGAAATTTTTCAATGTATTATAATTTGAATTTTTTAATCATAATATTGTTGAACATACTATAATATGACCGTTAATATCAATTTTTTCAAGATTCATTACTATGACCTGTTTTTCATGAAATTTTTCAAAATACTACACTATGACTTTTTTCATGAAATTTTTCAATGTATTATAATATCACTTTTACATCATAATATTGTTGAACATACTATAATATGACTATTAACATGAATTTTTTTTCAAGATTCAATACTATGACCTGTTTTTCATGAAATTTTGACACACTATACTATGACTTTTTTCATAAATTTTTTCAACATATCATAATTTGACTTTTTTAATCATAATATTGTTTAATATACTATAATATGACTGTTAATATCAATTTTTTCAAGATTCAATATGACCGGGTTTTCATGAAATTTTTCAACATACTAAACTATGACTTTTATTCATGAAATTTTTCGACATACTATACTATGACTATTTTCATGAAATTTTTCAACGTGATATAATTTGACTTTTTTGATCATAATAATGTTTAATATAGGATATTGACTTAACATGACATTTTTAAAGATTCAATACTATGACCTTTTTTTAAATTTTTAATTATTTTTTTCATGAAATTTTTCGACATATTATACGATGACTTTTTTCATGAAATTTTTCAACTTAATGTAATTTGACTTTTTTAATCATAATATTGTTTAACATTCTGTAACATGACTGTTACATGATATTTTTCAAGATTCAATATGACCTGTTTTTCATGAAATTTTTCAACATACTATACTATGACTTTTATTCATAAAATTTTTCAATGTATTATAATTTGACTTGTTTTTATAAATATTGTTTAGAAACTATAAAATGATAAATACCACCATTTTCATGATTTTTTCAACAAAATAATATTACATCACAATATTGTTTAACATACTATAATGACCGTTAACATGATATTTTTCACGATTCATTACTATGACCTGTTTTTCATGAAATTTTTCAACATACTATACTATGGCATTTTCCATGAAATTTTTCAACATAATATAATTTGGGCTGTTTTTTTGTCAAAAGATCTTAAAATACTATAATATGACTATTAACATGAATCTTTTCAAGATTCAATACTATGACCTGTTTGACCTATTTTTCACATACTATAATATAACTTTTTTCATGAAATTTTTTAAATTAAATTAAAATTCTTTTTAATATATTGTTTAAAATATTATATTAAATATTTTTTTTAAAATCTATATTGTTTTAAATTTTTAAAATAATTATTTGATTTTTTAAATTTTAGGTTTTTTTTTTTTTTTTGAGCTTATTGCTGGTGCGTGAATTGCTGTTTTGTGTTGCGTTTTTGCTTTGTTGAGTTGGTGTTGCATTTTTGGAGTTGGGAACGTCTTCGCGGAATATTGTAGGTAAGTCAGTCATGGAAATAATGTAAGTCTTAATAGACTGTTAAAATGAAATTTTTCAAAATTCAATACTATGATCTGTTTTTCATGAAGTTTTGAAATAATAAAATATGATTTTTTTAAAAATTTTTAAAAAAAAAAAATTTGATTTGTTTTTAAAAAATATTTTTAAAAAATAAAATAATTAAAAAAATTTTTAAAAATTATAAAATTAAAAAAAAATTTTAAAAAAAATATGATGTTTTTAAGAAATTTTAAAATATAAATATTTTTTTAAAAAAATTTTTAAAAAAAAAATTATTATATAAAAAATATAAAAAAAAAGAAAATTATTTAATAATTTAATTAAAAAAAAATAAAAAAATTAAAAAAAAAATAAAAAACATACATTGACTTTTATTCGACATACTCCACTATGACTTTTTTGAAAATACTATACTATGACTTTTTAATTTTTTTGACATTAGTATGATTTTGTACATACTTTCATATTACTTTTTTACTTTCTTGACATACTTTTTTCAATATACTATACCATGATTTCTTTTAAGTTTTCAACATACATACATTATGACTTAAAAAAAAAACAATATAATGTGATATGACTTTTTTCGACATACCATATATTTCGCAGTTTAAGGTGCACTGGATTATAAGGCGCATTAAGTGAAACAAAACGGTCAAATAAGTCAAACTTTATTCAATTAATTTAATAACTCAATAACTTCAATAACTCAACAGTTTTCAGTTGTAACACATGAAATACAAAACAACACACTCACTTTTCAGTTCATTCCTCTTCTACAAATCCATCAAATCCTTCATCATCAGTGTCTGAGTTAAACAGGTGGGCGATTTTAAGTGAGCCTTATAGTGTGAAAAATACGGTAATTTATTCAGACTGCTGTAGTACCTTGACCTACTATGAGTTTTTTTTTTTTTCCAACATACTATAATAAGACTTTTTAAAAAATTTTGAACACTGTGACTTTTGATTCGACATACCATATTATGATTGGGTTTATATTTATTTCATACTATATTAAGACTTTTTATTATTTTGACATGATACGACCTTTTTAAACATACTGTACTATGATTGTTCTATTTTTTTCAACATAATTCACTATGACCTAAATTTTTTCGATATACTCTACTCCTTTTTAACATACTACACCATGACTTTTTTTACTACAGACTATACAATGACTTTTTTCTGACATCACGTTTTTGGTGACATCATACAGTATGATTGTTTTTGTTTTTTTCAATATATTATGACTTTTTTTTCAACATAGTATACTATGACTTTTTTTTTTTTTTTTTTTTTTTTATAAATTTGACACACTATCCCATGTCCTTTTTTATGATGTTTCTCGACATCCTATACTATGGCTATTTCTTGATATACTATTCGCTATGACATTTTCTATGTCTTCTTTTGATGTGATTTTATACTACACTTTATACTTACTATAACTCTATTTTTGACCTAGTAAGCTACTATACCAAGACTATTTTTACTTTTCAAACATACTATTGCATAACTTTTTATTGAAATACCATACCACGCCATTTTTGGTCTTGTTTTCTATTAATTACACTATGCCTTTTATCAACACAGCCAGCCATGGGCGTGTGCACTGCAGTCTTTATTTACCCCTTTTAGTCACTTTTCAGGGCTCTTCAAGTTTGGACTATCTATTAACTTATCTTACTCTTAACTGTGAGGTAACCACCAGGCTAAAGGTCCAATCTGACATCTATGCCACCACCTGCAACCAACAACATCCCAATCCCCAGAGAAAGCCATCTCAGACTAAAACTTACCAGAGCTGATACACTGCAGTGGGCGAGGTTTCTGGCTCCTCGACTCAGTGAAGATCTCTTCCATGGGGGGACGCTCCTGGTCCGACTTCACCCTGTCCTCCCTCCTGGGCGTCTGCAGTGCAGGGCCTTAAAAGGCCTCGTCTTCCACTATCCAACCCGTTCGGTATCGGCGGTGATGGCATCCCCCCGTTACGCTCTCTCCGCCTCCTCCTCGCGGAACGGACCGCGCGCTACAGGCCCACCGTCTCCTTCCGCGGGTCCCCCTGGATCCACGCACGTCCGTTTGTCACTCGGTGTCAGCTCCAGCGTCTTCCTCATCACAACCACCTGTTGCTGAGCCTTCCTCCACACGTGCTTCAGCTCAGGAGCTGCACCTGCACCGGTCATTAGACGCGGCCCAACCCTCCGGATGAAGCTGTAATTTCTAAATGAAACCCTGAGATTTTAGTTGCTGCAGACTCTAACGTCAGATTTAAAGCTCCCTAGGCCTATTTACTGTCTCTCGGGAGCTGACTCAGAACTTTACAACTAATTCAGGCTCTCCTCCATTTTCATCCCTCCCGTGCATGCTGGTTGACATCATGCACACATGCGCAACGATAATCTCACGAGATAGCGCCTGGCTGTCACGTGATCAAAGTGCTGATTGGCTATTAGTTTTAACAACAAACACCACGTGTTGTAGAAACGCCCAACTTTGTGTGTAATTGTAATATTTATCTAGATTGTAAGCTGTTAGTCTCATGTCCAATGGGGGTTTCATCTGTTAAGAAACACATCTTTGTTGTTGTTGATGATAATAATAATAATAATAATAATAATAATAATAATATAATTATTTATTTATTTATTTATATAGCACATTATCAAAACGAGTGCTCAGTACAATGTGATTTATAAGGCAGACAGAGTTCAGTGGCAAATACATGCATATTTCCACATATATTTGTAAACAAGTATAAATAAATCTGATAGCGGTCTGCAAACTACGAGTACAGATCAGATTTAACAGGATGTAACTATGACTTTGAGGGCTGCTGGAAACTGTCCGACATGACCTCAGCTTCTTGTCACGTCCCCCTGCTGCTGCCCCCTGATCTCGTCTACTTTCCAGACAAGGCACAGCTCATATTGAAGCCTACTCAAGCTGCACCATTAGGCTTGTTCCAAATGAGCCAGGCCTGCGCAGAATCAATCACCGACATTCGGGGCACAACGCATGCCGGCTAGATTTATGTCTGATTTATACATGCATGCTTGATCCTGACTTGCTCTGACCTAACCTCACAAAATTGAGGCGAACGCAGTTTTTAGTGCCAGGCGCCACACTTGTTCTCCACCAAATGCAAACGGTCAAACTAGGCAGCTTTGATCAAATATGAATCAATATCCTGTTACTGTAATGAGGAGTTTACGCTGGCTGGTGTGAGGTGCTTGATATTTCCTCAGCTGATCTCAAAATGGCTTTCAGATCACTAACTTTCTCATTTTACAGCTAAACAGGAGGTGCGTCCTTTCCAGTCCCACTCCCACTATGACCAAGAACTCTGAATGTTTTGGCAGTAACTTTAGTTGCATCCGAAGATGCCAAATTTTACATCTGCTACTGGATTTGGTTTTATCAGCAACTCTGATTCTTTTTGGACCAAGTGTGACCTTTTTAAATATGATGGAAAGGAATGGGAAAACTCTTATTTTATTAACTTCATCACTTTTAGTCTCAACTGATGGTCTCCCCAGCAAGATCCTGCCCAGCATCCTGGCTCTGTTCATAACCCAGACAGTGTGGGTCCAGTGCTGGTGCTGGTTTGGTTTCTGTTTCCCTTACTAATTCACTTTTAGGATCCCTGAAAAGCAGTGTGCAATAGCAAAATCTGCTCAAAACAATCCAATCCCAGTTAAAATCACTTCTTCAATTCCTGCTGTTCAATCAGCTCAAGTGTGCTTACTCAATATAAGATCTCTTGCCAATAAGTCTATTATATGCCAGGATTTTATCATGACAAACAATATAGATTTTTATTTTTTATAATCACAAAGTCTTGGGCTAATCACGATGACTATGCCCCTCTCAATGAGTCCTCCACCCCAAAATATTTATTTTTCCATCAGTCAAGACTGACAGGTCGAGGGGGCGGCCTTGCACTATTACAGTACATAGAAATGACTTTAGCTCACAGTCTCCCTTGGCTGCTTCTCCATATTTGGGAGTTTTATTTTTATTTTAAAGAATAACCCCCCCATTTTAATCTACCAACCACTTAAATTTGTCTTATTCAGGACTTTCCAGACCTTTTATCAGTCATTATGTCTCAACATGATATTGTTCTTATTATTATATTTTCATATAAATGTCTGTTGCCCTCTTCATCCTCATTTACCTCTGATTTAAAAAAAAAACAAAACTTAACACTACAACAACTCAGAGGTTGTAACGGGCTCAGTTTTTAAGCTAGAGCGAAGACTGGTATCACAGTGGTAGCTTCAAACAAAGTTGCGCAAAATTTTGATGAGTGGCCATTTTCAAAGGGGTCCTTTGACCTCTGACCTCAAGATATGTCAATGAAAAGGGGTTCTATGGGTACCCACCAGTCTCCCCACAGAGTCCACGTGGAATTGCATAAGTTGAAAGCTGAGACTCATGTAGATCCAGTGTTAGTCCTCACAGTAGCCATTTCATTGTAGGGAGACCTTTTTTGACGTCACTGTATAAAATGACTTGTGGTGACCTCTAGGATAATCACAGCCTCATGAAACTTAACAGACACAAACTAGAGACCTGGAGCATTCAGAGAATGGATGGCTTTCCTAGGTAGATTGAAAATAAGAGGGATTCTTAGCAGTTTCCGCAACAGAAGTGCTGGCCATCCAATCACCAAATAATTCAATTCTGGCAGAAATCTTCAAATGTCAAAAGCTTTTGAAACCAAATCACAGCATGGCTTTTTCTATGGTGTTCATCATCAAGGTCTTGTTGGGTTAATTTCATTCAACTGCCCTTCAGACTGCATTCCCACCTGGTTTTTAAAAGCTGTATTTCAGACAGTTGTTCTAAATATTTTAGCCATTAATAACTAATAGTATTTTCACTTCCAATTTTAAACATACCACTGTTTACCCCCTTTTAAAGACGCCCTCTGCGCGCATCTGTCTTGAGTAATTTTACACTCATCTCCAAGCTGCCATTTTTAGATTTTGAAATACTGTTTCCACTCAACTGATTTCCTTTATGAATAACAGTGAAATTGTTGAAAAATTTCAGTCTGGTTTCCACTCCCTACACGGCACTGAGACTGCTCTGGTCAAGGTCATCAATGACCTGCTGCCTACTACCTATCACTTCTCTTCAACATACTATACTAACTTTTATCGACTATACTCAACACTTTTTTCGACATACTACACTATGACTAAAATTCATAGTTTAGCATGTCATAAATAACGAATTGCATAATATGCCATAAAAAGGAATAAAAAGTCATAGTATAGTATCTCATAAAATAATAAAATAAACATTGTATAGTATGCCATATATGTCATAAAAAGTCATAGTATTCTATCCTATAACAAGTAATAAAAGAACATAGTATAGTATGCCTCAAAAATCATAGTATAATGTCTCCTACAAAAGTCACGGTGTAGCATGCCATAAAAACTCATAGTATATAAATATTATAAAAAATCCTAATATAACATGTCACAACGTCATAGTATAGCATACCATAAAAACTCCAGTATTTAAATACTATAAAAAAAATTATAGTACGTCATGACAAAGTCATAGTATAGTATGCAATAAAAAATAAATTGCCTTGCTTAGTGGTTGCTGCACTTCTTCTTTGCTGTTTTTCACACTGACAGGTCACATGAGTGATGGAGAGGACATCACTACTGATAGGCAGAGGGTGGATGGAATGCAAGACGCTGGTATTTGCAGGACCTTTATGTAACGGATCCGAGTACATCCTGTCCACCTCTGGGATTAACACTGATAATAGCTTACTATTCACCCAATACTTCTGTTACACAACCCCATAAAAAAAGAAATATTTGGGTGTCACGTCATCACTTTACAGTGTATACACAATTGACAGGTACTGTAAAATTTCAATAGACCCAGTGCCTGACCTTGACTATCACCAGGGGAAGCCTCACATAAATGTATATTGTATTTTGCCAATTCCCACCATGCAGAAAGGTCGGTGACCCCACGGCCCATGTCGCACTACCAATCCACTTATCCACTGAGCCTGGCATTAGTCTTGATTTACTTTCACTGACATGCTATTAGCTGCTCCATCACTTTCACCTGTCAGACTGTCAATCAACAGTGATCCACAGTGATGGGTAGGAATAGCATTTGAATCACATTCAGTCCACATTGGCTTGTACAGTATATCTCCATGGAGACAGTGACAGTGGCTGAGCAAAGGCCATCATACCGGGTATCTCGCTGTGCTGTCATGTCACGGCTGTGAATGTTTGTGCATCACATTGGGATGTCGCATCTTAATGTGGATTGAGTTTATAGATACAGTTATTCCAGGGGCAAATGATATATTATGAAAGTAATCTCCTGTTTGAACTTTAACATGTCTAAGCAAGGCCTGGACGGTGACAAGCATGTCATTTAAAGGTGCCAAAGTTAAAGGATTTTTAACCTTTATGGAATGCAGCAACTTTCCAACTGAAATAATCTGCTTCAGTACTAAACACGGTGTCGCCTGTGTCAAGGGTACGGAGATATCATCTGAGAATCCTTCAAACATCACGAGCCGCACCAATTCTGAGGTGTTATGATGAGGCAGGATGACTTCTCCGACATCGACTCACTCCTATCTCATAGCTAGAAATCAGTGGACATCTCATAAGTCTCTGGGCCCTGCCCGCTCCTCCTCCTCCTCCTCCTCCACGCCCCTCAGCTGAAGTGTGCAATTTCACACTCCAACGTCAAACAGCCGGTCAGAAGGAGAATGTATGACCCACCCTGGCATTTGTCCTCATTTCTCTCTCAAATGTGCAAACACTATTACCCTTGGGTTATCTTAAGTGGTGTGGTGAAGATTCGCAGCCTCTCCTCTCTTCTCCTTGCCCGACACAGCATCAAAACACGACAAGCGGCGGGGACGGAGCAGGGGTAAAAGACAGAGTGAGGCAGAGGGGGAAAGCGATGGAAATGGAGCAGATGTTTGTGTGGCTGTTGATTTGTGGCCTGATAAGGGTGCTACACAGGCAGCTGGAATTGATGGCTTGTTAGTGAGGACGGGCCCCTCTGTGAGTTGTTTTCAAAATGATTGATTTACAATAAAGTGGCTCCGGGTGTGTGCATGCAGGCAGAACTGATGCAGATCGATCCCACTGAAATTGATTGATCAGCCATTTAGCTTGGCAGTGTGTTTACCGAACGAAACTGAGCAGGACTCTCCTCTAGGCATCTCCCCCCCCCATAAAGCAAAGGAGAAATGCCACCTCTGGGCCTGTCTCATTGCTTTGGCGGTGGCAGCAAAAACAAGCCATATCAGAATATGAACCATAAAAATGTAATCATACAGTGAGAAACACTGGCATAAACGTTTACGATTGTGTACTTTATTCTGCTATCAACGTGTCCTGCGACTTGGAGATACTACGCCTTTAAAAGTAATGACTTACGTGCTCTATGCAAGGGGAGGAATAGTGTTTGCCTTATCGCGGTGTCACATTGAGACTTTCAGGGGGAGGCATAGAAATAACTAATAACAGTGGATTTCAGTAAACAAGCAGCTCGTTCACAACCATACTTAAAGCTGACACACCAACAACCTTTACCTGTTTTATTGTTGTTAAAATGACTATCATACATAATGTAGAATAGCCCTCAAGTGTTAAAGTGCCCCATCTATGGACAGTGTCTTTAGCAATTTGTCCAAACAGTGCATACAAGGGTCTCTGTGTACATTTCATAAGGAGTTGCATTGAGCACAAGGACAATGTTTACCATGTGACCTCTGTGACTTTTCCTCACTTCCTGCCTGCCAAAACAAACCTCTCCACCACTCTGCTAAGGACTTAAATCACCTGTCCTCAGATGCCTCATCCTGTTATTTGGATAATTGCCAACAAGAGCAAGCTTTTCCATTCTCACGACAGCATGCAGTGGCCCCATCATGTTCCTTATTAACAATTTTACACACTTGGTCGCAGCGAGATGGTGTCAGAATGCCAATAATATTTACCGTCTGCTGTGTGGGCTATTCAGGGGGGGCTGAGTGTTGCTGATTGCCCTGACAGAAGCTGACAGCACCCCGAACCTGAGATCCCTGCAAATCGACTCAGCAGAGTGTTGTCTTCTTCTTCTTCGGCGGCAGGGTGTGCCTGTGGCCATGAACTAGGTGATGGAGCACAACACCGTTCATGTGCTAGTGCCTGAAAACAAACAAAGGCAATCCTTCTCTTCATCTTTAAACATGCACTGGCTGATAGAAGATCATGAATTAAAAAAAAAAAAAATCAATGTCGCAATGTCACATAGCTTCTAATATACGGCCTGACATCAGATCAAAGAGGAGAATCATATAAAAATTAAAAACAGGTCCTTTGTAGAAGCTTAAAAAACAGTCTATCAATCTACAGTATCTATACAGTATAGTGTACACACACACACACACACACACACACACACACACACACACAAATATATATATATATATATATATATATATATATATATATATAGGAGGTTCAAGGAGGTTCAAGGGGTCCCTTGACCTCTGACCTCAGAAAGTACCCACAAGTCCCCACTTTATGATAATCACATGCCGTTTTGGGCAAGTCCATGTTATGAGTTGAGCATATTTTTTATGGTAAATGCAGTACCTGTGAGGGTTTCTGGAAACTATCTGTCATTGTTATTAATTGATTTCCAATCATAAATACAGACATTTGCATAAAGCAGCATATTTGTCCACTCCCACGTTGATTAGAGTATTTAATACCTGACTAATCTCCCTTTAACGTTTGTGTGTGTGTGTGTGTGTGTGTGTGTGTGTGTGTGTGTGTGTGTACTGTATAGAAAAATTACCTTAATTTTACTAAACTGTCCATTTTAGATGTCACTATGGGTCATTTAGTAAATCCATGAGCTACAATGTTTAAAATAATTTTCCAAAAGAGCTGGAGGGAGGCAGGTAAATGAAACGACTGTCTGATTATTGAGCTTTCTCAGTCAATCCATCCAGTCTGTAATGATTTCCATAACACTGATGTGAAAGATGTTGACACCAATTATAGCACTTCCCTTTGACCCCTGACGATTTAGACTAGGAGTGTTACACATCACACTCAAGCACAAACACACACACATAGTCCTACAGTACACACACACAGTTACCTCAAACATATCGATATCTATACGTATGGCTGCATGTGTGTACAAGAGACTGTGTGTTTGTGCATGTGACAGAGATGGAGGAAGGCAGAGAGAGAAAAAGAGAGATCCAAAGACTGAGCCCCATCCCAATTCAGCCGTGATAATAGTTTCCATGACAATGAGGCATGCTCAGCGCATCAGTTGTGGCCCAGATAAACAGTGATCCTTTACGCAAACAAGAAGGTCATTACAGCAGCTTGTCAAATCAATGCCCAGTGTGTCCAAGTTGATTAAGACATCTCCCCTCAGCTCTGACACTCCGTCAATAGCAGTAGGCGCACAATGCAGTAGTGGGGGGGGGGGGGGTGGTGATGTCTATGGCGGAGGATGCATGTGTGTGTGTGTGTGTGTGTGTGTGTGTGTGTTGGAGGGTGGAGGGGGGGTGTACTCCCGCTCTCCACGCACACACATACACACACCTACGCAAACACACGCACGGCACTCAGATGATTGGAGTGAAATACCCATCAGTCAGGGAGCCGAGGTGGACTAATGATTCCCTGTGCTGCCTATTAGAACTACATGACAACTCAATCCTGCTCACGGAGAGAGAAATGGGGAGAGAGAGAGGGAGGTGGGGATGGGAGTGGGGGTTGAGTGAGGAGGGGGTGAATAAAGAGACAGAAGAGGAGAGGAAGAAAAGAAAAAGTGACCTTGTAACAGCATCATTTGAGGCTGAATTAAATTGGCAAGAGCAGCTAATCTTTACCTGGGGGCGATTAACAGAATTAAAGGAGAACAACAAAGGCACAGAGGGTGGCTTTTCTCTTTTTTCTGCCTGCCACTGCCATTTGAAATTTGTTTTCTTCTGGAAAAGTTGGTGAATCTCCCTCTCTACGCTCGTCACTGATGGCTGGATCTTCTATCTGACACACAAACAATAGCAGGCTGTCATTGTAACTGGTGCTTTATCGTGAAATCAAGATTATGTTCCCAAATCATGTTGCAGAATATTGCTAATAATACAGGGTCATTAATTTCATTATTTGGTCAAAATTAGAGCATTTTGCTCTGCCACCTTCAAACTAATGTACTACAGTTTCTTCAAAAAATTCAGAGTAAAACTTTTCCCCTCTTAGCGAAATAATGGGATGCTATTAGTAGGAAGTGAATTACTTCAAGTTTAGCCTCTGCACTCGGTCTCATAGCATCTCTCTTCTCACAGGCTAATCAATATGTTTGGAGAGACAGACAAGGTTAGGCCTATCAGCCTGTCTGAGATAGAGAAAAAAAAAAAACATTGCTAATACCCAAATGCGAAGGTTCACGGCTGAACTTTACCCACACATAGAGAAGAAGAAGCATAACAACCAATAAACCTTTAGCTCAGGGACATTCAAACTAACTCTTGTGAGAAACTCAATATTTCCTGCTGTTGGCATTAAATCACCATATGTGTATTTGAAATGGTGAATGATTTGTCTAGTTTGTTGTGAGAACAACTCTGCTTTCACACAACTTCTAGCACATATTATTGTCTACATGCAAATACAAATAACTTTTACTATGACATTTGGTACAGACATTCATGGTCTAGAGCCGCCGAAAGGTTTGGAATATTTTGATTTATGACCAAATGCCGTCAAAACTGACAGACTGCTGTATCAGCAAATGTTAGTATGCTAACACACTAAAGCAAAGTGGTGAACTTTGTAAACAGTACACCTGCTAAAATCAGCATGTTAGCATTGCCATGTTGATATTATTATTCTAACATGTCAGTGTTAGCATTTAGCAAACCCCACTTAGTCTTGCTGTAATAGCTCTGCTCTGCAAAACATCTGCAGAGTCTTTATAAAGGTGCAGAATAAAAGTATGGCTTTTTCAGAAAAAAAATCCTTATGACTGTGAATTTAAACATTTTGGCTGGTCCAAAATTAATGTTTTATTTATAACTGTGTAAGATATCTAATGTTCGTTCCCCTCTTCCAGAGAGGCTTGTGAGCCAATAGTAAAATGACGTTGAAGATTGATGGTAAATGCCTGGCAACAACTTGTTGTGAAGTAAATGCAATGGAAAGGGAGAGAAAGAATGCAACATGTAGTGGCTGAATGTTATCAATAGCACCTTTAATATTGTATTTAAAAAATTATTAATTTACCAGAAATACTGAGTTTGAACCTTTATAGTTGCAGAAATTCAACAATTTTAGACAAAGTGTTTGATCCCAGTGGGTACCTTAAATGTGCTGCCTTTTTGAAACTAGCTTTTTCCAAATAGTAATTATGTGAATTACATAAATTTCACATAATACAAGTAGCCAAGTTGCTACACTACAGAAGACAAATGAAAGTCAATAAGCTTCCTTTAAATGCTATCCACAGAGAGAGGAAAAAAACATACCTAAAACATGAGCTCCCTACCACTGACCACCAATATTACTCCCATAAAAGCAAGACTGGCTGCAGTGATTCAAGGATTTCATTTGTGCTAAGCCATGCCCCGGGGAGGTGGGCTGGATCTCCATGTCTTTAAGAATGGCCCCAGAACAGATCTCCCTCACCTTTTCCTCACAATTAGTCACAGCGGCGTGTCAAAAAAATCGACTGCCTCTGTATGTCACTGTCAACGGCCAAGGCCAAGTCGAGCTGTTTGAGAGGCTGTCCTCCGGAAGACCCCATAAGATAGGATCGGAGCGCCGCAGGAAATACCACCAAGTCTGACACACAACGCAACGCATTCCTCCCTCAGGTCACACTATCATGGGGCCCATAAAGTGTGTATTCATATGAAATGTATGAGTGTTGTTTACAATTCAAAGACATACATGGGAAATATTCTCCTCTGTTTCAAAGTGTAATTTCTGCAACCACTAGGCATCCCAGAACGGCAGTATACCGCAGCAGCCAGTTGCATGATAGAGTGTGATATCAATGGTAGGTACACATCACTTAGCTCCATGTACAGTACCCCGTTTGTACACTCTTGTGCCTCAATGGAGTCATACAGAATCGCTCATGTGGGAAAATCACCCATCTCTCCTGAGGGTTTTTTCTGATTCTTGTTCATGTCCAGTTGTCAGAAAAACACACACGCACACAATCAGCGTCTCAACCACCCTCAGGACCTGCTGGAGAAAACAAGTAAATGCCAATATTTCCAGGAATTTCCTTTGAAATGTTTGATTGTTCAAGTCAAGCATGTAAAATCAATGGCTGATGATTTGTGTCATGTTAAATATTAGCTGCAGGGCCAAACATTAAAATGCCAACATTGCATGTCCTCTGCCATACCATTTTGCATAATCACTGTATGTTGTCTCCCAAATAAATACAGCAGCTGTTTTAATGATGTCGCTGAAGCAATAAAAGAGAAAGTGTCTCTTTTAATATTCATCTGAAGACATTCAGCTATTGGGGAGTATTGCATTTTCTTCTATGTAAATGTGTTTTTGTTAAAAAGAAAATTTAGAGAAAGCAATTCAGGAACAAAGAGTCAAAATTTCACTCAAAAAAAAAAAAAAAATCACATCAAACAACGTTTCACTTCAAAAACAAAAACATGTTGCATTGTTGTTGTACAATATTTAGCACTGACACTGACAATAATTAATATTCATGAGACTGCGACTTTGCAGCCCCTCAGGATGGTTAAATTAATTATGCTAACAGGGTCATTTAACTGCTTTATTCAAAGCAAGCAATTCTCGTGCAATAAATGACACAATAATTACGCACACAATCTAACAAGAGGACAGTGACAAGTGGAGGAGTGACACTCTCATCTCCATAAAGTACAAAGAACGCATTTACACACACACACATGCACACACACAACAAACAACTGAAGTAAAATCCATACAGGCAAGATGAAAGAATAACAAAACCCAACCTAACGGTTTTACATCCGCTGCAGCTTCTCTCTCTATGAGTAGTAAATATGATTTGTTACTACGTGTTATTATTTAGCGGTATTCATCTTCTCTGTCAGTGCACACAGAGGGGTAATAGAAATGCCAGCAAGGTGGCTGATTTACTTAGTAAAATTTTCATCTCAAGGCTTGTGAGGCATGATTGGAGACTGTAAGAGTAACGGGAAATCATGCATTATGTAGACGAGTCTGACACGACCTTGAGACTTCCCAGCGCGGGCCATATATTACCATCAGAGCGACCTTCCCATCCCGAAGATACATCTGATGTGTTTAAGGCTGTTTTACAATGCATTAGGAGGGCTTTACATGTGCTGAGCTCACTTTATTTGCTCATACATTTCACAGGAAGAGTTTAGTGTCAGGCTGATGGCGACCATTCGCAGTGACTGAGTCACTTGTCGAGACAAATGAGCCCGTGGAAACAGGCCGAGGCGGCGGATAATAAGCATTTCAAAGCAGATTCCCACTTTTCCTTTTTTATTTCCCTTCAATATACGGCACATTTACTATTCAGTGAACCCTTGTTGATTCCAGCTCATTGCGTATTCTCACCTGCTGCGATTGATTGACCTGCATCTTATGAAGACAGAGAATGGATATAATTTTTCCCACCGAGTGATGGGACGTCAGGATCAATATTCTCACTGTTGGTTAAGCTTTCGCAACCTTTAGAATATCAGCTCCAATCGATCTCTCTCACATAATTGTCTGTATTTTCAAATCAAGTTTTTTCTTTTGTACACGCCAATGACATTTGGAATGCCTTGAGGTCTTGTTCCATGACCCGTTGAAATACCCGGGGTAAAGGGCACAAAACACAGAATCATTAGCATGTTACACTTATTGTCCATGTCTCCCTCTTTCTACTTTTCACCCCTGTGCTATAAACATGGGGAGAGTGAGGCCATTTTGTATTTCCATATAAAAAGCCCCGTAATTACAGGGGGAGATGAAGACAGTTGTTCCCCTTATCAGAGGAAATGATAAGGGAGTAGCAGGCCCTGTGAAAGAACAGAGTCCATTTTGATATAATTGGCAGTGGAATTATTTATGACATTAATTGCCACATTATCGACTGGCTGTCAGCTCCTGTGTCAGTCTGTCCATCTTTCTTAGCAGAAAGAGCCAGCTCAGCCTGGTGCCCACTGACAAGCTAATTACTACAGCACAACCCTGAATGACAAATGTTACTCATCTAAGACCGGGCCCGGAAATAAGGGCCACTCTTCCCCCCCTGTAGCTTCTCTGGATCAAGTGAGACAGCAGTGTGCTGCCAAATGTCTTCAGGTGCAGGAGGGAAAGAGTTTGTATGTCAGACACATAGAGGAAGAGGGGGAAGGAGAGGGAGAGAGGTTTCTAGAGCCAGAGGGACAGTTAAATCTAAATCTCACCCCGTCCTGTTTGCCACTCTGCTATCAGTGGCCAGTTGTCACTCATAAAGACAAGTCCCTTTTTTCTCCCTCTGCCCCCTTGTAAATTTGCATTAGCTCATGCCAATCAGTCATCAGGCTGTGGGCTGATGTGTAGTGACGGGGTGATTGGTCCTTAGTTCCTTTGACAGTGAGTCACACTCCAGTGTGCCTTTTGGGGAGGTGAATTGTGCTGTTCCACCAATGTAATATGAAGCTCAGAGATTATACAGGATGTAAATGCATTTTAACATAACAAAATCTGAAAATATTGTGTCACAATTTCAGTAAAGATCATGCACTATATATAAAATTACTTGGTATACTTTTTTCTTTACCATTGTGTACTAAAAAGAAATTAAACAAGACTTTTACTTTTACATTTTTCCTACAGCAGTCCTGCCATTGACTACATTTTTGTAATTTTCTAAGTAGGTCAACCATTTTCTTGTGTATGCATTGCATTGGGGGACAACCGTGTCCATCAACAGCACAGTAAGAAAAAAAAATCAAGCATATTTAACATCTTTGACTATTTACTTATATACCTGGAATCCCCTTTAGTTACTACCACAGTAGAAACTACTCTTTCTGTACAAAAACACTACATCACAATGTAAAAACAAATATGTCATTAAAATCCCAAACAAAAAGGGAACAAAAGAAAAACAATCAAACTTCAACCAAAACAACAACAAAAAATCAATTAAATTAATAATGACAATAATTACAAGATGACCACAAGTCAAAAAGGGATTAAAAAAAGTAAAAGACAAGCAAATTATGAGGAACAACAAATCAATAACAGTAAAACTACTAATGATGAAAATAACAACAAATAATAAGTCAAAAATGTAACAAAAAAAAGAAAAACAAGCAAACAAAAAACCACTAAAACTAACAACAATTACACTACTAATGTCAATAATAACAACAATCGACAACAAGTCAAAAATGTAATAAAAACTAAAGAAAAACAAGCAAAAACCCCACTAAATTAACAACAATTAAACTACTGATAACAATAACAATTTACAACAACATTTAAAATACCAAAGAAAAACAAGCAAACTACAAAAAAATCAAAAATCTCTCGAGTTGACGAAATATAAACCAAATAAATTCCTCATTAATGATCAGATATTATATACCAACATGTGTTGCATTTGAAGTATTGTTGCTTTTGTCACTTTTCTGGTGTGAATTAACTCAAAACATGATTACAATAAAATCAAATTACAATTTAGACATTTACAAAATGCAGGTTTCAGATGTTTAGTAATTTGATTTTACACTGTCACAGTCACATTTAACATCTAAGATATTGGAAACGATTAAAGGCAACAGCAAAAATTCACTACAGATGTGCACAGACATCCAGCTGTGGCTCACTCAAGCGTGGATACACAGGAAATATGGAGGTAATATGTAGTTAAACCTTCTTTTTGAGCACACACACACTAGTGGCTACGAGAGGAGCCTGCAGGGCTACTACAGCAGAATGTCACTGATCTGCTCTGATGAAGTGGCGTGCCATTTGTTCAGCCACGAAGTTCTCAAGCAGCAGCTGCGACGGAGCTGAGGGTCGAAGAGGGCATCGCCTACAGGTAGACGGCTGTGGCTCACACCTTAATTAATCTACTGTCCGTGATGCCAGGCATCCTATTCATTCATTCCCTACCATGCACAAAGGCGCACGTCAAGCATATGTCAACCTGCTCTGGCACTCCCCGCCCATCCCATAATGCAGTTTGTGTTGGTGTGGCAGCTTGGGATACGTCCCTGACGAGGATAGGAAGTGACACACACCAAACTCGGTGTGTCCCCCAGCCAGCTCCGGTGGCTCGGGGCCTGTCAATTCCAGCTCCGTCAGTGGCACTGGCTCAATGGCAGTGCCTGTGACACATGTCACAAAGTTTTAAATGTCTGCTCTTTTCAGCAGGATGGCTGGGCGCACGCCGCAGCCAGGGGAAGGATGACATTTTGTGTCGTGCGGGGGGGAACTTGTTGTGGTTCCGCTCTTCCTACCTCCTCCGGCTGTCAGCCCCAGTTTCCTCTGAGCATATCAAAACACAGACAAATAAACCTTGTCATTTTGAAACGCCGGCACTAGTGACCAGGCTCCTGAATGGCATGGAATATGGTCACACAGTCCTGTAGGAAGTGGTGTATACGCTCAGGAGAGCGAGCGAGCATGCATACTCTATAAACTAATAGAAATAAGAAATAAACAGACATAGTGAACAAACATTGCATGAGGCTATCGCTGACCTTTCCTTCATCAGTCTGTGGATGATTGACGTGCGACACCGTAGCTCAACGTGACTTCTTTCAAATCCCAAATACATGTACAACAAGCATCTCCTCTCAGTCTCATCACTGTGGTTTATCCAACTACTTCACCTCTAAAAGCAGTAGGTCATGTAATCAAGCCTCATGACTTGACCTCAGATGTCAGGCAGGGACATATTTTTAACCATTTTATGTCACTTTTGGCTTTACAGGCTTTATACAGGAAAATATTAATATTAATGTGATGGACATTTGATCATTACGAAAACAGTGTATTACGGTGGCAGGAGGAATTAATGTGAAGGAACCCGAGTACATTAAGCTCTGCAGCAATTTGACAAGAGACACATGTTAGTTCAACCTCTTTAATCACTTGAAGACATCCAGATAATACAATTTTATATCAGATCAGTGATATCACATCATTCATGTCCAATTTTCAGATTGGAGGGTTGCCTGGAGAACTTCAATTAAGATGGTAAAAGATGGAGGCATTTCTCTTTTACCTCATTTTACCTGTAGGTTGTTGTGAAAAGGAATTAAAAAATCATAATTAACACATTACCAGAGCATTGCAAAACCATGGTCATCATACATGTATTATGAAATGTAAACATAAAAAACAGTGCATTTGAACACTACAGCTGTAGAGACAATATTCTATAAGATGCAATTTTCTGAAGATGTACTATATATACATATACAGTATGTATATAGATTTAGATGTTGTTTTCATGGCATCACAAAACAAATAATGAAGGGAATATTTTAGTATGTAGCAGATGATTGGTTTAAGACACACAGTGGGGAAAAAAGCACAACAACATGGCACCATAATGGCACCATGACACAAAACAAAATGTATACATGTATACTTGGTTACAACTCTGTTTTTCATTAAAGCTGGTACTGGAATGTTTTGACATTAAAAGCTGCATCTCTGCACATGTGCTAACACAGTGGATCCCAACCTTGTTCCTTAAGGGACCCCTTTTCTATCATTGAGTAAACTGATGACGCCAACTAAGTGACATTTTATGAATATTTCATATTATATTTAATGCAACAGTAACAGTTCAGAACAACTGATAAACTGCACAATTAAACCAAATCATGAACACAATAACTGCAGGAAGTTTGTGTAAAATGTTTGATTTGGATGAATTTTGAGCTGATTATTTCCTGCGAATGTGCCCTGCGATGGACTGGCGACCTGTCCAGGGTGAACCCCGCCTTCGCCCAATGCCAGCTGGGATCGGCTCCAGCCCCCCCGCGACCCACAATGGGCTAAGCAGTTGGCGATGGATGGATATTTCCTGCGATGTGTTTTCCTGTTATTTGTAGGAATTTTTAATATTGTATTGCCTGTATTTTTTAATATTTATCGTCCATACTTAATAGGATTTTTTTGACAGGTGCTTGGCCGTTGTTCCATAAGCTCTTTGACAGTTTTAACTGCGTACTAATGCAGGACGAGGCTTTTTGGCAGAGAGGGAAGGCTCTGTGATTACATCTTGTGTTCAGGTCTTCACCGTGCCCTTATCCTGTTAATATCTTAAATAATAATAATCCAGACTTTGAAAACAAGAATTTCATTTTCCTCACAGAAACGAATGGAATGCTGAGATAGAGGCCAACTGTATATTTTTAAAGAAAGCTGCCTTACCTCCCTTAAAATCAAGAAAGCCTCCCAACTTCTCGTAAAGCTTTGGCGAACCATAGAGGGGTTGGGACCCCCAGGTTGGGAACCAGTGTGCTAGCATATACACACTTGCAACAGAAACTGACCGAATGATTGCTCAGATATCAGACAGATATAAGTCTGACTTGTCTTTTTTTTTTCTAAGAGACACAAATATAAAATTCATTCAATAAATTTCATCCAAACAAAAAAAAAAAAAGGAAAAGCATTTTGCAGTTTGCTGCAAACTAAAAGATATAAATCTTACGAATGTCAGACCCTGTTTTGTTAGTCAAAATGTATTAAGAGTGATTCATGCTTGCCCCATCTGCGAGGGTCGTGATTGTCCGTACGGCCAAAGTGACGTCAGACAGATGTTCGTGGGTGGGTCCATACGGTAGGTTTTCGTCTGTCCATGCACATCCAAATTTTTCCAACTACGTGGACGGGCAGAGAAAATGGAGAACTTTGAGGAGCTTCGAAAATGTTGGTTTGCCGCAAGAAAAAAAACCTGCACAAAGTATTAACAATACAAACGTTTCCTTGTCACGATTCCATGTTAGCTCATATCCGTGCGACCGTCCTTGTGGAAAGTATTGCTGAAGATTTAATGTTTTAAACAGCAGTTGTGTGTGTGTGTGTGTGTGTGTGTGTGTGTGTGTTTGTGTGTATTAAAGAGAGAGATGAGTCCATATCAGGCCCCAGGTGTGTGACCGTCACCCCTTTCACCCTTGATTAGTGGCAGCAGTGGACGGGTGATCCATCATGGCTGTCAGAAAAAAGGATGCAATTGGCTGGGTGTGTTTGTCACTGACTGTGTGTAAGAAAATGAAAGAGAGAGACAGAAACTGTCCTTGCGTGTGTGTGTGTGTGTGTGTGTGTGTGTGTGCGTCTGGTGTTGTGCGGTTGCTGATGCTTAGAGGCAATCATGTCAGTGGGAGTGTCATCTCTGACTCTGACTGTGAGCTGGAGGCAGGGAGGCAGAGGCAGACCCAGCTCAGCAGAGAGGTCGCAACTATGGGGCTGGAATACCAACTTTAAATGCATAATGTGGATGTAACAGGATTTCAATTTGATTCAATTCAGGGGCCTGCGATCGATATGAGATGATATCATATGGCCATATGGCCATTTGGGGCGGCAGTAGCTCAGTCTGTAAGGACTTGGGTTAGGACGCGGACGTCACGGGTTCAAGACCCCCATGGACCAAGACCAACTGGTTGCTGGAGAGGTGCCAGTTTACCTCTTGGGCACTGCCGAGGTGCCCCTGAGCAAGGCACCAAACCCCCAACTGCTCTGGGCGCTTGTCAGGAGCAGCCCCCTCACTCTGACATCTCTCCATTGACGCATGTATATGTACTGTGTGTGAAAAACAGAGTGTAAAACTGAATTTCCCCACTGTGGGACTAATAAAGGAATATCTTTAATAAAATCAGTTACATTGATATCAACTCACAGAAAGCAACTAAAATATGATTTGACCATCCGTTCTTTTTAATGAATAGAATAAAACCTCCTGTTGTTGGGGGTCTGCCTACTGGTCAATGCTGGTGAGCGGCTTGTCAATAAAATGAGAGTCTCTCTCTCTCTCTCTCTCTCTCTCTCGGCCGTCCAGACACTCGCTAACATCATGCCGCTAGCAGCGCTTGCTAACACAGATCGTTCCCTTGTCACGATTCCACGTCAGCTCATGTCTGTAAGGACGTCTTTGAGAAATGCATAACCGAAGTGTCGCTGCTTCTGTTTGGAGGTTTCGAAGTGAGGTTAGCTTGGCCAGAAATGATGAAACATTATAAAGGCACACCTTCAAAAATATATGCATCAATGTTTTCACTTTGCATCGGTCGTCGGTCATTCAGTCGATATAACGATTCAGAGCGGTGGTTACACCCCTATTGCATAAGTTTAAATCTTTTTTTCCGGTGGGAGATCAGGTGACTCAAATATCACCAGTGGTTTTAATAAAATGGAGATTGACTTGATCCTGTTTCCGTCTGTTAACATCCCTTGTCACTAATGTCCCTCTTCATACCTGACCAGCTGCCCATCAAAGTTGGTCATTTCGGATGAATCTGTTGCCTTCTGAGTGCTTGCCATAGTAGACGTAGCGACACTTGGCGAATACCCCTAAAAACAGAGAGAGAGAATCAGATGAGTTGTGGGTCATGCTTGTAGTTTAAAAAATAAATAAGAAAACACTGATAAAAACTAGAAAAAAATGTATTCTATTGAATGTACTGATCTTTTCTGACTGGATTTGTACAAGGGCTGCACAGTTTATCAGAATTTGATCAAAATCGCATTATGGCCAACTGCAGTTTTCATATGGCATTATTTGTTTAACGTTGTGAAAATACCATTTTGGATTAAATATTGTGTTGCTGCACAGATGTCATTGCCTACACATCATATCTACAGACTTAAGAAAACATCTTTGTTTGGTACATATCCCTGCAAAAGTCACATAATAATCATTTTGTTCATCGTTTTTCGGTGAAAATGAGAATAATGATGCAAAAAAATGATCCTTCCCTCTAATATTAAAAATCATATCACAATTGCAATATCAGTCAAAATAATCAGTTAGATATTTTCTCAAAATCGTGCAGCCGTGAAATATTTCAGTGACAGACAGACAAACTGCATTCACCAATCACTTAATTGTTGATCACTGACATTTCTGCCATATTCACATATATAATTGCATTGTTTGCGTTCTAGATGTTTTAAACCTGTGAGACTCACAAAGGATCCGCAAACTGACGTGACCAAAGAATGATCCCAGTGCAGCTTTCAAGTAGGGCTGTCAACTGATTCAAAATATTTAATTGAGATTAACTTCACATTATTTATCTGTAGGGATGTTTGTCAAGTATCTAATAATCTTATCAACATTGGAGTGGGCAAATATGGTGCTTTATGCAAATATATGTATATATTTATTATTGGAAATCAATTTTTAACACAAAACAATGACAGATATTTTCAGAAACTTCACAGGTACTGCATTTAGCATAAAAAATGATGCTCAGATCATAACATGAAAAACTGCAGCCCAACATACAACATCAGCTGTCAGTGTGTCAGTGTGCTGACTTGACTATGACTTGCTCCAAACTGCATGTGATTATCATAAAGTGGGCATGTTTGTAAAGGGGAGACTCATGGGTATCCATAGAACCCATTTTCATTCACATATCTTGAGGTCAGAGGTCTAGGGACCCCTTTTCAAGGGTCAGTTTTTCACCAAATTTAGTGTAAGATTAGAGCGTTATTTAAATTCCTTTGCAACAAGCTAGTACAACATGGTAGGTACCAATGGATTCCTTAGGTTTTCTAGCTTCATGTAATACCAATATCTTCACTTTAGATTTAAAACTGCTACAACCTAAAGTTTGCAAGTTCTTTGCGTTATTATTGCATTAACTTTGACAGCCCTAGTTTGAAGACATTGAAAACAAGGTGTCACATTTTACAAGGTGATAAACAACATCCACTGTGCTTGTTAGACCTCAAGGACACACGATAAGTTTAATTGAGAAATGTTTAGCAACAAAAACCGTGATTGTTTACTACTGTACAAAACCTCCACAGGGAAGCTTTAAATGGCAGCACTGAACTGTGGGGGACGAGTGGTGTTGCTGGGAAGGATGAGCATCTTGTTCCAACGAAAGACCAGTGTGGCCTCGGGGCAGGCTGAGTCCTGACAGTAACAAGCTCACAGCCACCTACGCACACAAACACACACACTGACCTATCACAACAAGCAATTATTCAATTATCAGCAGGCATGGCACTGGCATATCTGCATGTAAAAGGCTAATAAAACACACTAGATATTATGGGTGTAATGATACATTGATCTGGATCAATATATCGATTCAGTGATCACTGATCCAATATCATAAAATACTGTATTGTCATCTTTAGGATATGCCTTTCTTTTGAAATTCACACTTTATATTTATTATTTTTAAAAAAGAATATATGGGATATAGTTTTTCATTTAAATGTATGGGGAAAACTGTCAAATCATATTGTAGTTGCTTTTTGAGAGTTGATATAAATGTAACTGTTAGTCATATGATATCATCTCACAGGCCCCTGAATTGATCATGATCTGTAAGTTAAGCAAAGGTAATAAATCTAAAACTAAAAAAGCAGTCACATGGCCTCTATTCAGCTCAGAGGATGAATCCAAGATGGCCGGCAGTGCTTTCTTGCTGACGTCCAGGGAGAGGCCTGCCCACAGCTCTGTGGCTGCTCTGCTCCCACTCTGATGTCACAGCCCCGCTGCCACTTGATGAATGTGGCGAGGCTACGGCTAGGTGTCACCTCTCGCCAAATGAGACAAGGGCAAGTGGCATTAGTGCTGTCAATGATCCTCTGACAGCAGAACAGACACAGCTTTCACCAGGCTTTTTTAAATAGACATCAAGTGTATTACAGGAGGAGGAGGAGGGGACAGAGACAGGGCAGAAAAAGTAGAGACTTATGGGTGAGGTGGTGTCGCGGAGGGATGAGGGGTGCTCCGAGCGCTAAGTCCAATCACATAATCCAAAGAGACACTGTCAAGGGCGGGAAGAGAATGGCAACTAAGTGACAGAAAGCAGAGACGGGGACAGAGATACTGGTGCCATATTAGTGCCGAGCATATTCTGATGCCACCCTCAATTCTAACCAAACCTGACACATCGCTCTCGTTCCCCCACTCTCTCTGACTCTTCAAAGTAGGGTCTACCAAGTTACACACACACACACACACACATGCACATATACAGTACGCACAAACACACACACACCAGTCCCTCGCAGCAGTAGTGGGTGTTCTGTCAGGCGGAGGAGCAGTACAGCAGCAGCAGCAGCAGCCCACAGGCCCGAGGACAAGCTCAGTCAATCTAAATCTGGACTTTGTAGTGGAGCAGTGCTCATTTCCCCTCATAGCCCAGCTACTTGAGGTGATCCAAACACTGAAGTGTGAGGAGCTGTCACCTCCGATAAAATCCGGGACCAGCTCCATGCCTGCCTGCTCCCCTGGTGTGTGAGGGGTACATATACGTGTGTGTGTGTGCACACGTGTGTGCTTCTCTGACAGCGAGGAGGTTGGGGCGGGTGAATTCCAGCTGCCGTGATTTGCCTGGGGATATAGGTGCCACGGCTGGAGACTGGCCTTGACACCACAGGACTCGGGGTGTCTCACAACGCTCTGATCACATGGGCGCCGGGGCCTTTCACATATTCACAGCTTACCCAGCGAGAAACTCTCTCTCTCTCTCCAGGAGTGGAGCCCCTTAAAGAGATTATCCACTGAGGTACCAGAACCAAGACTCCTATAAGACATGACCTAGAGGGGATATATTTGTAAGTTGCAACCAAAGCCTTTCAGAGATAACCTTCACAGATGAAGGAACTAAAGCTAAAGGCACCTCAAGCCTTCACACTCTGCTGAGGTCGTCACCAGCCCCGTGGGGACCAAGACGGATTGGAGGGGACACATTGGGAGAATCTCCGACACCAATCACAAAGCTTTGGCAGCGTGTGACCTGTAACTCTCCAACAAACAAAAATCTATATCTACAATCAAAGGGGAAGAGGAAGAGTACATTAAAGGGGGGTCCACATCAAGCCCCCAGGAAGTGCGCTCGGATGTAAAACAAATTTTCGTAGTGGCCTATTGGCGGTATTACAACTTCTGTGTCCATCATGTGATGTCATTAGGCCCAAAAAGACTTTTTTCCCATAGACTTACATTGGGAAAGAGATGCCTGTAAATTAGCAGATAATTCTTTATTTAGGTAAATCAACTTCCCACTATGAATGCTTGAATAGCATTATTCAAATCATTAGGCAAATGCAGATTTATTTCCCTTCCTCCGTCCATGTGAATGAGACCCAGACTGTGACTGGAGCAAGGGTTGGGAGGTGGAGTCAAAGGAAACGCTACTGCTCCTGCTCTATGGGCCCAGCGGATGTGGAAGGTCATCGTACGATCCGAGAACTTTTCCACTTATCAGTCGAGCCCTTTTAGCTCCATTCACCACTAAGCAACCCTCATGATGAAGGAGGAATGAACAGGTGTCTGACTACAACGCTGAATCATCCATCCATCCTACGTCAACCGCTTATCCCCTTAGGGGTCGCGGGGGGCTGGAGCCGATCCCAGCTGGCATTGGGCGAAGACGATATGTTGCGGCCTTCAAGACCAGACCAGACTACATTCACAAATACAGTCATTCTGCCTTGAGGTACGCAAGAGTTGCTGTTCTACCACTGCATTTATCAGTTAGTTAGTTTGTGTCAGTGTAATGAAATAACGTGGCATCCACAGCAGTACATTGCTTTGCGTCCGTGTCGGTACTCATGTCTACTTCTGCAACATGGGAGCATGCCTACCCCCTGCGTCTAAGTTAAGATAAGATAAGATAAGATATTCCTTTATTAGTCCCACAGTGGGGAAGTTACTTTGTGTACCATTAATACACTGGCTGTATACTGTATGTACTGTACAGAAACCTACCTCAGGTCACGTGGGAAAAAGTTTTTAGAAGGGCTGAATTTGAATGGAAATAAACACCACTGTGAAGCTACAGCATGATATAAAAACCTCAAAAAATTCAAAAATAATGGAACCTCCCTTTAAAGAGCAGAACAAAGAACAGGGATGAGGTCTGTTTCCCAGCAGCTGAAAAACTGCCTCAGAAAAAAAATGTCTCTTAATTTTCTGTGCAACCTGGCTCAAGCTCTGGATATACATTGCGGCACTACATTAAGCAGTGTGTTATGTGCATAAACACATTCCAGTTGGCTGCATTTCCCTTCACAGCAAGAGCTTGCTCTTATTATGAGAGAAACCCGGAGAAAGATGGGGCGGTTGGAGACACAGAAGGGAATAACTAAGCCAAACTCACTCTTACATAATGCCTTCTGAGGCCGCACTCGCGCCTGTGGGGTTCCGCCTGATGAACGGATACTTAATAACAAGTGGTACAGTGCCAAACCCAGTAGTCGGCGATATCCTCTGTGTATCCTCAGCCATGGATGAGCAAACTTGAATCAACACCCACACTCTCAACCATATACACTATCGCAGGCCTATACACAAACATAGCACACAGTGAGAACAGTGGGAGCAGCCATTAAAGTGACAGACTAACAAAGTGATGCAGAGGCTACTGTTTCCATCATGCCCTGGTGGAGGAACAATCAGGCCTTTGTACTGCATATGTCACGCGGCACCTTGTTGTTTTTAAGGGGAGTAGCTAAACCTCTTGTCTTTATTAAAAGGCCCTATAGTCTGCATCTTGTATTTTCCTCTCGGTGAATGTTGCAGAGTAAGTTCATTGTCAGACAGTCTGGTCTTTTCAGAGCTGATTACCCAAAGCATGTGTCCTCACTACAGGGGCTTGATGGGCCATTCTGCCACAGTGTGAGTAAACCAGCTGTACAAAGCCTCCTATGTACAGTGCTCAAATATCAAATCAACACATGGCAACAAACTTTTTTGTTTCTTTCTTATGAATGTATAACTTTCCTATTTAAAATACAAGGGCATTAAACCAGAAAGTTAAAAGTTGCTGGACAACACAATGTCACATTTCAAAGTGTCTAGATGCAGCAGTCAGTTTTACAGTATGCTCTTGCTCTGATGGATATACTACTTATCAAAAACTTTTCGATTTGTGCTGAAACTCCACCAACTGAACTGTCTTCTGCAGACCTCGATCTCTTAAGATGTTTGCCTTGAGAAATGACTCAATTTTCACACTTAATATCAAAATAATTTATATTTTAGTAGAGAGACTGTCTAATGTCATAAAAATGTTTATCAGGTGAATAATTTGTCCATGTTGCTATTTTTTTTTTGAAGCTATTCTTTAAAATTTAAGTCAAGCACTACAACTCGGGCTTCAGTTCGGGATTCCTCGCCATATTAACTCACATAGCCTGTTTCAAATCTCTGCATTTCATCAGCACACACACAATTGTGCATACACACACACACTTATAAGGGAGAGAAAGAGAGGGAGTCTGGGAGAAAAAAGGGAGATGGAGTGGGTTTAATGATTGTTCCCTGCATAAAATCAGCTTGACTCTTTTCAAGGGCCATCAATATGTCACAGAAAGACACATCCGACGGATGTAGCTTTTAACATCAAGGTTATCTATTCTCGGCATGAATCAACTCCCTCCACTCCTAGTTTCTCGTACTGTCTCCTTCTCATATCTATCCTCCCCTCAACAACCTCCTCAACTGCTTCCACTCTGTCTCTCTCTTTCGCTACACTCTTTACTCTATTATTTGCTGTCTTTGATTCTTCCTCTCTTACTCCCTGTATTTTTCGCCTCCTCTGCTTTTCTGTCCCACCCTCTAGTTTGGCCACTTAGCTGACAATTCCATCAGTGCTGCCATCCATCAGGGAAAAATGCAATGAGAAAAAAGCCAATTAACAAGGCAATTACACTTTCTGTATTATCTCCAAGGGCTGAAATAACACTTCTGGGCAGGTGGGGGATGGGGTCAAATGGAGCTGGGGGCAAGCATCCATAAGAGTTGGTGCGAGAGTGACTTATGAGCTTGGGGCGTAGGCTGCTCTGAGCCAGGGCTATTATTGTGGACACGATCCATCTCCGGCTGTCCTTTTATCAGTTCAGCCCAACGTCATGAGATGGAGTCGCCACCTCCTCTCTATAGGGAGGCCTGCAGATAGATAACCCCCGTGCGTCCCATAAACCAACAGCCAGTGGACTGATTCAGCCTACTGAGAGACGGGCTGGCACACACAGCACATTGCTATGGAGAGAAATTATATTGTTTCACGTAGTATTGGAATGCTTTGTGTATGTCAGCGTATGCATTTGCTCTATGCTTGATTTCACAGTCAGGATGAATGAAATCAAGTATGTGACTAAAGCTGGGCCATGTTCACACAGGATATATTCACTTTAGAAGTGTTTTTCCACACAGCATCCAGCTGCTTCTCAACAGTAAAATTCACTACATAAACACAAAACTGAACTGTGGAAACTGGCTGTAACTATCTATCTCTCTATCTGTCTATATAGATCAATCTGTCCATCCAACCCAGTCTCACAGGAAGGCATATTAATAACGCAACATCACACAGTCATTCTGCCGGTCATGAGTATCCATTTTAGCTTTTCGTGTGTCATCTGTGTGTCAGGTAACTAAACTATGATAATGTCAGCAGTTAGTTTCAGGCAGCAAAACCACTAAATTAGGTTCAGTCAACAAAAACAGTTAAGTTTAAGAAAAGCTTCATGGTTGGGCTTACAGTAAGTATGTAAACTAAGTAAAATACATACGGAAATAACATAACCCAACTATAGAAAACACGTCACAGAAGTCCCTGAAAAACGTCACAATCATCAAGTGACAAACACTGGTCAACACCGGTCTCGAACACTGGTCTCCTGGTTAAAAGCCCTGTGTCTGTTGGACCCATGCAGCTCCCCAACATAAGTGGTCTTTGTCACTTTTTAAACTGCATCACTAACTCGTACTGTAGTATTTATAGGTGGACGTGTTTACATTGCAGTCAGTACAGGATACATGGTGTATAAATAACACATGTAAATCAATAAAGGTTTACTTATTGTGCCTTGCACATTATGGTGGCATTCATAAGCCTTTTTGTGTGCACATGGTGATCTATCTAAAAAACTTCTGTTATACTACTGTATTGAAACATTTTCTACCACTCTATTTATAAATGCCGGACTGTGTTTTTTAGCACTGAAAAATGGCCTAATTTAATCATTTCACCTCTAACAGTGACCTAGAATTAGGCTTCTACTGTGATGCTATTTGTATTCATTTATTTTACATCATTATAGTACACAAGTGATGAACTGTTTCATTGCTCTAAAATATAGTGCTGGTGTAGAATGATTTTTACATTTTTTTATTTAATTTTTCAGAGATTTTCAGTAATTTTGTAGTGTATTTTGGGCATGAAATTAATTATGATGCCACGTGGTAGTGTTGTGTCAGTGTAAGAGAATTCAAAACTGACTGCAAAAAAGTGTAAACACAAACTACGGATACAGTAACGAAAGCTATTTATTAAACAAAGGCTATACTGTATACTATTGTTTACTGTGTGTGTGTGTGTGTGTGTGTGTGTGTGTGTGTGTGTGTGTGTGTGTGTGTGTGTGAGTGAAGGAGAGAGCGTAGTACCGAAAAAAGGGGTTTATACTTAAGTACAACATATTGATGGCGCCAACATGAGAACCATCTTATTATCATTTTTATGATGCACATTTCTCATAAAAGAAATGAAGGCTGCTTACTCCATCTTTTCTTTACTAATAGACTCCTTTGTCAATTAGTTAACCATTTTAACAGCTGAGGTGTCACCCGTCTCTCTTGGGTCTCAAACAAAACTCCTGTGCGTAACTTTGAAAATGAAAGTGACATTTGTCCTCTCCCAATAAAAAAATATTTAGTCCATTAAACATAAATAGCTGTCATTATGATGCATGCCCTGGGCCCAGGCCTTCCCTGTTCCCCTCCTGGCTGTTTACTGCGGCCAAACAACTGCAGCGCCTGCATGTTCTCAACTTCAGCGTATTGATTAAACTTTTAAATAGCTGCCATATAACCCTGGGACATCAGGAAGATTAATTTGCGTCAATGTTCATCTGTAATTCATTAGCCATTTATACTCTCCACATCCACACAGGCTATCAGGGAAATGCGCCCCATTTTTCACCCAGGCAGAAGCTGGGGAGCAGGCAGAGAGAGAGAGGGATGGAAGGAAGGAGGGGATTATACTGCCTACAACAGAAGGAGTACGCTAACGAGCCAAGAGTGCATGGCAAGGCATGCAGGACACTAAAACATCCAGCATGAAAGCTAAAAAATACACACTTATATATAGTACATAGTGCCATTTCATAGAACTATAAGGAAAGATACCCACTATTAGATAACAACTGCTGAATTGGTTATATTTTGCTGTAATAATCCTGGTTTAACAAGCCCCCATAATGTTATGCACACATCACATAGCTTCATAACAACACGTTAAACACATCAAAACAACACATAGCTTTGTAACGACACTTAACAACAAATCAACACATAATTTCATAACAATGCATGACAACGCAGCTTAAATAAAAACACATAGCTTCATAAAAACACATAAAAACTTAAATAAAACACGACACCGCTTTATAACAACAGATTCATAAAAACACATAATGCATAGTTTAAATAAAAAGAAATAACAACACAGGTTTATAGCAACACATAACATGTCAAAACAACACTGCTTCATAACAACACGTAAAATAAAAACACATAATGCATAGTTTAATATCGACACGTAGCTTCTTAGCAAGACATAGCTTCATAAAAACACACACCACATAGCAACACATAGCTTAAATGAAAACACAGGACATAGCTTCATAGCAACACTTAGCTTCATAAAAACACCTAACAAAACATAGTTTCATAACAACACACCATAACAACAAACTATAATATGCTCATGGGAGCACAGAAGCAATTGATGATGATTTTCTCCTTTAGTTGGGAATACATCACGGCTAGTTAGCAATACAAGTCAAAGCTCTACCAAAGTTGTGATTAGAGGTTATTGAAGACCCAGAATTTTATCCAAAGATATCCTTGTCAATTTTACTGGTAATGAAAAGATAAATGTCAGATCTTGCCTTTCTACAGGTGTATTGTTTGTCATTCTATCATGAAGGTAAAAGGGTAGTTTGGAGGTCGCAATAGCGCAATAGTTCTTTTTTTTGACCTCCTTTCCGTGATCTACCATATGAATAGATGATAAAACCTACTATTGGGTATAGTAGGCCCCTACTGTCCCACATCTATGGTCCTTATATCAACTGATAATGCCTATTTAATAGCCTGACAACTGTCAAATCGGCTGGCCATGGTGTATACTTCCTGTGGTTAGCCTGTTGCACATTCAAACATCATGTTTCTCCACCTCAGCACTAACACAATGCATTCCTACCTGTGTTATTTTAACCGTTGTTTTGAGTACTTTAATTTTACACTGTGGGTCTGAGAGAAACAGCATTTCGATCCTCTATCTGTCCTGTACATATTGCAGAATTGACAATAAAGTTGACTTTGACTTTGATACAAACACATTCTTGAGCTATAATTCATTGTGATGTATTGTGTTTTTTTTGCCTTCATTGTTGCAGCGCAAACTTTCATTTCACTTCAGAGACCGAAAGAGATAGACTGAAGAGAGATTTAGGAACTGTGTGCATGACTCAGGTAAAACAACACTCACATAGAGGGCCAACAAAGGATACATAAGAGCAAGAGAGTGTGTGAGTGGGAGATGGAGAGTTGAAAGATTTGCTATTGCCACGGGCTGATAGGCTGTCAGGGGGAGGTTGCTGGGTCGTGGCTCAACCAGCTCTAATCAATACCAGGTTGATTTTGCCACATGATTCTCCTTAAAGCGCAACGATAACACATTCTGTATGTTTTTATATGCTTCAGGTGCTGAGTGCCACTGTTACAGAAGAGGCTAGTCATGTGATTAAGGTCAATACTGACAAATTAAACAGAGAAATTTAATTAAAGTATGTAATAAAACACATTAATTATTAATTAGACATGCTGTATGTATAGGGTATGTTACAAGCTTATTGGCAACATTGGTTCGCATCTGAAAAATGACACTCCATCACTGACAGTTCACTAAATGGCTATAATCAAACACTTTAAATTGAGGATGGCATTATTCATTGATGGGTGAATTACAGTTATAACCAGATAAATGCCTATCAGTCTTTGTACTTCCAACTTATGAGGATGAGAAGGAAATTGAATTCTGGGGCACATAAATTTTGACTGAAGAAAGAGATTACCGTCGTGGGGGGGGGGGGGGGGGTATCTAATGAAAAAAAAAAAGGCGAAATTAATTTCAGTGGCATTTATTCCACATGGAGGCAGGAGAGAACACTGGTTACAGTAGCTCTGGAGTCGGGAGATAAGAGGAGGGTTGTTTAAGGCGGGGGACTGAGACAGTTTACAAAGTCCTAAATCCCCTTGGAGCGCCTTTCAAGGCATCCACTATCATCTAGCCAACTCACTGACAAACACCTTGCATACAGAAAAACTCTCTCTTGTAAGCACAACAATGACAAGTTGGTTATTTACTGCTGGAGTTATTGAAAGGGTTCATCTGCCCTTAAGGGCACATAAAACCACTAATGACGCCAGTAATCATAAGTGCCCATTTTCTCCATCAACATGTGGATCACAAATCACCACACACAGCCTGACACTGATTGATTTTGTTCTTCATTACACCCAGGATTTCTAATTAAAAGAAAAGCACAGATAAGTGGTTCAAACTCCTGACCGAAATAGAAAGAAAAAGTGAAAATCGCAATTAGAGGTTTGGCTGTGTTCGGTAATGGCACTGTTAATAAGAGCGGCTGGTGAGTCACTCAATGAAGGTTTAATCACTGGGACAGGATTCAATAACAAAAGAGCATAATATTAATCACCAGAGAGTGATAACTTCACTGTTCATCTCTTTGACATTGGAGGAAGGGATGAATTAATGATGCTCTCCATCCGAACACATTAAATAATAATTATCAGGCAAAACAGCATGAAAAGGACTGTGTAATGAACCCCATTGTCAGGTCAATTACAACCACATAAAACTGTTCAAAGGGAAGTAGCTTGTTACTAGATAGCCGTAGCAGAAAGGATAGCGGTGGCTTTATCAGTGGAAGGTGCTGGGCGACCTATTCCCTCCGATATCAGGGCTTAAAATGTGTTGAGGGGTTGAAATGCAGTTTATACTTAGAGGGCACTGAAACTCTGTCTGGCTCAACGAGCCCACTGTGAAAAGCTAGAAGAGTTCAGCGAGGCGTTCAGCGAGGAACACATCGAAAATTGGTACGCAAAAGATAAATGACATGACAATGACAGTGTTTTGCCGTCTCTAAAGCAATGTCAGTCGCTAAGTGCCATGTTAAACAAAACTCAACTGCACAGACAATGGTGGACGTCACGCATCAGTGGACAAAATGGCACCTCGCTACCTGTCAGTGGCAATTTCCATCAAATCAAAAAAAAAAAAAAAAAAAAAAAATTTAGCCACGAGAGAACTGCTGCTTGAGTTTTACACATGCATAAAAGTATGCACGGATAATAAAGGCGTGTATTGCGCTGTATTTTTCGTCACGCCATAAAATTGACAATGGTTGTTTAATAGAGCTCTTGTCTTTCACTCAACACCAAGCGCATCAGGTTGTCCTCTAGCTTCCATTTTTGAGCTAGACATCAATTACCGCATGGCTGCTACCACTCTGAGACGCTCTCTTAAACAAACAGCCCGGCAACCTCCAGCGTGACACATATCAATACTAATCTGACGTCTTGTTCCACAGTCGTTCCCCTCAGACCCCGGCTGGCTGCACCTGCCTGACCGGAGTGCCCAGGGTTGGCTGTACTCCTTCACACTTCCTTCCCCTGCAGACATCAAACACTTATTACTCCCCATCCTGGCCCTGCTAACTGACTGGCCTGTCTGGGCCACACGGGGACCCCATTATTAGAGTCATTTCAGTGCCCATCCTGACGCCTGTTAGGCAGTTCTCTACCTGGGGCTCCTGCTCCCTGCCTGCCCGACTGAGTGCTTGGCCAGCCAAACAGTGATTGGACATGACATGGTGACAGAAAACAGGGGAGAAGGGCAATAGAAATAAAAGAACAGAGATGGCAGAGTGTGGCGGACAGAGACGGGGAGAGAGGAAGGTGGGTATGTTAGCCAGGGCCCTCGTGGCGTCGGGTGTGCCCATCAACACGGATGAGCGTTAGCCAAGAGCTGCGTGTCACAATGATGGAGGGGCTGGATCACTCACATCAGAGCTTCATCTGACTGGAAGATATCAATCTCCAAGCCTAATCCAATAGGACATGGTAAAATATCCTTTAACATCGCTTTCCCACCTTGCCTTTGTGTGTCCCCTGCTTCTGTCTCTCTCCCTGCCGAAAATGTGTGTAACCTTCGTTGTTGGACCTCAATCGACCACACTCATTTTCACATCCCATTTCCTCCGTCTCTAGCACTGACAGTCAAATTATGACGGACAAAACAGCACTTTGACATAATGGCATTAAGCACAATTTGTCACTATAAAAAAGGAAAAGTAAGAAAGTGCAGATTACTACACATGCGCAGCACCAGGATCAGGGATTCTAGCTTTATGTTTTTGAAACAGGCTATTGAGGAAAATTAACTCAAGTGTAGTTTCTTTTGTTGTTTGTCTGTTTGATTCATGGTGGAACATGTGGAAGTCATTACAATGAAGTGACTCACATTTACAGTTTACTGGTCAAAATACAGCATATGTGAATATACTGTATATGTGCATATACGATGTGTGTACTCATTAACTAATTCCTGCAATTGCTACTGACTTGGCTTCTCTTTTGACAAGACTTAAAGGGCACCTATTATGCTTTTGTGCTTTTTCCCTTTCTGCTAGTGGGTTATATAGTTTTTTTACGCATGTAAAAGGTCAGAAAGGTTATAAAGCCCAAAGTCCATGCAAAGGGGAGCTACTCTCCTCCACAGAAACACTGCTTCTGAAATGCCTCGACTGAAGTCTCACCTTTTCTTTCGTAACATGGTGATGTAACCAAATAACATGCTTTGCGTAATGGCTAGTTTGGCATGCCCTTAACCAAAACTAGTAGCGGAACTCAAGCGGAGTCCGAAAAGATGCCGTAGGTTCGGCTGACTAATTACAACAGATGGTCAGCAGGCCAATCAGAGCAGACTGAGCTTTTTGGGAGGCGGGGAGAATGCCGAAAATGAAGTCGGCGGTTACAGTTGATACCGGCGCCATTGTGCAAGTGTAGCACCCACCCTCCTGCCGAGGTTAACACTATCAGCTCTGTCAGCAGTGTCTATATATTTACATATTTCACTGTTAGCACAGTTAGCTGCTAGCCACTGGCTCAGCTGTCGCCATGTTGAGAGCCGTGCAGAGGCAACAGAAACGCTCCTTATCTTGCACTTATCACCTTTAAACACGAATTTATTTATTCACTGTATATTTATGTATATATGTATAATTTCAAATACGTACAGTACATATAATATACAACAAATATTGTAATTGTTTTCACTATAAAGAGTGAAGTGCTGAAAAATGTATCATCATAACATCATACTCTGCTCAAAATTATGGCTGTGTCAAAGTACATGCCGTCATTTCCTGCCAGAGTTTAAACTAATGAACCTGCAGTAGCCAATCAGCTGTGAGGCAGAGGTGATGATAGGTTTGTGTTGTGTGTGAATATTTCATACTCCTCTGGCCTCCCTGTACCCCATTCAGACAGATGGATCCACTGTAACTCTACTCCTCTTAATTAATATGACATATCCTCTGTTCATATGCAGAGAGTGAGGGAGGGGACAGAGAGATGGAGGTACGAGGGAATGATTAACTGTGGATCTGTCCCTCCTTGTGAGAAATGATCTCGCCTCCTCTGCTCTCCCCCAGTCCTCCCTCCCTCCCTCCCTCTCCTCTTCATTTCCGTCTCCCTCACTCTCTCTTTGGCTCACTTCATGTCTTTCTGCGCCCTCCCCTCTCTTTCTCTTTTGCCTTATCTCTGTCTCCCTCTCTCTTCTCTCCTCTCCTTTCCCCCCCGACACTCTCGGACTGTCCCCAGCCCCCTGCACATCTCCTGACAGGTAGAATAATAACGCTCGTACATCACTGCCCCGAAAAGTCCAATAACCTAAATCTTCACTTGCCACACACCCCGGGACTCAATTACTTTATTGACATGTAATCTTCATAAGGGGAGAAATATTGAGCATGTAAGGTCAGCCGGTTATGAAGACATATTATCATATTATCTGCATGAGGGTTGTAGGGGCTAGGACCTGACAAAGCTAATTATAATGGTACATGTTTCAGAGCTCAGAGCGTATTATCTGCTTGGCTGCTTGGTTGAGCCACAGCTGAGGTATAGAGGAGAAGGGGATGAGATTTCAAACCTAATAGGGGCTGGATGTCATCCCAGGGCATGGGAATTAATGAAGCCAAATATTATCGACTGCACATCACGGCACTAATATCCTTGATTTGTTCATTGTATTTGTCAGGATTACCTCGCCATAGTCTAATGGCTAACAACATATCACAATACAAGCTGACCAAGGAGGCAATTTCCAAAACTGTACGATAACAAAAGAGCCATCCCTTCCAGTATTGTATAAAAAGTGCAAATAAGCCGTTAGTGCTGCAGCTTGAGTCGTTCCTCAGCCAAAATGTCACAGTGGGTTAGTGATGGCAGGAAGGACAGATGCCCATGGGTGTGTTATCGCTTCTCTCCCAAGGTTATCTTAATATCTTCCTTTCAGTTCAGCTATTACAACCTAGTGCCTGCTACATAAAGTAAAACAATAACACAGGCGGTGGTACAACATGTTCTATAGTAGATGCACACTTATAACACAATGTATTTACCATGAGGGTATAATACAAAGGAGAAAAAATACAACCAAGCTCATTATTTTTTAACCAGAACCACATGGACATGGATCAGAGGGCACAAAACAAACTTTTGGCTAGCCCTGAGACATTGCATCTTGGGGTCACAGTGTGCAAACAAAGAATCCCACTGCCAGACATGTGAACATGTTCATTTCACTTTATCCAATATCATGCCCTCTCCCCATATCTCTGTAGTCCAACTGTCCGAATCCTTCCCTCAGAACTGCTGCTGTGGGAGGATGCCTAAAATGGTGCGGAGCAGTTGGCCAGCACTGCCAAAGGTTATGTGTTAACACTTGCTAATGGTGTCAAGTGGAGAGACATATTTTAGCTTTCTTTCGAGGGTCTTCAGGCATTCAGCGCTCCAAAGCATGGAAATCTTCTACTTATTTACCCTAAAATAATGTTTTCAAAGTTTTTTATTTAAATTTTTATGAATTGTTTCCCTGTACTTTTTAATGAAGCACATATATTACCCCAGCACATAAAACTCTCGACAAACTATACTCTAAATAAATGCATAATCAAAGAATCCATCTTTCTGAGCAGATATGATATGGTTTGATGACTGCCAGTTTTGAAAGGTTTAGTTTTGAGTTTGTTTCTCCGCAGGGAGGGGAATGAAGGAAACAGCCTTTTAAATCACAACAATCTGGGATAAATTCATGTGTTTGACCAAAATGACTCAGTCAATCCAAATCGTCTTGCGCTGCAGTGCTGTAGCATGCCAGAAACTATGCGGATCAAATTATGAAGGCGAAATAACTTGTCCGCTCATATCACTGCGACAGAGAAACCTGCTCCGTCTGTTTAAAGTGACTTCAGCAAATCAAAGCGACAGATTAAAAGGTTGTTTTGGACTTCCTAGCATTTCAGTGACCTCGCTCTTTTCATTGGTTTAAGCTGGAATGTTGATGCCAGTGCGACTCATGAAGGACCCGCTACATCCTGTAACCGAGTCTCCCCTTTATATTTCAAGAGAGATAAAATGCATGTCGGTTCAATAAAATAGCTCTGACACTCATATCCAGTTGACCTTATGGACTTTAAGGCAGGGCAAGACAAGCTGACCCACACATTTGCGACATTGTGTCTGTGTTTGGTGCAGCTCGGACGTTGTTCATTCAGCTGGAGAGTGAATGTGAAGTAAATAGAAGCTCAGAACCATAGCACAGGAATCCCAGCGTACAGGATAATGGCCTTCTCGTCTCTTTACAAGCAGCAAATCCAAACAAGGCTTTCACACAGACCGATGCAATGAATAATCTAAATGGCACTTAATGTGAGCTATGCTGATACTCTGACAATAGTTTGTGTTCAGACATCACAGCTTAGTGTCTCCCAATTGTATATTGATGCCGAGGCAGTTGACAATAAATCACTGGATTCACCAGTGAGTGAGAAAACAGTTTAGACAATGGCCCAATGGAGCTTACCATAATTGACAGATGAGTTCAGCTCTTTCTGCCACAATAGCTTTGGAGCATTGAGGGTACCTGGGAATGAGTGTGTCAGTGTGTGTGTGAAATTTCAGGTCCCACAATACTCTAAAGAAACAGTGGTTGCAGTCATGTTTTCTTTGAATGACTACACTACACTTGACGTGATTATACATTAGTAAATTACACCACCTTTTAGTAATTTAATGAAACCTCATTGTTGCCTTGAAGAAAAAAAAAAAACAAAATATTGTCGAACTCTCTTCACAATGTTCAAGAGGATCAAGTATCCTAATTTGAACAGTACTACAGTATATTACTTATTATTATATTAGAGTTCATCAGTGTGAAAGAAAAATCCAGTCCATTGTTGCCCTGGAGCAATGCTCATTTTGTCTGTTGAAAAAAATTAAGAGCAACTTTCTAAATCTCTATTACATATAAAATGTTATTTTCAAGCATGTCCATCATAATTATTAAAGGCATAGTTGGGGTGTTTTGAAGTTGGGTTGTACTTATCCATAGTCAGTGTATTACCTACAGTACATCATGGTCGATACGCCCCCAGTTGGTGAAGCAGACAGGAGTTACCGCATGGGAGCAAAGCAATGTACTGCTATAGTAAAATGTATTTAAGCTAGGCGGTTTTGAAGAGAGCATGAATAATTATCACTTTCAGTTCAGTTCAGTCAGAACAGGCTGTCTGACGGCAAGATAAAGTGGTGAAAATATTCTAAATATAGTGTACACTTAAACGGATGTAATGTTTTCAGGTAACCTTTTCTTTTAGGGAGTTAAAATACGTTTTCCCGCCGGCAGTACGTTGCTTTGCTTCCGTGCAGTAACTCCTGTCTGCTTATCCAAACTGGGGGCGTGTCGACTGCAGCCTACTGTAGTAATACATCAACTATGGATAAGTATGTCATACAAACCCGCATCAAAACACCAAACTACCTAAAGACTATTTGTGACCCAAAAGCCCCAAATCTCGGTAATTGTGCAATACAACATTTGTCCCATGGAACTTCAAATTATTACAAATTTTCAAGGTTTATTACAATTTGGGATTTGGACATCATTATGGATAATAGTAACAATATACTCAGTAAGTTAACGTGTGGGATCTGGGAACTTGGCAACCTTACTACATAGAAGTCAGACAGGGCAAGAAACATGGCCAGTCAAACTATAATACAGGTTTTAAAAACCAGGTCAGCCAAACTTCTTTTGGAGGAGACTATGAGAGCAACCTGTAAAATTATGAACTGTACGTTGTAAACATCCATCACAGTTTCTAGACCGACTTCCTTGGGCCAATGTTGTCTTACCATACTTGCCTGTACCTGCAAACATTTTCCAAAGGAACATTTCAAGCACGTCTGCTTTTGGTTTTACCTTACTGATCCGCCTTAACTGTTGCCTTATTTAAAAGCTGTCTGATTGCCCAATCGCTGAAGTGCTGCCAAATCCCCAGATACAACCAATTACTTTGGTGAGTATATTAATTTCATAGCCATCAGTAATGATGGGCAAAGCTACGAAGGTAAACTGGGATCATCCATAAAGAATTTCTTGAATGTGCATGGTTCAGACAATCTGGAGTTGCCTATTTTTTCATTTGCTGTCATTACTGTGGAGATAGTTATCAAAAGTGTGATGATAGTCTATGTAGACTTACAGTATGTCGTCATCCTAGCTTTGCCTTTGGCATATGAATCTTGTGCCTATGGTTTTATTATATGTTTCTAGAAACTGTAGGTCAATATATGTAGGTCATTTCATATCTTGATAGCAATATATATCACGATACAGCATGTCTTCTCGTTAATTCAATAATAATAGCCAATATATACTCCCGTTTGAATTAAATACTTGACAAATGAAAAATACAGCATTTTCTCATTTTAAAAACTTGTGTGCAAAATGAACATAACCGTTTTAAGTGAAATTATAGAGAAAAAAATAAAGTAATACTGTCGAAGCCTTGGGGCTGCTTGGTGGTGCAGTGGTTAGCACTCTCGCCTCACAGCAAGAGGGTCGCTTGGGGCTCTTCTGTGTGGAGTTTGCATGTTCTCCCCGTTTTAGTGTGGGTTCTCCGGCTTCCAAAGACAAGCAACTTAGGTTAATTGATGATGAATGTGAGTGTGAATGGTTGTCTGTCTCTATGTGCCCTGCGATGGACTGGCGACCTGTCCAGGGTGAACCCCGCCTTCGCCCAATGCCAGCTGGGATCGACACCAGCCCCCCCGCGACCCCTAATGGGATAAGTGGTTGAAGATGGATGGATGTATAAGCCTTGCCTATATTGTGACAGAAATGATATACAGTATACTAGACATTTTTAAAAATAGTTTTATAGTTTACAGTATAGTCAGCCCAGTCCTAGTTCCACGCTCTGTTTACACAAATACATTTATCTGTATCTTTGTGTTCATATACTGCACTACATAGCTAACCAGGGAAGGTAGCTGTTTCAGTTTCAGTGTGCGATCGCCACTCTGAGCCTGTCTTCAAACAGGACACGACTTTATGTAGCTGTGTAAATAATCACCGGTGACCCCCTTCCTCGCTACATATTAGTGAATCCACGGCATGTACTGCCCCGTTACGATCACGTCTGACAGAAAAGTTCAGTGATGTAGCACAGCTGTTAAGCCATGCAGAATGCGTTGTCACCCAGCATGATAAACGGTCCACCAAGTGAATTGGAATCTAATTTGTTGGAGCCATTAACCAGACTAGCATTAAGGCATGTTTTCATCTTGAATGATTACTGTGTGAGATCAGTTACCCCAGAATTACTATCTACAGTCTACTCAAAATATAATTTATTAAAAACACCCCGATTAAGATAGATGATCCTACATTAACCAATGAGACATATATATTTAGCAGGTACTGTATCTAATTTTGTGTTAACTTGCTGTATCATAAAATTTCAAATATGAGACATTGTGTATCTCTGTGTAAATACCACTGGTAATATACAATAATTACAAGCTACAAGGACTTGTTGAGGTCTGATCCTGTCCCCTTTAGCATGACAAGTTGTCCGGCATCTGCCAGCATGTTAGTAGCTATTCATCAGAGTGAAGGGTAGCGAGCTCCCACACACAGACAGACTCCGCCTGCTCACCGAGCAATTTGTTTCAAAGGGTACTGACACAGAAGAAAACTGGTGGACCTAACATCCATCCTGCTGTAAAAATATCCAAAACCATCTGGCAGCTAAACCCCATCCTAAATTACTATGATGGACTTCCACCTTTGGAAACCATGAAGGCTACAAAAACCTGCTCTAACTTCTGACCGAAAGTGTGTCTGGAAAGCGCAGGCCGCATCTCAGTTGTCCCGAACCGCAACTACAAATCATGGTAGAAAATTAATAATAGCGTAGCTGCATTAGCAATACCAATTTCAGAGCTGATTAAAGCAGTAAGACCTATCTGCTTTGGGTGATTTATGTTCTGCTACTTCCCTGAGAATGACCAGTGCAACTGGGAAGTAGCCCAAAGTCCAAAGCAGCAGCAGTGTGTTTTTCCAAGAAGGTTGGGCCCACTTGGCAGAAACACATCTCCTTGTCTATTGGTCTGACACGTCTGGAGTAGAAGCCAGCATATTGGCTCAACCTTGCGTCTGTTTGTGCCCGAGCAAGTTTTGACGAGTGACTCCGGTTGGGTTTGTTTCACCATAAATAACAAAGGTTTGTCTGCGGTGGTCTCGCACGGTAAAGATTTAGGAGGCTACATATTTTCCTGCTGCTGAGAAAATGGTTCAAAGTTTGTAATCATCATATTTCAGTGGTGATGGATGGAGGAGTTCAAAAGTGGGATCATTTGCTTTCAGGCTCAGTGTTCAAAATGCTTAAAGGACCAGAATGTAACAATTAGGCAGAAATGTAATATACTATTAATAAGTATGTTTTCTTTAGTGCATAATCACCTGAAAATAAGAACTGTCATTACCTTAAAATGAGCCGTTTCTGTCTACATAGACAGCAGATCCTCTCTCCACAGAGTTCACTATGTTGCACCGCCATGTTTCAACAGTAGCCCAGAACGGACAAACCTAACTCTGTTAACTTTTCCTGCTTGGGCCGGAGTCGATCACGTTACTCGCTTCTGTGGCCACTGCTGGTTGCAGTCTCCTTACCTCACCACTAGATACCACCAGATCCTACACACTGGACCTTTAATGTTCATTATAAAGTTATAGGTGTTCCCCAAAAACTACAGCATCAGATTAACTCATACAGTGGCTTCAGATTAATAACATTCAGAGAGAAAATGTCTTATTTGATAGGTGAACTGCTAGAAATTGCTAGAATCATTTCAGTGAAATACCAAGCATACTTTATACTTGACTATAAAACATCCCTTATTACGGCAGAATATCAGAGAGAGAAATATTTACTTTTATACCACTAGTAAGACGAACTAACAGACAAATATCTTGAAATGGCTCAGAAGCTGACAGTCCTATCTTTTCACTTTAAGTTTTTGCTGTATACGTCCAACATCAGTTTAAGAACTCAAGGCACTCAGGAGACTCTCTCAGCTACATCAAACGGCAAGGTAAAAACAATAGTGTCACTGACATTTCCCCAAACCCAGCACAAACAGAATTATTCACACACTGTGAGCGGAGTGCCATCCGATAACGGAGAGATAATGACACTTGGTGGAAGGCAGCTTTCTCAAAGCAGTTTAGAGCCGGCACGTCAGAGTTCGGCAGTTAAGCCTGTCATGGAAGTTGAGGAGGTTATCCTGGCATTTTAATCTAGCCTGCTTCTGAAGGAGAAAACGCAGAGGTGATTTCCAGGGTAGTAATAACAAGGACAGGCCTGCCTCCAAAAATGAGCTCTCATCACTTTGGATGCGGACAGTGCAGTGTTATGTGAAGCCGCGTGGTGAAGGATTGCAGGCCCAGTTTGCCTCGTCCCCTCTCCCCTCATCTATCTCCATAGGCCGGCTTTAATGGATATTCATGTTGCCGAGCCAATCCGCTCCTGGGAGGAATAATATCACATCATCTGACTCGCATAAAGGAAACAGAGCCTGTCCTCATACACGGGGAGTATATACTACTGTGATATGCAGCAGGCGCAACCTCGCCAAAGAATACATTGATGTAATTGTGACTGAATATTCAGGTCCTTGTTCATTCAAAACAAGTCTGGGTTATAAAGATGTATTATGGAACAGTTTTAACAATTAGTGTCCTATTTGTGTCTCTTTGAGGAAAAATTCAGGTACCTACACACCATTTTCGATTACTGTAGAAACATGGTGGCTGGCTCTGTGTAGATATAAACCGCTCATTCTAAGATAACAAAAACATATTAACTCACATTCCGGTGATAATACACTAAAGAAACATATTAGTATTATAACCCATTTCAGCCGATAGATCATGGTTGGGCGATGTGTTGAAATTTTCCGGCCTGCTATACTCAGCCCAACAACCACTGATTACCAGTGTATTCAGGCCAGTCTTTACGACTATCACTAACTCTGTTTTGGTCAAAATAAACCTTTCTTTCACAGAGTTCGATTGCTGAGCAGCTCTCATTCTTCGGAGGAAGATCATTAAATTAGAAAAACAAAATTGCAAACATCAGCCAAGCAACTGGCCAAAAAAGCAACTTCGGATGTACTCAGCCAATCACAGATAGCCAATATATACCTTCAATCCCCCTAAATGCTACACATTCATTCATTTGCATTCAAAGTTTTTATTTAAAGTACAATAGTTTTATCAGCAAAATGTCCTTTAAGTATAAAAATCATTAACATGCATGCGGCATGTAAATATTGTCAACATGAAGCTAGCTTTAACATTCAAATGAATATACTGTATGTTGGGTAGTTAGATCTAGGACAATGCTTCATATTCAATGAATTGATCATGTTTATATGTATATGTTTAAATGTAGTGGAGTGGAAGAATAAAATGTCAGAAAATATTACTCAACAATAGTACTTTTATAAATATACTTATACGTATTTATACAGTAAAGAATTTCATATCTAAATAAAAAAAATCAAAGTACTGCCTGTGTGGGCAAGTTTATAGGTTCATGCAAACAAATAAGACCATCTTTTGTGGTTTTAATTTCTGTGGCTTTATGTGGAGGAAAAGCCTACGCTGCCATTAGAAGCGAATCATAGACACCTCATCAGCTCACATACTGGCAAACATTGCAAAGGAATAAAACTTTCATGCCGTGACGAGTGCCTGGGAAACATTTTTATGATCTCTGTACCCGGGAAGAAGGCCACGTCTTTACTTCGTCAATTCACCTCGTAGAGCTTGGTGCGGAGGCTCACTCAACACATGCTCATGGTGTATAGCTGGCAGAGAGATCTGTATATATCATTCCCTATGAAATGTTTCATCATCTGTCATTTCTCGATGTTGAACGCATGCATTGTAGTTTAAAAAAAAAAAAAAGTTTACAGAAAGCAGCTCTGCGAAGGGTACTCTGGACCAGTCTGGAGGAAAAGCTTACACTTTGTTCTTTCCACATGTCTCATTTTAGTTGTGTGGGGGCCAGTGCAAGTCTTTGTGTTTAAGAGTGATGTTTATCAGGGGACAGATCCTGCTGGTATAATCATTACGAGGCTGAGTGAAATGTCTTGCAGAGCACGTACATGTGTCTAATGGGAAACGTCAAAAGGTGCTCTGTCTTTTCTCACCGCGTTCTGGAGAGGACATTTCCATACTCGTGGAACATGCCAAGGCGGCCCAAACCAGAATGGGAAGATTATCAGCAGAAAGATGAGAGTTTAATTTCCTTCTAACTATGGAGTGACATCAAACAGAAGAGAACGGAATCACTCAAGATAAGCACGGAAAACAACCCGGGAGTAAAAAAACAGATGTCTGAGGTAATGTATCAATTAATTTGCCAAAACAGTCTGTAACCAGCAGCACATGTGTTCACTGTAAATAACAGGACTTTATGAAAAGTTGATATTTGTATTGATAACAGCATCTGATCCATGCAGTTACAAATAATATAATCAGCTCTGGTTATTAAACAAGCAAAAACAAACCGACATTAGGGAGCTGCTTTGACGCAACAATTTTTTAACGCCGTCAAACTCACTTTTAGTTTTACTAAGTGCAAAGAACATTAAGTCATCAGTCAAACCAACAACCTTCCCCTTCATAATGACAACAGCTAAGTTTCAACACTAGCAGTTTAGTCATCCATTAGTCATGTATCCCATCCAGATGTCTGGTGGAGGAGAGGCGGGGATGAGGAGATAGCAGCAGGTGTAGATCTCTCTGAGCCCAGCTGAGCTCTAAAAGGCAGTGCTTAGCACCCACAGCTCCGTCATCTGGCCTCTCCCCTGTCTCCGCCAGCCTTTCGACAGCCCATTCCTCATCATTTACCCCTTTTTGGCAAAGCCCAGAGCCCTTCTAATGGGCTGCTCTGAATGCTTCCAGATGTTTGTTTATTTGTTGTGCAGCAACTATAAAACAGTTTACTCTTAGTTTGGATCTGTTCCATTTTTGGGGGGTTGCTGAGGGAGCGAAGGGGAGATAGCAGGAGCGGTGCAGATCACCCTGACATGTAATGAAAGCGAACCGACAAACGAATGTGAGACACCCCATGGGTGTCGTCAGGAAGGAGGGTTGTTTTTTTTTTTTTTTTTTGCTTTGAAGGCTGCTTTTCTCCTGGGATTTTAATAACAGTTGTGCACCATTTAAGATACATACATACAAAGTAGCTGGAAGCAGGCCCAGAACAAGAAGATTAAAAGGGCCCAGGGCTCATACTGTAAGGCGGATTTCAGGCATTTTTCCTCGTCTGTTTACTTTGCTTGCACAAATATATCCCTTTCATTTACCGCTGTCACTGCTGAGGGATGGCCTCCTCAAATTTAATCTGATACCTGTAAAAAAAGCAGTAACTAGTGCCTGGCATATTTATTGAAATATACAAAGGAAATGAAGGGTATTTCATTTAAATCTCCTCTGCGTACATGGCTATATCAATCAAGTCTAAAGCATCTTTTTACATACTTCTGAACTACAGTTATAATTAGATGTAAAAAAAAAAAAAAAAAACTTGAGAATCGCACTTCACAATGTGTCATCTGAAGAAAATGACAAGCTGGTAATAAATAACCCAGCACACTGTTTCACATGTTGAAATGTGAAATCATCATGGTAAGGCACAAGAACACGACATGTCATTGGCTGTGGCCTAATAGTATGGTATAGGCCAGTCTTCAACAAGACACTCAGTACTTTAGGCTGGGACTCCATTTTGGACTGTTAGATTTAGAGTTGAGTTGACAGTTGGACCAGTACTGAGAGTTAGAGCCAAGGTGACAGTAGTGGAGGATCCTCAGGCCTCTGTGCCAGACTATATACTCCACTCCACTCTGTGTCACGCCTTCACCAAGACACGCTGGAGCCCCGCCGTCCTCCTTCACTTTGTTTTCCTCTCTCTCATTTTTAAGTCTTCTTACACTCTTTAAAGCTGGTCTTTTCCTCCCTCCTTTATCCTCCCCTCTTGTTCTGTCCATCTATCTCGTCATATCTGGTTTACGAAATCTTGATTTAGATTTCACCACCGCAATTGTATATCTTTCGCTTTCCCCCCTCCTCTTCTCCTCGCTGCCTTGTTTTGCCCCGTCTCCTCTAGGTCGACTCCTCCGCCAACCGAGACAGGAGCTTATCCTGGAGTTCTGTCCTTGGTTTCCACCCCTTCTCTCCCTGGGCAGTGACCTGCCAGAGCTGCCCTCCTCTTGGGAGCTCCTAGATGCTGTAATTACCTCTGGCACCCAGGCTCTGGGGCTTCCACACAGGTGACATGGTGAAGGGGGTGGGGGGTGTAGAGGGTTGAGAGGAGGAAAGGGAGGTTCTTTCTGAGCAGCATGCAGGGCGATGTCAGAAGTACTGCTGATCTTCCTGCTACTGCAGAAGTCTGAATGAAACTATAAAGCTTGCCTTGCTCCCCCATTAAAAAAAAACACTTCATTAACCCTTAAAAACTATTGTCACAATCACATATATTCTGTATATTGTACAGATTTCCAATCCAGCAAAGTGCCTTTCTCAGCAGCAAAAACAAAGGCAGAACTTTAAAAAACAAAAAAAAAAAAAAAAAACACAGTATCACCACCTCAATTTTTCAACAGATTTTGAACAAATCATGTTGTAAATTGTTTAATTTACCATGCATACTGAAACAAGAACGTTGCACCGAACTACATGAAAATGTTGAGCATGTTGTTTCACCCCTGTTGCTTATATCCTGAATTTAACTCAGTTGTTTGGAATTACTGTCTGAAAAATGTTGTTTGCTGTAGCACTGCTTCACCAAAGCTTTGTTCTCTTTGAATGGGGAGTTACTGTGACCGTCTCCAATGCATTAAGAAAACTCAAGTATGTTTAAGAAATATAAATAAAAGGGAGAAAAAAAAGCAAAAACAAAGAGCTGGAGTAGGGGCTGGAGGTGGGGACATGAAGATGAGGTGAAGGGCGAAGATGAGGGCTGTGTTATCTAAGACTGCAGCGCCGCATCATGAAAATAACAAATGGAGACTGTTACTGCAGCTCAGAGCTTAGATGGTAGGGAAAATATTTCATGTCAGATCCCCTCACCTTTAAATGAACTGTTCTTAGCCAGGTCTGATTTGGACAAAACAATGGGCTCCTCCTGTCCTTACATCTGGTGTGAACAGCCTCCGTCGCTTTCTTGACACAGATCTGTCCTTGGCACCTTAAACAGTGGTCGACCTATCGCTGGTGTTTTGCATTTGTGAAGACAGTGATGAACATCTCAGGCACAAGAAATGAGCCTGCTGGGCTGGAGGCTCATAGCTAACAGTGCTAACAGCGCCGACAGTGAAAACAAAGGCATCTGTGCTGAGAGGGCGAACACTGTTAGCGTGGGGGGAAACCAGAGGTTGGATGCTACGCTTCTACAATGGCGGTGTCGGTGGGGCGTACGCTCATGCACAAATATGCACTATAAACATGCACGGCTGGCCTGGCTATGTCAACAAAGCAAGAAGAAACTCAGATTATAATCAGTGGGCTAACTCTAGGTCTGAGAAGTGAAGCCAATGCATTCTTTCTAACAGCCAGCAGGGGGCGACTCCTTCAGCTGCAAAAAGAAGTCTGATTGTAAGAGCCTACTTCTCACTTGATTTATTACCTCAGTAAACACTGTGAACATGAGTTTATGGTCTCAATCACTAGTTTCAAGTCTTCTTCAATACAGCGTGATGAGTCAAATAGGCCATAAAATGGCATGCAATTTAGGGCATGGCTACCTTGTGATTGACAGGTTGCTGCCACTCCTGTTTCTCATCTTGAGGTTGTTCGTTTTTGTCATAGAACAGTAACAGTAACCCATTCACAGTGTGTTTTCAGTTTACAAAAGTTTATCATGACCTCTTATTCATCATTTGGTTGTACTTAGCTCCTCCCTCACGTGCCACTTCTGGTTGCACGGGAAAATACAAAGATTACAGCAGCCAAAATGCTGAAATCAAGGCTTCAAAACGGTAGTCCACGTGCCGATAGTTGATTTCACGGTGACTACAACCACTTCATACAGGCTATGATTACAACACACACAGAGGGAGAGTGACTTCTTGTTCTGCTCACGTAGACATGTCCAAATCGTTAGCCTCATAGCATAGTCGCCTAAGTCATATACCTTAAAACATGACTTAGGAAATGATGCTATGAGGCTAACGAAATATTTGTTTGATGCTATATTAATACTCTGGATATCATATAGAACACCTTTAAAATTACAGTAAATGGTTACAGTTATAGTCATCAAAGTTTATGATGATCAAAGTTTACTTAAAACAAATCCATTTTTTATATAATCTAACTTATGGCTATAGTATAATACAATGTACTACCAGGGTTTTTTACTACAACCTCAGCTGAGGATCTGCTACAAATGCAGGCGGCGGCTTGCACAATTATTTTTAATTAATGCAATGCATTCTTCATAGAGTGCAGCGTTTGATGCTAAGGAGTTGCTACACAATTACATCAACTGACTACACCGGGTCAGTGTGAGGCCTAATCAATGTCTAGTATCAACAGATCAAGGATGCTTCTCCTTTTATATGTGCTGTGTGGCTCCCACGCATACATTCAGATCAGAGTTAACCTAGATTACTCTGATTTATTCCTACTTTCAACACATCTCAAAGATGAGATAAGATCAATAAGAATAGATAACATAACCTCAACTCAATCTCAGGGCCAATATAGCTTCCCACTCTCTGTAGCCGATGGGGTTATGACTTATTTTTACATAATCCGTGGGCCTGATTGAATATATGACAATATGTTGCGATGCCTCTTGTTTACTTTGAAGAATATCTGTACAGACGCATGTACAAAGCACCTCACTGAAAAGGTTATAAAGTCCATAGGTCTTTCTATTTTCCTTACCTTTGTGGTTCTTGGAATCTCTGGATCCTCGGGGTAGAGGAGTGTAGGGCAGTGGGTGACTCTCAGATCTAATTTCATTAGGTGGCTACAGGAGAAAGAGACACACAAATAGAAAGAATATTCAGAGGAAAAAAAGGTTTGACAAGTTTTAAAATGACAAGTAGCTGACAGTGAGTGTCATAAATCCTTTGGGATTGGCGCAGGAAATGTTGGAAACACTGCTCCTGTTTTATGACATAATGTGGCAGGTCATGTTTTATTACCTCTCACGTTTTGTGGAGCTTCACTCCTGTCTTTGATGATCTGATCTACGACCTGGTTCGGGAGGAGAAGTCTTAACCTCCACTCAGCCATGACCTCCTGTAGTGGTCAGCTAAAGGGTAGACGTCACTCACTTTGAGCAGCCAAATGTAGCGTGGTTATATGAGGCACAGAGGAAATGCAATTTGCACTTTAACTGGCTCCCTTATTTAATGTCAAATAATTGAAATGTGAGGTAAATATGCGCATAGATTCCTGCGAAACTAGAATGAGCTATTGATTGTGAGCAGAGGATCAGGCTAAACGAGTGTGACAAATGCTGCTTTAAGACAAAGAGAAAACAGAGGCCTGAATCTGCAGAGCATGTTCCCAAACAGGTCAAGAGTTTCTTGTGTTGTTGTTCTTTTGTGCACTTTCAAGGTCCAAAACATCCTCTTCCTTCCCGTAGCCTTTTAGCTAGCAGAGCAGGCAGTTAATCATGACACAGCGATATCCGATGCCTTTGCAGAAATACTTTCCTTTCCTGCAGGAAGGAATTCACCGGGTCTTTAATCATAGCAAGAGACTCAACTGACAAATACATATTAGAGATGGTTTGGAGCTGCATTTTTCCCACTTTTATTGTTGTTCCTCTACATGCCCATGCGTAACCTTGAGAAATGGAACGGTCTGCACTCTTAAATGGAACCATATTCTTCATGGGCAAAGAGAGCACTGTGAATTGAAAACGATCACATAATGTGCTTTCAGATAGCATCTCTGAAAGGCATTAGGGGCTGGCCAGCATGTGTGTCACATTACACCAAAGAGGGGGGAAAAATGGCAAAATAAGCCTATTGTGAGACCTCACTACATACAGTATATGCTGGTGGACCATGCTTTTGAAAGAAACGGCTTGGAATAGAAATATTGTTTTGACAGCAGACCTGCTGCCTCTGGAGTGGCTGAGACCTGTTTAGAAATATCCCTGCTTGTTCACTGTACTTGTATGGAATGTGTAATGCAAGAAGTCAAGCAAGCCCAAAATAAGAACATACTGTGCTCAGTAAAAACCCACACGTCCCATTTGAGGAAAAACAATCAGGTATTCATACTCAAAATGGATCTTGGAATGGGCCAGATAGATCCTGAACCAAAATCATCATCACCCATCTACAAAAAAAGTCTCTTTATTACCCTAATTTTGCATTTTTCCATTTGGTTTTTAGGGTATAATTGATATTGGCGCTCATGATGCACACACAAAGAGCCTGTCTATGACAATTATTATGAGGTAGCAGAGCAACTCAGGCATTGAGACAGGAGTTGTTGCCCTCTCTATTTGATCTACCTCTATGCTCTTCTGAGTTGCACCCCTGCTTGCCTCATTTCCTGGCTTGCTTGAAAGATCACAAGCCTGGGCCTCTTCTGGCCTGCTTGGCCCCCCAAAAGCCCCTCCTAATCCCGCTGCTTGCTCGCAATTAATCTTCCTAGTTGCCACATTATTAACAGCACCACCCACAGACTATATGTTAGGGGGGCGTTGGAGGAGAAGAAGGAGAGGGAGGACCGCTGGGGTTAGCTGGATGCTTGATAAAGCCTCAGGGCTGGTTTTGGTCCTATGGGACGTCAGTCACCTTGCTTTCAGAAATTACCACCCACCCAGTCCCCCCGTGCTGCTATGCATGACACCACCACTTCACCTCCTCAGTATCATGCCTACTGATCAAACACCCGGCCCATTCAACAGCTGTGGTTGTCACTTCCCATCCTATCCAGGACAACCTTTTTACCCCACCCACAGGACATCAGTCAGCCAGCTTTCCCATGTCCTGATCCTCCCTTTTCTCCTCTCAGACCTTCTTCCATACCCCTCCACATCTGCACTCTTTCACTTTAGTCAATGACCTGTCCAGAGGATGTGAGAAAGTTGCAATGCTTATAATGAGAAAGTATGAGGGAAATGAAGGAGTAACTTCTTTGTTGTACTTGCTTTAAGGAGGACTGATGGATTAATGACTAAGAATATTAAAAAATATATACAGGTATATGTTTAAAAAGAAAAAAAAATACAAACACACACACAGTATATATAGTATGTATACTGTATATATATGTTTATACTACACACGCAGTATGTATGTCACTAATGTCTTTAACACATTGAAAACTTTTAGGTTGTAGTGGGCTCAGTGTTATATAGAGTGAAGATACTGGCATCGTATGAAACTAGAAAACCTAAAAAATCCACTGGTACCAACCATGTCATCCTAGCATTTTGCATAAAACAAGAATAATTGTCCACTCCCGTGTTGATAAAACCATTAAATACATGAGAAAACATTTTGAACAGATAAAAAGTGTGCTATTAATTTGCTATTAATCACAATTAACTATGGATACCTGTGTACACAATTAATTAAAATCCAAAGATTAACATAATAATGATTAACATTAAGAGTCTAGTTTAAACTACTAGATAACAGAAATATGACACTGTGTGATTACTCCCAGGACAAAAATAAAAGATAGTGATCATCTCATGATGTCCTCAGAGATTATATCCTTTTTATGTTTTCTAAAAGAGCGCTTCATCTATGCTCCTACTCTCTTTATTCCCTGTTTGCTGTACTCTTTCTGTCTCTCCCTGCGTCCCTCCCTTGCTTTCTCTAGTTGTACCTACACTGAACAGAGGGAGGTGCTGCAGTGTCGTGTATTTAAGATGCTCCTGGACCCCCTTCTCCTCTCTCTCCATCTCTCTCAGTCTCTCTGCTGTCCAGATTAGTCTGCTCATCAAGCTGAGCATTGTTTTAATTTGCTGGGCCCGGGGCATATGCTGAGTGTTCACATCATTATTGTCTCTGTGCAATGTGAGTTATCACCACAGCTTATGATAATGCGGCACAAATTTACAGGCTGGGGAGCACCATGGATTCTGTGATAATAAAGGGTGGACAGAGGGGAGTGGAAATAGGGAGAGAGAAATGAAGAAAGCATGTGTATGTGTGTGTGAGAGAGGGAGAAAAGGGTGGTGGCAGGGAGAGGAAGCTCTGTTGGATGTCATTATGAAAGATGATTCCCGTACTGGATAATACATCACACCGATGCTGTCTGTCTTCTCCCTTTCCGTGTTGTTATGCGAATAAATGCTGATAAACCCAGAGGCAATAGTGATTATTACTTCCAACATATCACCATGAGAGGAAGGGAGCAGGAAGAGGGAGACGGGGAGGGATGGGAAGACAAGAAAAGCAAAACACAAAAGAGAGAGCCACATGGTGTACATAACCACCTCCACAGTGGGGTTCCTGAAAATATGAAATACCAAAAAAGTGAGTTGGGGAAGGTTGACGCATATTGCGGTTGTTTTTCAGATGCAACAAAGTTTACAAAGTTTTGCAGGCTTGGCTGTCGATTTCAAATCTTGATGGGTGTAATATGACAGAACGTTACGCTGACATCAACTGATCTAGGGAGATTTCACTAGAATGTGATTATGATGTTGGCTGCCACAGCACGTAAAGTGACTATTCTGTACTGCTTTCCTCTCTGAGGTCTCACCCCGACCGGCTCATCCTGACACAGGTGGTTCCTGCCAGGCCTCACCTCACCTCCCTCCTTAAGACTGACCAGCAATACAATCTAATTACAGCCGCGCTACAGAGGGAGACCAGTGTAAACACCAGCCCTTTTTATCTCCTTATACATCTGGACAAGTAGACAAAGTGCTAAAAGGAAATAAATGTGGCCTGACAGCCACATCAAAGAGTTCAGCCAGAGGCTTACTGCTACTTAGGGCACAGGAATGTTGTTGCTAAGCATCAGCCCGCAACCTATCAGGGTGCAAAGAGGGCCCTGTCCTGCCTCGGAGAGGGAAAAGGGGAAAAGAGAGAAACGAAGAGGAGAGGGAGGTGGAGGGGTGGGAGGGGGGCTGACATTGAGGGGAGGCTAGGGACTCAAGGAGATTTTTGTAGCTTAAAGCAATTGTTGGAAGAAACAAGCCTTCTGTTTTGTTTTCTCTTGACACCATTTCTGCTTTTTGTGCTTGCAAAAGACATGTATAAAAATGTCTTTTGATATGTTTTCTCTTTGGGTCTATATCAAAATATTTCTTTTGTGTCTGTGCATGGAACTTTTTTGTTTTTTTTTGCGTCTTGTCTCTGTAAACTGGTGCCGCTTTCTGATCATGTTAGAGATCAGAGGAGACGCAACTTGTGAACTTATTTGAGTCAACATTTAATGCTGGCATGACACGTTTATTTCTTCACTAGATGGAATTTTTTATGATCCACGTGTCACACTTGTGAAGTTAGGGGTTACGAACAATACAAGACTTTTAGAAAAACAAAAACAAATAACTAACGCTGGCTTGCAGCATCTTACAGCATGTAATGGCAGTGACGAAATGAGAAATGCTCTAATTCACAAACAAAGATTGAATCTACCCCCTATACAGTACATGCACACACCGGACTTTTGCACATTATTAAGTGTTTTCAAACAGCAGTCCGGTATCATGGTGCACTAACACACTAAATAATATATTTAGACGTTATTATATAGCTGAAAACAACTTGCTGGTTGAGGTAAAATGGTTTAAATGCATATTTTACAAGCAACAATCACGAGTGACACTAGTCTATTATTTCAAATATTTCTTTTTTTGTATCTGACCTTAATGATCGTGGCTTAGGGGAGAGGAGAAAAGATTATAATGCATTTTAAATTGCTGCTGTGTGCATGAAAAGCATTCATTCTGTTTTCTTAGGTAATGGCGGGGTTGGGGAGGGGGGGACATTTGATGTAATGGTGCCTGCACTTGTGGGTAGTACAGCAGTCTTTTGCTCAGCAGGACGACCGCTGAGCGTGTGTTTAATGATTTACCAGTTCTACTCCAATGAACTTGCTCCGAGTAGCTGTATCATATGATCACTGATCACACTGTTCCGATGTTTTCGCTCGGGGAGCACAGGTCACAAAGGAGCGAACCGGCAACTATGAACATTGTCATTTTGTGTGTACGGCTAAGCGTCAGACAGGCAAAGGTTGAGTGCTGCTGGACGTTAATCATCCACAGCGATGACTCACAGATGGTAATAAGGCTGTATTTGTTTTTAGGTTGAAATTTAAAAGAGCCATTCGACCTTTACTTGGAGTGTCTTGCAGAATAAGTGCAGGTGATTTAAAGCGGAAATGTAAGCCTACATTACAGGTACGCAGTACAATTAGCTTGAGGCTATTTCTTATTTTGGTCTGACCTTTCCATTGGCACGGAATATGATGCTACTAAGTTAGAAAGACAAAAAAAAAAAAAAAAAAAAAAAATACAAAATGTTGTATTTAAAATAATGATTAAGTGTCATTCAAACTTTTACACAAAACCGATTGTTTCATATATTTTCATAAGTACAAACAATTTCTTTTATCTCTAAAACTGAGAATAAAGGAAACCGTGAATGTTCTGATCTACCTGTGACAAAAATCGTCTTTGTCAGAGTTTTGCCTTATTTAACTGGTGCGAAAAGAAATATTTTCATCTTTCCTATACTGCACAAACACACATACACAAAAGTGCAGCAGCTAAGGAGTGTGACATATCATGAGGCTTTCTGTTCTGATTAGGGGCTGTAGCTAACGTCAGGGCTGTTTTCTAGAGTGTAGGATGTTTAATAATTGAAGACTCTGGGAGCGGGCCTGTCACACCGGCTTGTCTCGAATGTTTCCTATGCAATTAGACGCAGAGAGACATTTGAAGAGGACCCACAAAAAGAGGCACAAAAAGTGACATGTGAACTTAAAGGAAATTAGCTCTTCACACGAGTGAAATGTGAAGGTTACTTAGCAATGCTTAACTCAGACTGCGGCTGTGTGAAGTGTGTGTTTGACTCAGCCTCGCTGCGGAGACTGCGATTTTCTTTACTTTGAGCCCGGCTTCAGTCAGTAAGATCACAGAGGGAATGAAAACTAATTTTGACTCAAGGCATACGGGAAGAAAAAAAGAGGAGGAAGAAAAAAAAAACCTGAGATATGTCGAAATAATGAGATCTCTTGATGTTTTCTGGGAAGATATGAGATGATGCAGACAGATGCACAACTCACATCTTCACCCAACGACACACAGACACACACAGCACACACACACACACACACACACACACACACACACACACACACACACACACACACACACACGGAACATTTAACCACAACTTCAAAACACACAGATCTGCATGTGTGTGTGTTAAAAAAAGCTCACACAGACACACACTTTCGCATTATTTGACTGCATGAAACACTAATGCACATGTATTTACATGCTCACTTACATTCACCACAAACTGATTTGTTGATTAGTACAGAGGCAGATTTAATGTATGATGTAAATACAGCACAACCACCAACTCTGACCTCAACTCAATGCAAAATGTTCAGTGGTATGAAATAAAATTTAGGGCTGTCAAAGTTGACGCGATAATAACGCGTTGACACAAATTAGTTTAAACAGCAATTTTTTTTCCTTGCAATTTTTAGGTTGTAGCAAGCAGATTTAATGCTAGAGTGAAGGTACTTGTAACATTAGAAAATAGAAAACCTAAGGTTTCCATTGGTACCAACCATGTCATACTAGCATGTCAGGCAGGAGGTCACCAAACATACGTGAAAGTTTGGTGAGGAAACACTGTCATGACCATCTTCAAAGGGTCCCTTGACCTCTGACCTCAAGATATGTGAATGAAAATGGGTTCTGTGGGTACCCACGAGTCTCCCCTTTACAGACACTTTATGATAATTACTGTTAAATTGATAAGAGTATTTAATATTTGACAAATCTCCCATTGAGGTACATTTTGAACAGAAAAAAATGTGATTAATTTGCGATTAATCACGATTAACTATGGACAATCATGCGATTAATTACATATTTTAATCGACTGACAGCCCTAAAAAAACATTTTTTTTAAAGGAATTAAATTCATTTATTAGATTACTCAGATTAGAGCCCTCTTTATTTTCATTTGAAAATATGACATGATAAACTGCAAACACAAATGATTAATATGCTCTCTGTCTATCTCTACTCGCCTCCGATCCCTGACAACCTTTTGAAAAAAAATCCCCCCCCCATCCACATCTCTGAGCTCCACGTCGCAATGATAACACTCTCATCTTCCACACCTATCATAAGTCACAGGCAAACGACCCAGATCCTCCGTCGCGAGACACAACCCTCTGCGGGCCTGTAAGCTGTATCATTACACCATGTCATCTTTATGGCACGGAGCAAAGCCCAGCTCTCTAATTACACTCTGCCTACTCCATTTACCCAGACAGGGATGGAGCAGCAGGCAAACAATGCATTAAAAATGGAGTGCTTCCCGTTGCTCTATGGATGCCCGTGTTGTTCTGCCGGTGGCCGCTGTTGTCCCCTAGTTGTTGTTTCTCTAAAAGCTGTGGAGGAGAGATAGCAGAGGGCCCACGCCACTGTGCCTTCCCCACCTCTTCTTCTTCAACCCTTTCCTCAGAAGGACTTATGAAGGTGAGTGGCTGTGTGACAGGCCACGAATAAAAGAGACAAACCAGGGATAAAAATTAAATAAAAAGTAGCTGTCTTAAACAGTAATTGCACTCCTTTGCTGAGCATGCTCTCAGATATATAAACCTGATTTACTGTCGGCGTTGCTGCCACAAATCAGAGGGCCCTCTGAGAAACACTCGTGCTATGAAATTGTTTAATCTCATCAAGTTCTGCTTTCACAGCAGGCCATAAATCACATAGTCTTTGTTATCATAGACCTCCATGAGCGCCTCTGAGGCAGGCAATGGATCGTGGGTATATATAATCTTGACTGCGCAAACAGCAGGGTCGGAGCAGCCTGAAATACTTTCATATTAGCCGCGGTGCAGCTGGCGGAACACAAGCGCCCTGATGGATATCTCATTTCCTGCGCGCTGCATCTATTTTCGAGCAAATTATTACTGCATAAATTTCTTGTCAACAGAAACGGCCAATTAATTAAGTTAAAAATGCACTCGTGATCACATCTACGCAGTGAACAGGAGAGCTGGGGGCAATTTTCCACTAAGTGAATTTACCGCAGGGGTCACCGTAATGACTGATTTTAAAGTTTGTCACATAAAGTCGTAGACAGGCCAATATCTACACGGGAGCTGCGGTGCGAGCTAACCCACGACATATTTGCATAAAGTATATTTATGTGGAAATGCTAGAGGACGACAGCCACTGTGAGGAAGTAAAGTTTACAACTACAAAACAAAATGTCTGCCAACCTCTGCCTCGCTCGTATTTCATCAAAGACGGAGGATTGGATGGAGATCATAGAAGCACCTTAGCCATTTAAGATACAAAATATACACATTAAACAGGGCTCGCAATCTGAATGAATTATTCATAATGTATGAGGGGTTGGGTGTTTGTGGGGGTTGGTGGTTGTTTATTCAGCTTGGGCCGTTTATCAGACAGTGAGGATCCCACGGCGGGGATGAGCTTGGAGATTTATCTGTGTTTGGGCTCCGAAGCAGATAAATCAAGGGGTTTAATCATGCTCTGAGTGGCCCAGCTGTGACCCCGTGGTGAACTAATGACACAGGGATATCTAAACCCCTCTTCCTGTTCCTGGGTTAGAACCTTAGGTTAGTCCCCTGTCAGACACGGAGCTAAAGAAAGACACGAAAACCAAGGGTAAACCTCAAGGCCCTCCGTGTCCCTTTGTCCTGTTTACACAACACCACAAAGTGGGATTCTTCGCCCACTACTAAAAATAACAGTGTAGGAAACAAAGCAACAGCAGAAGGCTACTGTACGACAATGTTTGTCCAAACAATAGTATCGATTGCCAGCATGCACATAGTGAGTTCACAAGCCGCTATTCACAACGGTCCATGTAAAAGATACTGCCGTTTGGCTGAGGATGTCTTCCGTTCCCCTCCCAGAGCAAAGGCTTTCTCCTGTACTGAGCCTGCTCTGATTTATCATGTCTTCTGCTAGCAGGCTGTCCGCTGATTAAGCCAGTGGAACTTTGTTTCACTCTCCTCTCTCTTTAATCTGTCTCTCAGCGAGATAAATTAGCCAGTGCCGTGCCAGCTCCTGCTCCCTTTGCCTCCCTCCCTCTGTCTCTTCCTCTCTCTCCCTCTGCTTTTCTCTCTGTTTATCTTTTCTGTCTGTCACACATTGAGAAGGGAGCAGACACATCTGCTCCTACGCTGCTGCAGGAGATAGGGCTGAGCTTACATCCCCGGTCAGATTTAGCTTTAAGAGTGTCTGTGAGTGAGAGAATGAGTGTGTTTTTCCTCCTCGTTTTCTCTCCTTGACAACATTCTGTCAAACAATCTCCCTCTCCTTGGCCGGGCTTATGCTCTTTGTTGTTAGCTAATAAATCACGCAGTATTTATGATGTGCAATCCCTATTCTTAGTCGTTTAATGGCGACACGTTTGTGGGTGAATTAAAGCGGGGTTTTATTCACTAGGCTGTGGGCCAAAGTGAGGCCTGGGTGCCTCTGCATGTGAATGTTTTTCCCTTCCCCACTCTTGCCCGGACGGTAAATCACACTCATTGTCAGCCACTGCAAAGTTAGTGTGCGTCATTGGGGAGAGCAGGAAGCACTGGGCATAATTCTGTCCATCAGCTTAATTTATCGTATCGGTAGCTTTGTAATCTCCGCCCCATAAATCACAGGAGCTGACGGACAAGAATTTGGTTTTAAAGGCAGTGTTCATCAGGATTTTGGCCGGCCAAGGATCTTGTTTTTCTTTGGGCTTTCTGCTCAGAAGAAATCAAAACCTCACAATGTATGTGCTATTTCCTTGCACAATTAAAATACAGACATAATATTTTGCCAGGTTATCATTTACATGGAAGACCATTAAGAAGTCCAAAAAGAGGAAGAAAAAAAAGAGAAAGAAGAGAGGGGTTCAAGGACGTGACCTTGTTTGCAGGTTTTTATACCAGGTGAAATATAAAGCCTAATACAAGGGCACCGCTGCAGCATCTGCTTTGCAGATAGTGCACTTGGCTCCCCTTCCACGCCAGTGAATATAAATCAAGCAAGGCATCTCAATGCTAGGCCTGACTTCTAGAGGCCAACAAATCTTTAACATGAGATTAAGGCCTCAGCGGAGTCATCTATCTTTGGGTGATGGAGGAGGAAAATATCAGAGCACTCTGTAGGGCAATACGGTTTCACTGAGTCAGGACTGATGTGTACTAGAATGTACAGAATGTTATGTGTACTGCTCTAACAATTCATTACTCACATACACAGTGAGTTTCTGCAGCGAAGATGACTAGGTGGTTACAAACACAAAAAGGATGACAGATCACAAACGATTAGGTAATTATCCTGGAAAAAAACTATGCATTTAATAGCATTAAATGACAAAAAAATCTATGTAGAAATACGAAGGCGGTCAGCGTTAATGTGATAATAATGTATTGATGCAAATTTGTTTAAAGGCTGCTGATTTGTTTGAATTAATGCAGTCGTTTTCGGAAGTTGTTGCAGGCTCAGTTTTCAAGATAGAGTGAAGATAGTGGCATCGTATGAAACCAGAAAAGCAAAAGAATCCATTGGCATAGACCATGTCATACTACCATTTTGCATAAAACAAGCATATTAAGCCACTTCTATGTTGATAAGAGTATGAAATTACTTCACAAAGCCTTCTAGTGCATTTTGAACAGATAAAAAATAAGGAATCCATCGGTACCAACCACGTCATAGCAGCTTGTCGACAAGGAAGCTAAATAATGCTGCAAACTTTTGGTGAGGAAAAACTGTCATGGCTATTTTCAAAGGGGTCCCTTGACCTCTGACCTCAAGATATGTGAATGAAAATGGGTTCTATGGGTACCCACAAGTCTACCCTTTACAGACATGCCCACTTTATGATAATCACATGCAGTTTGGGGCAAGTCATAGTCAAGTCAGCACACTGACACACTGACAGCTGTTGTTGCCTGTTGGTACTGAGTTTGCCATGTTTTGGCATATTTTTTTATGAGAAATGCAATACCTGTGAGGGTTTCTGGACAATATTTGTCATTGTTTTGTACTGTTAATTAATTTCCAATAATATATACATACATTTGCAAGCATATTTGCCCACTCCCACATTGATAAGAGTATTGAATACTTGTACATTTTGAACAGATATCAAATATGCGATTAATTTGCGATTGATTAATCGATAGACAGCCCTAAGAAATATGTATATTTTCTTCACAAAAATACAAAAAATAAAAACAATACTCTTAGAATTATAATTACCCTCTTCTATTTTCTGCAGTAAGTAAGCAAGACAAAAAGCACAGACCCAGACTGAACATAAGATGTGTTATGGGTGTCTTCATTTAAATGTAGTAAATGTAAAAGGTTGTCAGCTGCGATGTGTCAAACACAAAGAGAGCAGACGAAAGCAAAGCAGCCAATTACCCTATAAAAACATGCATATCTTCCAAAGCATGGGTCTCCTTTGTGGGTTTAACCTACCAAAGGCAACGGGTGGTTTACAAGATGCTCGCTCAGTGGATACAATTGTGCTTAGCATAAAAGGGAACACAGACTGTGAAGACCTAACAATGAACCATATCTCCCTGTAGCCTTTTCAACACGCCACATTTACATATCAAGCCACCACTAGCCTGATATGTAAACACATTCCATCAGATGCCGCCATCGCAGCCAATGAGAGCCGTCGCGGTCCTCCTATAGCTCACGCACCGTGTGTAGCATTAGACAAAAGGGAAAAGAGGCCTGAAAGAGACATCTCATGTCATCGCCCAAGAGAGATATTGGAATTGTTATACATCCTTGATCACAGACACTCTCACGGCATCTTGCTCTCTTTTTTCACTCTTTCTTTGTCTCAGCGCTCTTAAAGTCTCTCTATCGCTCTCTCTCTCCCATACACACGGGTAAAAATTCCAGCACACTTCAGTGCGATAGCTCCTCTTCTCTTTCAGGGTTTCATCTCAATAGCTTTTTTATCTGAGGACTTCAATTTGCAAGCCTAGCTGGAAGGCAGCTCCTCCTGATATGTTAATTGCAGGGTACTTAAGCGCTAAAAGATTAACATAAAACCCTTTGGAAACAAGCTAATAGTTTATGATAATTCGTGCATGGCCTTTGTCTGTCTATCATTACATTGCCTCTAGCTGTAATTTTATCAAGGGGCTGTAAAATATCATTTAAGCGAGTTCACTTTCAGATAATTAATAGCAGAAAGTGTATTATTCAATTGAGCCACACTGGCACCATTAACAATATGGCAACTAAGCTGTAATTAAAGTATTTTATTTTATTAACCTATTCATAACGTTGTGCAAATGATGATACTGAGTCACAGAAAGGCTTTTTTTTTCCTCTCCCTGCCGAAGCACCGCCACCAGGGCAATTACAGGAGCCCAGGGTCGTCTCCTCAGTTAGCCGAGCTGATTGGAGCGTTTGAATTACCAGGTGGTTGCACGCCTATAGCATACCTCCCACAGGGGGAGACGCGTGCAGGAGGCTCGTGCACCAGCACGGGGAATCTGCTGAGCAGTCACATAGGAATTTGTGCTGTTTGCCAGGATGGAGAGATCTAGACTGAGACAAAGGTTTTAACCTGAGTTTGAACCTGCGCTTTGGCGAGATGAAAAGATTCCAAGTGAAGAGATCACAGCGGAACGATCTCGCTCAGAAACACCTCGCAGCTCAGAGACTGAAATAAGGCCATGCTAAAGGGGTTTGCAGTGATCATCTTGATTCAAACCTAAAAATCTATCATTTTAACTATAACATATCTGCCGTGCAGCCATTAGTTGAGTATTTTCAGGGAGAATAGTTTAAAAATATTACTAATAGATATCACCATGGAACTTCTCCAGCTAAGATAATTATTTTTGTTAAGTTTTTTTAAATTTTATGTTTAAATATGCAAATGAGTAGGGATTTACTGATTAATTTATGGGCCAGTGCTGATGTTTAAAAAGAAAATTTGGCCAATTTATTTTGTTATTTATTCCCCCTTTTGGTGCCAGGGAAACAAAGACATCTTCATCACAAAAAAAGAACTGAACAGTCCAGTCTTAAAATCAGTCAGCAATTCATTCATATCTTGAATGAGCACAAATTAAATTATACAAATGGATGAAATGAGCTATAAAACAACTTTCTTTCACTAGAAAAATGACTGCGTCAAAAGCTCCTTTAGCCCAAATACAACTACCTACTCAGTGAGAGGAGTTTTAGTTTTCAGTACTTTGATAGCCCAACAAAAACATTTTGTGAAACATAAATAACATCAGCAGCTAGAAACACAACATTTAGTTGGCACAAAATGAATTCAACCCAACACATAAACTTCACCAACTGTTATCGGTGAACGTCTTGACAACGAGGCGTAAATTGGCCTAAGTCTATATTTGGCCAATAAATAGGTGCAATTGGTGCATACAAATGAGGCATTATCTTATCAAATATGTGCTAATTTGCACGAATTTCCAGAACAGAAATTGGGACACTGGACAAGGCTTTGTTTGTTGACATATTAGTGTCAAAGCAGAGGGAATTTAGGATATCTCTTTATTATCACTCCACACATCAACAGTCAACAGCCATTTAAAAAAAAAATCAATTTTCGCCATGTTTTTAGGAATAAATGTTCTATAAATCAGTCTAGAAATGATATATGAACAAACCCCTCCATTAAAACTTTCAGAATAAAGATAGGAATGATCTATCAAAACTAAAGTGCTACTGATGTAGAGATTCCTGACTGTCTGAGAAAATCCTAATTTGAGAAAACTGCCTTTATTGTTAAAGTCCATATATTTTACACTACAGGTGAATAGGCTAAACATGTTTAATAGATTTCACCATGAAACTTCTGCAGCTGATTGCATACATTAAGATGACTGTTTATTGTATTACACATTTTCTGAAATGTTTAAAAATACAAAGGAGGCATCATGTAATTCTAACTTTGGTGAATTTAAGTGAAATCTACAGACGCAAATAGACAAAGTGTAGTAAAATAACCTAAATGTGCATATTTTGAGTGTTTTCCTTCCAATAGTCTGAAATAAAACATATTATAGAAGCAAAATATCCCAAAATCTCCAAATTGACTCCTCAAAACAGTCAACTACCAATCCAAAGCAGCGGTCACATCCATCTGAAAAGCTCAAGCCTGACTGTAACGTTGACGCAGACGTGCTTGTACAATACATGCACACTGTGCTTGTGTGTGAATATATGCGTGGTGGTTGATAGAGACACATTTGCCCCCTTCACACAGACACATGCGCGTGAACAAACACACACTTTCTCTTTCAGACACACCATCCCTCTCATGAATAATACAAAAACTCCTTTCACCAAACAGCTCAAATAGCTATTCATTCATCTGCATACCTGGAGCCTTGTGAAATGATTGGCCCGCCATTACCACTGGAAAAAAAAAAAAAAAAAAAAAAGACAGAAATGTTCCCCAAACAATTTGCTTCAAAATGAGACAGGAATGATTCTGTTCTTTTCAACGACAGAGACAGGCCCCTATGCATAATGATGTTAGCGTAATGGGGTGACAGATAGACTGGGAGACCATGACATTAGCATGAGAAACGCACCAGCGAGCAGCCGCTCAACTGTGGTCTCAGAGGGCCCTCAGACATACACTCTGAACATCGTTTGTCTCGCAGCTCCGCGAGCCTGACAAATGAAGACACGCCACGTTTTATGCCAGGCAATATACCATTCCACTTTAGCAAACACATGACTTAATGACAGAGGGAAACCTGTCTCTGCATTACACAAAGCCACTATCTCTTGTCTTATTAGTGATGAATAAGCTCATTCAAGGTTGGCTGGAGAGCACAGTCTACGCCTGAAGGAGATGTGATGACAATACTTAACAATTAAAAGATGCAGAGGTTAGCCAAATTTAATAATGAGAAGACACAACCTTGGGCTGGGAGTCAGCAGAGGCCCCATGACACAATATTATCATGATGGTCTAGTGGACCACCATGGGACTTTATTTTGAAAGAAATATTAATGACAGTCAACAGTGAGAGCCAAATATTTTTTGATCCTTTTTGAATTGCGCCATGAATCACACATGTTTGTCAATTTAAACAGAATTTTGAAAGTCAAGAAAGTCGCAGTTTTATTGTCAAACTGTTGAAGTAAGAGACAGTAAAAATACATAATTAGAAAGACGACACACCCAAAAGTTGGCTAAGTGACGTCACTCTCGCTGACGCTACACTGCCTGTGTTTCCTTCTTGGATGCAACGGGTCTCGCTCATTCTTTCGCTTCCAAGCTGATAAAAAGACCAGAAGTCGCTGGATGAAACACAATAAGGTAGGTTGTACATAGAACATAGCTAAATTAGCCTGCTAGCTGGTATTGGTGATGTATATCCCTCGCCACTGACTACTGTTAATATATATTAATATTTTTTTACCATCCTATAGCGATTTTAAACATTTTGTGATATGCTGAGTGGTCATACTTGCCAAGAAAAATGAGTTCAGAGACTTTGTTTCCTGCATTCTGGTGACGAGTAAGAAGAAGAGTAAGTACACTGCAACAGCATTTTATGTTTAATTTTATGTAAGAAAACTGAATAAAACTGAAAACTGAATAATGCACCCATCTGGTGTGAACTTCTGTGGCATGTGAATCTCTGGCATGAGTATTTATTTCTCTTAGTTATTATTATTATTATTATTATTATTATTATTATTATTATTATTATTACTATTAGTCCCACAGTGGGGAAATTCACAATAATAGGGGTAAACAGTAACAGTGTTGTGGGATGGACACAGAACGATGGACACTACAGTGAAAAGGCCAATTTAAACAAGGGAGTTTTGAGGTGGTCTGAATGCTGTTAAAGTGTCAGACTGAGGGATGTGTAGAGGAAGGGAGCTCCAGAGCCTGGGAGCCTAGCAGCTGAAAGCCCTAGCACCCATGGGTGCTGAGGTGTGAGGTGGGGATGGTCAGAAGACCATGAGCACAGGGAACTGGTTTCTCTCACTCACTGAAGGTCCTGTCAGACACAATGTGACAATGCCACCACTGACCTCTGAAACCCGTTATTTCGCTGCAACCCATCAGCTTTTCACTGCAGTGAGGAAAGCTCAACTTTGGGCGCCACACGCTGTGGCGAGCACAGCTTAAACATGAGCTCAAACTGCACTGTGTCACAAGCATAGACGTCAGTTGGTGTAGTTGTATTGTCGTCCGGGTGGAAACAGTAGGGATTCAGAATCAGGCAAGATAATGAAAAGGAAAAATAGTTTGAAAATTTGCCATAAATTGGAAAAAAATATGGGAAAATTGTATGAGTCTCCTGGGAAAAATGGGAGGGTTGGCAAGTATGTGAATATTGCGATAAGACATACTGCAATTTATTACCTTTTATAACTGTAGATTATGCAGTTTGTCTACAGCTGTTTTATCTACTGAGATAAAGTTTTCACACTGTTTATCTCAGAGTTTTCATTCACATATCTTGAGGTCAGAGGTCAAGGGACCCCTTAGAAAATGGCCAGGCCAGTTTTCTCTTGCCAAAATTTTGCATCACCTTGGAGCATTTATTTAGCATTCTTCCCAATGCTACATGACATGGTGGGTACCAATCAATTTCTGAGGTTTTCTAGTTTTACCAGTATCTGCTCCAGCTTAAGACTTGCTGCAACCTCTGACGTCCGTGTATCAATATAATATTGCCTCACGAAATATCACGATACTATGCTGAACTGATTCTTTCACCACCCCTACAATAACCAATGAAGTATTATGTCTTTGGACAGAGCCTCTCCAACAGGTTATATGCTGAGAGTAAACTGATACCACAGTGTTACTCAGCAAAGATTTGACCTACAGTAAAAGCTATTTCCAGGCATAATAAACTTAAGGCAAGCATGACAGTCAGGTAGAGGACCACTGCAGGACTTCATATCTTTATGAGTGTGACAAGTTCACAATCTCACCTTTAGAAACTGAAATTACAGCTGTGCATTTGTTTTACCGACTGTGAAGATACATAAGAAGACAGAACAGTCAGCACTGAGAAAATAAAGACTACTTTAAAATCTAATCTCAGAAACCAGAGCATGCTAACTTTTTTTTTTTCCACATGGCCTTTACAGTGTCTGTCAGAGTTTGTTAAGGCTAACAACATCTTTTATAAAGCTGCGTAAGTATCTCAAAGCTTTGGGGAATATAATCATATGTTTATAAGAAGTGATATGCCACATATAACATGCTGTCAAAAGCTGAGCCACAGCCTAAAAATGGTAGAGTTCTGACAGCCCCGCCGTCCACAGCACGACACTGTCGAAGGGGGTGAATGCCTCCTGTAAACATTTATCTTCCTTGTGAGTGTGTGTCTGTGTGTGGTGCGGCCCGGCGACAGGAGCTTCTCTGAGGCTTTATCTGCGGCCCGACAAGACAACCTGTAATATACGAGCATCTGGAGCTCCTCTTCAAACACAGCCTTATCTCACGCCAAACATTCCCCGAGGCCAGAGCAGAGCAAGAGTGGCCCAGACCAGACCAGACAAGACCTCACACCGTCTCGCCGTATCCCAACCCGAGAGCCGAGTGCCGGGCAAGCTGGGAACAGTCCATCAAAAGTGTGTGTGTTTACAGGGAGTGTTCTCAGCTGAGAACAACAGTGTGACATTACGTGACGGAAATCATCTGCTCGGAGTTTTTCTTCGGCCCCGCTAATCGGGCTAGAGGTTAATGGCGTTGCACTCAACACAAATGGACACGATCCCTCCTCATCCACCGACTTAAACATAAATGTTGAGACTAGAACTAAACACCCATCACTCATGTTGCCGTTTGGGGGGAATTTATTTTACATCAATCTTAAGATAAATAGTGAAGGCCATTACAGATCTTTCAGAGGGCAACTTGAATGAGCCGCACGCTATCGCTTTCAGAGTGACTGATGGCGGCGTTCATAGGTTGCTATAAAATCTTTAAAACAACTTCATCAAGAGCACCGGGTTGTGATACACACAAGCGGTAAAAATCACACAGAACCACTCGCTCAAATCGTATCTTACATCCTTAAAACATTGCAGACATTGAGTATGGTGAGTTTCTTCGCCTTAAAAACAATCTTTCTCTCAACAAAATCACTCTAGTGTGTCAAGAGAAAGCAGCTCAGTTAGGAAGCTGCATTCTTCTCTCTGAGCTGTGTGCTCCGCTCGGACCGCTGCCTTCAGCCAGCCTATGGGGGGGATGTAGACATGCCCCTCTCTGGGGCCTGTACATACGGCCTGTGCCTCACTTCAAAGAGAGGGCATGAGGGCAGTGTACTCCCCCTCAACTCAGATCCATTCAGCTCACAGCTGATTCCTCTATGTGTGTGTGAGTGTTTATGTGTGTCTCACTTTGACTCTCTCTAGGCCCCTCTAGCTTTCATTTCAGGCCGCTTTCTATCCTCTTATTCCTCTTATTTTTTCCTCTTCTTCTGGAAGATGGATAAAGGAAGACGTGGCAGTTCAACCCGTGGCTTGTTGTGTGTGGGTGAGCACATTTGTGTGTCTTTCTTTTGTCTGATAATGAACGGTTCATTACATGTGCAATCTCTAAACATGCTGTCACATGAGCCCACATCGTGATTCGCAGCTTCATGGAAAACATATCGAGCACTGCGGTGTGAGTCCTAAAACCCAGAAACGAGTTAGCATTTTATTACTGTTTCCCTTGTCTGGAAGTCACTGGATTTTTTGAATGGGTTTTTAGTAGGGCTTTCAATCAATTAAAGTATTTAACCGCCATTAATTGCATCTGTCCATAGTTAATCGGTATTAATCGCAAATGAATCACAAAATTATTACCTGTTCAAAAGGCACTTGAAAGGAAGATCTGCCAAGTATTTAATACTCTTATCAAAATGGGAGTGGACAAAAATGCTTGCTAAATGCAAATACATGTATATATTTATTATTGTAACTAAATTAACAACACAAAACAAATATTGTTCAGAAACCCTCACAGGTACTGCATTTAGCATAAAACAGCTGCTCAAATCAAACAAATATGGTAAACTGCAGCCCAATAGGCAACAACAGCTGTCAGTGTGTCAGTGTGCTGACTTGACTATGACTTGCCCCAAACTGTATGTGATTATCATAAAGTGGGCATGTCTGTAAAGGGGAGACTCGTGGGTAACCAGAGAACCCATTTTCATTCACATATCTTGAGGTCAGAGGTCAAACGACCCCTTTGAAAATGGTCCTGACAGTATTTCCTCACCAAAATTTTGCGAAGTTTGCAGCATTATTTAGCTTCCTTGCTGACAAGCTGCTATTACATGGTTGGTACTGATGGATCCCTTATGTTTTTTTATCTGTTCAAAATGCACGTTTGTAGGTATGCAAGTTTGGAGCATTATTTAGCCTGTTTCGCAACAAGCTAATATGGCATGGTTGGTACCAATGGATTTCTTGGGTCCCACTACAAAATTGCAAGTTGCGCTAATGCATTAAAGAAATTAGCAGCGTTAAAATGAATTTGTGTTTTTATTGTGTTAACTTTGAGCCCTAGTTTTAACATTTTGTTTTACTATTATGTCAGTAAATATAATAATAATAATAATATAAGCTTTTATATGTCTTAAGGCGGTTGCTGACAAGTGGCTAAGTGAGACTACTAAACCTCATCATGCCGACCTGTCTGCCTTTACAACCTCTTTGTTTATATTCACATTCATGCAACCATGGTGTAATTTGTTCATAGCCTAACATTATATTTTAACTTCTGGTGACTGCTTTCACCCATAAAAAATCATAAAAGTGGTGTTTATTTGTGAAGATTATCTTGCTGAACAAAACATGTAAGTATCAAACACATTTGTTTGTCACAGAGCTTATTTCCTGCAATAATCCAAAAGCCAATGGAAAAAAAAAAAACATTGTCTTTTTGTCGAGGGAACCTGTGCAACGCTAACTTCCTGTTTGACTTACAAAACTTTGTCATCCCTGCACCTCTTTTACTCTGAAACAGGAGCAAAAATCACAACAAAGGGCTGCACGCTAACCTACCTTGTGACCAATGAAAAAAACATCAGGGCGAAAACGACAAAAAGAAACAAAGGGAGGAAGAGGGGAGAGGAAGTGCGTTTGAAAAGGAAAGTGAATACCGGAGAGAGGAGCTGAGCTCAGTGGCTACGACGCAGGGAGGTCTGGCCTTTACAAATCCCTTCTTTTTTGATCTCTTCATCCAGATGAAAGAACAGCGACAGGCGGGATTATGTGGGACAATTGCGCTTTCTGCCAAAACCCTGACTTGATCGGCTTTTACGAGAGCCCTAATCATTTTCAATTAAGCATATTTTCTGACATCCCGTAATAGCTATACAGTGCTGGTCCTGAACTCTCCAGTCGCCCCCTGCAGCCCCCCTCCCTCTTTTATGCTAAGCCTCTCATTCTGAGACGGCGTGCCCGTAGAGTCTGCTGACAATCTGAATGGGCACAAACTGCAACTTGTTGTTAAGGTGCCAAATAACCCATTTACCAGATGCTTGACAAGGATGTTATTTGGTGCTTTGATTGAATGTGCTTTTGTGTCAGTGAAGCAATGAATTAGTCTTGTTTGTTTGTGGAAGCCCCCGGGATCCTTCTCAGCGTCAATGTTATTTTGGTGTTTTTCTCCTGTTTTTTGGAGAGGGTTCCTTTTGGTACGATAATCAATATCTAATCCAACTGGCACACAAGGAATTATTGTATACTAACACCCTTTTCACAAATCCACTGGTTCGCAAAATGATTAATCCCGACATTCAGCCTGGTGACAACATCTTCAAATACAGCCTCTCAAGACGTGAACTGTATTTGTAACGTCACAATGATTTCATCCATGATGACAGCTTAGTTGCCCTCTGTTCATTCACCAGGTGCTTAATTCCAGTCAAACTTTGGAGCGTGGTGTCTCTTGAGGGACTCAAGGACTTGACTGAGACATGCAGCACCATTAGCGGGCCCTGGACCAGCCCCAACCCTGACAACCACTCACAGCTGGCAATGGCAGGCAGAGGAATGGTGTTCCTTTTCTTCAGTTTAGCCACAGAGAAGCGAAACAAACGTCCACCACTCACTCACTCAGTACCCAGCAGGAAGGCTGGCTTTTTCTGAGGCCAAACAAGTGGGGACAAAGAAACAGTTGTCAGACGGAGAGTCTGTTGTTGCTTATGTTTTATTGTTTTTTTACCGTATTTTTTTTATTTTTTTTTTATTTTTAATAGTTACTCTTGTGAGGCACTTTGTGACCTTGCTCCATGAAAGGTGCTATTCTAAATAAACGTTATTTACTTGCTTACTTACTTACAAAGACAAATGTCATTCAGTCAGAAGTGAAATGAACCAGATTTGACAGCGAGTGAGCTGGTGGCATCCGCACAGATGTTACAGCATGATAAGAAAACTTAACAGACTTAAAGCTAGGGTTGGTATCTTAAGAAACTAGCAAGAGAAAACTCAGCCCAGTGTTGCCAACTCTTTTCCAATGAACGCGGCTAGCAGCACTAGCTCCAAAAGTCACTAAATCTAGCAAGATAGTCACCAAGTCTTCAACACTGACAGTCCTTCGCTTAAGACCTCCTTCCAAAGCCATTCCCCAACAACATCAATATGGGCGTAAATATAATCATAATGAACTTAAACAGCAAACATGGCTATTGTCAGTACTTACAGCTAACAAGCTAGCAGCTTGTGGAAAACGTGGTAGGTCGGTAGGTAGGTAGGTACTGTAGATACACAGGTAGGTATGTCGATAGGTAGACAGGTATGTTGGTAGGTAGACAGGTAGGTATGTAGGTAGACGGTAAGTAGACAGGCGGGTAGGTAGGTACTGTAGATACACAGGTAGGTATGTCGATAGGTAGACAGGTATGTTGGTAGGTAGACAGGTAGGTATGTAGGTAGACGGTAGGTAGACAGGCGGGTAGGTAGGTAGGTAGGTTGGTAGGTACTGTAGATGCACAGGTAGGTAGGTAGGTAGACAGGCAGGTAACCCATCCAACTGGATTGATTGGACAGTTTCATTACAGTCCTGCAACAACTGGATTTTTTTTGTTCTTTTGGTCAGATAATTAGATTTATTGATCACTGTCGCGATATGATGAAAATTTCAATAAATACAACAAACATGTTTTTGACAAAGACTACCACCTCTTTGAGAAGATGATGTTTGAATCCAGGGTGCAGATTACAACTTCGCCTGTGTGCCAAGTGTGTAGTATTAGGGTGGCTGATGCGAATGGCCTTTTCTAGAGCCAGTTATCGTATGTGTGAACTGAGTGGCGAAGCAAGAGATAGAGAGCAGCAGCAACAGCAGCGAGTAACGTCAGGGACTTTGGTTTGTCTGTTCTGGGCTACTGTAGAAACATGGCAGACTCCTTGATGACGTGCTCCCATGTACAGCTCATTCTAAGCAAACCAAAATGTAATTTTCAGGTGATTATGCACCTGAAAATTACATTTTGGTTTGTCTACCTAATTTTAACCTTCATTTAGAGACAGGAACATGTGTTTAGAAATTACAGATTTAAAAAAAAAATGTTATTTTTCTTGATCTTTCTGGGCTGTGGCTGTTTCACAACTATTCACAAATATTTTTTTGCAGCTGTGAGTAGCTCCTCCAGTTATACACTTAAAAATTAAGCATTTTTATCAATTAACATACATGCTGTATATTTAATTTAATGTTTAATTTTGTCACTTGATTCACTACATACTCAAAATCTGCTTAAAATTTGCATGTAGTAAGCAACTGGGATACAGCTACCGGTAACTAGCAAACGGCCAAAATTAATTATTTTTTTTCCCCCACCTGTGAGCAGCTTCTCGATTTAGTACGCATACTGATGCTCATGAGTATGCTGAATGCTGTCTCTTTTTGAGAATGAACACTCCATATACAGGGATTGAATTATTATGTCTAATTATTATTGGGACACAGTTTATAACATTAGGCTAACAATCCTAAACACACACATACACTGATCTAGAGAAGTTTTGAGTCATGCCTGTCTGCCAGTGTCTGTTAGTATCAGCTTTGATAATGTCTAACAGTGCCTTCAATAGAGACCCAGGATGAGTTTGTTTCCCCAGCTCTCTGCAGCTCATTGGCTGGGGCCTCTTCTTCTGATCACCTTTCATTACAGCCGTCTGATCCCCCAGCTTTCCTTTGTACACTGCACTTCATCGTCTTTATTTCCCGCTCTAATTGCATGTGAAAGATGCCCCCTTTGATTCTGCCTGCATGCCAAAGTGCTATCAGGGAGAGGGTGTCGAAAAGTGTCATGTGTGTCTGTCTGCTCGCGGGATGAGGGAGCAGCGTATTCACCTGCTGAGGACAAACCCATTTCTCCCCCAGATATGACGTATCTATCACCGGCTCAGAGGATATCAGTGCTGTCTGTCAACATAATAGCAAAGGGTAGGGGGTAACAGGATTGGAGAGGGGAGGGGTGACAGAAAAAAAAAAATGTGGAGATAGGTGCTTTGAATTGCGCTCTTATAGCACAGCACTCAGCTGTGTGTGTGTTTTCTGAGCAACGCGACCCTGATGCACCAGTCTTGTCAAGTGTGGCTTGTTTTTTTACTTTTTCTAAAATTAAAATAAAAAACATTGACTTTTCTCCTGTACCTTTTTCTTTCTTTTTTTTTTTTCCCCAAATGCCATCATTTGTTGCTGTTCAGTGGAGGTTGTGTACCCACCATGTTAGGCTTGTTCACTGTCAGTGTTTAACCTTTTCAATGTGATGTCTCTAAGACCTTGGGTGGCCGCTGTATGGTTATAGAACGACTTATTGTCGGCAGGTTTTATATTCCTCTGCAAGAACTCCCTCAGAGCGGGGAAATATACAGCGCACATGATGCACAATTAGATCATTTTGTGGCGCACCCTTTGAAGACGTATCACTCTAACAAGGGTTTTATTTTGGTAACAAATTCATGAAAGGGGCTCTGGAGTGGCCTGATATCTGTCCGGTGCTAAAGCTAGCGTTCCAGGACGGGAGGGCCGGAGCAGAAGAGACGCAGAAAGACCTCACTCTGACAGAATCTAATCAAGAGTTGTCCTAACATATTACAACTGACTTAAGCTCTATCTTCCCTCTCAGTTAAGTCTCACTCACTCAGAATCAAAATAACCAGGGAGACAGAGACAAGGAGAGAAAAGCGAGACAGAGAGGGAAGATTCGGGGATGGTGAGGAAAAAAAAAAAACACCACATGTCCCACTCTGACTGAAATGGAAGACTACTTCCGGCTCCAATTTCGGCATATGCCAGGGCGAGCTGTAGAAAGATAAATGAGCCCTCCAGTACCAAGAGGAAACTGATTCTTTATCTGGCATGGCACTATTTACTGACATTAAGAATGATAATATCAATCAGCGAGCTGTCAGCAACCCAAGTGCTCTGTGAGGAGAACAAAGGTGCCACTGTCTCTCTTTTGATGCGTTTACAAGGAGATGTTGATGTACCTGCCATTCAGGTGCAAATAATGTCATCACTGCACACCCAGTTCAGGGCCCATTGCTCCACCTTAATGATGAGTAAAACTGCCCAGGGCCCTTTCCCAAAGCTAGCGTTCATAGCAAGGAAAAATAAACCTGACGGGTTAATGAGCTAGCAATCAACACGAGAAGAGGTGCAGAAGAGCACCGACATGTCTGCACTCCTCGTCTGCCCGTGAAATATAGCTGTGGGTAACAGATTTTTTTTTTTTTACCTTTAGCGGTGATGAGCAGGAGAAAACACATGGCAACAGCATCAGGGAAGCGTCTGTGTAATTACTTTTGGCCATCTTTCAAACCTTCCTCTCTCAGGAGAGAGATGTGTGACAACATATGACAAGAAAGCCAACAGCCTTTCCATACAGAATAGTGGAATCCATCATCACCGAGGCAGACACACCTGTCTGGCTTTGAGAACAATGCCACACTGCCTATTTATTAGGTGCCAGAAAAGTTTATGTTTGTTCGGTGACAGTGACAGCAACTTGATCCTTTTCATTTTTGGAAGGGGAATCTCAAGCTTTGGGGAAAGGGAGGGAGGAGGGGAAAGTCTGACTCACATATTTTCTTCTCTCGGTGGTGCACAGTGAGTTCTCTTTCTTCCTGATAGCTGTCTGCTAAGGAGTCAGAAGACAAATAACAAAGACTGTCATTCTCCAGGAGGCTTTCACTAATTCTTTTTTTTTTCCACCGCTCACCACAAAAAGACACATATTACATCCTTTTGACACTTCAAGTCCAGCGCCATCTCAAGCTTCCTTGGATTTGCCAAGATGTGGAATTGCGTAGCAAAGCGGAGAGTGATTTAATTATCCATGCTAGTTTGATATCTGTATCCAGCATGAACATAACTGATTAATAACAAGAAAACAGACTTCATGACTGGCAGCCTCTGCCAGAATCATTTCATACTAAAACAGAGAGCGCTGTCAATGAAATGTTGAGGTGACTCAAGAATTTCTACCAGATAATGACGCCTGCAATTTTCCTCAAAAGCTAATGAGAAAAATAATTAACTGAATAAACGCATGCATGTTTACTGTAAACATCTGATGGCTGCTTTGAGACAAATACTTAATAGCTGCGAGTTCTTGCATATTGATTCTTTGACATTTTCAATTTTTTTTTTTTTTAACAGGTAGTTTTCATACAGCGTGTTAGGAAATAAAGAAATGCAAAGGTGGTCTTTTCAACAAGTTTAAAAGAACTGTGTGTAACACTTGGGGGTATATTTGTAGAAACAGAATATAAAATTCATAACAATGTTTTCATTAATGAATAATCACCTGAAGAAACATTGCATTTTGTTAGCTTAGAATGAGTCCTTCACATCTACAGAGGGAGCAGGTCCTCTTCACAGGTCCGTCATGTTGTTCACACCAAACACTGGTTCTAGAGGGGGCCTTTCAAGTTTTGATACCTGAAGGTCACTGTAGTTCTCTGACACCCTTGTGAAATTGCGATAATTGTGATGTGGTACCGTCAACCGCCATCTGACATCCATTGCTTCTAGAGTAGTGTTATTATGCTAAGGACATAGACTGTATAGTAGTACAGTAGACAGTGGTTTGTTGACTGCTGTTTTGAAGCCTCGAGGTCGACATTTTGACCGTCATCATTTTGGGTTTAGGCCGTTGCCATCTTGGTCTTTTGCAACCAGAAGTGACCCAAAAGGGTGGAGCAAAATACAACCCAATGCTAAATAAGACATTTTTAGGTGACCAAAAAGGTTTTAATTAACTTTCAAGAACTGAACACACACTATGAAAGGGTTAAAACTCTAAGACGAAAAACAAAAACAACTCCTAGACTGGACAACACTGTGGTAGCAACCTGTCAATCAGAAGGTACCCACGCCCTAAAGCATCCCTTGCTTTGTGGTCTCTTTGACTCTAAATGGGACCATAATTTATGAAATGAACATCATACAGTATTAAAGAAGATTTGAAACTAGTGATTGAGACCACAAAATCATGTTTACAATGTTTACTAAGGTAATACATCAAATGAGAAGTAGTCTCATTTTTCTCATAGACTTCTATACAATGAGACTTCTTTTTGCAACCAGAGGAGTTGCCCCCTGCTGGATATTAGATCGTATGCAAGTTTAAGGCACTTTACTGGCTTCACTTTTCAGACCCCAGAGGTTGCTCACTGGGTAAGGGTTGCCTCTAAGCCAGGTGAACGGCATTACCATGGTTTTGCTCATTTTACCGTACTCTTGGAAATGGAGGAGTGAGCAGAGGGGTACTCAGTAGGTTGCAATCCGCAACCACATCACTAGATGCTGCCAAATCCTACATACTGTCCCAAAGTGTCAAACGTACTTTAAAAATTAAGAAAATAACATTGAGCCAAACAGTTGTATGGCTCTATAGGTCTACGGCTGCTCACTTCAGTCTGTCAGCCAGCCGTGTAGACGGAACAGTGCTGGCTGTCATCTTAACAGTTAATAATTAGGCTTCCTCCTGCCACAAAACAGAGTGCCACGGTGACAAAAGCCAATGGCAACCGAGATGGCGGCTTGGCTGCCGCATTATAAATAGTCTGACCGGATGATTAATGAGAGGGGCCACCGAGCTAAAGCAGCAATCTCACACACAGACAAAAGGCTGCCTGCACAGCTGCCTGCACACAAAAAAAAATTAAACAAAACACAACAAGACAAGCCCTGTCGCCGGATAGGAACAAGAATTGAGGCAGAGTGGCAGGGAGAGTGGAAACATGCCAAGTAAATAAATGATTGAATTTCAAACCGACAGCTTATGAAGACTTTATTTAACCTCTGAGCACTTTTGGGGGGATCCTCATTAACATTTTGACACACTCAGTTGAATGGTGGGGTCGGACAGGTTCCAAACGCAAGAGGAAGTTCAAATTCTTTTGAGATGATCATGAAGTAGACGTGGCAGAAAAGGGGAGAAAGAGCACGGCAGAGAAACTTAGGTAAGTCAATCATTGGAGAAGGTGGATTTTTTGCCTATACTGTATAAGGTATGCCCAAATCTAATTTGTTTAGAAGAGATATAATAGTTGCCACACAAAGGTAGACTAATGCCAGGCATAAGGCACACACAACGTGAGCATCGAGCCGATTTGTGAGCCCGATTCCTCTCTCCCGACGATCGCCAGCACATATTCCTGTGTGAGGTATGTTAAGAGGGTTTTACAGCCCCCCATCTGCTTGGAAAATCCATCCTGGCTGATTTCAAATCCTAAACATTAAACATGTTCAATCTTTATGATTGGATACACTGTTGAATGTGGGGAACCCCGAGGACAGCCGATGATGTAGTTACATGGGAAAGAACAATAACCAAGTCAACTTCTGAGGCGGAAGGACAATCCCTACCATCATGGCAGCCAAGGCTAACGCATGGGCTAAGGAAAAACGCAAAGCATGATGTAATAGTAAGATGGACCTCAGAAATGGAGGACCAGGTTGTTGATTTGTAGCAACAACACAGGTGTTTATTTAACATGTCTCCATGACTTCATCCATTGTTCACTTTGTGAATTTTCAGTACAAATTAGGGCAAAACATTGTAAATTCTTTCAAATTTTTCCTGCCCATCTTCCGTCATGTTTGTTTTCACTAAAGCCATGCTTGATCATGAGAGATTTTGTGATATTTTTGTTCTTTTTAGTCAAGACTTGTTGTTCATGAATGAATCTGTTAGTGTGTGGTGTGCTGTTTGGGCCAAATTGTTGCTAACCATGCACTATAAGAACAAAACTTAAATTTAACATAACATGTCGTTATGTTATGTTATGTGCGGGGTCTCCCACATTTTCAACATCTGTCAAGATTTGAAAAATCTTTTAGTGTGGACCAGCCTTAAGGAAGGATGGCACCATGAGGGCCTCAGATCCACACAGCAATCCTGGCAAGGGGCGACTTGTTTTCTATAGCATCCTATGCTCAGTCACTGCACACATATTTGTGGCACAATTACAATAAATTCATGTTATTATTATAGGAATAGTTTTGTGTGCCATACTCAAATGGTTGCTAATGTCACTTACCATAGAGTAAAGTCATCTATCTGTTTAAATTATAAAATCATGTCTGCTTGTTTCCTGTCTACATTTCAGCTCGGAGTTTTGACAGTGAGTCATACTTCCCTCCCTGTTTCCATCACCTACCTTTGTGTCACTCCACGGTAATAAAGGCTGAGCACTTCTACTGTAAATGTCACCCTTTACCATTTTCAAATTACACTCATCAAAGCAGACATGTCAAATCAATCAAAAGGATGACAGCGAATGGATAACAACGGCGACAATAGTGACAAATACCTGTTTTTTCCTCTTGAGGGAAAGTTCCACAAACAAACACGGATGCTCTATTCCGCTACTGGTCGACAATTATCTTGAATATTTGGATGTACGCTTGCTCCGAGCAGTTTCCATTTGATGGGCCTTATTCTTCCCCTCCACTTTGCTGTGCTCAGCTGGCAGGGCTCTCAGTCGTCACAACATCTCCTTTTAATGCCCCTGACAGGGGGTTATTTGCTCCCATATATGTTTTCTCTCCAATTACTCCATGGCAGGCAGCAGGCTGCCAAACCTCGCTGCCGAGATGCTGATGGTCACCTCTTTGACTAGTCCTTCCTGCCTCCTGCACTATATTTTTCATCTTTTTAGATTCTATTAGAGAGGAGGACTCTCTCATTTGTCTGTCCTTGGTCCAAAGTGTTGTTTAACACCTGACAAGCATCAGCACCACAATGCCAACTACTATTTGACGAGAAAAGGTAATATTGGACTTCTATTCTCAATTTTTCCTTCAAGGTGTGTGTCTGGTAAGAATACAGCATGAAAATTTTAAAATAACAGAAATATTCTCAAGAAAAGTGCATTTTGGTGTATGTGTTATATTGGAAAAAATTGTCCAAACAGACATAGCAGCTGCAGTAGCCTGAGCACTATTGCAGATTTAAATTACCACACACGCTTTCTTAATTACGCCAAAACATTTCAATTTGAATATTTAATGCAAATCACAATGCTAATCTCCACTAAAAAAAAAAAAAAAAAAAAAAACATTAATTAGTATGATTTGCTTGACTTTTGTGTCTGTTTGGAGCAATCAGGCTGATCAAAGACAAAGTAAAATGATACCAAGGGAGTGATATCTCAAATATACAAGATGCAAACCCTCTGAATCAATAGAGCAAAACAAGACTGCATTTGTGAGTATAGCTTTAAGCTAAGTGGGATGGCGAATGCAAAGGCTGCCATTGATACCACGATGAAAAATGCATGATTTCAGAAGAGAGAGAGAGAGAGAGCGCTCTTTTATCTACGAGGCAAGATCAATAGTGGGAAGGGGTTATGGAATCAAAGTTGTTTTGCTGATGCGGTAGTTAACTGACACTCTTAAAAACATCTGAACACAATTTGTGAGAACAAAGCGTGCTAAAAAGACAATTGGAGGAGAGTAAGGTGAAGTTCTGTGGGTTGATAAACTTTCTTTTCACATTCAGGAAGGCGATATATCAAACAGTGAGTGTACAGGGCAACACAAGTCACATTAATTTACCACTGACAAGCTCTACACAGGATCAGTGATACGTTTCTTTGTTTCTTGGCTTGAACTACAGTAAAATAAAAATAAAATAGTTACAGCCACAAATACTAAATCAACAAGACTGCATTTGTTTTTTGTCTCTTCTTCTGTTCTTCTCAAACACTGACCCTTTAATCATCCAGAACAGACTATTGTAGCGCTGACAAAGACATTATCTATTTAAAACAGCACCCAAAATGTAACACAATGCAATACAATGACAATTGCAAGCCCTCGCTTGTGCTAATAGTTATATGGATTTAAATAATATAAAACACAAATGAACTCTGAGTAAGGCTGGACGATAATTCAATGTGATAATTTATTGAATCATACAGTATATCAAGGTATTGTGATACAAAATTACGTTGTCTAAACTGCTAATAACAAGCACATACTAGCTAAAATTTCTCAGAAATCTGATGTGACATATTTTGAGGGAATACCATTTGAAGAGGGCAGTTTTGTTTTGACATCACACTCTTTCGGGTACCACTCAGTTTGGTGCGATTAACAAACGGTGGATATGTGGAAATACTTTTAATTTATTTTTTGTCTATACTTTCACTTGAAACTGTACTGCTCATTTTGCACTAATGTTCAAAATTAAATGAGAAAATACGCTGTACTTTTGATCTGTCAAGTACTTAATTTACACACACAAAAATAGGCTTGACCATGTGTTATTTCATACAGACTATTTATTTACCAGAAAATAAGCAAAAAGCAGAAAACTAAAAAAATCAATGTAACATAGTATCGCGATATTTTGCGCGGCAATGTTGTATTGATACACAAGTACTGATATTTTATTATATAAACTATTAACATCTAACAATCCGACGGCCAACCAGCAGGCTCAGTCTTAAAGCTGGAGTGAAACTGCTGGTACCGACGTGTCATGTGAACTTGTCAGGAAGAATGCCAAATAACGCTCCAAAGCTACGCTACATTTCGGTGAGGAAAAACTAGCATGGCCCTTTTCATAGGGGTCCCTTGACCTCTGACCTCGAAATATGTGAATGAAAACTCTGAGATGAATAGAGTGAAAACTGTGTCTTCATACATAAAACAGTTGACAAACTGCATAATAAACTGCATTATATCTTCAAATGTCATCAAAAAATGTTTAAAATCACAATAAAATCATATCTTGACTTAAATATCGTGATAATATCGTATCATGGAGTTATTCCCATCCTACGTGATATATATTGTTATTGAGATATGAAATGACCTGTACCATGACAGAAGATTTTGGGCATGTCGTCCAGCTCTCTCGCAACTCTAGGACTGTTAATTCAAAAGCGATCTTCCCTGTACTGTACTAAAATAAATCCTCTGGCCCACACTCATACAACATCTGATCACTGATTTCAACATGACGCTGACAGAGCTAATTATTCTGTAACTGGAGCCTCGCCTCTGTGCTGACCTTCGCCCTGTGGGTGGACTGAGGAAGAGCCAGCAGCTTTCAGCAGAGGCTTGGGCCTGTCTGGCCTGAGAACGTGGCAGGAGATGGACAGAGGAGAGGAAGAGAGAGAGAGGGTCACAGAATTGAGAAAAGGAGACACAAAGAGAGAGGGAAACATGAGAGAGAAAGAGAGACAGAGAGGCAATGAAAGTGAGTGAGAATGACTGACAGTCAGAGGGTTCGTCACAGGCAAAGAGTGAAGGCTCGGGCCACAGTGGGACCCGGTGAGAAAGCTAACAGATAGCAATCTGAGGTATCACTCTGCGCCGCGGCTAACAGCTAGCAGCTACCCTGTCACCGCCGCCTAAACAAGCCCAGTGTTTTCATCTCCATACACACAACGCGGCACTCTGTCTTTTCTTCTGATGGAGATAAGATGTATAAATTATGAGCGGCTGACAAAGTCTACTCCAGCGCCCCCGGCGTCTCATCAATCACTAGCCTGTGTGTCAGCAGGTAACTGACGTGGCCCCTGGAGGCACAGCCCCCTCTTTAGGTGCGCGAGTGTTTTTGTGTGCAAAAAAAAATTGTGTTTGCCACTGTGCAATTGGGCTTTTGTACACGTCTTAGTATTGTGTGTGTGTGCATGTGTGAGAAGGTTGTGTGAACAGCTGATTCAGTCTTAAAAAAATACACACACACACAACGTGCACACACCAGCCAGACAAAAACAACTCCTGAGCATATGTGTGTGAACTCAAGGTTTTACTGTTATACCTGGAGGTTATCTGATGTTCTGATATATTCCAAAGAGAAACCTAAATGCTAGAAAGAAGGAGAAGGAGAGGGACTGAAATAGAGTACCAAAAAAAGAGAGTGAAACCGGCTCGCTGGGTGGAGTCCTGGAGGGCTTAGCAGGCCAGTGGTAGACCACCCAGTATGATTATTGGTATTAACAATTTTCCATGAACCTCAGTTTCCCTTGTCTGCAAATGAAACACGGTCTGGGTCTTGGTTATGAGGGTAGCCATGACAGACACACACACAAAAATACACTGCAACACGCTGCATTTTCAGGGTAACTGAATTCCTGAATTAAATTCAGAGACATTTTAAATGGCAACACTTGAGTGTTTAACACATCATTGCTAAAGTAAGCAACATAATTACACTGTGTCAGCAAAACAGCGTAATTACAAACTACACGTTGTCAAGTGTCTGATTTCACATCGTTCCCATTTACAAGCCAATCATAGTCTTTTCCACCGCTCATGTTTACCAGGATTGAGGCCTAATTTCATTGCAGTAATTACAAGCTGTACTGTCCAAACAGTGCAGATTACATGGGCATTATACAGTGTTAATGAAAATATGATAGCAGAGACAAGTATTTGAGGATTTGTACCACTGAGTTGCTGCAGTTAGTACATTTTTGCCTTTAAAAAAATCTAACCCATGATGGGAGTGTCCCTATTGGCTGATCATTCAACGGAGATAGCTGTCAATCACTCGTAAACTTCAATCAAAACGGTCAAGCCAGGCAGGGCTGATCAAATATGAATCAATATTCTGTTACTGTAATGCCTATTTCTCACCTCAAATGTTTTCAGAAACATCTTATAGTGTACTGTTTAGCTGTAAAATGAGAAAGTTTGTTACCCAGCAGCCATGTTGAGATCAGTTGAGGAAATACCAAAAAACATCCACCACCCGGGGCAAACTTTCTCATTTTATAGTTAAGAGATGCTACAAGATGTTTCTGAAAACATTTTATGTGAGTTTTAGGCATTACAGTAACAGAATATTGATTCGTATTTGATCAGCGCTGCCTGGTTTGGCTGTTTGATCGGAGTTTGTGAGTTGCTGCTCAGAGACGGCAGGCTCCAGCTCTGCTCTGATTGGTTGTTTTCCTCTGGTCTTTGAAATCTTGCAGATGCTATTAGGAGCACCGGAAGGCACAGAGGCACAGGACTTTTTTTTTTTCAACTTTTTTTCAATCATATTTGCTCCAGTTCTACCCACTGCTGCTTCAATGCTGACTTTCCATTCAAGGACAAAAAAGAAAATAAAGTACTTTGATATAACTGCATTCAATGAAACATTCAATCCTCTTGGACTGAATTGGTATCCACAACCTCAAACCGCATCACAGTGAAATTACACAATGTTTGTGTACACGGCCCAAAGCAGGTACAGCGTTTGCTCGCGCACACAGTATCGATCTGCTGTCTTGAAGTGAAGTTCAAGAAGCAGAAGATTTTGACTCCCCACGGGGACGGGAGAAACAGCCCGTCTCAGCACCAAAGAGAAGGAGGGCTGTCATGTTCCGTGTGATGAGCTGAAAGACTGGAGGATGGCCTGGAGCAGCGGGGTATTCCTTCCCCCTGTAAACAAACCCCCAAAAAACAAACAGTTCCACCCTGTGGAGAAGGAGACGGGACAGCAAGACAAGAGGGGAGGGCAGACAGGTGTCAGGGAAGAATGACATCCATGACAGAGGGCACTAAGAGAGAAGCTGGAGGAGATGAGAGGATGAGCTGAAGACAAGGGTGTTTTCATGAAAGGAGCATCAGACTCTCCGTCTTTCTGGCCTGCTGGTTTGGTTCAGATTCTCAGATACGGACTCCATATTTTGATCGCACTCATGAATTATGTACCATGCACCATTAGCGTTAGTTAGAGCCATCGGCATATCAATGATACTATTGTTTCGTGGCGGGGTGGGGGGGTTGGTCAAGTCCTGAGACACACTATCTTTGAAAGCCCTTCTAGAGAGAAAGAAAGAAGATGTCTGGAATTCAGCTGACAAAAGCACTCAGTCGTCCTGAAATCTGATGAGTCTGACAGGATGTGAGCCCATCTGATCCACTGCCCTCTCAACATTCCCTTACAGGGGGAGGACGGACAGGCTGCTCCTCACCGCGCTTTTAGCACAGGTGTGATGAAAGCCGGAGCCGCCGCAGCTTGGCCCGTCTCTCGGATTACCCCAAACACATCTACTGACGGACGCTGCCAGTTGGCAGGCAAAAATGCTGGGAAGTGATGCCCCGTTGTGCCCTACCCATCTGCCTGCTGCATGGAAACAGCATATCAGGTGATCCCCGGGGGGATACCTATTATCATATCATATTAAATGTCTGGGTTGTAGGCCTTAACAAAATAAAAGACACATCTTACAGAACGGGACAAAATGGGGTTGTGTGCTACAAGGTCAGCGCTGTCAGTCTGACTGCGGACACCTCCGGGAGCGGTTCATCACCGTGAGGAGAACAGTAATAAAGAGAAATAGAGATCCATTGTGTGTCTGAATGGCTTTGTTTGCCAGCCACTATACAGTACTTCCTGTCTTCACTTAATCAGACTTGATGAAATGACAAACCTTTGTGCAACACTGCCTAGTGAACTTATACTTGAAATAAAATATGTGTCTAATCATGACTTACAGTACATCTCACAGGATATCGCATTACAGACCTTTACAGCTTGTTGGCTCTGATTCAGTTTCTTAAAGTGTGGTACAGTGCATAGAAGTCAGACCTATTCTGGGAGGAGGCATTACGAATCTGTCAGCTCACAAATGAACACCAACTGCAAATAGAAACCGAATGAAACTGTCAGAGGTTATAACGCCTTTGATAAGCAATGAAAGACTAAAATAATTTGACACTGAAATTTCAAAAAGAAAAAAAAATATGCCTGGCTGATGAAAAAATGAGGAGATTAATAGTCTTTGTTTTAGCATGTACAGGATTCAGATACTTTAATCACATGTTTCAGGTTTCAGACGCTTTACTTCACCTTCACTGAGCTCTTGTCACAACAACATAGATTCTTTGCAGATTGGTGAAACTGAAACATTGTGGCATTAAGGATCTTGACCCACTTCACTGTCCCATCTGTGCCCTGTAGCTGCATGCCAATGCTTCACAGCCCTCTCCAACACTCCCATGAATGACAGAAGAATGCCGCTTGAGTGTCACTTGACCCCGCTGCCCCCGTGGTGACCTCTAGTGCACCCTGGGCAGCCCTCACTCTTTCACATATTTCCACTGCTAAACAAGAATGACTACCCCTCCTCTTCCTCGTCCTCTGCCTTCAACTTAATTTCCTCTTTATCGCTGTCCCAATTCTCCCATCGCCCCGTTCATCACCCTGCTTCTCTCATCCCTTTTTTCTCTCCCTCTATTCAAAACTTGGGAAGGGGGAAAAAAGAAGAAGAGACGCCTTTCCACCAGTAGAAAACACAGGGATGAGTGGCTATTCAGAGCGTGATTGTTGGGGGGGAAAAGGGCTGCCGTGTTTGTGAAATGCAGAGTGGGTAGAGAGCATGTGGATATTTGCACAGATGCATATGAGAGGTGCACGCCGTTAGGGCACCCTTCAAACGTATATATGAACAGAACAGCTAAATCGGTTCTACAGTCTTTCAATAGGCAGCATGCGCGGCAGCACACCACAAAGCATGAGACTAAATTCACATCAACGGGAGTGTTAATGCAAAGTTTTGTCTAATTGAACATTTGGATCAGATGCAATAAAGCTTTTAATATTTGTTCAGTGCTCTTTAAAACCAATGCCTACTCACTACCCCTTTTGCATAGCAATATTGTATCAATACATGGACATCAATTATCGATATTTTATTACCGTATATAAACTAAGGTTATCATGCCATGTTAGCTTGTCGGGAGGAATGCTAAATGATGCTCCAAGGTTACGCTAAATTTTGGTGAATTGGTAATTACGCTTTTAGAGCCCTCTGAGACCTGCAATCCCAGCTGACATTACAGTCTTTAAGACAGGCTGTAGCAGGCTCCGTCTGAAGATACCGGCATCATAAGTAAGAAACTAGAAAATCTAAGGAATCGAATGGTAACAACTATGTCATGTTAGCATGTCTGGAAGAATGCTAAATAATGCTCCAAATTACACTAAATTTTGGCGAGGAAAAACTGGCATGGCCATTTTTAAAGGGGTCCCTTGATCTCTGACCTCAAGATATGTGAACGAAAACCTTGAGATGAACAGAGTGAAAACATATAATATATCTTATTAGATAAAACAGATGTTGACATACAGCATAATTTGCAGTTGCAAAAAAGGTAATAAATCACATTATATCTTATCACAATACTTCATATCGCAAAATGTTTAAAATCGCAATAAGTATCATGGGACCTCTGGTGATTCCCAGCCCTGAGTTAGTGCTCATCATTATTTAATTTGGCTGACCTCTGCATCAGATCGAAGGCATTGAATGGTACCAACCATGTCATGTTGAAGAATGCTAAATAATGCTCCGAAGTTACGCTAAATTTTGGCAATTTGGCCATTTTCAAAGGGGTGCGTTGACCTCTGACCTCAAGATGTGTGAATGACAAAATTGAGAGGAACAGATGAGCGAAAACTTCTTATTAGATAAAAAGAGCAATTGACAAAAGGTAATAAATATATCAATATATCTTAGTAGTAATACTCATCATATTGCACAATGTTTACAATAAGATTGTGACTTCATGATAATATCGTATCGTGGGGCCTCTGGTGATCCCCCCCACTACCCCTGAACAATTTATCTCATAACACAAAGCGCCTTCCTTAGGCTAAATGTGTGTCCTGCTGATATTAGTGGAACTGTATGTCCCCTCTCAAATGTGAAGCTCCTGACAGACTAAGCCCTTAATGCACCAGATTTGACTGGTTAATCCTGTGAAAAACCATCCTTTCTGTCTCTCAGGTGGAAAGGTCGCACAGCGAGGCCCCGTTCTCCTTCAACCCGCAGTATTCCTCCAGTCTTAGCCTCCAACCTAAACACGCTCGAGCTCTCGTCGTTGGCCTCTCTCACCCCTCCACGGCCGCCTACCCACCCGCATGCATAAGCTACAAAGCTGGAGGTGTCAAGACTACCTGTCTCAACAGCACACCCCCCTTGCTTGACCTGCGGATAGCCCTCAGGGACATTAATTATAGAGTAGTCTGACTTGTTGAGAGGAAAGAGACAGACAGACAGAGAGAGAGAGAGAGAGAGAGAGAGAGAGAGAGAAGCAGAGGGTGAAAGATAGAGAGCAGGAAAAGATAAATGCAGAGATGTTGTTACAGAAGCTGTCACCTCCTAATCATGTCATCCTGCTGTACAGAGGTGATGCTGAGGCTTTACTCGATCAGGTTTCCCATTCATCACCATGGCTGGTTAGTGGTGGAGGTGGTGGTGTTGGAGGATGTGGGGGCTAGAATGGTAACTCTCATTTTCCCACAGAGTTCAAATTTTAAACTGTCTAAACCTGACTGTTTGTCTGGCCCCAAAAATCACTGAGAGTCTAGTCAGAAGAGTGTAATTATATGTCCTGACCTGATTGTTGAGCTCTCTGTCCTTTAAAAGTTGAAATATCCATTAGCTAGTCGTCCTTTCACATGCAGTGTTGAATCATGACATGCGCGTGCGATGCATCTGGCTGTTTACACAAGCTATTGCATGGCTAGTGTTTGTGTTCAAGGACCACTTAAAAAGGAATACACAACAAAAAACTACTGCATCCATGTTCAATACTGTGCTTGCAGGCAAAAACACAGATCTGTGATAATATGACATTCCTGTATGTGCTTTAAAGATATTGTGTGGACAGCAATGTCTACTCTGCAAGCACGGATAGACAGCGAACTGCCACCGTGTGATCACAGCAATCTGTCCAAACAAATGGAAGCCTCTCGCGCGCATTACCGCGTTAGATTAGACGACTCTCGGCCATTTGATTCCCTGCCGTCTCGACAGCTCCCGTTTCTAATGGACCGAGTGGGATTTCACAAAACGCAAAATAGGGAGAGGTCAGCGTGTTTGAAGGTTACCCCTGTCGGGGGAATCAAAATAAATAACGTTCAGGTGTGCTATACTCTGTCAGGTGAGTGTCTTAATGATGCAGAGTTAACACATACTAAATAACAGTGTCTCCCTACGCACTGACAGCCTCAGAAATAATTGACCAGCATGCTCCAAACTGAGACGCAGTAGGCAGAGAATTCAATCCTGCAGCTGACAGAACCCATTGAGCATGTCACTAGATTTTGCATTATACACAAAGCAATGTCAGGTCAGGGATGCGGCCTCCCGCTAGTTATTTGCGATTGCATCTCTGAGGGTAAATTACCTGGCTCTCCATAATATGGTCTAGTTAACTAATTTCCTGACAGCATGCTGTCTCATAAAAAAGTCTCAGATTTACTGCCTGTCAAAAACATGATGGAATGTTTTTTTTCCTCTCCTTCTCTTTTCTTTTCTGCAAATGCTTGGCAGCCTCTCAACTAAGAGCTCATATTCAATATCCTCTCTCGGTGTGCAGAGGACATCTCTAATTCCAGACAAAGACGTGCGGCTGAAAATGAACAAAAAAAGAAACATAACCTTATTATGTTTGAAGGCTACCAGCAGTGTGTCATTTCATCCACAAGTTCCCATGCAAAAAAAAAAACATTACAGCTAGGGGGGTTGTAAAGGGATGTAACATAGTTCTGAAGCCCTTAGTCGGGAAGCAGGGAAATCCATTATCCATTATCCCGCCGACCTCTGCACATTGACACGTACACACACGCGGTATATGGTGTCCTGTCATATTGTAGTTATACATGTGTAAATCATTTGCTTTCTGTCAGAAAAAAAGCTCTGACAACAAGAGCTCACCTCACCAACGGGGTCACTGGGAAACCGGATCACGCCTCAGACAAAGCGTAGTTTTACCTGCGAGAGCGCGGCCTGCCACTGATAGCGACAAAGATGACAATAGCTCAGTGATGGTGTGAAGACTGCCTTTAAGCTATACGTGCATGGGGAACAATACAGTCTCAACCCCCTCCCACCGTGGAGCTCAACAGTGTCTGTTTTTAAGTTCACAATGCAGCTCCAAGGACTGCCTACCCTTTCTTTTCCCTATTTTTTTTTCTGCATGTGTTCCCATTCAGGCGGACGGCGCGGCCTATCATCGTCCCCTACAATGACAGTAGGTGGAAACGCTAGCTTTCATTACACAAAGTATAAATAGTGTAATCTATCAGCCCTGCCAATCAGGATGATTGATTATGGGCTGTCAGGGAGGAGAGTGACACATTAGAAAAGTTTGGTTAACAATGCCTGTAGCTGGTGCCGGGACTGCTGCCACCCAGTCCAGTGATTAATGTGTTGTCAGCCTGTAATCCCACACCCACGCTTAATGAGGCAAGAATTTATCATCTCGGCAGAGTGGCAGATGTCAGGGGGAAAGGAATCCAAGTGGCTGGAAACAATATACTTTTTTTTCTAGCCGGCGCTTGACATGTCTGACAAGCTCTAAAAACCACAAAGAAGGTCTGTGTAAGCACAAACTTCAGCAGAGAGACTTTCAGCTGGAGCGCCACGCTCATCAAAGTGCTAAAAGAAGACTCTCCATTAACACTGTACTGAGGAGCTGGTATAACGGATTAAAAGAAATATTTGTGCATATTTAAGGAGAAAAACCTCACACTAAGTAAAACTTTCACTTTGGGCCCAATGGTGAATCATAAACAAAAGTGACATTTCTTCTATAGATTCTATCCACCTCATCTTGCACAAATTTTAAACTCTAACAGTCATTAACTTTCTTAATAGCATATCAACATCTGCATGCCCCATAAATAACAACTTCACTTGAATTATCTGATAAAAATCTGAATTAAAGCTGCCTCGAGGAGGGTGCACATGACAATCAGCTTCAAAGCAAACTATAAATGCGAGTGCTGAAATAGTGATTAATGTGCACTGTCAACATCAGCTAAAAGAGACAGGCAACGAAATAACTGATCTCTTTGAGAGATTTAAAGTTTGGCAGAGCTCTATGGAAACACCCACTGGGGTAGGGGGGTTGAGAAAGAAAGACTTTTTTTGAGAGAGCAGAAAACACTAAGCCAGCTGTCTCTCATTAGGCTAGCAGCATCTTCCTGTCACCAAAGAGACCAACAGGGAGGATTAGCTCTGATTGGACTGATAGGCCAACGCACTGGGACACTGCACTATGTAATAGCTAAAAGCATCATTTGATAAGAAGCGTAATTGAAGAGATGCCTTAGCGGCTGTATGATATTGTTGTGGAGGGATTGTGGACTTTTGCAACCCCTTGGCATGCATTGAAAGAAGTTTTATTGGGGAACATAATGACTGTGAGACGTAGGGCTGCGTGTGCAGAATTGGCTTTACATACAGTATGTCTAGAAGTGTTCAATGATACTGGAAGGTGGAAGTGTGTTATTTCCCTGTAATTTTCTGTGTCTTAAAAGGAACTCTGAAAACAGCAAAATCGCTATAAAAACTTGGCCCCTCCCAAAGGCTTATAAAGGATCTAGTTGGAACAGTATGTGTAAAAAGCAAAAGGCTTTGCAGCTTGCCAATCCCAGGCACTCAATGTTATTACACTAATAAAAACTTAACAAAGACTTACATTATATACATGAAAAAAAAACAGAAAAGTTACGTGAGCGATCGCATGATTTGTCAAAGTTTATGAAAACTTTATATCAAAAATGAGAGAAAGAGAAAGACATCTCATTATTGCTGGCCAGCCTTGGCCTGTTTTCTGACAGGCCTCAAACTCCACCGCTAAACACAAGAGACGTCGAGACAACAAATGCTTCACCACACAGGCGTTCCTCCTCTGTACTGGATGCCAGCAGAAGGAGAGGAAAATCAGTTAATGCAACGCGGGCCACTTCAGTGTCTCATAAAAGCCCTTACGAAAACACATGTTTGTTTTTATGCTCTGCTGTTTTGCCAAAAATGAGTAACACATCTATCTTTTTTTTTTTTTTTTTTGTTGCTTGTGCGAGAGAGTGACGTGACACTCAGGTCATGCACCCCGTGTCTCCAGGCTTTGAAAGAGGCAATAAATCAATCTTGGCACTATTACTTACAATTAATTGTGCTTTAAAGTTTTACAGTGTGTTTATGATATGCGGGGCTTGGATGATTTATGTGGACAGCTTGAGTCACTCCCTCTAATTGCTGTTGTTTTCCCGGCTTATAACCCCGACGTGACCTCTCGGCTTAAGCTGCCAGAGTGCTCAGAACCAGTGATTCAAACACTGGACAAGCGTACACTTCAGCAAGTCGAAAAAACAGCGAACAACACAGAGAAACAGACACATGGAGTCATAAACCACCGACATACCTGAGAGAATGAACACGTGGCTCCTTGGATTAATCTGACACAAACACACAGCATCTATCATACAAACTAAACACGTCCTGACAATTATAAACAGCTGTTTTTAACATTTAGGGTATGCTGTCATTAAAAAGATGGAGAACAGCAGTGTCTCAAGTGATGCAATTAAGAGATAACAAGTAACACGTTATGTAAGATGAGAGAAAGAGCATAATTTGAAAGCAAGCAGATCACAAAATGTCAGCGAGGTTATGTGTCTGAACATAAAGCAGACAGTATGGTTACAGCTGGCCCATAACGTCTACTCTATCCGCATGCAGTGCTGTCCTTACTCGACCTGCTGTATATATATGGATTCAGGAATGAGTCGCGAAAGAAAGGCGACAAATCAGAGCTCTGCATGTATAATAGCTGGTGCAAATACAGAATCTAGCAGAGAGCAAAGACCGGTAATAAACTTGCTTCCACAGCAATCTGTTGGGTTATATTGCCTTCCCCTGTTGAGAACCATATTCTTTGAGTTTTCTCCGAGGACACATTTGTTCAGTAAAATGATTCAGCAAACCCACTGAAGGCACATTCACAAAGCGCTATATTGCACGCTGTTTGTTATGTTTGAGAGCTTCGGGGAACTCATAACTCTCGAGCAGAGATGAACGTGGCAACATACTTTACAGGGCACATTTGAGACTTGAAAAAGGAAGCAAAAACAACCAATGGCTCCTTTTTTTTCATCAAAAAAAAAAAAAAAGAAGCCACAATCATGCATCACATAATGCACAATCATGGGTCTAAAACCATGCAGTCTATCTTCGATTTGGACTGTTCTCGTCGGTGCAAACTTAAAATGAACTGCTGTCTGCTGCGGAGTAAAACAGGTTAGTGTCTGGGGAAGAAAAAACAGAACTGAAAAGATCCACTTGAGGACTTTCCTGGCTCTGTCACTGTCGATTCCCTTGAAGAACCGTTACCCTGTGCGCAGATACTCATGGGACCCCGGAGCTGGCTCAAGCCACCCTGCAATGGAGTCTGCTTTACATTATATGCACAAGGATGTGAGGGGGGGGAGAACTTGTGTTCATGCTTGAAAATCAAGTCAAATACTTCGTCCGGGCAAAATCTAAGTGACATCCGAGGAACATTTATACCCGCTGATGTAGCAACAAGCTGTGCTTAGTAAGGGGAGACCATGGACTTACTTCATTCACGGTGAAACACACTTAAACATGTGGCAAGGAGTAAATGTTATTCTACTAGTTAAATTCGCTACGGACTTTTTTTTAGCAGTGCAAGGGATCTGAAAACAGAATGTGCTGTCATGGTGTTTTGATAGACATGGCCAGTTTAACCCAAGGGTTCGACAGCATAATGTGGGCTCCGTGGCAGAGCGGAGGAAGGTGGGGGAGCCGAGCCAAAAAGCACCACATGTATTTTCCGAAAGCGGCCCAACGCAGTCCAAATGGCTCTACGTGGTTTGACGCCATTTCATTCCATGACCTCTAAATCCTCAAAGAGAATTATCACATTATAGCATTCCAACACGCCCAATTTCCCAAAATACAGCTCAAGGCTTTTCCACTCTGACTCTGCTTGTTGTGGTTTCGGGAAAACACTTCAATCCTCCCCACTGTGTTTTTCTTTTTTTTGTTTACTTCAGGTATTTATATATATGTTTCTCTCTCTCTCTCTCTCTCTCTCTCTCTCTCTCTCTCGTCTTTATCCTTTTGCCTCTGTTTCTGTCCAACTACTTGTCCACTCCACTCAGAGATGCAACATAACCAAAACCCCAAAGAGAAAATGACCCCCTTCTGAATTTGAAGCAAACATCAAAACATACAGACAAGTCAGAGACGAGTCATTGTCACTCACTTATCGTGTCATGTCCACTAGTGCATGAAGACACACCACAAAAACAATTAAATCTCAGCGTATGAGCATGGCTATTCTATTTCTCATTGTCACAATGTTTTATCTTTGCAGTGAAGGTCTGAATCTTCGCTATGAAGATATACTTTTGTCCGTTCCTGTAAATACACCGCATTCAAAGTTGGCAACACCTCCACCGCTCAACAAGCTGAGAGAAAGAGAGCGAGAACAGTGACGGTCAAGTGAGCCATAGAGCGACTGAAGAGAGAGAGCGGCGTTAGTGAGAACCAAGCAGTAGATTAGAGAAATAAAATGGTATAATTGTTTCAATTGTTTTATAAAAGTTCATTTCTTGGTGCATAATAAGTATAATATTGTACAGTATGTTGTAATTTCAGTCATGTTGTTTTTCATTGTAATTTTATAATAAGTCTGAGGAAAATGTTGATATTCTCAATGGCCTCTTGTTCCTCCTCTGTCATTATGCCTTTGCATTTCCTGCATTATAACCACTTGCTACCTTGCTAAATTGTTAGCCTCTGTGGCTTCTAGACTTGGACAGAAACATTAATATTGCGTTGCTTAGCGGCAGTGTTTTTCATGACTTAACCACTTGAACACCACACATATTGTGTACATGACTTGCGATCTCGTACACAAGGTAAAGAAAACCCCATTTGAAGGTACGAACTGACCAAACCACATAGCCAATCAAAAGTTATAGTCAAGATTCAAAGTGATCAATCAAAGCAGCGGAGACATCTGCCACTGTGTATTCTATCACTGCCTCCAAAGTCTCAAAAGTCAACTTGACAAGCCAACGGGTTGAGCGAGTGCACAGAGAGAGGGTCGAGCGAGCACTCGTCACAGCCCCGTGCTCTCTTAGTGCTCGCTGAGCAGAAATGGTCCCTCGTGAGGAGGCTTTTCCACTCGTGGATACTGTTCTGTGCGCTCGTATCACATGCATGCGCCTGGTTTTTATGTACGCAGGTTTTAAGACCAATTCAACACCATACAGGGGGATCGCTGGAACACATGCACAACACAACTTGTTGTCATCCATGAAATATGGCTGTTTTGTATCTAAAAGAGTGAAAGGGGACAGGTATCAGAAGTCGAGAGGCGTGACAGAGCGCCAATATTTGACCACCTGAACACTCTGTTCACCCTGCGTGCTGTTATTCAATATTTTATATTTATTCAATATGTTTGTCTACTTAAACATGTTATCAAGAAGACCTTTAATTCTACACTCACAAATCTCTTAGCAGGTTTTTTGTGCACAAATGCCTTTTTCTTGCAAACAACCGGCCGTTGACCGTCTGGTTGTGATTTACAGGCAACATGGAAAACATTGGGAATGTATGAAAAGTTATGGTGTTCAGATTGCGCTAAAGACCATAACTGCTTTTATCAGAACCATGTGGCGGTGCTCAGTGCCATGCCATAATGGCATGATTGAAAAGGAGTTAAAACTGTGGTCACACAATCCGCTCCGATATGACTCAAGAAAGGTCTCCAAAGTTCAGCGCCGTCTCTCTCATAGCGAGTCCATTTAACTATTCCAATACGCGCATCATGCAGTGGGAATGATCTGATAGGGCAGGGGCTCTTTCTTCAGATTTATGCTGTCATGAGTGGGCATGTATCACTGTTGCCTCGCCGCAGTTGCTGCCGTTTCTATGGTTTCAATTTATCTACTGTAAACAGCAGGAAGGAGATCTGTCATAGAAGGTCTTAAAGAAAATATAACTGTACGCGGAGCAAAAAACTTTTATAAATAAACCTTTTAAATCACATCTGTGGTCCTGTATTTTTTTTCTCCTCCAATATTTAGCGCTAATTGAGACTCAAATGGTAGCGCAAGCCGACAGCGAGACAGCTAATTACCATCCTTTGTAATGAAGCAAATGGCAGACACTGTACTGTGAGCTACTGTTATTAGCAACACCCTGCTGTACCAGACATAAAAGCAAACACAAATATCTAATTATGCCATCATCTCTCCTCGTTCTCTCCTGTTCCGTCGCAGACGTTGCATTAATTGGTGGCCTGCACTATTGGTCAGCTTACAATCACTCTGATGATGTGGACAATTAGTGCTGGGAGGGTGCTCATGGCTCATCAAGTCCGTGATAGCTGACGCATCACGTCTCATCAAACTCAAAACAAACGTGATAGAAATGCCGCTGTGACATCCCATGGGCCCCGGCACGGGGTGTGTCCTGGCAAAACTTCTCTTCATTGTGTAGAGTTAAACACTGCTAATAAGGAACTGCAGATAGCAAAGCAAAAGTATGTTCATGCACACAAAATACTGTGTGCAGACGCGTTTTCATCAAAGCTGTAACCTTTTACTTTGCATAGGGAATAAATAATCATATACAGCAGGTTCAAAGACACAAAGACAGAAAAACACACACATCATGTCAGCTAGAATCAGTGATTATCTCTCCTTTCATCTGCGGCTGTGGCGACAAAGGCAAACATTTCTTTTTTCGCTGACAAGCTATGTAAATAAAATCTCATAAAGTGACTTTACCCTGCCAAAAAGCATTGCAGAGGTCCTTAGTTCCGTTTCATATAAAGTGGATGAATAGTGTTTTCATTCCACTTTTCTCCATCTACCAAACATGCCAGACTGAGGTTAAATTATTTCCGTGTTTTTCTTCCCCGCTTGCCACTTGCATGACGAATCAAAAACAAAGCATAGCATGAACTGACACTAAAAGAGTATCTTAGCTGATTGTCTGAAACAATAAATATTTTGTTGTTCCTCCTGCACTTTTAAACCTGACACTGGCTTCGGATTTGTCATTGGATGCCTTCATTCTTGCTACTCTGGATCCTTTTTTTGGTACCTCCTAAGCTCACTGTCAGAGCCCCAGAGACCTTGAAACGACAAAGCTTAGCTGATCCAAACGGTAAATATTTCATCACCTCACAATTACATGAAATCAAATCCAGGCAAAAGCTGTTCTTTTATATTGCATTATCAAAAGGGGTGAAAAGGGGTGTGTGCCTATGAACCTCACAAACTCTAATTAGTCTGCGTGGCCCCAAAACAAGAGAGGGAGGAATAAGTGCACAGGCTCGGGATAATTAAGCGATTGTGAGCGACATGCACGTGAGCTGTCACTCCGATCGCCAGCCATGTCACACTTGGCAACGCAACCGCAACCGGACAGCCGCCCGTCGTCTTTGATCTGGGCTCATGCATACGGAATCAGGTCAGGCGGTGGTCACACACACACACACACACACACACACACACACACACACACACACACACACACACACACACACACACACACACACACCAACAACATCACAGACATACATTTTAAGCGATAGTAAAGAGAGAGTCTTCATGAAGGGCCATGGTACTAGGACCTTTGACTGACTGTCAAGCTTGCACAGGAAGAAAGAAAAGATAAAGGAAAAGAATAGAAAAGGGGAAGAAAGGGATGAATGTGATAAATCCACTCAAGACCTCGGAGGGACTACTATTTGAAGCAGTGTACACAACAGAGCTTAACTTACAGCATCCAGCTTTGGTTTGACCACTTTCATGAATGCTCCTCTGGCCTGCGCCTCCATCACCTCCTTTTTGGTTACTTTCCTGGTGTCCAGAAACTTCAGCTGGGGCAGCTTGTGCAGAACAAAGTACCTGTGAGAAAAAACAATTCAACTTAAAACTGCACGGCACTGCTGCTTTAAAGCAAAGGTAGACAGAATATTTTTGGCATTACTGGGCAAATATTCCATAATAACTTTTCAGCATATTGTACGTCACGTTTTGAGAGAAAACCAGACTTCTGCACCTCCTCATGGCTCTGTTTTCAAACTTTATAAAATCTGGCCCATGACAGGAGACTTTGGTCAATTACAGGTCATTTCAGAAAGCGAGCATTCCTGTTGGCAGTTCATTCAAGGAAGGTAGCTGTCAGTCACTCGCAAACTCCGATCAAACGGTCAAACTAGGCAGCACTGATCAAATATGAATCGGTACTCTGTTATTATAATGACTCACCTTGAATGTTTTCAGAAACATCTTGTAGTTTAACTGTTTAGCTGTAAAATGAGAAAGTTTGCTCCGGCTGGTGGATGGGGCTCGGTATTTCCTCGACTCAACAACCTCTCTCATGTTTGATCATTTGGGAGTTTGATTGACAGCTGCTCAGAGATGGCGGACTCCAGCTCGGCTCTGATTGGTTGTTTTCCTCTGGTCTGTGAAACCTTGCAGATGCCAGTAGGAGCACCGAAGGACACAGAGGCTTATGATTTTTTTTTCCAGATTACCTGTCTCATGAACTACCGTCAGGATATAGTGACCGTTTTATAAAAATTACTTTTTTAAAATCATATTTGCTCCAATCTCGCCTACTGCTGCTTTAAAAGGTCCCTTTGTAGCCCCGTTCTTGACAAAGAGACAAACAGAGCATCTAAGGAAGTGTGTAAAACCGTGACACGCTAATCAAACTGACACACATTCTAATATGTAAATGCACGCATCAACACAACTTGAAAAGAAGTCGTGTTTACTGAGATTTAATGGTGGTGCAGATTTAATGGTGATATTTTTCCTTGTATGTAATAACCTTCAAAGCCGATAAGAATAAGTACGACATATAAATAGCACGAAAGGAGATACAACCCGTCTACCAGAGCTGTCATTCTGGCAGCATCACAGATATCTCTCTAAGCTTTCAGACACACTCTGTCTTTCATTGGGAGGGAGAGAAAATGTCAAAAGATAATGGTTGGAATACATAGATGACAACAGATCCTTTCACAGGCAGGCAGGGATAGAGGAACCAGTATGTCAGAGGCTGAGCTGGTAGCCAAAAAGGACATGCATGCAGCAGCACCTAAGTGGAGGGTGAGAAAGGACGGGGGGATATGGGCACAGACGAGACCTGTGCGCAAAGAGCCGTGACAAATTGATGATGGCGATGGCGATGAGGGGAGATGGCAAAGCCCGTGTCAAGTTTTCAACACCTGAGGATTATAAAGGAGGGGATGCAGGGATCACATTTAGACTGACACGGAGCAGAAAATATCTCAAATGTAAGGAAGAAAAACATCTGAAAAAAAAAGCCATAAAACAGGAAGAGCGCTTATCCACAAATGATTAAAACACTAAATATATCTCATGGCCCTAAATGACTTCTTATAGAGCATTATTACAGGGTAAAATGACCTGTTCCTAACCCCTAATAACAGCTCCTATTCCATTGAGAGCACAGACACTGATACAAGAGGCCCCAATCCCATCCCTGTAAAAGGACTTTGTTCGGGGCATTTCCATGATGAAATGTGAAGATGCCCTTGGGAGACATGCAGGGAGGTTATTCTCCATAGGTAACCTACCATCACAGGGTCAGAGCAGATGACAAGGTTCTGTCAGCCAGTAGGGATATTAATGATTCAAACCAGCCGAAGAGGGAGGATAAGAGAGCGGGGGGGATGACTGGAGGAAAGAAAAAAAAACCAACACCGACATACATGTTTGGTTTTGCTAAATAAAGTGTGTAATATTTGACGTAACCTATTTTTTACACTTCCATAATCTTAGTTTTGTGAAAAAACAATACAAGAGAAATGTATTAGAAATATATTACACATATATTAAACAAGTATAGATACAAGAGTATAGATTTGCATTAGTATTAGAATGTAATCTATGAACTATTATATTGTATATGAATAAAAATTAAATATTGTTAATTGAACTATTAAGCCTCTTACACATGATATCATGATAATTTAAATTAATTATACATTTCACAGATCCCTTGGTAGAGTCCCATGGACCCCTGGAGGTCCCACGGACCTCGCTTTGAAAATCGCCGAACAAGATTATTATGCTGTTAGATTATAGTTTTTAAATAAATAACTGTATAATTTGGTTGAAATTATATGGACAGAAAATGCACATATGTTGCACCTGATCATTTATTTGATTTTTTTTTTTTATCAATTTATTTTATAATTGTAATTTATTGCATTTATTTGATATTATATCGTGATTACATCATTGGATAGAGATTATAAGGGACTGTTGAATTTATGTGAGAAAATTCCTTAAACAATAAAAACTCACATAAATACATTTTGTTTTTTTTTAATTTGTTTTGAAACTTTAACCTCCATATTTGTTGAATTGTACTGTACTTTGTTGTAAATTCACACTACAACGATTAATTACATAGTTTAGTTGAGCTGACCTCCTCTGCACTGGAAGGAGGTTAAGGTTAAACTAATAGCTAACTGGAATGACTTGAGCATATTAGGAAACTATGGGGCCCATAAAATAGCGTTTCAAACAGTCATTACACTTAGTATTACATCTACAGATCAAAACGGAGATCGGACAAACTGATAACTGTCCTCAAGGTTAAAATGTCACATAAAAACAGTAAGTTAATCTTTACATATCGCAGAAACAGAGAGAAAAGACAGAGGTTGAGTTACATCTATTGTCTCAATATTTCCAGGTTTCTCACACTGAAGAGACCTTTAAGCACAATGCTGCGTAAGTGAACATCTAATATTACAGCCGTGAATTCTTGTGTTATTGTAGTACTACAAACAACCACTGAGTGTACACATGGTCGAGTAAGAACAGGACAACATTTAACCTCCCCACAGACTACACAATGCTGCGTGGATGAATACTGTGTTTCTATGTCATTGCACTAATTGGGGCACCGATGCAACGCCACCAGAGGGTATTTCACTTGAGAGACTGAGAGCTCCTGAGGCATTGGGCTGGGTATTTATTGCCCAAGGCCAGTGCTGTCACGACCTGCATACAGCCTAACCTTGTCAGACATGAAATCTGCATCACGCTCAAATTGATGTTTTACTATGTGACACATTATGAATATTACATTACAGGACCCTAGACGTTGTCAGTCAAAACAGAACAGCTTCCCTCACCAGCAAGATAAGCATGCGAGGAGAGGGGGAAGAGGGAGAAGGGGAGGGAAAAGAGGGGGGGGGGCAAAAAGAGAGAAGAAAGATTATTCAAGAAAGGCATGGGTGGTAAATGATTAATAGGCAACGCAGAGTCAGAAACAAGCACTTAGGGCTAAAACAGACAAAAGAGAGTATGCTTTTCGCCTTTTATCGCATTTCATGTAAAGGACCCTGACAAATGGTGGTCATATTGCATGGCTTGAGGCCTGGCTTGATGTTTAATGCATCGTCTGCTCTGGTAAGGCAGGGGTAGTAAACACTCATTTGTGGCGGTGACTAGTCACACATGAAATCCATTTTGCAAACTGGAGTGTAGAGGGGCCAGTTGACAAAGCTTTTAGAGTGATGTGGTTGAATCCGCAGCCTGCTTGAGAAATGTAGGGGGCTGGGTGTTTTTTTTTTTAAAAAAGGAACATCTCCAAATCCATTACTTACAAAAAGCTATCACTCTGAACAGCTTTTGTATCAAAAGTGTCTGACTGAAAATGAAAACACACACACACACACACACACACACACACACACACACACACACACACACACACACACACACACACAGAACATTATCTATCTATCTATCTAAACTTGAGCTAACAAATTTGTTTTAACTCCACTAATTTCTTCACTGCATTAATGCAACTTGCGATTTTTAGGTTGTGGATCAGATTTAAAGCTAGAGTGAAACTTGCAAAATTTTAGCAAGGAAAACTAGTGTGGCCCTTTTCAAAAGGGTCCCTTGACCTTTGACCTCAAGATGTGTGAATGAAAATGAAAGCTAGAGTGAAGATACTGGCAAACCTGAGGACTCCATTGGTACCAACCATGTCATACTCACTTGCCATGAAGACTAAATAACGCTCAAAACTTACGCCAGATTTTGGCAAGGAAAAACTGGCATGTGTCCCTTGACCTCTGGCCTTAAGATATGTGAATGTAAATGGGTTCTCTGGGTACCCACAAGTCTCCCCTTTACAGACATGCCCACTTTATAATAATCACATGCAGTTTTGGGCAAATCATAGTCAAGTCAGCACCATGACACACTGTTGTTGCCTGTTGGACATGAGTTTGTCATGTTATGATTTGAGTATATTTTTATGCTAAATGCAGTACCTGTGAGGGTTTCTGGAAAATATTTGTCATTGTTTTGTGTTGTTAATTGATTTCCAATTATAAATGTATACATAATTTACATAAAGCAGCATATTTCCCCACTACCATGTTGATAACAGTATCAAATACTTGACATATCTCCCTTTAAGGTATATTTTTAGCAGTTAAAAAATGTGCAATTGATTTGCGATTAAATATCCTAATTGATTGAAAGCCCTAATCTACACAGATTTGTTCCTTATTTATGTGTAACATCATCACAGTCCAAGCAGTAACTGACCTGTATCTCTGGTAATCGTCCTCGTCCTTATCCAGGCTGACCAGCTGGTTAGGGCAGGCCTCATTTCCCAGCAGGCTTAGGTACTTCAGTGACGGGGTCACATCAGCCAAGTGTTCCAGCAGGGCCTCGATATCAGTCAGGTGTCAAAGGGCGGATGTCAAGGACCTAACGCTGTTAATTACATTAGCATTTACTACTCGCACAGCCCCTCCCTAGGCCTGTCTGCGCTAAAACACGTCACTGTCAAATTTACCGAGGTGCTCAAAGGGGCTAGTCACCGGCTTTGTGAGACTGGGCAGACAGAGGGGCAATTTAAGGTGCAGGCTTTGGCATATAGTAGTGACACAATTTGGCTGCCGCTCTCCCTCTCTCCCCCTTTCTCTCGATCTCTTTCATTTCCTAGGTGGCCGGGTGCAGAACAGTGACAAAATGATGGATGCCCTGCGGTTCAAACAGTCCGTGCTTCCCAGAGCCGCGATGTGGAAAACTTTTTTTTTTCACGAAACGTGGAAAAAACAAACAGCCCCCTAAGCAGGCACATTCATCACTAATACATTCGCTTGGAAAATTGAGCCCCAAAGTGTCAAAATACAACTGCACTAATGCAGTGCTCCAGCTTTAAAATGGCACCGTGCCACGACAGGATGTACATAATTGGCCTATTAGCATGTGCCGACCACTTCACAACCGAACTCGGCGCACAGTCCCAGACGCACACTTCAAGGAGCCCCAGTTTTAATGTTGACTCTGGAAGTGTCTGCGTGTGTGTGTGCGAGAGAGTGAACATCGTTACCCAGCAGGATCTGCATAACCAGAGGAAAACAGGACACATTGCTAAACCTGTTCTGAAGCTTCGAGGGGAAGTTCACACATTTCTGACTGATCATAAACAGCCTTGCAATGTCTTGAATTTAGGGTGGCTGCGTGGAGCTCTGGTTTTCACCGTGTTTACTTTGGGCGGCAGGTAGAACACACAGGGCTGTTATAATCAATGAGCCAAAATGTGAGCATGTTGGAGTGCATTTAGAGAGAAATTAAATAACTGATTAATGTTATCTCAGGGAGGTAAAGCAGTATATTAAAGCATAATGAAAAAAAAAAAATGCTGATTAACTTCTCTATAATTTAAAATAACTGATATTTCCAAACAGCAAATACATCACACATTATGTCTCATTCTTTGGATGTAGTTTTAATCCAACACTTTTTATTCCCTTTGAAAACTAAAATAAAAACATCTGTTATATTGACTCTAAAATCTGATTCCACTAGAGGTCCCTGTGGTTCAAAAACTAGTCCTGTGTGGAGCTCTGTGACAGCCAAGTTCCTCTATGCTCTGCAAAAGCACAACATTAAAAACCGGTTCTCTGAGACAAAGGCAGGCTGTAATGACATATGAATGTAAACGCTGTTGATTCTGATGTCTGTCTAGATGAGAAATGGCCTGAGTGCTTCAAGGATATTTTGTTCTTATTGAGCGTCAGGGTGTGGAGGTTGGGTAACCTGGGCAACCGGAGGTCATTTCCAAGCAGATTGTTGTCGACGATCAGCTCTTCCAGCTCGGTGAACAGTTTGAGGCCCGCCAGTGACCTGCAATGATAAGGCAACAGGCAAACTGTTATGGCTCTAAATCTGGTCAGCCGTTATTGTGCAGAAATAAACATTTCAGCCTCCCCCTCTTTCATACGCCGGGAAGAGAGTATGGGTCCGGGCCTGTCAGGGGAAGTGAATGACAAGAATTAGTGGTGCTGAGCTCCCCTGGCATGGTGAGGCATCCTTCAGCGGCTGGCAGGATGAGGGATGGGGGTCACTTGTGAGTAGCCAGGATTCAAAACAAAAGGCTTCAGAAATGCAGCGGGCAGGATGAATTTGTCAATGTCTTGTGCCTTGAGGCGCCCAGTTTCGCCTGACCCTAACCCTCCATTCCCAAGACAAATCACTCTGTCACAGTTCACCTTCACTCCCCAGACACAAATTTAACTTGTCATCCATCATTTTCACAGAGGAACCGGAATACACTCGCAATCACAGATGGAATGGAAGGGAAACTTTTTTTTTTGCAACTCTACCGCAATAGGGGTTAGTGTTGGGATTTTAACATCAAAGGACTTTTTATTTTTGACTTTTCGCTCCTTTTTATGACAAATTGCAAAGAGGGGTGAAGGGTCGTCTCAACTCTTTCCCTCTCTGTCTCTCTCAAGCACATTCACACAGGCATAAAAATGATGGAGGGCGGTGTTAGGAGTAATGTTAGGGCCCTGCAAAGTTCACGCCACGGAAGGTGCACAAAGGCATTGTGTGTGTTGTCTAATCCTTCATACTGTCAGCATGCCATGTTAAAGTGTCCTGGGTGACTTCATTGACATTTAAATCTGCCACAACTTGACACATATTGACTGTACACTTCTCAAAAAGTATTCCTCACAGCTCACACAACAGGTATTTTTAATTTAACGCAGTATTTTTCATCATTACATATACTTCAATACAGTAATTATTTATACCAAGCTCAAAACTGTCTCAGTTCTACATTATAAAGTATAACACAGTAAGTTTCTAGTTTTAAAAGCATAACCTTGACATTAAGTTACGTATATATAAATTCCAGCGAACAGTGCAACATGACAAACTCAAGGTACAGTGAGGTCTTAACAGCTGCAGTGTGAACTATTGCTCCTCTCTGGATCTGCAAAGTGTCAATGCCTGCCATAATACACACCACCTCAGAGCTCTGTAAATATAACACCTTTATCATGACAATCTGCAAATGCATGGCAGGGAGCAGGAAGCTGCTTGGGGGCAGGGCACAAGTCACATTCATTACAGAAACGTACTGCAACATATTGACAAGGAAGGAAGGAAAAATTTTAAAAAGATGGGTACTCCTTGAGCTGCGATGATTAATCGCTTAGTGGTCAACTATTAAATTTATCACCAAGTGTTTTGATAATTGATTAATCTGAGTAAGTAATTTTTTAAGTAGAAAAATTCTCTGATTCAAGCTTCTTCATTATGAATATTTTGAGGTTTCTTTACTTCTCTATGATAGTGAAGATAATATACTTGAGTTGTGGTCATAAAACATTTGATGATGTTATCTTTAGCGTTGGGAAACACTGACTGACATTTTTCACCATTTTCTGACATTTTATAGACCACACAACAAATCAGTAAATTGAGAAAATAATCAATAGATTAATCGACTATGAAAATAGTTAATCATTAGTTGCAACCCAACTTGCAGTACAACAGCCCAGACGCACAGCAGTTCATGGAATGGTCATTTAATATATTGCTTTGTACACATAGACACAAATTTCCCATTTTTTCGTGATGGTCAGCATGAAATCAATTTGTATATAACCCATGTAATTGTGAACCAGGAAGTATACAGAGCAGTGAACGCCGCATCGGGAGGAGGATAGAGTGGATGGCTTGGTGAAAAAACACTGGACTTTCGCACTAGAGACTGGTGTTCATGTCCTGTTTGAAACCACGAGTCAGAGTTGACTTATTTGTGATTTTATTTTCCGTACTTAAGTTACGCCACTTCCAGAGTTATTTTAATCCAAACCATGATCTTTTCCTAAACCTCACTAAATAGTTTTGTTTCCTAATCCTAACAAAGTCTAACCAAGTCGATCAAGTCGATCTTTTCCTAAGCCTAAGTTTTGTTGCCTAATCCTAACCAAGTCAATCTTTTCCTCAGCCTAACTAAGTAGTTTTGTTGCCTAAACCTAAAAAAAATCAATCATTTTCTAAAGCTAACTAAGTTTAATTTTGACAAGACTGGAGCGGAATTGACATGTATGTGCTGCTGGACATTAGTAGGAAAATGCACAAAAAATTGTTATTGAAAGTCCTGCTGAGCATCACAAAAAAAGGGAAATTCGCATCACAATTGATATTATATTTCAGGACTATTTTATGAACTGCCATGAGCCCGTGTTGAATACAATACAGTGTACAAAATACACCTGGATCTATCAATATGTTAACTTGCCCAACTAATTGGTCAGTGAGTAGCCATTTATAAGCATCCAGACCAACTGTTACCATACTCCATCTGCTGTTTCAGGTGTGCTTTATCTGGCCAATCAGCTTGTGCTCCACCTAGACATAGTCCCTTGCTCAAAAACACAGTGGACCCATTGGCAGCACATTTGAACTACAAAGCAAAGACTTACCTTCTTGGGCTGGAAAGCTACAGACAAGAAATTCATTGTAGACTTGCGACCGAGCCGCCTCATTTCAATCATTTATCAACATTTTGCAAACACACACACACACTTGATACCCACAACAACAACAACAACAGCTGACAGCACCTAGCCAGTGTGCGGGCAAAGCTGCCAGCTGACAACCCCTTATCAGGTCTGATTAATGCACTGGCAAGATGGATGAATACAGAGATGTGCCAGTTTTATGAAACCCTACTCTGTTTGTTTTTTCTCCCTATGGTGCTTCTCATCTATGAAAGCAAAAAGCCCCTTTAAGCTACTCAAATCTATAGAGATGACAAAATTAGATATTTTATTCAAATTTTTGCCTTTTTTTGGTCAATTTTACAAATTCAAAAAAACATATTTATGAAACTTACTGTTTGTCTTACAGATTTTTCATAATTTTAGATAGCATTTTTTTTTCTTTGACACCCAAACTAGCAACTTGAAAAACTTTAGATTTCTCGGCACATATTGTGTTTGTATTGACCGGGAATTCGGTACAACATGCAATTTATCTGCAAGTATAATCTTTGTCAATGTGTAGTTAGGCACACATCATACTGGATAAACATGATTGCATTTTCGGTGAATGGAGGCTGCTAACTAACTATTGCCACCTGTGAATGTGTGTGTGAGTGTGTGTGTGTGTGTGTGTGTGTGTGTGTGAGAGAGACGGGCTGCAGTCCTGTGGGTTATGTTATTAGCTGCTCGGTTAAAGGGAGCCGCATGGCGCAGGAGGGAGCCTTATTAATTGTTGTTTTCATGTCACCACTGCTGCGTGCACTGGCTGATTTAATCAGTTAAATTCACAGCCAGGGGAGAGCCACTGACTCCCATCCAGCATTAACTACAGTGCCGGGATTGAACTTCTAATACTCTCCAGCTTTCTGCGCTCCCCTCTGCAGATTTCCATAGCGGGTTTCATTACTTTTTATAAGCTTTCTTGTTTTTAATGTGCGGCTTGGAAAACTAACAAAGTTTAAGCACTGCAGTAAAAGTACTTCACTTCTAAAAACAAATAGCAGCTTTTGCTTTTAACAAAACTAATGAGCATAATTGACTTGAGTCCCAATGCTGTAGAGGTTTGATAAATGGCAAACACGGGCAAAACACACATACAACACACAGATTTTACAGGAAATACATACATAAAAATGTTGCTCCAGGTAACATTGTTTGATGTAATTTACCTCCTTCAAAAAATGCTGTGATGAGAATGATAATGAATGTGTTCAGTAATGTACCTTTGGCTCCACTGCAATGGTAAATACAACCATTTTGGTTTGTTTCATACAAAAAAAGTGGAAACTTTTTACAAAAAAACAATAGTTAATTACAAATAATTAATTACAGCTCTAATTACAAATAATCAGGGGTGTTAACATGATAATGATGTAAAATTATCAAAACTTGAAAAGTTAGCATGAATTACTTTTAATACCACAAATTTCTTTAAAGCATTAATGTAACTTGTGATTTTTAGGGATGTTGATAATTAATTGTTTAACCATTAACCAACGTTAAGAATTTTAACTGATTAACGCTATAAGTTAAACAGTTAAAAGAAATTATAATAATCAATTAAAAAGCTGAGCAAAATTCAGAGATATGGCTTGTCAGTTTAAAGAGAAAAGTTGGTCCACCTTAAAAGCTCACCTTACGAGTTTGAGCTGGCATTGCAAGATACGGGAAGTTGGCTTGTAGCCTCGTAGCATTTATTCATCAACGAATAAACTGCAAACACACTGCTACAGCTATTTCACAGCTATAATGCCACTGACAAACCCACACTCACCGCCGCCACACACGCTAAAGTGACGCCGCACTGACAGAACGTATGTGTGTGACAACGGTGGGAATGAAACCACCAGCAGAGTAACAGCTACTAACATAGTACAAAAACACATACTGTTTGTTGGACAATCGCTAAAGTTACACCGGAAATTGGCTGCATGTTGTGCTCATACACTGCGGCTGGCGCACCGCTACATGAGACGCACTAATCTTGTCGGTTAACGGTTAATAATCAGTTAATGAGGGTCGGTTATCAGTTAAATTTGATTTAAAAAGTATGCCTTGTCGCAAATGAGGCTAAACAATGCTCCAAACTTATGCCAAATATTGGTGAGGAAAAAGTGGCATGGCATTTTCAAAGGGGTCCCCTGACCTCTGACCTCAAGATATGTGAATGAAAATGGGTTCTATGGGTACCCACAAGTCTCCCCTTTACAGACATGCCCACTATATGAAGTATATGCAGTCTGGGGAAAGTTATAGTCAAGTCAGCACACTGACAGCTGTTGTTGCCTGTTGGGTTATGATTTTTTTTATGCTAAATGCAGTACCTGTGAGGGATTCTGAACAACACTTGTCATTGTTTTGTGTTTTTAATTGATTTTCAGTAATAAATATATACATATATTTGCATAAAGCAAGCATAATTGCATACTCCTATGTTGATAAGTGCATTATATAATTCATCCTTTAAGGTACATTTTGAACAGATAAAAAAATGTGTGATTAATTTGCGATTAACTATGGATAATCATGATTAATTAGAAGTAAATATTTTCATCGATTGACAATCCTTCCAATAATTTATGACAAATAATTGACTCACATCATTTTGCATTACCTCATTGCACAAATTTAGAAAATTATGATTTCTATAGTAACGTGTGATCAAATGCATTTTCTTAAACCCCTAACTAGAGAGAGAGAGAGAGAGAGAGAGAGAGAGAGAGAGAGAGAGAGAGAGAGAGAGAGACAGGCGGCAGCTTTAACGAGGTGAGGCGATGAATCTTCTCCTTGTTAAGATAATTATGATCAGCCTCATTGTCAGAGCTAATACTTCACACGGGGCTGTCTTTACGCTTTGACTACCACTTAGCCCGTGTTAGCTCGCCATCATACATCATACGGCCCAGTGTGCATCAGCGTGTGTGCTTTAGAGCTTACATAAGTAGTGCATATATGTGTTGAAATCTCCATTATCTGCTAAGATACATGTCGACTGAGCACACAGAGTACCGATATGTAGCTGGAGCAGAAACTCAGCGGCACAGGAAGCAGGGGAGGATGTGAGACACCAAACAGACAAGGACACTGGAGAGGAGACACTGACCCAGAGAGCAGCCCTGCCAGATCAATACACTAATACTAATGCAGACACAGTGATTGATGAACCATCGCTGACAACAGAGGGAAGAAAACTCTCGACCATTATTGGCTGAAATGTCAGTCACTCCTGCCAATGGTGTGCGCTAGTGTCATGTCATATATCCTCAGGCAGCAGATGAAAAATGGAGAGCAGCAGCCTTGGCTCTTTTACATGTGTTACACAGTCTCCCTTCTTATGTCTGCTGCTTTTGAAACCTAAATGAATCATAGTTGGAAATTTTTAGAATCTCTGAAGACGATAGGTCAAATGTAGTTTTTCTAAGCTATAAATTACGCAGCTATAATGTAAAATAATCTCACAGTCTTCCCCATTACTGACATGGTGATAGAGATCACATCCTTGCAGCTAGAACTGTAAAACTGAAAAAAGTTCCAGAGTCTAACGCATATCAAAAACACGCACAAACACTTTGAAAAGCTGGAGAGCCCTCACAGCTGCAGTCCACAGCTAAAGGGCTGATGTCCTCTCAAGGGTCGCAGCGGTGCAGAAAAGCAATGCTCTGTTATTCTAAACGGAGGGCCAGAGCTGCAGAGTGACAGGCATAATGACGTCCTGTTCAGAAGGCAACAGATAAATGTTTGATGAATTGACCAATACTGGGGCCATGATGGCCTTCCTATGTGCATAATGGACTATTCAGAGCACACTTCAGATTGCCTGCAAGGATAAGGTACTGTAATGAATGGGAAAAGGAACTGGACCTGGGAAACCCAGTATATGGACCGGCTTTAATAAACTTAATAAGAAAGGTGAATGGAGGAGAGCTGGTTAGAAAGGGAGGGAGGAAGGAGGTTACTGGAGAGCCATTCGGCCTGAAACAGTCGAGAAATATTCGGATGGTTTCTTGCCACCCATGCCAGGATTGATAATCTTAAAAAAATACAAGAGCATGCTACAGTTTTAAAAATAATCCAACCAAAAACCAACTCTTACAATGAAAGCAGCTAATGTTAGCAGCACTAGCTAACTGAACTAGCTCCAAAAGTCCCTAAATTGAGCAAGAAAGTCGGCAAGTCTGCAACACTGGGAGTCTAAGTAGAAATGAGTCTAAGTACCATTATATATCTGCATCAATGTCCACAATTTGGTCCTGTTTAATGACACTTTTTTTAAGAAATTATAGATATTTTTCTTTTCTTTTCTTTTCTTAAAAAAAATGTTAAATACTAAATGACTTGATAGAGCTTATATTAATGTAATAGAGGTGATCAGTTATTCAGCTTTGTGACAATAAAGGAAAAATTGAAGATAAATATAACCTATTAATACACCAAGTCTCCATTAGTTCAACACAGCTGTATTTCATCACCATAACCCGCAACAAAAAAATGCAAATAAACATCAAAAAATACCAAAAATACAGCATCAAAACACTATCAGGATTAGCTTGTGGTAAATAAGATGACATTATCTGTAAAGCAAATTAATGCCCTGCAACCCCTCGAGCCCCCCCCCCCCCCCCCCCAACATCCCTCCTACCACCTCCACACAGTGCTGATCAGGTCTGTTCCAGCGCTCTCCCCTCCAGCTACAGTTTATGGCCTATACGTGTTTCTGTACATGCATTTCTGATGGCGGTGGTGAATTACACTGTCATTATCTGTCTCTATCTCCCCCCACAGCTCTCCTTTTCTCACCCCCCACTATCTCCCTCACATGCAGACAAGTCACTGCTCAGTGTGGCACTCCTCTCTCTGTATTGCCAGGCCTCAGGTGGCAGTCATTTAAAGATCACACGTCCAGGACACACATAGCCTTCCCTGAATGCATGTCAATTCACACATGGGAAGGGGATTACACGTCTCCTCCCAGGCAGCTGCAAATTACTATTAATGGCAATGCAAATCATTAGAGTACGTTTGGCGCCGCCAGCAAATCTCCTTTTTTTTTTTTTTTGTTTTTAATGTGGGTTTACTCTTAATCTGTTTTGAATATTGCGCTATGCTTGCTCCTGATAGCCTGTGTGTGTAAAAGCATCACAAAGCTGTCAATTGGAGGTGGCATGTCAGATTGAACTTTACACTGGGTTACATCATTTTGCCAAACAAAAATATCTTTTTTAGAGAGCATAAACAAATCCAAGCAAGAAGAAATCTGTGAAACACAATTAGCAAAGTTCTTTGTTGATGAGGAAGTTAAATATCACCGCTCATTACTTTGTGCTATACGGGGTTATTATGCGAGAAGCGTGGATCAAATTGCTGAAAATGTGTACACCATGGTGCGTCTGTCGAACGTTTAAAGCTAGCTCCGGTGTGTTTGAATGATAACGCCACTGTGTGGATCCCGCAGTGTCTGAGTTATAGACTACCCCTGTGGATATTTCCTGCTGAGTGTGTGAGGTTAATATTCTCTCTCAATGTCATTAGCGCTGGCAGCGGGGCTGAGAGCACTGTGAATCAGACAGGAGCTGATCCTGTCAATTCACACACACACTCTCACACACAGAGAGCCAGGGCCAGACAAAAATCAAAGCCACTGTACTGAGGTCAGCATCACCTGGCCCCACGCTTCCCCTTGCATCTCCAATCCCTGTCTGATTAATGACCCTGGATCAACCCTGGCCAGGGGATAAGGACTTGACAGACATTCCTGTCAGGCCCAACCTCATAAGCCTTGCTTGACCCCGGTTTGGCCCGGGATAAAGTCTAAGCTCCAACAATGACCCGATTAAGAGGTATAGGAGAGAGTGAAGAAAAAATGGAGAGATCGCTGCAGAAAGGTAGACGTCTCTTTTAAAAGTTCCAGCAAATGAGGTTCGCTGCATGGCCAGACAGGATGACAGCTGCTTCCGACGCACAACACTAAATTGTACATTGTGAAATTCATCATCAGACAAGGGAGGCAAGCAGTGAAGCCGAGCCTATACAATGTTTCCCTCCTCGTAGTGCCTGGACTGTGCTCACAGTATGGCCATGCGTCTTGTGAATGTTCGTACTGAAAGATTAGTTGTCTATCTGCATGACGAACGCCCTCCTCTCTCAGTGAGCGCGAGCTGAAAATCAATTTGCTGATGGCACCTCAGTCAGTGAGGACATCAATGCAGCACAAACAAGCACGCACAAGCTCTCATGCATGCTCCACATCTTTAAGTGTATATAATACTATAACATCACAGTGACAGGGTCGATCAGCCAAGGCCTATTGCTGCGAGCGTACTCCACGTTAAACAATGAGTTTTTCATGAAAAAAAGAATGCACAAATATACAGAATATGTACTCAAGTACAATAAAATACAGAAACCATTAAATAATAGATGCTGCGATCTGTGAGGAAGGATCCTCACTGCCCCGTCTGCCTGTATGCTCTGTCATTACAGTGTTCAGGCTCAGTGCTTGTCAACATTTCCCTGAGAGGAGGGGGGAGCCATCCTGCATTACGTTTGAGTGAGTTCAACTGTCAACTGCCAGCCATTTGTATGCCTCAGCATCCACCTAATAGCAAATAATCACTACCCTGCGCTCTCTTCATGGCAAATGATCGATGTTGTCTTGAAGTCTGATGGATGACCCTGCCACAGTGATGTCCAGGCATGCATTAAAAACCACCTCTATGAAATGCCTGTCAGTCTGATGAAGCGGCGCACGCCGAAATCAAACGCGTGTGCACATGCTGACACTGAGGGATGGCATGCGCGCAGATAAAAGGAGGAAATAAACAGGGAGAGCCACAACTCAATTAAACAATAAAAAGTTAATTTCTTTATATTAGTGGAAGATTTTATAATGTGATGGGACCTGCGGTGTGATTGGTAGATGGTATTACTAGAGGCAGGCTACTCAGGTACCACCTGGGATGCTTCGTTTCCTCCTCTTTCCCTCTCCCTAACGCACAAACAGCTCCCTATTACCCCTCAGTGTTCAGATTAAAATGCACAGCACCACAATCTTTGATCTCCCACTTGCTGACACAAATCCTTTCAAGCCTCAACATTTTCCTGCAAAGGTAATTAGTGCTAATTAAAAAGTTTCGAAAGCAAGTCCACGGCTGCTGCTGCTGTCGACGCTGCCGCTGCTGGTGCTCGGGCGCGCCCTCCATCAAATCCGCCCCCCCCCGCGGATCCTGAGGATGCACGTGTCAGCTGCGTTCCTGCCTCTTTCCTGCAAAGGATAACTAGACGACACCCGGGACATTTGTAGATGCGGGGTGAAATCTGGAAGCCCAGTGAGGGGTCTAACTGGTGGTTCTTCCCCCCTGACAAAACCTGTGCTTTGCAGGAGAACATGTAATGACACATGTAACAAATACAAATCCCACAAATAGAACAGGTGTAGTCTTTAATTGGGATACCCTAGCTTGGGGGGGCTTGTAAACATGGAGTAATTAACTTGATAAGGGATTCAATTTGCTGAAAATATCATCGCAGAGAAACCGATCATTTAGCATGAACCACCATTTGCATAATGATAACAAAGAATTCTTTTGGCATAATGAATAAACACATCAGCAATTAAAAGAACTTCCTGTTTAGCGCGACTACAATAATTTGAGATAAAGATATAACTTGAGCAGTCTCACAGTGCTATCAGTCATTCACCGGCCTGCCTTATTGCTTTCATCAAGCCGTTATTATGATATAATTAGCTGCCTATCTAGCATGTTATTAAGTGGCTTGCTGAGTGTCAGGTACAGAGGCGTCTCAGAAATGACACACACACAAAAAAAAAGCAATATCGTTCCACAGTGTTTCAAAAAGATAATTACATAATCTCAGCGTGGAGAGCAAACAGAAAAGTGATAATTAGACAAGTATTCCTGCCAATTAAAATATCAAGCCTTGTATTTTTTCCTCTCGTGTGAATAAGAGCTGGCTGCACTTCCGTGTACAACATAATACGGTTATATCGCTCATGTAAACTCATCATAGAGGAATCAATAAAACTGTAGGAACATTATATCAACATTGACCTGTCATGTAGGTTCTCAGTGAAGCCTGTAACATCGTTTACTAGAAGGTTGTCAGGGCTTTCTAAACCCGGCAAGGTAACGCGTGAGATTTTCCAAGATGACAATGAAAGCCAGGAGTATGTTTTAGTTCTAACAAGCCTATAAATAGGCTTAATGATTGACATGTAGGTGTGCCAACAAGAAAAAGTAGAGAAACAACAAAGTTATTGATTTGACCTTTGGGATAGTTCCTTCACTTGTCGTTGTTTTTGCCTCGTTTTACACCTCGGAAAGGAGATAATAGAACATGTCACTGTGCAAGGCAGTTGGAAATTGAATGCCATCATTTTAATTTAAATGTTACATTCTCTGTGACATCTCTGTCAATGCATAATTGGCACTGAATCCCAGTTTGGAATGTACATATTTATCATTCAGCGTGAGACACTCAAAGGCACCGACAGATATGCTACTTTGATGGGATGACAGTCAGATGATGTTGGGGGGGTAGAACTGCAAATCAACAGTCGCGCTGTCAGTTAAGCTTTTTGTCACAAACTTGCACATAAACATGCGTGATTAGAAACGGCAAACGAGCTGTAGGCTGGAATAAGTGTCCTCGCTCCAGAAGTGTGTAAATAGGCTTATTTGATCAGAGCAGAGCAAATAAAACTCACAAGACAGACTTAGAAGCAAATCACAGTAAATGATGGACACTTAGTGGGAAAACACCCTTTATATTACGACAAACGGCACAGTGTGAAAGTGCAATTGCAGAATATTGAATGCAAGGTAGATACTGTCCAAAAGTTACTTAGATATAAACACCGGTCATATTACAAAAGCAAGTAGGATATTAATTTTAACTATAAAGATAGAAACAAAGCTATAACACAAGACCCAGTAATTCATAGTGTTGCAGGGATGACGTATTTTCGTAGGCCAAACAGGAAGTTAGCATCACCTTGGTTACCATGACAAAAAAATAAATTAGATTTTTCCATTGAGTATTGAATTATTGTAGAAAATAATATCTGAGGCAAACACAAGTTTATGATACTTACACGGTTTGTTCAAGACAATATTCTTCACAATTTAATACCACTTTCATGATTTTTGAAGAGTGAACGCAATAGGAAAAGCTAACGTTACACTATAAATGAACTACACCGCGGTCACATGGGCGCAAGTTTAAACAATGAAGGCCGTAAAGGCGGATGAGTCTGCGTGTTGACATTTAGTAGTCGCATTTAGCCACTTGTTAGCAAATGCCGTTTTTTAAGATAAGATAAAATAAGGTAAGCAAACATTTTAAGAAAACAGTAGGAATACTATATACAGAAAAAATTCAAAGCACTGTACACAAGAAAGGCTAAAAGTACTGTGAACAACATAAATATGCCTGAGAAAGTATATAAATAAATAAGAAAAATAAAAATAAAATGTACTGTGTTTGAAATCTTCCATGCCAAGTAGTGAACCTTATATACAGAATGGGCATTAACAGGTATTAACTGACGGTTGTGCATTTACACTTTATGTTTGAGTCCTTAGTCAGTGTGGTATGTGGTGTTGTGCAGCCTGATGGCAGAAGGAATGAAGGAGCCCTCAAGTGCTTTGAGGCCCGTGGCTGAATGAGTCTGTGGCTAAACCTGCTCTTGAGTTGAGTAAAGGAACAGTATGTAACACTTCGGGGGATCTATTAGCAGAAATGGAATATAATATTCATAACAATGTTTTCATTAGTGTATAATCACCTGAAACTAAGAATTGTGCTTTTGTTTGCTGAGAATGAGCCCTACATATCTACACAGGGAGTGGGTCCTCTTCACGGAGTCCGCCATGTTGCATCGTCATGTTTCTATAGTAGCGCAAAACAAACAAGCCACACTGGATCTAGACAGAGCCTTTCAGATTTTTATGTCACCTGAAGGCCACTGTAGTCCAGTGAGAGAGAGTGCAAAACCATGGTACTGCTAGCCGCCGTCTGACTTTTGTTGCTCCTAAAGTAGTTATTATGGTAAGGGGGGTCTATGAGTGAGGCGAATGGCGTCAACACATTTTTGCAATCTGCAGCTCATGTAACCACAATCTTAGAAAGGCAGGAGTTAGCGGAGGGGTACTCAGTTGGTTGCAATCTGCAACCGCACCCCTGTCCGTTTAAGACATGAAAAAGCTTCAAAATTCAGGAGCGGAGTATTTATAGACGTTTAACGTTAGAATCTCTTAAGCCTGTGTTAACTACGGACCTTATTTCAGACGAGGGAATGGAAGCATTAAAATGCTAACTCATTTCCGGGTTTTAGGATTCATTCCTGCACCACTCTATTTGCACACAGCTTTGAAAACATCTTTAGGAATGGGGATCAGACAATGTTGTTGCTGTAGCAGTCTCTCTTTACTGAAGATGGCCTTTCTGTCTCTGTAGTTCCCTGACATGACAGCTTAAAGGGAGGTATGTGATAGCCTATCAGCCCAGTGTAAACCACGGGCAGCAGTGCAGCTCCCTGGGAAAAAAAAATAGTAAATCCCTCCCACTCTCCCTCACTTTCTCCCCTCCCTGCCTCTCCCTGCGTCTTACCGCTGGCCCATTACCTTTACAGAGTGAGGCTCATTAAAGAAGGCAAGTTGAGTCAAATCTTTCTGTAATTCAGCAGAGGTGAATTGCTGTCAACATCATTAACCGTCATTTCTCCAACTCACTTCGGTACTTATGAAGTGTTCTTTATTGTGTAATGATCCACATCTCTTCACTAAATCGGCCCTCTTCAAAGGGCCCTGGAGGACATACCACCCATGCAGGCACCTGACATGCTAAAAGGGCCAGATTAAACATGGCTCCGTCATTACGTACCTCTTTGTGTTTAAAGCAGATCCAGCATTTCATCCTGCGCTTCAGCTGACAAGCAGCGTTCCTCAGAAGGAACCGACTGGAAGAAAGATCAACACAGCCAAAAAGAGGGATACTGGTTTTCAAACATGGCTGTCTTATCCATGTAGGGCTTTACCCTCTGCTACTCATTTTCATTTGGTTTGCTGCATCACAAGACCAAATTTCTGCCAATAACCTCCTTCCCTCCCTTTCTTTTTCTTAATGCTGTTTACTGATAGTTCATTGATCTCATAGGGCCATTGGTCAGGCTGGCTCCATGGCTAATTACAGTGAGAGCCGCCCTGCTTGTCATGCTAGATGTCCTCCGAGTCCTGTCTTAAGAGAAGCCCCCTTTGTCCCTCCGCCATTGTGTGTCCCCTTGTCCTCAGTATCATGCTATGAGATGTCCTCCAGGCCTTGTGTTGGGGAAAGCCTCTTTTGTGAGGCCGCCATTGTGTGTCCCCGGCGCTGAACCCCCTGCTAGGTAGGAACACAGACAAAGTGCAGCGGGGGGATGCTTCTCAGGGCCCTAAGACCTACAGTAAATCTTCAAACAATTTAGACAAACAAAAACGGCCGCTGCGCCTCGGCGAGAGCAGACAAGGAAAAGCAGATGAATAAGCAACATCAATTACTGGGGCTTTGACCTGCGAGCCCCCACACCATGGCACACATTTCACACCAAATCGCCCAAGATTGAAGTTGACACTGCTGGAGTAGAAACACTGACCCCTCACAAGGCTGGCGCTTCAAACTTAAGAGCGGAGAAAGGCGGGGGGGTAATGACAAACTACATAGACCAAGGCCAACGTGGAAGGGAGACAAGGAGGAGGGGTATGAATAATAAAAAAAACACACGCATAATAGGTCCTAGTTTGTTTCAAAGTGAGACAAAATGGCTCAATTTGAGCACTTAGGCCATCGAAATGGCCTAGCTGAGGTACAAGAGTAACATACGAGGGGACAACCGCATCAGGCCACTGATAAGGAGCCTATAAGAGGAACAAAGCCAGATGTCCAACAGGCTTACCAGTGAACCTGAGTGGGACTGGACCCTCTTTAAAGCTTGTTTTAGCCTCCCAGCTTCATCCCCTCCAAAAAGTGCTGCTTCCCCTGAAGCCTTTTTTAGTCAGGCACATAAAGCCTGCCTCTACTTTGTAAGCTTGGACAAAGGCAAAATAAACACATGGGTCACATTTGTTCAACCCTGCTCTAATAAAAAGTTGCTCAAAGACCCCTTTCAAGAAAAGAGATACCACTGTAAGTGTTATCTCACTTTCCACTTTAAAAAAAGCCTATTTTCATTATTACTTTCATTGAAAAGCAAGAAAAGAGTGTCTCCAAGGGTGAGAAAAGATCATGCAATCCTATCACAGTTTGTCAATACAGTGTTAATTAATCTAATAACAAAGTGCTCTGAAAAACATGTACCGTAGTGACTAGAAGACATGTAGTCTAGCAGCAGCATAGCAACACATTGACACATTTGGGGGCATCAGGCCCAGACAGTCCTAACAATCTCCCAATTAGCCAGAGGGAGAGTAGAAAATATGTCTCAGGTTCACGGAGCAAGCGTGAAACTTAATAATATGACATGGCATACAAAAACAGAGGATGTCTTTTTATAGCCACATGTGAAAATCGAGCAAAAAGAAAAGAAAAGGAACAAAAAAGGAAAGGTGCTTGTCATTTTACTGAAAAAAAAAAAAAGTTTTAGGGTCTTTCTGTTTGATGGTGAATTCAAGTGACATGATGACTGCGATTGACACTGTAGAAATAAAAACAATAAGGGAAACTGAAACAACAATTATAAAAAGTCAGGTAAGGGGCAATCTAGCATTTGTTATCATGATGGATGCAAACAATATATACAATATAGCAAATATGTTTTAAAAAAAGTTATTTTATAAAATGGTCAACAGAAGTGCATGAAACAAAAAAGGATCAAAAAAGAAAATTAATCGAAAAAAGTGCCTCTGTGTCCTCCGGTGATCTTAACGGCATCTGCAAGATTTCGTAGACCGGAGGAAAACAACCAATCAGAGCAGAGCTGGAGCCTGCCGTCTCTGAGCAGCTGTCAATCAGTCTCAAACTCCATCAGAAAGTCAAACTAGGCAACGCTGATCAAATATGAATCAATACTCTGTTATTCTGTATTGCCTATTTCTCACCTCAAATGTTTTCAGAAACATTTTTTAGTATAAAGTTTAGCTGTAAAGTGAGAACGTTTGTGACCCGGCCATCATGTTGAGGCAGTCGAGGCACCGCCCACCAGCTGGAGCAAACTGTCTCATTTTACAGCTAAACAGTACACCACAAGATGTTTCTGAAAACATATCACATGAGAAATAGGCATTACAGTAACAGAATATCAATTAATATGTGATCAGCGCTCCCTAGTTTGACCATTTGATCGGAGTTTGCGAGTGATTGACAGCTGTGTCCGTAAAATGAACAGCCAATAGGAATGCCCTCACTCTGAAATGACCTGTTATTGGTCAAAGTCTACCATCACGGACTAGACTGTTTTAAAGCCTGAGCGAAGAGGAGGTGCAGATGTCTAATTTTCTCTCAGAATACTTGAATTACAATATGCTAAAATGTTTGTAAAGGAATTTTTGCCCAATGATGCCAAAAATGTTCTTCCTAAATTAGATAAATAACCCATATGAAAACACATTGTTGTGTACATGTATTATTTTGGGATCAGGTCCTAATGCATTCTACTCTGTTCATACATGTGTAGAATCTGGGGGTATCTAGCGGTAAAGAGTAAACTTCATTCATTCATTTCTTCATTTATATTGCGCTTTTCTAGTCTTCCGATCATTCAAAACACTAGACGCTACATGTCAGATGCCATGCAATTTGCCGACTTGCCCATCAGGATTTAATCTAAATACTCATTCACATACCAATGGCACATTAATTTGGAGTTAAGCATCTTGCTCAGGGACACTTCAACATGTGAACGAAGGAGCCGGGCATTGAACCACCGACCTTTTGATTGTTGGAAGACCTGCTCTATCTCTGAGCCACAGCTGTCCCAGCGGTGAGGTTGCCGGTTACAAATTCTCTTGTGTGTTGGATTACTACGGTGGCCAACGTGAAAACACGAATGGCACCCTCTCTAGGGCTAGCTGTTGTAAAAGTAGAGTGCGTAGGGTGTGTGTGTGCGTGGGAGGTGAGTGGTGAAGCAGGAGAGAGAGCAGTGGTAACAGGAGTGAGTAATGTTATTGACTCCAGCCCAAGCAAAACAAGTTAAAAGTGTTTGGTTTGTCCAGTCTGGGCTAATGTTGACTGCGGACTCCTAGAGGGGACCTGCTCCCTATGTTGATATAAATGGCTCATTCTAAGCTAACAAAAACACAACGGCTCTTATTTTTAGGTGATTACACACTAAAGAAAACATAGTTATTGATATTATATTCCATTTCTGCCAATAGATCCCCTAATTGTTACACAATGTTCCTTTAATACTGAACGCTGCAGAATTGGCAGCACTCAAAGGTTAAAATGTACATTTCAGTCCCACTCTTGAAAAATTCCAGTTTAATAATGAACATTATGGAGGTCATTAGCAAAGTTAATGAAAGCCTAAAACCAATTTTGCCTCCATGAAACCATGACACACTGACAGACAGATAGGCAGTCTGTCAGGCAGAGCAAAGCATTATTCACAAAGAATCAAAACCGCACATTATCACCAACTATTTAACCCATCTAAAAGCTCCACACGCTCCACTAATGTATAGGACTTAAGTGTGAGCACCTGTTTCAAACAATGGAGCCATTTGCATCTTTCCCCCCGATCACAAGCATTTGCACAGAATGATAATGGAGCCTACGCCAGTCAGTCAGTCAGTCAGTCAGTCAGTCAGTCAGTCAGCCGTCTTCGCAAATGGAAATCCACAGAAAAGGTGGAAGATGGGAAATCATTTTATCTAGTTGACACACATTACAACAGAGAATTTCAAAAGAGTAAGATGGAAGCTCTCAGGTCAATTATGGTGTCAAGGCTGTCAGCTCAAAATGAAATATATACCTTTGAAGAACACTTTACTCGAGGGATGGGGTAAAAAGGATGGGAAGACGTACTGTTTAACCCAGAGACCATATAAGAATATCAGAGATGATGGAGTAAAACGAAGCACGATAATGGACCATTTTCACTGAGCACACTTTGTCAAGAGGGACCGACTACACCCACTTCCTGAAAGGTAGTATAGAGGATTATTATTTTGGTGGCCGAAGCTCATTAATGGCATCAGTTGAAACGAGGTGCTTGGTCATTAACTAAGTCATTAAGATAATGGGGAAAGGTGATTTACAATACTTTAAGTTACACTGCAGTGCAACCAGACACCGGTCTATTTTATTTTTTAAGATTTTACATTGTAGAAAATCAAGCTTAACAGATAACCAGACTGAAAGGTGTTATACACCCGAGGCATTTTTTGTTTTATGTGCTTAATTTGCACGTAAATACATTATTTTCAACTGTTGTTTTGCTTTAAGCAGTGTCAAAATTATCAAAGTATCAATACATGTCAATGCTGAATATTTGAAACAGTTTCAATACTCATTTTCTGTAGTATCGATACAGAGATACCACCTACGGTTTCTGCTGTCTCTTCTGTCTAACAGCAAGTTGACACATGTTATCTTTTAATAAAAATCTAAAATCTTACGCCCTCAAAGCTGTGTCAATTTTTCCTCGTGGTATCAAAAATGGTATTGAATATCAATATTTTTAAGGTATTGTATCGAAGTATTGTGACAACACTATAACAAATTGCAAATAATACGCGCCAAAAAAGCATGGGAATTTTTTTTTTTTTTCGGAACGAGGTGGATTTTCTGAAAATAAAGGCATCAACCAATCACATTGTTTGGAATCGATTGGGTTACATCTGTATTTATAAAACAACAACACAGAGGCTCTGTAGTCCAAACCAAGACGGCAAACTGCATTACTCCTTTCAGCCTTGACAAAGGTTGCAATCCACTTCTTCTGTTCTCATCCTTGACACGTAATATTCAGACGCGAGTATTTTACTTTTTTCTGTCATTTATTCATCACACCTCCGGTGTGTAAAGGCCTTAAGCCAATGAAAACCCCTAAAAATGTGGGAATGGTTCCAAATACACATAAACACACAAAACTTTGTTTCTTTAGTCGCTTTTTTTTTTTTTTTTTTTAATTCTAGCCTCCAAATGTAAATGTCCTCACCCTCTGTTCAAGCTATAAAATACTAACCTTGAGACAGTGAATGACAGAGGGAATTATGGGTAATTGTAGTGTCAGAAAGGGAGACAGCTGTATGATGAGATTCTTTGTCATTTAGACAATCAGAAACTTAAGAGTCAGTGTGACACATTTCTGCCCCTCCATCCGACAGGGCTCCTGACATGGCTGGTGATAATTTCGAGGAGACAGAAAAAGGGAGAGACAGAAAAGAGTGAGCGTAGAGAGAGCCCAAATGAAAATGGAAGTCACAGCAAGAAAGGTGTGATTTGTCCTCTTCCATATGCAGCTTGCTGGGCCAAGTGATAGCCTGTGTGCTGCATTCATTGTTGGAATCAAGACGAAATATCCCCGTACATGTCAACCTGCCATCCAGATAAGAGGTGTCTGAAGCTCTGTGTGAGATTAACACTCCCCAGCTAGAAATGACACAGGATGTGAAGGGGGACTTTTGATCTCTGTGTGGTGAAGCCACTTCAGCAACAGTACGAGACTTAACCACCGCAGATACATACTTCTCACTGAGGTCAGACATATGCATGGACAATGACTGGCACATAAAAAAAAAAACATGCTTTACATTATATCTACACCACAAATGGAGAATAACAACATTAAGCGCAGTTGTCAGTTTACACACGTTCACTCAGGCCATAACGAATGGGAGATAAATGGAAGGATGAAGTGCCTGTCAACATAATGAATTCAATAAAAGCAACATTGTCTGCTTTGTCACATTTCAAAAAGCGGTGACATATAATTACTGTTATTTGTAGAAATAGCCTTCATTATCATCGGTGAGGGCCCTTCCATTTTAACCACGGAAAAGAAGCTCAACAACCTTCCAGGTCTTGTTATGTAGAATAACACAATACTGAATAGTTAAAGCATACAAAGTTAGTGTAGCTCTGTTTAGCTTAATATTAAATAGGAGTAAACGGTGATTATTAGCACATTAATCTGTGTGTGGTTGATGTTTTATAAGGTGTCTCAATGGTAAAACAGCTGGAGGTGTGCAAGCTAAGTAAAACTGCTTTCGGTTCTAATGCATTTTAATTTCCACCTCACAGAGGATTTACCAATTGTTTGTCAGGCTACAGCACAACAAGCAATAAGAAAAGCTATATCTTGATACCGAACACAACTTAAGCGAGGCAAGCGACGTTAAACCCCATGCCAGTGTCTTTGATGGATTCTGGCTATCATTTGTTTCTTTGTAAAGTCAAGCAGCAGCAATACCAATTTACACTAAAACACAGAAACAGAAAGATCAGCAAAAGTTCTGTGTAGTAATGTAATGAGTGGGATGATGCACTATGGGAGGTTAAAGCAGAGCTAAATCGTCTTTTAGTTCAGTCTGTAGGGAGTTGGCTTGGGAACCGGAGGGTCACCGGTTCAAGTCCCGACATGGACCAATAACTGAGCGTGAACTGGTAGCTGGAGAGGTGCCAGTTTACCTCTTGGGCACTGCCGAGGTGCCCCTGAGCAAGGCACCAAACCCCCAACTGCTCAGGGCGCTTGTCAGGAGCAGCCCCCTCACTCTGACATCTCTCCAATTGTTGCATGTATATGGACCTGTTTGTGCATGTGTGTGTATAAGTTAACAGAGTGAAAAAAATTGAATTTCCCCTAGCGGGACTAATAAAGGAATATCTTCTTCTTCTTTTAACACTTGGACACTGTGTTTAGGCTCCTGCAGATTTTCTGTTCTTCACCAAGTTATCATAACCTGATAGGGCTACGACGCATAATAACATACAGTAGGTTACATGTAGGTAAACCTGCTGGCGAATCTTAGCCAATTGACTGACAATTTGCTTGTTTTGGACTTGACAAAGATTTCTTTAGTTGATTAGTTGTTTTTTAAGCTTAAACTTATGATCACATTTCTGGTAAACACAAGATTTTCTTTTTCATCTGTCAATTAAATCAACTAATTGATGAGAATTTCTTCGGTCGAGGACAGCCCTACTAGAAAAGCAATTTCCAGTTCAAACTGTCCCCACCACTGCACAACATGGACTGATCATGACCAATGTATTAATCTACTGTAGAAGTGGCGCTACAACAATCAACAGGTTACGGCCACTGAACTAAAAATCAGCTCCTATGTCAAAGGCATCAACAGAGAGACCTGAAAGAAAACCCCAACAAAACTAGAAATCTGGCTTTGATGCATATGACATTTTTCCCTTCAGATGGTCTCAGCGGCCTTTCAGGTGCATACATACTCCATCTTCTTTGCGGAGATGGCTAAGCCCAATCTCCAACCACGGCTGAAACCCTGAAGTGGAATGTTGAGCTTGTTGGAGGCTGTGCACAACCTGAGATGCTGAACTGTGGGACCATCTTAATTTCTAGTCAGGATGCACTGGTAGACTCACTTCTTATACATGTATGTATGTGGTAGACTATTGTATCTACAGGTGTCAAATCACATGTGGACAGAAGTACTAATGTAAAAGGGTATCAAATGTGCATATTAATAATTTAACCAAGCTCAACAAGGATGTAATAAGAATATTGTCAGGAGTTACTCTGTGAATGCAAACATTCATTATACAGTCAATAACAAAAACCCCTTTTAACCCCGTCAGGCGGAAGCATTGGGGAATTAATTTTAAGACATTTTTTAAACTACAGTTACAGTGGAGTGGCTCGGTTGGGAACAGATATAATGGTTGGAAAGCTAACCAGGGACATCTGTTGGTTAAAATGTGAGCATGTGGTGTGAAAACAGCAGGCTTGAGAATAGTGAGGTCAAGCTAACATTATGCCAACCTTAGCTAGCTAGCGAAACTGTCAGTAAGTGATATGTCCAATGAAAACTGTGTTTTTAAAATTCTTAATTACGTGATTGTGTCATCACAGAAACTAAAGGGCCTACCTTAATGCTGCATCAGTTTGCTGCTGGCCCACGCTGGGCCTGTCAAAAAAAAAAAAAAAAAAACACTTCAGTGGCACCGAAAGGTATCATACTTGGCACTGGGCCAAACAACTTTTCTGGCACAAACCCTGATTTTACTGTATATAACATGGGATGCAATTTTTTGGTATTAGGAATGTCACGAGAACCGATAATTAGGTACCGAGTCAACACCAAAATTGTGAAAACATGACTGAACTCGTACTGTAGGTTCTGTCAGGGTTCGAGATTAACATTGTCCGATAGAAAATGTGTTTGGATGACTTTAAACTCAGTATCGACGTGGCCAGGTTGCGCACCCTATAATGCTACATTGCATGAGCACGTTAGCTGTTGCTTGGTGCAGGACTGTGCTGCTACCAGCTGCTAATAGCTAACGTTAAATAGCTCTTGCCCTGACAATTTCAGTGGCGGTGCTATTGATTTACATTATGATGCATTCAGGCTCTACTAGTCTGTATGAGTCAAGACCCACCATTTCATAAACACAAACATGCTGGTCAAAGAGTTCTTCTATCTTAAAACCTGTTGTGTAATTATTTCCATAAATATATTATGAAGCAAGATATTGACATGAAATTGATATTACAATGGCTTTAGTCCATTTTAGCATAAAATTGCAGTATCAAGACCATACAAAGGGCTACAAAATATCTTTGACAGCGTGATCTATTACGAGGCATTAGTGGTTAGCTCCCTTATTCTCTCCTTATTATAATCATCAACATCATCATCACCATTATTATTAAAATTATCAGAGTATCTTTGCAGAAATAGACATAAGGTCAACTTCACTGTCAAAACCCCCATGTCTGGAGCCCAACACAAAGAACTGCTGTGGTGAGAAGACAGATAGTAGAGAGAAAGAGAGGGAGAGCGAGAGTCCTTCTTTCTTTTCTCCCTGTTTTATTCCCTCCTATTTTTTCTTCCCTCCGTTCTGCAGTTGTGTGTCCTGACCTTGCAGCTTCTATGGCCCATCCATCTTGGGCTGCTTAGCCATTTCGCTGGCTTCATACTGCGCAGATTAACACAATTCATCACCACAATCATCCTCCATTCATCACCCTTTCCAATGAATGTTTTGACATCCAGTTAATTTTCTGCTGATGATTTATCAAATTATAATTACCATGCTCTGAAGGGCTCATTTATTATGTTGATACATGATAATGATGCCAAAGTGGATTGAATTTTAAGTAAGTTCTCCCTGCGATTATAACATATGCGTTATTGTGAATAATGCTTTGCGATTTGATTCTTTACAGCCTGGAAATTCCTGCGATGGTCCTAATGTTATAAAAATCAATGCAAAAAAAGGGAGACAAAGTGAGACTGTTAATTCATTTTTTTACAGAACAAATTGTTTGGCTGGGGTGCAGCAAGCATGAAAAAGTCCAATTAGATTCAGAGCTCCCATCTTGGATGCTCAGTAATTAAAGAGTGCACTAATTCAATCAGGGGGTAGGACTCAGGCAGAGGGAGTTAGGCTGTTTCTTAATAGGTTATAGGTTATTTCTCACATGCTGCCCTCATAGGCACTTCATTAGCCTTCTGCTTTACAATTCACTCAGCTTTTTCAGCCTCATTATTATCCAGGTTTATTAAAATCCAATGGCTGCCTATCTGTTTCTATTACTGAGGAGCTGACCAGCCTAATGCACTGGGTCACCGTTAAGGGCAAACACACCAACTGCTGTTTATGAGCAGTTAAGGAGGAATAGTAATAGCTATTGAAAATGTGTTCTTTTCCTCCATCAGTGTTACTAAACAGTAATGGGAGCATAACTAAGCTAGTCTGACCTTAGTGAAGCAAAAACACATATGCTGTTGTTCTCAACTATAACCTTTCTCCATCTGATAGATGATTAAATGTTTTCAACAGAGCATTTAATTCAACAAGGCAAAATTGGATTTCATTTGGTCTGATTTTTTCCCCTTTTGTCACTGCTGCTGTTTATTTTTTTTACAAGTTTTGCACAGGCGCTGGCATTTTGACCCTTCGACCTGTGCTTGGACACCGAGCTAAATCACTGGTCAAAAGATGGAGGCGGTTTGTGCAGAGCTGCAGTGCATTCTGGGGCACAGGCAACCAGCTCAGGGAGATGAGGGCTTAGGAGGTGTTAAAGGTTATTGAATGCTGGAGAATTCTCCTGGCGGCAGAAGCATTGTTTACAGCTATCTATTTTTTTGACTCTTTGCCCTTGGGCTGCGGCCCATAAACAGAGCCGCTACCCCCCCACCCCCACACACACACCCCAGCTAGTGGAGAGTGCAGAGCATAATTGTGAGTCCCCCTTGGATGTCCCAAAAGTGAAAGATGTGTCTGGTAAGTGAGAGAGGTCAAACACGAGCATGGATATTTATTACATGCACTGCAACCAGATGGAGGCGGCCCATCCATCAAGCAGAGCTGTCACGCTGGTCACAAACGTTTCCCATAAAGACAACCCCCCCCCACCACCACCACCACCAGCAGCAGCACCACCAACCCCTCGCTGCCTCTCACTTTTGCTCTGTGAAAGCCGGAGGTGCAGCCGCATGGGAGATGAGAGAGCGTGAAGGAGTGAGGAGACTTGTTTTGCACAGTTATGAACTTTAAGACCAGCACAGTTTGACAGCCTTTCCATGATTCCATTGGCTCCACCATTTTTCTCTCATTAGTGCTTTCTCTTACTTTCTCTGAAACGTGACCTATTTTTAGCAATAACTTTTATCAATACTGCAGTGACCAGGTTGTGTGTGGATGGTCAGAAAGGGCAGGACAGGAAGGCATGCAGCCAGGCAGCTTAGGGAGATATTAAAGGAGTAGAAGTGGGAGCAGTGGAAGGGCGTTTCTGACACTTGCTCCCTCATTCATCAGGCCCTCATAGGCCCGTCGGTGACAATGAAAAGATTTCACAATACAGCCGCGGCAGAAACTCATTCTGGCCCTCATCCATCATGCTCAGCCCGCTAGCCGTTCCACTGACCTAATCTGTGATGCCTCGCTGCCTGCACCCCGCTCCTTAAAGGGAGGCTTCATTACTGTGAGGGAGAGCAGGAGATAGAGGCCGGGGGCAAAGGGCTCGGAGAAAAGGGCCGCGGTAGTCAGATGCACACGGAGACTCAAGGCACATAAAACACAGAGACAGCCAACTGTCACAATCATCCACTTCCTACAGCAAAACAGAACTGCAGTACATATCGTCATAGACGATAGAGGCCTTTGGAGAAAAAATATAAATATAGCAGAGAAGCAGGGTGGAACTGACGGTCAATTTTGTCTGATTAACTTTGAAAACACAATCTCACTGTCATGGAAATGTCCATCTAACAATCTAACAGCCTTCCTCCCATCCATCAATCAAGTGATTAGGCAGCTTGTTACTGTCACAAACAATTTCCAAGTCGATGACTGAAAGAACTTGAATCAGATATGCCAAACTCACAGTGGCAGTTAAGCAGAGTTTGTTTGAGATGCAATCGCTGCTCTGTGCTGATGTTGAATCAGATTCCTCTCTTTCTTTTCCATCCTAACCCTTGTTCTCCCCTCCTTCCTCCACCCCCTAAACCCACAGTCTGTTGTGCTCCCTGCTCTGGACCGCCACATGTTACTTAACCAAAAAGGGTTGGACAGAGGGAGGCTGTCTACCTGACCCTGAACCAGCTATTATGGAGCTTTATTCCCTAAATCCCTGCACTGGGTCTGAGGCCAGACTACACTGGCAGCTCCCCCTCTTATCTCTCCAACTGGTCCGTCCCCAGACCCCGTTGCCCACTGCCTAATGGAGCCTGTCTCTGCGTCGAGGGACAAATTCAATCAAGTCCCTCGCTAAACATCTTCAAATAACATTGCTTCAGCTCTGTGGGAAAGTGAACATTGTTGCTATTGAAATCAAGTCAGCTGTCTAGGTTGCCACGCTATTACGGCTCAGCCTGCACAGACATGGAGCAGGACCCCTACATCTTTGAAGCAGCATGAAGAAATTGTAGCTTTTACGTTTTGCTCTCGACCACAACATGGTACTTGAAGACAATGAAGTCAGTACTAAGACTGTTTAAAGCAGTAAGTACATACAGTATATAAAATATTAGCGGGTTGGAAAAATAATCTATACAGCATAATATTGCAATATTGTATTGATACATTATCAATCTTTTATCATATTAACTATTAAACTCTTAACAATCCGACAGCCCACCACCTGGCCGCTATTTTGTTTTAAAGTAAAGATACTGGTATCATATGAAATTAGAAAACCTAAATCCATTGGTCCTACAAGCTTGTTGGGGAGACCACTAAATAATGCTCCAAAGTTATGCTAAATTTTGGTGAGGAAAAACTGGCAGGGATCCCTTGACCTCTGGCCTTAAGATATATGAATAAAAATGGGTTCTATGGGTACCCACGAGTCTCCCCTTTACAGACATTCCCACTTTGTGATAATCACATACAGTTTTGGGGCAAGTCATAGTCAAGTCACAACACTGACATCTGTTGTTGCCTGTTGGTCTTGAGTTTGCCCTGTTATGAATTTGAGCATATTTTTTTTATGCTAAATTTTGGAAAAACTATCATGGCCATTTTCCAACGAGCCCCTGGACCTCTCACCTCAAAATATGTGAATGAAAACACTGAGATAAAAAGAGAAAAAAATGTCAAAAAATATTGCAATACTCATTGCAAAAATCGCAATTAGATCATAAAGTATCGTGATAATTTCATATCGTGTGGCCTCTCTGTGATTCTTTCCTGATAAAATATGAATGCAAACTCAATGTTTCCCCCTCTTTTACTTTTTGAACAAATCCAAAATGTGAAAGCATGTAAAAAACAAATCATATCCAATCTGCTGCTATAAACAGAAACCCAATAATATGGTTCTGTGTTGGTATGATGACTCTTTGTTGGTATCACAGTATAATGGCACGGTTCATTCAAAGCTGCAGTACCAAACCATCGCAGTAATTGCCACGTGCAAACAGTTCAAACGAAAAACAATCCAAAAAGCCGGTGTGCTTTATGGTGCCCACCACGTGTTTATCCAAGCTAGGTTAGCTCTTTCACCAGAGATACTGAAAGAGTGAACAGCTGTACTGTACTTAGCAAATATATGTTTACAGCCACTATAGCAAGAACTTTGCAGTAATGTAAAGTTAGAAAGGTCTGTACACTCAACAGAAGCTTAAATAGCTGTAACATGTAATTTGGGTGATGTATTCATCATTAAAATATATACTTATATCAGTACATTCCTGCTGTTGTGTATTTCTTAACACAAGTAAAAGCTCATCCTTACATGTTGAACACACAGCATAACATAAGGCATGGTGTCCAACATAATCCTAATGAAAAAGTAATCTCCAGCCCCTCCCAATTGGTATCAACGTTCCCTCCATGATCATTTTACCATCAGATCATTCATTGCATCATACATCCTCCCGTGTTGGGGGGGCTGGAGATTAAGGAGACAGCTAATTGACAGGCAAGGCTGCCCAGGAAACACCAACAAGACAGATCAAACTGATGGGAAATGTTTACAAGCCTTACATCAGCACGGATAACATCTGAGGAAAGGATTTTCTTTAAAGCTCCCATAAATCACAAACACATCAAAATGTATACCATTGTGTATTTTTTTAAAAACACATCCAAACAAAGTTACAGTACGTTGGAGGTGATTACACTGTATATAAAAAAGCAGTATGATCTCATTCAGTATTAATTCTTCTCTAAAACTACTATTGACTGTACTCATTGACAGCCTTTTGCTATTAGCTTCTGTTCAGTAGGTACTCTTCTCATGATTTCAACACAAATTTGCTGTTCACAATGTAAAAATTATCAGGGAAAAAGATAGGATGCATCTCCTGGATGTGTCAATAATTTCTTTACTGTGTCCCAAACACAGTTTCTATTGTCCCTGGGACGACAGGACAAACTTAGTCTCGAGCCCTGCCGGTACTTACTGTAGCTGCGGTACTGTAGAAAAACGACTACAGTTACATTTTCAGATTTTTTTTTTTTTTTTTTGCATTGAATTGGTGCCCAAGTATCAGTTCTTGACATCTCTACCCTACTTGTTTCTATACTATTTTCATCTCATCCTTTTACATTTTCTGTTGTTCTGTGCGGTTTGTATGCCTGCAATAAAAAAAGAAAACAGCATTAGTATCGTATTAGAATCTATATTCCAGTAAAGCATGTCCAACCAAATGCAGAACAAGAAGCCAATAAAGAGCACTGTAATTTAGTGAGGATGGGAGCATTTCCTGTCCGAGGGAGATGCTTTTATAGAAAGCCGTTAAGGAAGAGCAGAGTCCTCAAGTGATTTTTTGACAATTTAACTGGTTCTCTTGACACATTAAATGACTATGCTGACAACTTAACTGCACTGCCAATCAATATTTCCTATTACTGTCATTGTCAGAGAGAAAATAAAAATATGATGTTAAGGTCAACCCAGGAGTGACAAGGCATTAAGGCCCTATCAGTGCTGCTTATTAATGCAGATAGCCCATCAAACATAGAGAAGATATGTGCCTGGTGAGGAAGAAGCTAACTTGTGACCATGTTTCCCTGTTCACAGCACAGGAAACAACCTCGCATTAAACAAATGATGTTAAGTGCAACAATCCCATCCTAAGGAAGGCGCTTAACTCCACCCACGGCATTACAACCCAGCAGATTCCACATCAGTGTGAGGAGAAGACAATTAACCAGGGGTTTAACCTGTCAATCACATCCTGTCAACCTATCACACTTGCACTCTCAGGTCTGCCTCCTACTTAACTCCCTCTGTGATATGCCGCTGGCAGTTTGGATGGCTTGACTGACGGCAGTCCTGATCCCGGCGCTGGGAGGCGCCTCTGTGGACGTCTTGGACATGAGAGGGGGAGATTGGAGTGGACATGCGAGGGTGAACTGAACAGGCCTAAAGGAGAGAGGGTGTGCCTAAAGTTTGCTGTTCTGTCCTAATTAGATGTGCAAAGCAGCAAAAGGGGCTCTGCCACTGTCATGGTGAGAGTGAGGGGGGACACTGATTCACCCTCCTTTAATTGATCGAGAAAGTGCACAGACTTTTCTTGAGTGCACTACTGCACAAAGTTCAGTTTTTACTAGGGCTGTCAATCGATTAAAATATTTAATCAGAATTAAGCACATGATGGTCCATAGTTAATTGCGATTAATCAAACATTAATTACATGTTTTATCTGTTCAAAATGTACCTTAAAAGGACATTTGTCAAGTATTTAATACTCTTATCAACACAGGAGGGGGCAAATATGCTGCTTTGTGCAAATGTATGTATATATTTGACAGCTATGACAATGAAACCTTCACAGGTACTGGCATAAAAAACATGCTCACATCATAACATGGCGAACTCAAGCCCAGTAGGCAACAACAGACTTGCCCAAAACTGCATGTGATTATCATAAAGTGGGCATGTAAAGAGGAGACTCGTGGGTACCCATAGAACCCATTTTCATTCACATATCTTGAGGTCAGAGGTCAAGTGACCCCTTTGAAAATGGCCAGTCCAGTTTTTCCTCACCAAAATTTAGTGCAAGTTTGGAGGGTTACTTAACCTCTTTCTGACAAGCTAGTATGACATGGCTGATACCAATGTATTAGGTTTTCTAGTTTCACATGGTGCTAGTAACTTTGACAGACGTTGTTTTTAGATGAGCAGAGCACCAAATTTAACACAACCAACTGGACACAAATATACAGGAAAATGGACACCAATTACGTAAGATCAAGCTAAGATACCCATACAAATAATTATCTCACACCATATCCTGTGTGTTTATTCTAGCTCTAATAAGATGATTAAAAGCCTTAACTGTAGTTTAGAGAGAAAAGATGAAGGGAGAAACAGTTCGTGTAAGATTAGGTGCATGTAGGCAGAAATATGGGCTGAACCCATTGGCTATGTATCCCATTACTTTGCTCTCTGCCTCCAACCCTTTGGATTCCATACCGTTCTGTTAACCATCAGCAATTATCTCCCTGTCAGAGCTAAAGGTAACAAATTTCCCCCCATCCAGCCAGCCGCTATCATCCTCTGGACACCAGCATCAACTGACAGCAGCTAAATCACGCCAGCCAGCCAAGACTCCTGACAGACAAATACACTACCTTGGAAAACCTGGGCCCATCACTCTAAGAGAGGAGGGGTGGCGGAGGAGAGGAGGGGTGGATGGAAGAGGGAGTCTCTCCCTGCTGACCTTATACTTCTTTCTTTTTTCCTCCACCCCCTCCTCCCTTCTCTCTGGAAGAGATGGACTGCCCTGTATTCTGTAAGCACAGGGCCCCGTTCCCAAATAAGAGAATTATTAATGGAGCTTTCCTTGGTGCTGGTTTATCTTGTGCCATCACACCGGGTCCAAGTTTCCCCCTTTTACAGATGGACACAGAGAGTCGGAGCTATGAGTTATCCACACAGTGCCCAGCAACAACAAAACAACACCAAGGCTCCAACTACAAACACCATATTTCTGCTACCTGAAACTTTCTAACACCTGCTTTCTAGAAGGATGAGAAGCAAAACATCTACATATATCTGCTGAATCATCAGCATTTACATTAACATAACCACGTGAATCACCGTGGACTTAACTGTCGGGAACTGTATTGGATAGAAAAACCTAAATACAGCCCATTCAAAGACCTGTACGGCCCAGTTTTGCTAAAATCATGTATCTAAGCTTTAAAACTTGTTTTTTGAATAATTGTACGTTATAGTTTAGACTATACAGAATTTAATAAATTTGCTTCTCAAATCTGAAGATTTGCTGCTTTTTTACTGTTTCGTATAAAATGAATTTCTTGGACTTTAAAAAGTTGATCAAACTAGAGATGCTAATTTTGAAAAAAAAAAAAAAAAGAGAACCGAGAACCGACCCTTGTTAAGCAATTATTAACCAATAATCAACCCTCGTTAACCAATCAGTAGCCGTTAATCAACCATCGTTAACCGATTATTAACCGATAATCGACCCTCGTTAACCAATTATTAACTGTTAGCCAACCCTTGTTAACCAATTATACTTAACCGATCCTCGTTAACCAATTATTAACCATTAACTGACAAGATTTGTGCCTCGCATGCAACGGGGCACCAGCTGCAGTATATGATCACAACAGACAGAGTCAACAGTTCACCACCAGAAAAGCAACAGTGTGTGTGTTTGTGTTGCGTTAGTAACTGCAGCGAGTTTCGACAGACCGTGTGTGTGTGTGGCGGCGATGAGTGTGGGTTTGTCGGTGGCATTATAGCTGTGAACGTGGCTGTAGCAGGCAGTGTATGTACAGTTTATTTGTTGGTGAATAAATGCTACGAGGCTACAAACTACAACTCCTCAGCTGGAAGTCCTGAACCAACTTCCTGTATCTGCGCTGGTTCAGACTCTCTTAAGGTGGACCAGCGTTTCTCCTTAAAGTTAAGAGCCGCTGCTCAAACGTTTAACCGATGCTTAATGTCGGTTATCAGTTAAACGTATACTTATTAACATCCCTAGGTCAAACAAACCAAGACATTTAAAGATGTCACTTCGGGAAATTGTGATGGAAATTTTTCACAATTTTCTCAAATTTTATTGACCGATCATTTAGACCTGCAACAATTGATTAGTTGTTGACTATTAAATTATCCAACAATTACTTAAACAATCAATTAATCGGTAATTTGTTAAGAAAAAACTCATGTTGGAGCATGTATATCTGATACAAAGCACACAAAACCAGCACAATAACAGCAGCAAACAGCTGACGACCAGTGATCCTAGGTGAGGCAGTGGAAGGCATACTTGTGCAGATTAGTGTGATTAATGTAACAGACTGACAGGTGAGGTTAGGGAGACAAGCTGATTCCTAGTCTAAATGACACGACCTTTTGGTGAGTCAAACATATTCACTCTAAAAGTCATCGACACATCGCGGCTGCTCAGCGTACCACATTTCCCTGCTGTCATTCATTTATCAGACTTCTCTTGATCTATTTTACAATTTAGCACTTTGAATTGAACTGCATGATTCAGCTATGCCACTGCGCAAACAAGCTAAAATAACACAGGCTAGTAGGTGTAAATCAAGTTCTTTGCATACTTTAAGTGGTTCACAGCTTCAACAGCTCTTTCCATCAGATCACATTAGCATACCCATGCAGGTAGATTTCTGTGTGACACCCTGTATCAGTAGGGGTGAGAGAGGAGGGGAGTTGTACCTGACAGTGACCTGTCAAGCCAGATAGGATGTGTTTAACGATAAGCTGTCTGCATGGAGCACACACACATCACACACACACACACACACACACACACACACACACACACACACACACACACACACACACACTAGTCCACCGCCCAGCTCAATGACATTTCAAAACCTCAAAAGGTTAAATGTAAGGAGCGGAGCACATGTGATCTGATTCCTGTTTTCTAAATATCAACTGTCATTACTTACAGTACATAATTTGATTAAGTACATATACAAAACCAAATGAGCCACACAAAAAAAAAAAAAAAATTAACAACACTAATCACATACTGACATTTAGAAACTGTTTATGGCTGCAACTAATGATTATCTTCGTTATCAAAATGTTTTGATTTGTCGCTTAGTCTATAAAACGCAAGGACGTTAAGCTTTCGGGCAAGAAGCTGAGATAGCCAAACTTACCTGAAATGGAAAATTAGAAATAAATAAAATTAACAATGATTTGGAAAAGTATTATAATTTATTAACTTACAATTAATATGCTCCTCAAAGCCACCAGACTCCGTTGACAGAAACAGTCATCAATGAAAAACTAATTTCATTCAAAAATGACAGAGCAAACAAAACTCATCAAAACTGTCTAAGTTAGTTTTTCTGCTTTCCAACAATCACTAAATTTCTACAGAAGCTTGGCATTAGTGGTTTTAATTATGTATTATTGTATTATTGTAGTATTGTTAAGAATTATGAACAGGTCATAATTCCCTCTGTAATATCTCACTTATATTGCTGTGAAAACAACTCCTTCAAACAACAGTTTATATTCAAGTTTTTTGCTAAAAACTTATTTACAATGGTACATTTGAACACATCATGATAATGTTATAATTTACCTTAGCTCCTCATTGTTATTTAGCCAAGCAGTACTGTGTTGCCCACCAGCTGCTAACAGCTAACGTTAACTACCTCTCCTGCCATTTTCAACACAATTTTGCTGTTCACAGAGTATCATCATTGGGGATCAACAACTAGAAAGCATTAATGCACTTAGTCTTGCATGTTTTTACTGAACATCGGCTGATAACAAGATCACAGTTATTTTTCACTTGCCCAAAGGCAGAGTTTGCAAGCGTTACTGTTGAGCCCCGAAATATCAGAAAATGTGTTAAAAAGCCCATCATAACTTCACACAGTGATGTTGTCAAATTGTTTGTTTTGATTATCAATTTTTTTAACACAATTTTCTGTAAATTGAAAAATCAATTCATTGATTAATTAAGGGTCGTTCTGTAAAGCACCGAGGGTGTCGTATCCTGGACAGACTCTAAAACCCCCTGAGGCAAAATTGTGATTTCTGATTTTGGACTAGACAAATAAAATACAATTTATTTGAAATTGAATTAAATTATAACAACATAAATTGTATTTCCGAATGTCAAGCACAATGTTACCATCTCACTGTAAAAATAAAATTAATGGAGAAAATGCAAAAGGCAAAAATATTCATCCAGAATGCACTAAACTAAACCCATCACAATTACCTGCAGTTACTTTTCAGCCAGAACACCCAAAGTCAAAAACCACCAACAACCAACTCACATAAACACAGCTGGTGAAACAGCAACAATCTCGCTCCCAAAAAAATAACTCAGCAGTTTAACAGCAGGAGCCAAATCTAAGGTAACAACAATTGTACTGTAGAACAAGCCTACCAGGGTGTACTGTTTGACTATAGTAATTGGAGATCTACACACACACACACACACACACACACACACACACACACACACACAGCAGGCCCCTAGGCAGGATCAATATTTGTTGGGATTGCACCTTGTTCCAACAATGTAAGATTTACGGCAGGCGTGGGGGATTTACACTTTGTCTTCGAAGCAACTCATCAGCGCAACCCAATTACTAACCCCAGACAGACAGCATTAACATGGGCCCCGCCGCTGCTTTATGGCCCCTCAGCCCGTCTCATTCCAGCCTCTTCAGGCGCTGCCACCATAACGGATACTACACTTAAAATGTGCTCACAGGAATGAATCCTCAGTCTTTCATTACTCCTACCTTGATTTACTTCATATCATTTCACAGCTATAGACAAAGATAACACATTGTAAATTACCCCCATCCTTGTTTCAGCACTGAGGGGGTGACGACAGAGCAAAAACAGAGGAGGGGGGGCAGTGGCGGCAAGAGGGGGCTCAGGTGTCTGCCCCGACAGAGATGCATCTCTGACACAGGAAATTGTTTTATCCTTGTCAAGCTTCTTATTTTTTGGGTCCCAATAAACACAGATGAAATCCTAAAAGATTATATGAAAAATATAACAAATAAGCATTCAAAATGCAAAACTGTTAACTTCCATGATTTCTGACTTCCAAGACTTTGAACATCTGAGTGACAGCTGCTCACACTGAGAAAAAACAAAACAAAATCTAACAGCGGCAGATATTATAGTTACAGCAACCATCACAAAAATTGTTTTGTTGAGCAGGTGTCATTTTTAGCCCTCGGGCCTCAGACTTGCAAGTCTCTAAGACTCCTCCGGCTACTTCTGTCGCCACTGTGTGAATTTAGGGGAGACCATACCACTGGCCCCAATTCCCCCTTAAATACACACTGTTACAGCCACGGGGGCACAATTTCTACCGAAAGCACTTTACAGCCTGTCAATCACAGTGGACGGCATGAAAAACTGCTGCATCCTACACTTTCACAACACGCTACATCATTGAAAGATGGCGGCTTTCTCTCCAAAATATATTTTTCACACACACAAAAAAAAAAAAAAAAAACACCTAAAAACTCTTACTCAAGTGTTTTCCCATCCCTTAGTGAGTGATCTGTCATATATCCTTTACCTTCAGGCTGGCAATTATTGTGCAAGAATGGGTACAGCAGATTGTGAATATCTCAATTTTGAAGGATAAAAAAAATCAAAATATTATAAAATAATATGTGGCTACAACCACGACATTTTTTCTTGAGGTTTACATGTGAAAACAATAATCAACTCATTATGTAAGCACTCAAATTACATGATGACTACAAATGTTACCACTCCATCTGTTCCTCAGTGGTGGTGTCACTGAGAAAAAACACTTGACGTGGGCTGTAGGAAACCCCCCTTGTCCTCGCTGTAATTTCCTCCACCCTCCATCCTATTTCAGTGGTTGATAACTAAGAACATTAGTTTTATGCCACTTGCCAAGCTCAAATGAAAAGAGAGCTAACTTTAATGACACCGCAATTAATCGGCCCAATAGACAGACAGCTAAAAGACGAGATATTGACTTCATTAAGGATAATGTATTATATCATTAAGTCAGTAGGGTCACCTTGTGTATCATACAAGCCGGTTAATATATTGGCATTTTCCATGTATAAGATAAATTCAGCTGTGAGAGATAAAGCTGATTAGAAAATGTTTCATCCGAGGGGGGGCGGAGACGCCTGTAAGTCGAGGCTGCTGTTGGAGGCTAAGAGACCTCCAGAGGGAAAGAAAAGGGATAATGTGCTACCAATCATACTTTATCCGAACCCAGGATTGATTGGCTGCGGCAATTTAATCATTATTGTTTAGCTCTAATCTACAAAGAGGAACACTCCAGGCGTGAATGTCTTTATGGGAGCATGTCATCAGCCTCATTCATTTTCCAGCACTGCTGTTGTTTTAAGGATTCAAACAACACATTACAGAGATTGATATTAACTTGTGGTTATTGACCTTGTAATGCATACTACTGATATTTCCACATATCACAATCTAGTCTTGCCGTAAAAACTATGCTAACTTTGTAATATTTAAAAAGATATTGGCAACATTGTGAGAAGAAGTACTTACTGTAGTAGGGCTGTCAAAGATGATGCGGGTAGTCATGTAGCGGACTCATTTTTCAGTTCAGAGTGAAGATACTGATATCATACTTAACTAGAAAGTCCAGGGAATCAATTAGTACCAACCATGTCATACTAGCTTGAAGGCAAGGAGGCTAAATAATGCTCCAAACTTTGGCGAAGAAAAAGTGGCATGGCCATTTCAAAGGGGTCCCTTGACCTCTGACCTCAAGATATATGAATGTAAATGGGTTCTATGGGTACCCACGAGTCTCCCCTTTACAGACATGCCCACTTTATGATAATCACATGCTGTTTTGGACAAGTCATAGTCAAGTCAGCAGACTGACACACTGACAGCTGTTGTTACCTGTTGGGCTGCAGTTTGCCATGTTATGAGTAGAGCATTTTTTTATGCTAAATACAGTACCTGTGAGGGATTTTGTCAATGTTTTGTGTTGTTAACTGATTTGCAATAATAAATGCATTCACTTGCAAGCATATTTGCCCAACCCATGTTGATAACAGTATTAAATACTTGACAAATCTCCTTTTAAGGTGCATTTGAACAGATAAAACTGTGTGATTCATTTGTGATTAATCATGATTAATGAGGAATCATGCCATTAAATATTTTAATTGATTGACGTACCAAGTATTAAGGCCAAGTTTATTTTAATTAGGTTTCGTAGGTTGTAGCAGGCTGAATTTTAAAGCAACAGTGAAGGTGAGGACAAACTTGCATGGATATTTTCAAAGGGGTCCCATGACCTCTGACCTCAATATATGTGAATGAAAATGGGTCTTACGGGTACCCTCTATGAATCTCCCCTTTATAGACATGCCCACTTTACGATAATTTCATGAAGTTTTCTGCATGCAGTACAAGTGTGTTATTTTCACCTATTCTTACATTGTGCATTTCTGGGGTTCTTAAACAGTCTTGAAATTGCACAAATTAGGTCTGACTGTAAAGCTGAGACCCTTGTGTTGAATTCATGTATGTTAGTCCCCATAGTAGCCATTTCACATAGTGACTTTTTAACTCAGATTTTATACATTTGACATTATACTCTAACAGTTTTCCTAGAATTAGATTTGAAAAAATCAAAACTTGCTTACTTGTTATGCATTGCAACATATTGAATTGTTGCCCCTGTATCATGACACATCAGATTCTTGCCAATACACAGCCCTAATGAAAGGCACTGGACACTCTATAAGTTTCTATTATGTCACTGTCCAATCCAATGATATTAAAGTCTCCCTATCTGTCTCTTTTCCCAGAACATCTCCCTCTGGAGAATTGAGAGGTATCAGAGTACCACCGCTCTCTGCTGCGACCTTGCTAGTTTCTTTTTTTGGGGTCTGTGTGATTATTGGCAGTTTCTCATCTGGTGGAGGCTCCGCTCATTTGTCATGATTATTGCTGAGTTCTGGCCTGTCATTAGCTGCGAGAGATCAATGGCTTTGGACTCTCCCTCTGTTGTATGGGAAGGCCAAACAGCCTTTTCCCCCGCTAAATGAGGCTTTCCCTCTATCCATCCATCCATTCTATCCATACAGCCCTCTCTCTCTCTACAACTTTCTCTCTCTCCCTCCCGAGGCAGTTCATCAATTTGGTAGTCTATATATCTTTTTTTCCAATCAGCGCTGACATAGCGCCTCCCTTTCAGGTACCGAAAGCACCAAGCTGTGGAGTCACAGCAACCTCTGGATTTGTTAAGGAGATTTTCTTGCTTTTTTCAACTTGGGATAGTCATCGCATGAACAAAACATTTTTTTTCTTTTTAAAATGTTATAAACAGACAAACTGAAATGACTTTGTAAAAGGCAATTATAGGCTCCTCATTCACATAATATCACTTCTAACAAAACAGATAACACTGTGGTTCTTTTGTGACTTTTAAAGGATACGTCATCCAGTATGAATTATATGGATGCATGTAAAAGAAGTAATAATTAACATCTTAGCATAGCTTGATATGTTGGGAGGACTTGTATATCATTACCAAGATGCATGCCGAGTTAGATGGGAAGATGAGATGAGACTGATACCTCTCTCATGTGTGTAACTATGAAGTTACAGCCAGGAGCTCGTTAGCTTAGCTTAGCATAACAAAAATAAAACAGGGGAAACAGATAATCTGGTCTTGACATCACTGTGAGGTTGCCAGACAAGGAAGACTCCAGACTTGCGCTATGTTAAGAAATAGTCCGACATCTTGTCATTTTTACACTTATAATTTTGTACACATTAAACAAATGATATAACATGATATAACATGAGCTTTTGAGGTGCTGCTAGAGGTGCTGCCAGAACTAATATGATTTTGTCGACTAATCAGTTACTCGATTTAATCGTAAGATTCTGTTTACCAGAGATGTGCTCATAAGTTTCTTGGAAATAAGTCAATCAGCATGAAAAAGCATAAAAAAATCGACTAACTGACTAAAGAAGTCTCAGTCAACTAAAACCAAAATGACCGATTAGTCGACTAATTAACTAAGAGACGGCAGCCATAGCTGGTAGGCAGATTTGTCACTTTTGCACAGAGCCAGGCTACTTGTTTTCCCGTTTCCAGTCCTTGTGCTAAGCTAAGCTAACATGCTGCTGGCTGTGACATCATTTACTGTGGGTCACCAGCTCCTCCTGTCCTTCTGTCAAACTGTCCTTGAGTCAGACACTGAACCCTGCTGCTCCTAAATGCTTAGGATGGGTTTAACACAGGGGTCAATTTCATATATGAAGTTTAAAATAGAGTTTAAATTTAAAGTTTTTTTTTCTACTCTACACACGAGTGGCATCAGTCTTCTCATCTAACTATTGGCAAGAAAGCGAATGATTGAATTTCCCAAAATGTCAAACTATGCCTTTAGGCAATTTGAATTATACTCTGATTTTACACAGCACATCTCACTATAAAGTAAGGAATCTGTATGCACAGTATGTCTGTCTGTGTGTGTGTTTCCTTTGAATATCTTGAGAACCGTTCGTCCGATCTACTTCACACTTTGCGGGTGTATAACTGGGGACGTGCAGTGTCGAAGTTGGTAATATTACAATATTAATCAAACAGGGATGCACCCCAGACAACACTGCAAGCAGCAATATCAGAAGCCACGGACTAAGTGCGGACTGTATGGCTACTTTGCCTTTGAGCAAGGCACTAACCCCCTAAAACTGCTCCCTGTGCTGTATAGTAGCCGCCCATTGCTCTTAATATACTAGGATGGGTCAAATGCAGTGGCTAAATTTCACTGTGTGCTGTCCTACGTACAATGTGTGACAATAAAATTGGATTTCCATTTTCCATTTCCATTTATATATATATTTACATTTTTGTGAAGCATTTGGATTACTTTTTTATTCCAGATAATATAAATAACAGAAAATGATACAAGTTTGCTGGGCACACTTTATGTGCAGTAAGACATTTAAGGCCAACACTTGTACAGTAACTTGAGCCAAAGATCGCATAAATGTCACATGCCCCTGGTAATAACTTCAAACTCTCACTTTAACCAGTACAAGAACAAGCCTCTAACGTCCTCATTAAAGTCCATACACAGTCTCTCAATCAGTTGCTACTTCTGTATGCTGCATGGGCCTGACAGGGTATAAAGTTCACGGGTGAACGTATCATTATATCATGATCTGTAATGATAAGTTCTCGGAATAACTCTTTTTCTTTTTTTGATTATGTGAGTCAGTGGTTAGTGGCCCTTTAAATATCACAGTTTATATTTGTAGAAAATGAGAGTGTAATTTAATGTTCAAAGAAGCTGCCGAGAACTTTAATTATGTGCCCTTAATGAGGAATAAATTATGGCAAGACTAATTGCTTATGAATGTGAAGACACAGATCATGGCTCCTGCTGCACCGCACATACTGCAGCTGCGGCAAAACCAAGAGCTCGTTTTACTGCGTGGTTTCAGCTGTAGATTTTGTCTGCTGCATTGTTGCCCAGTGTGCATTTACCAATCATTACATACGCTGTAAAATACAGCACACCCAGTGAATGTAGAAATAAATGCGCATTGTGAAAATGTCATTAAAACTGGTGTTCATAAAATGAGGCCAAAACTATAACGTACCACCGAGACAAGACTGCATCAGCGTACATGAAGCCCTGCAAAACAAAAGCAATTGCTGCCAGTGTGAAAAGCCATTGAGCATACATTCATGTCAGTAATCAACACTCTTGGCTTCTCCTCATGGGCCACAGAATTAAAGTGGCTTTCACACAAGGTCAAGACAGTGCAGACAAGCCTTATTAAATATATTCCACCACTTAACGTAAATGGCAAGGGATGCCCCACTGCAGTAATTATTAGCCTGCATTTGTCTTTGTTCCGGACACAACAGCAGGCTTCAGATCATATAAAAACATCTTTGTTTTTTGTCTGTCCCTCTAGTTGCACATGATGGATGCAGAGAGATCTAAATGGTTGACGGAGAAGCAACAATACAGGGAGTCTAGGACAGGGGATGTGGTATAGAGTCATACTGAATGTAGTTATACGCAGAAGTAGCTCTGCAGACTGTTAACGGCAGTGTAGAGCTAGTCCGGTGCCACCTGGAGAGTGAGTAGGAGAGCTGATGAGTTTTATCACCTCGCCAAAGCCTTTCTCAGGAACTTCTAATTGACGGCTGGGCCTGTTCCTCTGTCCCACACAATTTCCTGTCATGCCTGTCCTGCTGCCACACAGCTCTCGCTACTCGTACCCGGGTTTCTCCACCTCCCTCCCTCTCTTCCTCCTCCTCCTCCTCCAACCTATACCTCACTCCTCCTCTCTCTACCTTTGTTTTCACCCGTATCCGTTCCCCATCTCCCGTGTGCCGCCGCGCCTTGGCTCAGCTGAGCAGGCCTGACAGGCGGATTCCTTTGCTTTTCGCCGTATTAAAGCCACTTTCTTGCTCTGACAGCCTGCTCTCTCCTGCCACCTCATAGCTCTGGCTTCACACTTCTCTGGGCAGCCACTGCCTCTTGACAGACCACTGTCACTTCCCATCATGCTCTCTGCTGATCGCGCCTCCTTCCTCCGCCGCTCTGACACCCCCCATACCCAGCCAACCCCTCCTCAGCAAGCTCGCACGAGCCCACTTCCATACCAGTGCAATTATTTTTTTGACAAGCCATCCATCAGCCTTAACTTTAAAAGCACTCTCCACTGATATCCATTGTTAAGCCCCCCTTCACAGCTCCTGCCTTCTCCCTCCAGATAGAGCTTGCATGAGAGAGTATGATATCAGACATCACCAAACCTACCAAACCATGTAAATTTACTTTGTTCTCGGCTATGTTTCCAATTTCACGTCCAATTTTTCGGTACATTATGCGTAGTTGTTGTGCCTAATACAATGTTGTCAAAACCCATTAGAGTTTGCTCCCTTAGTCGCCTCTGAAAACAGGTTACGATTGGTATTCTATATGTGTAAGGCACCATCCGCAGTTGAATCTTATTAAAATTATCTGTTCAATTCTCACGTTCGTCGGTCAGCGCAATTTGCCGGCATTAGCAAAGACACATATGAAAATGTCAGCGTGTCAACTAATAACAACGAAAGCAAAGGGAGTGCATCGCTGTGAGTCAATAACGCTGCCTTGCTGGTGACACAAATTTGATGGTAATCTAAGAAAATGAATAAGGGGGGGAAGGCTCGGCGCCGTTTGAATGGAAATCTTGTCCTGCGTTGAATCATTTGGCGCTCTTCCACTTGGCCTACATCTTAGCCTTGCAGTTGGGAAAAAAAAGGGGGGCATGAAAACAAAGTGCTCTCCCATCACTGCTGTCTGGTGTGCTCAAACAGCACCCATTACATGTGCATGATGAATTGGCTGCATTATGCACAGCTCAAATGACTGCTCTCTTCATCTGACCAATGGTTCCATTTGAACAATATGATGCTGCGAGTAGATACTGAATGTGGCTGTTGAAGCCCCAAAAGCACAATTAGGAACACTCAAAGCGGCTTTCAGTCATGAATATTCTAACTTATGAACTGTACGTTTGATGTACACCGTAATAATCCAGCTGTTTAAATGTCACAAGGAAGAGTTTATGTATCAAGTGCAGTTCTGTTGCTCCTACAGTAATGCCAATTGTCTGTACTTACAGAAGCAATACTGTGGCAGACATAATAATAATCAATATGCAGTGTAATTCAAAAGCAACCTATTAGGGTCCATAATCTGGCAGTTTGAATATTTATGGGACTTCTTAAATATGCACCTGTTTTTGCAGCTCATGGTGATACGAGGTGGAGGGAAAGCGTGCTGAGCCTGTGGAACAGGTTGCTGGGTTTACCATCCAACAGGGTGGCTAGTGAAATATTTAACTGGGACTTGTCTGTTTGAGGTGAATGGGCATTGGAAATACTTGATTTACCAAAAGAATGTGGACTTGAAGACCATTATTTTCAAAAAGCAATAATCTCATTGGGTTGGAGGGCCAACCTGGTGAAGGGATAACTATATTTAGAGTACCTGAGTCACATCAACGCTGCTAAACATCATGGTTTTCACATCTCGTCTTGCTCGCAGAAGTATGTCATTCCTTTGGAAGTCCTCTGCACCCCCTTCACCATCATCCCTGATGGAGGACATTATGTTCTTCCTTACACTGGAAACAATTTAACTTGCTATTTGCGGATCAACCCAGAAATTTCACTATACCTGGCAGCCCCTCTCATCTTATTTTGACTGACTGGCCATGGTCCTGTATGATTAACACCACTTGTATTTTGTATTTTTTGTAGTATATGTTTTAATTTTATTCAGACTTACCGTATTTTGACAGACAAATGAACTATGGCATATGAAGTCTGTTTATCTCCATCTGCTAAATTGTATGGAATCATAAAGTCTGATTTATGTAAACAAAAATGACCACAAACAGTTAAATTGTCCATTTGTACATGGTAAAGTTTATCTTCAGTTTGGGATTTATCCTATAATTATTACGTTATTGTGTACATTACTTGTTGTTATTTATTTTAATTTATTATTATAATTTTTTTTTAATCTATTTTTAAATTGAATTTAACTTTGTTTTTTGTTCTTTGTACAAAGTAAATATGGAGGTGGAGGAGTTTAAATACCATGTCTGGGGTAAATGCATAAAATCATGGGTAGAGCAAATCTAGCAAAAGCCAAAATTGAGAACTTACCATTTATTTAAGAAAGATTGCAAATGCAAAAGATGTTACATTTAATTTGTACAGTGGTATATCACTGCTACATATGGAAACAGGCTAATTCGAGGTGTATTACAGAGGCGTAAATGAAGACAAAAGACTGTCAATATTGTGAAATAAATGAGGTTGAGAAAGACATTTAACTAATTTTATTTTGTCCTTTATATTATGATTTACGCTGAATATTATTTTAAAAAGTTCATGTTCCTGGTATAGCTTTTCAGAGCCTTAAATATAAACAAATCACAAATGTTTGTGTATTTTCTGAATACCTTTCTAAAGCATGGGAGGGGAGGAGAAAAGTAACATATGATACAAAAATCCCCCAGACTGCCTTTGGTCATATTTTAATTATATGTGTGTATGTGTCTTAAACTTAGGGGGCTGTGTTTGTATATCTGTGGCTGTTTATTCGTTGTATTTCCATTGTGGAATATATCCTGGAGCATTATTTGTGGGAGGTTCATGTCCATGATTAAGTCTGGATGATGTTTATGTTTGGATGATGCTGGTGTATTGTGCTGTCAGATGATGGTGAGCTAACATGCCAGAATGTTTGATTTGTTGTTAGTTAATTTGTCTGAATAATCCCATGAGGGGTGGGTCATGTAAATGACCAGACGTGAAAATAAATTATTCATTCATTCATTCAGCTTTTGAAGCTCATTAGACAGAGGAGGAACTAGGATAAAGCGTCTATGACACAATACAGGTTATTCACCCTAAACTTAACTTCCATGGGTTTGGGCCCAAAAGACTGCACAAATTCAGCAGCAGTTGATAAAGAATATTGAAGACAGGCAAATAAGAAGTGACAAAATTGCAAAAGCAGCACAATGGAGCTTGACTGCCACACTACTGAATCACTCAGCTGAGTGAGTTTGTAAACTTTAAGCCAATTGCATTCAAAAGCCACCCTTCAACCAAAAGGAAACACAATTAACAAGCTGATACCAGCGTGTGTCTGGCCGACTTAATGAATATCAAATTATACACAAACACTTATAAATCATCATTATCCCCCCAAATCTTAATTGATCCCACAATTAAACATGACAAATGCTACGTATGGCAAGTCTTGACTTTATTCTTTCCCTGCAAGGGACTATTTATCTTTCTCTTTTCCAAGTGCATCACAGCTAATTTCACATTGCACGTGCTGCTAATTAACAGGGACAGACAGACAATTCTTTGGTGCAGGATAATTTCTTTTGTTTACAGCGGGGAGCCCTCTGTTTCGAATAATTTCAAAATGCTCTTAGGAACTCTGGTTTGCTCCTAATGACACCTATTTCAGCCTTCCCTTAAGTTTTGGACTGACATTTTCCTTTCAGTCAAATTACTAATAATTATGTGCTGCATTTAAACTGCACATTCCACTTCGATAATAAGTTTGTTTTTCAAAACTGATGAGGGGAGTCTGCTATTAACATACAGAGACGTGATGAAATATAGTGAGCACAAATCGAAAGTTCTACGTCTATGTCTAATTACAGACTTGCAAGAGTGCAGCCATGCGTTTGATTGTGCATGCATTTGAATATTTCTTTGTGCACGAGCTTGTGTGCACACTGACATGTTTGTTTGAGCCGTGTTGTGTGACACCTCATGCAGATGCTGAGTGTAATGCACTGCAGACACCTGCCACTGTCGGTGGCCCTGACAGCTCTGGTCCCTGCAAAGCGAAGCAAGGCACCAGCATATGGTTATCAATGATCCAGATGGCTCCTGCTTGTCTCCAGACTGACAACTTTGCTCCTCCATTATCAAACACCAGTAATTAACCATAATCAAGTAGGTGTTAATTAGACATAATGAAACAATTTCTGTTTGGTCAGAGCCTACTATTTGCCAATTACTTGCAATTATATGCACTAAGCGCTCCGCTGTAATCTCTGTCGGCGGTGAAGCAGGCAGCCAGTCAAGCAGCAGGGCTGTGTCTGTTTGTTGGACTGAAGAGCCTCATGTTTTGTCTAAAAATTTGGCAGATTTGAACCTGCAGCCCTCTGATTGGCCAGCCTGTCACAGCCGCCTGAGGGGGGGAACAAAGGAAGCGTCATACTTCTTGTTGACAGCGCCAGGAAAGTTTGTCATTCCCGGGAGAGGACGGCTGTTAATCAGAGCGACCCCTGAACCCAACCCACGGGTCCCAGCACCACCGCTGGTCGTATACACACCTGGAAGTGACGCATGTTTCCGGGGGAAATTAAAGCTGTAAATTTGCTTAGTGAAGATTTGAGAAGAAATACAGCTTAGACAGGAGCAGGGACAAGCAAAGAAGATAAAAGCTAGGAAGGAGGGAGGACCAGGACACAAAATCTGAGAAATTCAGAGTGAGAAGGAGCCAAGTGTCCATCAAGGAGGAGTGAGCGAGAAGGCTGCTTTTGGCAGACTGACGTTAAACAGTGCAACTGTACATCTTAGTATGCATGTGGAGGATGATGAGGCTGTTCTGGGAGGTGAGAGAGTTCAACTTAAACAAGCAGTAATAATAAAAATATGGAGGGATGTAGTGACACTGGGAACACCGGTAAAAACTATATTTTTGTATTGTTCTGGAGCACTACAAGCAGCATGAATGCCTGTTGCACACAAAGACACCTCTACTGAAGCTTTACTGTGCTGCTGATGTGTGAAGCTGGGCATTATTTGACATTTTTTTAAAAAGGTTGTGCAAATATGATGATTTTTAGCACCTGTATACAGATGACACTTTTGTCGATACTTTACTTTTTGTGGAGTTTTTCATTCACGTCAGAGTTTAATGTTATCGTACCACAGTTGGGACTAAAACTGCTTTCCTACACTGCGACAACAGTGTGTGGATGAAGCCAAGTTGTTTCATTTTACTCATTTAGCAGCTGGCTAGCTAGCTAATTCCACCACACTTTCATTCTAGATTAAAGGTTAAAGTTAAAGTACAGAAAATGAGACAAAAAAAGTCGTCACTCATCTGGCGATAGCAATGTGCTTTCCTACACTGTGACGGGTGTGTCCGTGAAGGTTTAAGTTGTTAAATTTTACTCATTTAGCAGCTGGTTAGTTCGCAAGCTAGCTTGCTAATTCCACTGTGCTTCCACTGCCAACTACTCTCCTAGTGGAAAACTAGTCTCCTAGCGGCTGGGAGTGAGACAGAAGGACTGCGGGGTACGCTAGCTAGCTAATTATTGTCTCATTTGCGGTCTGATAACCACTAAATTCAGCAAATTCAGCAGCAAAAACATAGGCAACTCGTTCACCAGTCACCAAAACAGGAAAAGCATATGTTTTTTTAACCAATGAAATGACGCAAATGGTACGCTTCCTGTGATTGGTTCGAACGGCCTTCACACCAGAAAGAGGCCGCTCCAGAGTTCAACTTGACAGCGGTTCGAGACCGCCAGAGAGCGGTTGTTTGGTCCGCACCAGACGGCGAGTCCAGCGTTCACACAAACCCAAACCAACCGCATCAAGGGGGTTCAGTTCAAGCGCACTAAACAAGGCTGCTGTGAACGTGCCCTTAGCGTACTGTCTGTGTTCACATAAACTATAACAGATTTTTCTCAGTCTTTGTTTAGCAAAGTCTGTGTGGCAGCTTCATCAAAACCATTACAATAAGAGAGCACCAACATGGTCGCTATTCAAACTGATGACTGAAACCGAGGGAGACAAAGCCTGCCATGACACTGTTGGACATGGCCATGTAATTTAATATCAGATAAAATCCTTTATGAAGACAGGATATGACATTCCTGTTATTATTTGCCTGATAGAGGACTGGGTTTTCACCTCTTTTCCCCCTCAGATGGCAGAATAATTGCTTTTCTCTCGAGGCTGGATTGATATATGTGCTTTCACATCATGTCAGGAAGAGTCAAGATGCTGAGATGGAATCACAAGATGAAACAAGACAAATCAGAAAATAATAATAATGAAAAATAAATTAATATTTCTACTAATGATAATGTGTAAATGAGTTTTTAAACTCAATACAGAGTGTAGTGTTATGAAAACATGGCTTTTCAGTTAAAATAACATCTTTCTAAGCTGCGATAACACCGTAAAGATACAATCGAAGCCCATTGTGCTTGTAAGTTATTTTCCCCAGTAACAAAACCTTTACCTTGGAACAGGGATATTAATTACAAACTATCTGGGTAAATCCCATACAGGAGATAATATGATAGCCCTGTCTTGTTCTGTAGTATGAACAATAAGTTGTCGACATGGCACCTTCTACAAAATCACGATGATCCCTATGACTCTAAAATCTGTTTAGCAAGCTGCAGATCCTAACTAAAAGAAACAGCGGTATTTAATCTGACAGTAAACCAGCCTCCACACTGTGCAGCCATCCATGCTCCAGGACCACATCATGTGTTTTTTGAACTAACCTGTCATGTGTACTTGGCTGGGCGTCTACATCCAAATTCCACTGTAAAACTGAGTGTCACCAAAGTCGTCCTAATTAAAGACGACCGTAGCTGTAAAAAAGCCTGTTTGTGTGCGGAGTTAGTCATTTCACTAAAGAGGCATCAACAACACTGTAAATGACTTATTTACAGTGGGTAATCATTGAGGCCATAACCCAGGACCAGCCCTTGCCCATAATGACTGCGGTCCAGCATAATCAACAGCGCATCATCTGCTACGAGCTGGAAAACTACTCACTTACTCCACCCTGCAACCCGACGCGTTCTTCCAGGACTGAACCACCTTAACTTGCATGACAGCTGGATTTAGGGTGATATTATGTGTTGTGATACTGTATCGATTCCCCTTGATTTTTAATTAACCTCTTAAAAATCCTGCCGCTATTTGATCTCAGATCTTTCTGAGCTCAGTCTTAAAGCTAGAGTGAAAATATTGGCATCATATTGAGGCATCATAGAAAACCTAATGAATCCAGTACCATATGGTACCCCCCATGTCATAGAAGCTGGTCGCGAAGGAGGATAAATAGCGCTCCAAAAGTTGAGCTCAATTTTGATGAGGAAAAACTGGCATGGCCATTTTCAAAGAGGTCCCTTGACCTCTAATGTCTAGATATGTGAATGAAAATGAGTTCTATGGGTACCCACGAGCCCCACTTTACAGACATGCCCACTTTATTTGGGATGCACCGATACTGATACCGGATCGGATACTGACTTAAATAGCTGGATCTATTCAATTCAGTTCTAAATATAAATCATATACTGGAATTTGAATTCCTGTCTAAGTTTTGACCAATTTGTTGCTGCATTAAAAAGGTTTACCCTTGAATTGCAATTACTGTTAATTTTGAAGAACTTACACATAAAAGAATGACCCCAGTCACTTCTTCACAGTGATATACAATGCATTCAGCTTATTAATCAAACACTGGCATCAGGTTGGTACTCAGTATCAGCTGATATCCAAAGCCCAGGTATCACTATTGTGTTTGAACTAAAAAAGGCAGATCGGTGCATCCCTACACTTTATGCTACTCCCATGCAGTGTTTTTGCCTGCAGTATAATACACAGCCCGGCTGGATTCTTGCAATATCATGTGAGAAACACAAAAATCAGTCTCATCAGGATTCAAGTAATGCGTTTGTACCCCGAACTACAGTGGTTCGGACCAATCAGCTTCCTGTGAGGAGCAACTGGCAGCTACGGGTGTGGTTTGGTGTATGCAAGACGACAAGGAGAGGCAAATGTTCATTCAAAACAAACAATGGCAGCTTCTAAAGATGTTAGCGCTGATGATGCAATGGACGGTATTTCTTCATTGAAAGAAGAGCAAAGACAGGCGCTGAAAACAATGTTTTCTCTTTTCTCCAGATTTGCTTTGTCAAGAGTTTGACTGACAGATGGTTCATCCAATCACGGTCCAAGTATTTTTTGAAAGTGCCTGCCCTTTTCCAAACAGTTTCCAATGGCGGCTTCTCAGATGGTCCGAAACTAATGATAAGGCATATTAGATTAACAGCCACCTAGAAGGAGTGTAAATACTGTACATTAATATGTTTATTTCAGAGCTAGGACATTTTTCTTCATCGAACTTGATGTTACTAATAACTGTACTGACACTGATGATAGAAAGGCTTCTTGAGTTTGTACTAGGATACAGAAACAAATCCAACACAGTCACGTTGCACATTATTGCATATTATCACTCTGTGATGTTCACTGTCTTCTTCATTTTAACTTCAACTCATGCACGTTCACTCAAAACTACTGACACTTTTCTCATGATAAATGAGAGCTAGTACTATAGGTCACACCTCAACCCACATCTCATAAAACATATGCAGCATTATATCTTGGTGAATGAGTAAAGTGACATCACCATGACAACTGAGAGACTCCATCTGCTGAGGAAGACCACAACATGTAGATGAAGTTGGATCTTGTGTTGAGATCTTTTTTTTTTTGTCAAGCTGCTTTTTCCAAGGTCAAGAATGAACCTTCAAGCACAGTATTTTTCCAATTACTTCTGCCAGTAACAAAACAATAACAACAATAAATCAAACCTATGAGGACAGAAATGCAAAATATATCCCAGACAGGTCTTTTTTAACAGTGTCGAAAGCAGAGATTTTTCCTTTAAGTTGCTGTACATTTATTTTACCAAGGCATCCAACCTTAGGGACATCGAGATAAATAACATGTCTTGCAATGTCTGAGAAATGGAGTCAGCCTAAATTCTTACTCTGGACCGAAGCCAGTGTCTGTTCCTCCTTTGTAATGACATCCAGTCATGAAGGAGGAGTGGATGGCAGGTTTCTGAGGTGCTGAGGCCTGAGCTGCTTGTCAGTGGCATGACTGATCACTGAGGCCAACTCTAAAAGGATTGCTAGTGGAAATAAAGACACCAGCATGTCAGCTGTAAGCTGCTCAGAAGGACCCATCAGACAAGTGGACGCGTATTGACAGGCCAGAGACAGAAAGAGGGAGACGTGGAGAGATGAGGGGGAAGATGGAGAGGGAGGAAGTGTCCTGAAGTCGCTCACCTTGGCACGGGCTGCAATGTCAGCCGACCTGGTGGCCATCACTCTCAGACCCTGTCCAGGGTATTATTTAAAGCCAAACAAATATCAGGGGCTGAATGTCACCACAAGGACATCCCGGCCTCATCTCCACCAATCAGTGTCCAGGGTTTCAAATCACCCTTTCTCCTTCTCTCGCCGACAGATCCATCTTCCTCATTCCTATACCCTGCTTCACACCCCCATTCGACCCCTGACTACCACATTGAGGGGCGGCACTGTGCAACAGATTTACGATCCCCCCATCTCAGGCCGAGCACGATTTATTGACATTAGTTGTCAGCTTTCTTTTTGAGAAATTGCACGTAGAATTAATTTTAACTACGTCTTAATGTTAAATATCCTGGAAACACTAAATTTCATGGTAGGTGATGCTCAGAGCCACATGCGCATATATCAAGTTCTTGGACTTCACTGAAAGACCTTTTTTTTTTTTTTTTTAGACTTTAATTTAATAAGAAGCAGCTCATAACCGCTTCATCTCAGCTGTTAATTACACATCCTTTATGCTGAGGAATGATCTTGGGACGCTATTTAATGCATCAAAAGTTTAAGTAATTTAATTTAATTGTTTTTATTACTTAATCATGTCCAAGGCCACATAACTTGATCGAGAACAACCTGAACAAGGTATCTCAGAGTGTCATTCTGGAAAAAGACAAAATGGGCTGCTGTTTGACAATTTTGTCCTTCAAACTATGTGACTTTTTTTTTTTAATATTAAAGGTCAGTGATCATGTTCTGGTGTAGAAGATATTTAATCTTCAATATAATGCGAATAGCCAAATTTGACAAAATCCATCTGTTGGCCATATCATTTAAGGAATAATTTATGAAAATAACTGAAGTTTAATTGGAAAATCACAATGTTTTGCTTCTTCACTGATCAGTATTTAAAATACTAAACAAATATGTAATAATTAGGGCTGTCAAAGTTAAGGCGATAGTAAGGCATTTATGCAAATTTGGGCATGGCACTAATTTCTTTATTTTGTCAGCATGTCATACTAGTTTGTCATGAAGGAGGCTAAATAACGCTGCAAATTTTGGCGAGGAAAAACGGTCATGGCCATTTTCAAAAGGGGTCCACTGACCTCTGACCTCAAGATATGTGAATTTAAATGGGTTCTCTGGGTACCCACAAGCCTCTCCTTTACAGACATGCCCACTTTATGATAATCACACGCAGTTTGGGGCAAGTCATAGTCAAGTCAGCACTCTGACAGCTGTTGTTGCCTGTTGGGCTGCAGTTTGTCAAGTTCTGATCAGAGCATATCTTTATGCTAAATGTAGCTGTGAGGGTTTCTGGACAATATTTATCATTGCTTTGTGTTGTTAATTGATTTCCAGTAATAAATATATACATATTTGTATAAAGCAAGCATATTTGCCCACTGTCATGTTGAGAAGAATATTTAATATTTGAAACACCTCACTTTAGGGTACATTTTGAACAGATAAAACTATGCAATTAATTTGCGATTAATTACGATTAACTATGGACCATCATGCAATTAATCATGAATAAATATTGTAGTCAACTGGCAGCCTCACTAATATGCACAATATCTGAAAACAGATTTAGGTGTTGTCTTGCAGGGTACGATCTTGTGTTTACATCTGTGGTGAGGTAACCGCCTTGTTTACATGTGAATTGTGCCATTAAAATAAAAGTTACACATACAGTATATCAGCCACTTCTTGTACACCGTAACTTCTTATTTTTTCCTTACAAAATACATTAATATGTACATACAGCATGAAAAGATGGCGTAACTTAATGCACAGGATGAAATATAGGGGCTATGAATGTATGCCTGAACGCTGCTCAGCTCAAACAAGAAAACACAGTAAAATAAATCACGATCCCCATAATAAACATGTAAATCTTGATCGATATGTACTTGCCTTTTTCTCTTTTTCAATAACAGCTGCCGTAAAGGCCTGCTGAGCACAAGCGGCCATAAAAGTATGTAAAATAAATTAGGAGAGCATAATGAGAGGCTCCAGCAATTCCCCCATAAATATAACATAACGACCACAACTAAAATGTCAGGGAATCCAATAAATCAATTTCTCAGGGACAGGCCGGCCTTTATGTGCAGAACACACAGTCATATTTATAATTTTTTTATTTTTTTTTTCCGTCAATGGATCTCATTTTTTGGAGAGAGGGCAGTCAGGGAAAAGGTGCAGCTCAACACAGGTCCCTCTCACATGAGGAAGGTTTAATATGTGTTCGGTGTGATTCATCACCGTGACACGGACACCTGAGGCCGGGCCCCGCTCCATTTCTACTGCCTAAATGGTTTCTTGGGGACTTTCCTGCACACGTGCGCATGCACAAACACACACAGAGCAAGAAGTAGAGAGCTGAGAGAGATGGGGGGAACAGAGAGATGGGTAATGGATTGACAGAGAAAGGCCTCATTTAAAAAGAGAGAGCTATTTTGTCCTAGCCGTGTAATAGATTGTGAGTCCAGTGTCACCAGTGCAGGAACTAATTCACTCCTGATGTAAAGAGAGTGGGAAAATCTAGGGGAAAATGAGATGATTGAGATTACAAGCCTATTTCAGATAACCAACACGCTAAGAGAGGAGTATTCATGGAAGCTCAGGGGTTACAGACCCATTACACCTAGTGAGAGTTACTTCAAACTAAATAACGCTATTATTTAGCCTGCCGACTCTTCAGTTCCCAAACTTCACAAGTCCACATTGAGCATAAGTACACCCGACAGTTCAGCCTTGTGACGACAAATAAAATCCATACAATCTTGTTCTATTGTAACACAGGTCCATTACATTACTGACATCTCCACACAGACATTTACAGGCCGCATCACAAGTTGTTGTTTGACCTCATAAGAGCTCTCTGCACTGTAAAAACAAATAAATCTAGTGGAATAGCGAACTGCATAGGAATGCAATTATTCTAATAGCATACCCAGCAAAATAAGTCCAGTCAGTTATAGACAACCTAATAAGGAGTGTGTGATTGATGGCGGGATCACGGAGCCTTTATAGAGGAGCAGGCATGCATACGCACACGCTGTGCTCCACATTCACAACTCCCAAGAAACGTGATGTTTTTGAAGACGTCAAAGGTGACGCTGGTGTCTAACAGCAAACTGCATCAGTTTAATAAAGGACCTGACATATTGCAAAATCTGTTGCTGTGATTTGTTTTTAACACATAGCACATGCTTATACAGTACACATCAGAACCTCATCTCTAACTGTTTTCATCATTTATCAAAATCCGACATCATTAAAATTCACTGAATGACTCATACCTAAGAATACATGATTTAAAACTAAGAAAAATCTAACTTGAGATCTTCAAGAAGTGTTTATTATATATATATATATATATATATATATATATATATATATATATATATATATATATATATATATATATATACTATATATATATATATATATATATACTTCTCTATATATAGAATTAATTGTTTAGGTCTGGGCTGCACAGTGGTCCAGTGGTTAGCAGGTTGCAGGTTCGAATCTGGCTTGGGGCTCTTCTGTGTATGTTCTCCCCGTGTTAGCGTAGGTTTTTCTCCAGGTTCTCCGGCTTCCTCCCACAGTCCAAAGACATGCAGGTTAACTGATGACTTAATTGCTTGTGGGCGTGGGTGTGAATGGTTGTCTCTGTGTGCCATGCGATGGACTGGTGACCTGTCTAGGGTGTACCCCACCTTTGCCTAATGCCAGCTGGGATCAGCTCCAGCCCCCCCCCCAAGACTCCTAATAGGATAAATGGTAGCAGATGGATTGGATGGAAACATGGAAAGGCTAACATTTAATACTGACTTAAGTAATACAGTAGGTAGGTCTTCAACTTGTTGTAATTGCCACTACTTTATGTTGAAAATTGATTTGTTGGCCAAAACTAACCAGTTTTCAGAATTAAAAGTTTAGTATAAGCCAAACAATGCCAAAATGCCACAGCTGAAGAACAGAAGAAAGGTATTTTTTACAGACTGATCAGAGTTTGAACCTAAGTTGTAACCAGAGTTCACATCAACTTCCTTAACCATATTTGTGAAACATACTGCACCATCATCAGACAGTCTTTGAAATGCTCTTAAAGATGCATTAAGTGAGGCCTGGCCACATGCTCCAAAAAAATAGAGGGCAGCATTTCACCTCCACTACTGGGTCAATACAATCTAAATTTACAATCATCAGTTATTTAAAAAAAAAGCTAATTACTAATAGCATGGCAAGAATACGCAAAATTGGACTTAACTGCTGAAACTCTGAGCATCGGTGAAAATAACACTGCTATCTTTTAATCTTCTCGTGTGGCGTCGACCTATATTGTGTTGACTGTGCCACTAAGCGGGGGCTGTACAGTCTGTGTATATTTGGATAGTGTTTACGGGGTTTGCGCCGGCTAAATTCAAGTTGCTCCAGCTAACCACTAACCAAAGGGCTGCTTCCCAATGCTGCCGCCTGCTCTTATCCCGGCAAAGTAGCTTCCTGATGGCGGTGAGGACAAAACGAAAATACAAGTTGTTTTCTTGTTTCTGCAGATTCAATCCAATAAATAAATTATCAAAATGTCAATGGATCCTCTACGTTTAGTGAGACTGATAAGCTCTCAGGGCAGCTCTACCTTTCGGTCCTCTCATGCTGGACTGAGGGCAGACTGGATGCTACAGTGACTCACCATCACCTCCAGAGGTACAATGGTATTATCATTAAGACAGGATGGGCCGGGGCTAGCTGGTTGGAATGTTCATTTAAGTAGATAACAAAATATATAGGTACCTTTGACAAAACCTTTTCCCATGTTTTTTAATGCTATATAATTATGTAACTAAAATTCTGGCCAGATCTCACACATTGCTCCTTTAAACAGTGCTGGGAAAATGTTGACACCCAAATTTTACTAGAGTACAACATTTCTACCAGACAATACAAACTGTGAAAAAGGTACCAAAAATTGAGAAATTCTGGCTTTCGGAAACAAACTTTGTTTGAGCTGGATTAGAGAATCAATATTTAATCTAATCTGAGAGACTGACAATAACTTTGTATTAGTTTTTAATAAATGATGAAATAAATGAGTTCCTGTTGTGGACTCTAATACACTGTGCAAACTATATACAGTGCAACCTTCTCCTATATTTTCCATCCTGTTCTTAAACTCTGTCCATCAGCCTCAGCCTCTAGAGGTGGCTTGTTTAAGAAACAATTAAGGGGGTATACAGAGCCATTTGCAGGCAGCAGGCCTTGCTGGGCAGGCCAGCCGGCTGGAGTACCTTTCACAACTGATTTATAACACTGTCGCCTTGGCAAGGCAACATAATTAATAGGAGCACGGACTTCTAATTCCAATGACTTCCACACCAAGTGGTTTTCATTTGATTTATGATGGCCGGCAACTTTGCATTTTATCAGTTCATTCAGTCATTATTTATGCTGATGATCAATTTCAATGGGTCGCTATCATCTAACTTGCCACTAATCAAAGAGAATTAGGGTTCACTGCATTATTTAGAAGCTGCTAATTTATCTTTGAACCAGGCAAGAGGAATAGTTGTGGGAGCACTGGCTGCAGTGATTCTAAAGGCATATTTAGCAATCATTACAATATGAATGAATGTGTTCATGATCTTATGGGAATATAGTCCATAACTGTTGGGGGCTGCCTGGAAAAACTCTTGAAATAACTGAATCAAAGGAATGGCATCTTCCTGATATGAATTTATGGCATTTGGATGTAAATATAAGAGGATGCAGATCAAAACAGGGTGACTGACGTTCAAGCCCCCCCTCATGTTGTTTTTTGGTATTTTTATGATATTTTATATGTATTTGAGTCAGTACCTTACTAAGTTGTTTGCCACTTTTTTGACAAATAACTGAATTTTGTGCTCAAAGTAGAAAGTTTGTTGCTAAAATGGGAATATGATGTATGACTATAGTAGAAGCTGCAGGTCATCCTTCACGCTTGTGCAGGCAGCAAACCAATAAATCTGCTTATCTGTCTGTCAGTTTGTCTTTCTAGTTAGTTAGCTAGTTACATGTGGTTTACTAGCCCAACTTGCTGCATTAGCTAACTGAGGGTTTTCATTTTATTTTCACCTTAGTTTAGTGTGTTTATATTCACAATGGTATTTGTGTGTGCTGAAAATGAATGCAATCAGTGCAGTGGATTAGTCTACACAAAATCCCACCAGCTGAATGAGCAAAACACATTGCTATCTTGCTCACTTGCTCTTTTCTTTACAATCTGCTCCCGTTGGAGAGAATTTACCAGAAAGCTACAGCCAAAGCTATTTTGGATGTTTGCAGGCCTCTAACAGCTCCGGACGACAGGCAGCGGACAACTTTCAACCCAAAAGAATGCTAGAAAAAAGTCCCATTAGAGAAATAAATGAATGACAGTGCAGCCCAGCGAGGTGTCGGTGCTGGGAACCGAGACGTCCAAACAGCGGACCTCAGCAACATCCCTCCTCTGGTGCGTTGTGGCCGGCATGCGGAGGTGTGGCTCCTCAGTGCAGCAGCAGCCTGACAGCCACCTCCCCAGGAGGAGATAGTAAAGAAAGGTGTGTTGCACTAATTCCTGTGTCATTCGTGGTCTGATGAACAGTAAATTCACCAAAGCTTGAGTGAAGCCATCATTTTTTGAGGCACTAGTTCATTAAATTACTATGTTTTTTAAAATGCATTAGTGTAGTAAAAACATTTTCTAAAGAGGCTGTTAACAGCACCACATAAATGATAACCTGGCCCACTAACGACTCTGAGCCAACCTTTGCCTTCGTCAAACAGCAGGTCAATCTGTTAGTCATCTATTAAGCTTGACTCGTCTACATACTCCAAAGTAAATTGGGGTGGAGCAGTGAAATAGTGAATTCATGGAATCCACCTCCTCAGCATGCACTTGTAATTGCACTTCAAAGGTGACATATTCCCAATTTATGAATGATGAATCTAAAGCAGGCTCAATTTAGAGGAATCAGTGGGCATCATGTTGACCGGCCTCAGCCCAAAGGCATAGATGGACATATCAAAGCAAGACGTCTCTCAAAGTGTCAATATCTGCGCTCATCACGCCAACACACACACCCAATCTTGGTTAAGATGATGCTCAGCATTCTTGATGACTTGCCGCTGACTTGAGAAACTTGATATACATGAGATCAGTTGATTTATAAGTATATTTTCCTTCACTTCAAAGCCAGTTAATGTAATTCAGTGGGCGAGCATGAAAAATGCAACACGTAATTCATATCAGACTGACTGACTGATGCAGCTCAAGCTTGAGGGTCGAGCGACTACACAGGGAGAATACTTTAAAAGGTAAGACTTCTTTATGTTTTTGTTTGGACTTTAACAGCGTATTAGCATAAAATAACATGGTAAGATTACAGCTAAACTCACGGTTTTAATTTCACACATTTTAGTATAATAATAAAGACAATTCTCTTAATACCCTATCGTATGACAGTATGATATGATTTGGGAATTGCAGTTAACACCTTCCAGCAGCTCTTAAAAAGCGTAGGTTTCCATACTAAGCGCGATAAGCAGGGACTCCACTAGTCCCTTTGAAACAAACACATAACCAAGTGCAATTTACTGTACAGAAAATGAAAAATGCACTCTTCACGTATTTGACAACAGGTCCAATGCAAATGATAAGACTCCATTTGTAAGCCCATTCCCTTCCCCTGATTCCCGGAGTGTTAAATTGCATTTAGCAAACCGCAGGAGGCTAAGCATTCTTGACATGTTTTATTGATTTGCATGAGCTTTATGCATGTAATCCTGTTTGTTGGGTAAATTATGGCACAGGCAAATTCAAGACACCGTGCGGTTTACTTTGGGGAGAGAAAATTGGAGACTGCGCATGGGAGGTGGAATAGAGCCGGGCAGGGTGGGAAAGAGATGTGGCCGCCCATTGGAATCTGGGAACCTCTATTAAGATTTATAGGTGTTGGGATTCTACGGACCTGAGGCATTATTCATGGTAAAGCTTCTCTGTCTGGACCTGTTTATAAGATGAGACAAGGCTGACAAAGATGGAGGCCCTCTACAACGGGGCCAAGCTGCTTGAACATGGGGCTTAGTCACCTGACATACCCATGGCATCAGCTGTAACCATTCAGCATCTCATAGAAAAAACACACACACAGGGCAGCTCAGGATTGACAGAGTATTGTACAACAACACCAAGCACAGGTGTCAGTTTCTATCACAGAACCGGTTTCAGGTTCTCGGTACGGGTGTAAGAAAATATCAGTTCATATAACCATCCAAAACACTGCATCAATTTTTAATTAAGCTTAAAAATCCAACAGCCTGCCATCGGGACTCGCCGCTAGTCAATTTTTCAGAGGCTGTAGCAGGATCAGTTTGAAAGCTAGAGAAACTAGAAAAGCTAAGTAATCGATTGATAGCAATAAGTATGTCATACTAAAATGTCACAAAGGAGGTTAAATAACATTTTAAATTTACGCTAAATTTTGGCAAGGAAAAACAGTCATGGCCACTTTCAAAGGGGTCCCTTGACCTCTGACCTCAAGATATGTGACTGAAAATGGATTCTGTGGGTCTCCCCTTTACAGACTTGCCCACTTTATGAAAAAAAAAAAAAAGTTTTTTGCATGGGGAATATAGGTGATATTTTAACCTTATGTGTTCTTTCCATTATGACAGCTGTTCTAAAATTAAATTAAAAAAAAATCATGCTACATTTCTTTACTTACAGCATTGTAATATACTGAATCATTAGTGTGACACCCAGTGTCATGATACATATCATATCACCAGATTTTTCTCAATACACAGTCCTAGGTCTCAGTGGTGTATGGAAATGAAAAGTGTGGTGTGTTTCTATCCCAAGACACAACCATAAAATATGACTTTTCCTTTTTCTTGTCATAATATAATTCTCTCCTGAAATCTACAGCTTTGAGGACTTCATAAGCATGTGCTGACTAATACACTTTACATACAGGATCCTAACTACAGAGTCATGTAGCCGAGATTTACTTCAAAACCAGACAGAGCGCCTCGGGTCCTTGTTTAAGAAGCCATGGCGATATTCCGTTTATTCAGCAATTTCCTGAGAGTCCCACCATACTTTATTTGGTCTTATTAGATGAAAACACGAGGATCACCTTCAACTTTATTAATGACGGCACTCTGGATGAAAGATGCCGGTGAAAATCTGCAACATCTGTTTGCTGCATTCACTTCTCAGCGGGCTCCACCTATTCCTCATGCCTAATGATGCTGATCCACTCGGCAAGTTTTACGGACAAATGTGTATTTGGCTACATTCATCATCCTGAATGAGTGTTCCTGATGAGCCATCCCCTGGCCTGTTTCACTCTTACTACCATACGTTAACAAATGACAACTCCTGCCACATGTTTTCCATTTGGGAGATACAGAGAGCAGCAGGGGGGGAAAAAGGGGGTCGAGGGATTCCGAGGGCTAAAAGATGGTTCAGCTTCAAGGGAAAAGAGTCAACGATGCCTGCTCTTAACAGAATCACCACCCGTGTGCCATCAACTAACCGCAGCACCATGAAAATACATCAATTATGTAATGCCTTCAAGGAACAGTTACAGAACTGATCCATGTCACCGCCATGGCCCGGACCCAGATCCCTCATAAGTGACATTAGCAGCCGACATACTTTTACTGTAGGTGGACTACAGCCCCAGCAGCCAGTGGATGTATCCCTGCAAAACCACATGAAAGGGCCAACAGAAAATATATGGATGTGGCCAAGAATTTTAACTTGGATAAACAAGTCGATGGTTGTTCAAAGTCCTGGGGAGTTGCACCCCTAATAAATCATATTCCTTTTGATGTGCAGCTGGTTACAAGTTTAGAAGTGGGGGGGGGGGTTAGAAGTTAGAACAGACATGAGTCAGGCACCAGGACACACCGCCTGCTTTTCTCAAAGCCTGGGAATCCGAGTTTAGTGAAACCCTAGGGACATGTGAGAGTAGTAAATACGTTATAAATAAGGTCATGAGTGAAAACAGACTGTCAGATGCTGTCCTTGGATGCAGTAGTAGCTGGTGAGAGAAAACAATGCCCGAGTATGTATGTACATATGTGCTGACAAAATTAGATAAAAGTGACTCAAATAGTGCAACACAACCATAGAAAGATGATAGTGTTACATTTGTCTGATACAATACACATTTGATTTAATATAATTATAATGACCATTGGGTTTCATTATTGTCTTGTATTCTGCATCCATCCATCTGCAACCGGTAATCCTATAAGGGGTCGAGGGGGGCTGGAGCCAATCCCAGCTAGCATTGTGCGAAGGCGGGGTATACCCTGGACAAGTTGGCAGTCCATCACAGGACACACAGAGACAGACAACCATTCATGCTCACATTCACACCTACAGGCAATTTAGGGTGATCATTAACCTGCACGTCTTTGGACTATGGGAGGAAGCCGGAGAACCCGGAGAAAACACACGCAAACACGGGGAGAACATGCACACTCCACACTGAACAAACTGAATTTCCCCACTGTGGGACTAATAAAGGAATATCTTTCTTTCTTTTTCTTTCTGAAGAGCCCCGTGTCGGATTTAAACCTGCAACAGTGCTAACCACTACACCACCATGCAGCCCTTGTATTCTGCACTGCACTTAAATAAAGCATTCCATAATACTATCCAACAACATGAACTGCAACTTACTTTTTTGTTTTAAAAGGTGCGAAATGCAAGATGGGGAGCATTTCTGTTGCCTCCACGTGGCTCTCAACATGGTGACGTCTGAGCTTGAGGCTTGCAGCTAATGGTGCTAACAACGCTAACAGTGAAAACAAAGGCAAAAGTAATAACATAGCTAACAATGTTAAGATGAGTGGGAACTGGAAGGTGGGTGCTACGCTTCCACAATGATGACGTCGGTCACGATTGCGTTGACAAAGCTGTATGAGCACAGTGCCGAGCAGCAGTCATGAGCTACCCAGTGGGGCACGTTCATATGCATGAACATGCACTAGCACATGCAGCTGGCCTGGCTATGTAAATAAAGCATGGAGAAGCTATGATTACAACACACACAAAGGAAGAGCAACTTCATTCTCTGCTCAGGTAGGCATTATATAGCTACATCTTTACAAAACAAATAGTTGTTTGCTGCTATATTAATGCTCTGTCTATTGTATAGAGCACCATTAAATGCACTTAGCTTTTAGTATTTGCATCCATGTGGACAAAAGTATGGATGTTCATAGCTTACATAGTATATCACACTATGTTGTATTAATTCCCTACAGGGGGCAGGGGTGTTGCATGTTGGGGAGGCCTGAACCTAAAAAAGCAGACATTTGTGCCTGCATTTTCCAGGGATCATGATACGCCAAACAGTCCTGCAGAAGTGGATATGGATGTTTTCGAAAAGGAAAGCATATTCAGCATGAGCCAGTGTACAAGTACCCGTCACACAAACAGCTGGAGAACCTCAGCTGGGCTGATGGGGATAAATCATATCCAGGAAGCCAAAACAGACGCAGCTTGATGTCGAGCCCAAGGCTAAAATTCTTGACAAATGTACAGTAATTGCAGACGAGCTGGTAATTGTCAGCTGCTACCACCCGTTACTATTCTCTGCACCATTTTTAAGACTGGAATAAGTCAACTGATGTCAAATTTGTTTGCTGCGACATTATGAGAGTGAGTATGCCTGGTTACAACAACACAGACTATATACTGTACAATGCGATACATATTTCCCTGAGTGGTGTCAAAAACAGATCTTACACTCTTTGTTCCAGACTCCAGGGCCCTTTTCTGTACAGTTTGAAAGAAATACATTTTGTTTTTTGTAATTTATGTTGTAGTAATCTAATTGAAGTTTGGAAACTGGTAGCAATTTCAACATTTTTTGTCCCATAAAGGTGATTTAAAAGCTCAAAGAGAACTGTGTTTTGGGACAAGTTGGCCTTGACTAATAGGTCTTTTCTAAGATCTTAGCTGTCGTCATTTTGGTTGCTTAAACAAATAGTGTGGCTCATCATAATACTTTGCAGTACTTAAAGAAACAGCATGCAACAATTTAGGGGCTCTATTAGCATAAATGGAATATAATATTCATAACTATGTTTTCATTAGTGTATAATTGCCTGAAACTAAGAATCATGTTTTCGTTAGCTGAGAATGAGCCCTTCATATCTACACAGGGAACAGATCCTTTTCACAGTCTGCCATGTTGCTCCGCTATATTTCTATAGTACCACAGAACGAACACACCAAACACTGATTCTGGAGAGAGCCTTTTGAATTTTTACGTTACCTGAAGGCCACCGTAGTTCTGAAACTGGAACTTAAACTTCATCAGCTTGGGGATGTTTTTATGTATTCTCATTTTCAATGAGCAGCCTTGAAGCAGTTTCGGTGTGGGACAAAGCACAGGTGGATGTTGCACTCGTCACAAACACACACATGTTTTTCATGTACAGTATGGCATCTTGCATCTGGTAGCCTCTTTCTTTTCATCATAATTTGGCATGTGGTCAATCATGTCATGCTGCACATCAGGTAGAGGCCTTACATCCTGAACTGGTCTGTGAACTGGTCTGCGGGGGACATGCTGTGGCTCTGGAGACATACTGGGTCTTCCACGTTTTGCTGCCACTGCTTTATGGCCTTTCACCAGACACTGGGCCACATTCATCTTGAAATGGAGGAGATCCTGGATGTCTTTGGTCTGGATATTGGTCCTCTGTTGTCCAGCCTGTATTCCAACCAGCTGTTGACCACAGCCATGTCAAAAGCATGTGTGATCATTCTCAGGGTCCACTTTTTAGACCGAATTTCTGTACGGTACAGGCTGACAAGTTGATCAAGCAGGTCAACTCCGCCCATTACTTCATTGTATAGCTTCACCACCTCTGGACGCGCCACCATCAAAATTTGGACCTTCTTTTTGTCCCACCATCAGCTGAATGGGAACAACATGGTCTGAGCCATCAACATGTACGCACTACCAGTCGTCAGATACCCTGCTGGGATCATCAGCTGGCCAAAGGAGGAGATAGAAGCCACAGATATCAGGACAAGGAAGCTCCTCACCACGCACGGAGGGTTTAACCCCAAGTCCAGCACCCTGAGGCTGTACACTAAGCGGAAAGAGGGAGGCTGAGGACTAGTGAGCATCAGAGCCACTGTCCAGGATGAAACATCAAAACTCCAAGAGTACATCAGGAAGATGGCCCCCAAAGATGAACTGCTCAGTGAATGCCTCAGACAGCAGAAACCTGAAGAGAGTGAGGAAGCTGAGGAGACCACATGGAGGGACAAGCCCCTACACGGCATGTACCACTGCCAGATACAGGAAGTGGCTGATATCACAAAGACCTACCAATGGCTGGACAAAGCTGGACTGACAGACAGCACAGAGGCACTGATCATGGCAGCACAAGAACAAGCCCTAACCAGGGCCATAGAGGCCAGAATATACCAGAGTAGATCCGACCCAAGGTGCAGGCTGGGTAAAGATGCCCCGGAGATAGTCCAGCACATAGTAGCAGGGTGTAAGATGCTAGCAGGATCAGCATACGTGGAGAGGCACAACCAAGTGGCTGGGATAGTGTACAGGAACATCTGCACCCATTATGGACTAGAAGTACCCAAATCCCAATGGGATATGCCACTGAAGGTGGTGGAGAACAACAGGGCTAAGATCCTGTGGGACTTCAGCTTCCAGACTGACAAACAGCTGCTGGCTAAACAACCGGACATAGTGGTGGTGGACAAAGAGCAGAAGAGGGCAGTGGTGATAGATGTGGCAATACCAGCTGACACCAACATCAGGAAGAAGGAGCACGAAAAGGTTGAGAAGTACCAAGGGTTGAGAGAACAGCTGGAACAGATATGGAAGATCAAGGCTAACGTGGTCCCCGTGGTAGTAGGAGGCAGTGACCCCCAAACTGGGAGAACGGCTCCAACAGAACCCAGGAACCACATCTGAAGCCTCAGTCCAGAAGAGAGCAGTCCTAGGAACAGCTAAGATACTGCGCAGAACCCTCAAACTCCAGGACTCTGGTTGAGGACCCGAGCTTGAGAAGGACACGGTTACCACCCTAAGACGCTGAGAGGGACGTTTTATATATATATATATATATATATATATATATATATATATATATATATATATATATATATATATATATTTATAATCACAAATAAATAAACTGTGACACCATACTTTACCTAAGAAAAGCTTACAGGTACTTTGTTTCTTTATATACTGACACTAAATATGTGAGTGTTAGCTAAACTCGCCCAACTCCTGATGTCCAATGCAATGGACATCAGACTTTGAAAAAATCCTATAAATTAATTACATGATATTATCACTTGTAACACTTAAAATTATACTGAGAGTATTTTTTTTCAGCCAGCATGAACATAAATTTATATTTTTGATTGAAAATGGGCACTTACTCTTCCCTCTCCTGAGTAGCTCCACCATGCTTGTCTTGTCCGATGTCTGTCACTCTTACAGAGCATGATCAGAGTCATGAAATGATTGTGATTGGATAGTTAAGATCCAATCATTAACCAGCAGTGCTGACATCATTCAATTACAGAGTATTTATTGGTTTAGAGACAGAAATATGTCATGTCCATTCCAATGGGCGCAGGGTCTGAAGGGGTTAATGTTTAATGTGTACTAATTTTTTATCCCATACTCCTTCCACTAAAAGCCAAACTCATACAGCAAGTTTAAAATCTGCAAACTTATGAATAGAAGATTACTCTCTCACATCTGTTGCCTTTCCCACACTGATAACAAAGATGGCAGACACTAGTCAGTGTGATTCCCCAAATACATCAGAGCTAATTAGAGGTTTCACTCTATTTAAAGTAATAATGCAAATGATTACTGGTGCAAAAAGATAACCAGAGCATGTGCGCTGAGCTGACCTCCAAACCCTCAAGCATCTTGAAGAAAACCCCAGTCTGCCCGAAGTCTGAAAGACGCATATGTCATCCCTGCTGGGCCTCGAAATGTGTAGCCCTATTATGACAAAGTCATTCTCCAGCATAAATATTAAAACCAACTTTATGACAGTAAATTCATTAATGGTGAAACAAACACAATCTCAAAGTAATACATGAAGGTGGAGATGTTTATTATGGCATGTTCTGCATTATGAGCTGTGAATGATGAATCACACAGAGAGCATATTACTCCAATTTTCTCTCGCCCTTGTAACAACAAAGTTCATAGACACCAAATCAGTTTCAAGGGAACCCGGGGGCTACAAGTGCAAGACTGCTATATGAGACATTCATAATTTATGTGCATTTGATGTAGTGATATGTAAAAAACTTCAGAGGAATTTTAATGGGCTTGAGGCTGAGAAGGGAGAGAAAAATCCTTGAGATGGTTGTTTGGCCGTTATTTTTTCCACTGAATCACTTCTACACCAAAAGGAAAAAAGTTTTGAAATCTAACAAATTCAGTCACTGGGTGTGTAATCATTGAGAAAAGGGGAATTTCATCTTCTTATTTCAATGCTTTATTGATCTGGTGGCTTGGTTCTCATAAGCTCCATTACGTGGCCCGAGCAGTGGCCGGCAACACTGTCCAATACAGTCAACAAAGGAAAGCAATTTCCATTGATCAATGTCCTTCCACACAAAACAGATAGAGATTGATAATACACTTCAACAAAACCCTACAGTCAATTAGGGCTTGATGAAAAAAACAGTCCTGTGCAGGGACAACATAAGGTGTTAATAAGCAAGAACAAAATAAATCACCAAAACTGAAAAGTCTATCCTTTCTCTTTGAATGAAACCATAATTTATTAATCTTTCAGACAGATGGCTTGTGTTTGTGTAGGCTATTGATCAGCAGTAACCTTTTATTATTTGTTTTCTCCATTAGAAGCACAGATTAAAACAGATGAGAGTTGTTTAACTCGCCAACAGAGTGTTAGGGCAGAAATCTGTAGAAGAAATCATTGCAGGGAAGGTTGAACCTGCACATTAATTTGCGAGGAAAACCTTCTCCTGATGGTGATCCAATCTAGGTGGTGGGAGTGTCCATGCCTACTGAGCTGCCTCATTTGAATCAACTCAGTGCCAGGTCTGATCAATAGCAAGGACACTGAGACCATGTTAAAAGGAAAAGACAGGCGGGAAGACAAGATGGAGAAGAAATCAAGCAAACAGGAGCATGTGATGAGGCATTGTGCTACAAAACAGCGGACCTCTGTGCCCTGTTTAATTCTTCTTTATATGGAAGACAGACGGGCTTCACAATTAATGTAATATTAACTGCAATCAAGATTTTGGCTTTCCCGCCATTACATGACCTGACTGCGATATTGACATTTAAAATGTGTGCTCCGCTCACAGAAAACTATCAAATAATCAAGGGCGTTTTGGCTTCACCTTTGAGGAGCCGTCATGCCGCTGCAGCCTGTGAAAGACTTTCCTGAATGTTGCGTCAAAATATATATACAAATAATAATATACTGTAGAGCAAAACAAAGATACTCCGAATTCACGGAAAGGAGAACCATATTTCATGTCTGTTTTGATACAGGATTGTTGCACAATGTGAAAGTGAAAAAGAAAGCAGCGCTCTGTTGATTTAATTTTGGGTAAAGAGTTTTGGTACCGTTTTATTTAGCTTCTAGTAGATGCATTGTGAAGACCAACCTTATTGTTAGGGGTGGGGAATAAAGTCGATTCACCAATGCTTGGAGTTGTTTCATTTTTTTAAAATGCCAGAATCAATATATTTGCTTCATTAGAGTTTATGTGCTTTTATTGTTGTAGTTGTCAAGTGCCTGGGTTTTTGTAGTTTGTTTCCTGTTTAATTTTGAAAATGCACTCCTCTTGTGTCTTGTCAAGTTTAACTTCCTGTCTTTGTTTGTTTCCCGCCTTTTCGTGATTGTCCGCCCCGCCCTGATTTGTCCCACCTGTGTGTAACCATCCTGCACTCCTTGTGTATGTAGTCCATATTTGTGTACTTTGTGTCTTCTGATTAGTACTTTATTTTGTGATGCTTTTTCCTTTGTACTAGTCTTAGTAACGTGAATATCTGTTCTGTATCCGTCAACCAAAGCAAACGGTAGACAGCCGCCGCAAGCCAAAACGACAAAGCAGAAAACGACCTGCACCCTCACATTTTAAATCCAGAGTGGTAAATATATTCAGTAAAGTATGGAAACATTTTCACATCATGGCTAAAGCTCTATGATAACTCTGTCTTGGACAGGAAATGTTATCATATTATAGTATTACATTTTTGCTGGAAAAACAATCAATTAATTAAAAATTCCTCACAATGACTGATGTATTTGACTATATATTTGAACATTTTTACTGTATTAATTTATATAATTTATTTTACAAAGTAAAAGCCATTAGAAGTGTACGATTCAAATCTACCCCATGGTGTAGCGTAAAAAAAGAGAGCAAAATTGCAATAAATCATAATATCGTATTGCAATACTTGTAGAATCGCAGTACATATCAAAACAGCACCAACGTATCATGATAGTCTCAAATCAGGAAATAGTTGTTTCCTCCCAGCCCTAAGCTAAAGCAGTGCTCTGTTAATTTAAATGTGAAAGTGCAATAAAAATATGTTGCCCGTTAAATCAATGAATAATCAGGATAAATCGTGATCTAGAAAGAAAGGAAGAAAGTTGATGATAACACAGACAACTGCAGCTGAGCTGCTGACACGCAGCCAAATTTAATTCTGTGCAACCAAAGCAAGTGAAATTGAAAAATGGAAGTGCAACGCGACCTACTGTAGCACACTTAAAGTTTCCTGAACGTTATACGAGTAGCTGTCTTTGTGATTTGCATGACAAGCAATCCTGCTGTATCTCCAGATAACTGGACCGCCCTTCATACTGTACAGTACAGCAGGGGCTGCAAAATCCCACAGCCAATATCCACAGAAATTGGTCTACAAAGACACCAGGGATAATACTTCAAAAATAGGCCTTGATTGTGCCATATGGGACAAAAAGCATCACTCAAGCTAACCATTCCTCCATCTTTCACTGATAAAATCCACTTTCCATTCATTACCCTTTATCATAAACACAAGTCTACGGGGAAGCAGGGCTTAGAAGTGGTTAAGCCTGTCCCTGGTTTCCCATTTCTAGGGAGCATTTATCTGATGATATATATTCCTTTTGGTAAGTGAAAGGAGTTATTCTGTTTCCAACAGGAAGGACATTGATAGGGCATTAGGGATTTGTTTATTTCAACTCAAAGCCATAGCATTTATCCAAGTATATATTTCGCTGCGGGCTTAGACCAAATTATGTCTCAAGGCAAGATAAATCATGAAGTCAAAATGCCAAGCGTTTTATGATCCTACACAGAGCCCTGATGGCAGGCTCCACTTTACTGAAAGCTACGTTGCACTGTGAATTTTCAGACACAACAGCCTACGTGCTCCTGCTTGTTTGTGACTTAGACTGCTATGAATGTGACAGCTGTCATATGCACGTCAACTGTCGAGGTTTTAGACACTCAACAGAATGATGGGATTTGAAAAGAAGTTCATCTGTCTCCCTAATAAATCCATTGTCTTGTCTTCCTTGAACAAGGAATGCCGTGATGGACACATCCAACATTGACAAACAGGCTCAGTGAAATATTGTAGATGCAGAGAGCTCATTCAATTTAAGTGAGAGTGAAAAGTGAGTTGATGTGCTTGAGTAAACAACTCAACATCACTCTAGCGAACACTTGACAGACAGGACAGGGTGTGCAGACAATTTAGAGGATATAAATTACCTACAAACATTCTAAAACAAGTTTGGAGTTAAAAAAAAGTTTTTTTTTTTTGTTTATGACAAGCCGGTGTACAGTTGCAAAAACATCAAGGACATCTTTTCTCAAATGGGTATTTTGTGTTTGTTCTGATGACAGTCAAAAATATATTCCTGCATGTTGTTGTGGCCTGGTGTCTTTCACATGATCTGTCAAGAGACAAGCCAGCTAGAAAGGCCTTCTTACGTAAACTCCTAAACTTAGCAGCCCTCCACTGTGACCCGGGCAACAATACCTCCTTATACGCCCGAACAGAAGCCGCTGAACAAAACTCAACAGCTTGTGTGGAGAGAGAGTTGAAGGGTCATGTAAACTTGCAGCGGACTAGAAGGCTCCGGAGTGAAAGGAGGAAGAATCCCCTTTTCACTCTCGACATTGTTTGTCGAGAGGGATCCCTGCCATCACAAACATCAACCCCAATCTCTTTACAGACAGGGCAAAGAGAGGGGACAAAGGGGGTCCACAACAACATGATACTGTTCTAACAGTGTGTGGTGTGTGTATAATGTTAAAGAGGTCTTCTTTGCAGCCTAAGGCTCGCTAACCACTGAGGACCCCCTGGGGATTTTGGAAGGATTTGGTTTCTGTCAAAGAGCTGGAGCTCTAAGAGGGAAACGCTGGTGAACATCATTTAACAACCTGATGTGCAGAAGGCATCTGACCCTGAGAAGCTTCATTCACATATAAAATAAATGTCGCAAAACATCCTGGTATTTCAGTTGGCTTTGGTACATTTCATTTAGATTAACTATACCTCACATGTCCTCTCCGTGTCCAAATGTTTATGGGCTTGTCTTATTATGACAACATAATAATGTTGGTTATATTTGATGGAAGAGAGTCAGGAAACTAATAACTGATAATTAGGTAACTGTTTATACAACCTTTTAAATAAACCCTTTCCTCAATTAAGAGCTTTGGCATGGAAATGTAACCAAATCTCATAGAATGTAAAGTTAAAGGGGAATGCCACCAAAAGTAAGAATATATTGTTTTCATGGCCTGGTAAAGATCAATCAATATTTGTGAACATGAGCTCCTCCCTCAAAGCCAGAAACCAGAGAAGTGAGTCTCAATCTTGTGATGTTACAGGGTATAAAGTCTAGAGCTGCTCCATAGACAATGAATGGAGAGTGATTTATGAATGTGTGTTTTCTTCTAATTTTATATACCCAAATTTATTCTACTGTAGTGTTATCAGGTGAGAAATGGAAAATATACCCATATACTCAGATCATCCCTCTGGGTGTCCTTAGCATCATCTAGAACATTCATTGTCTATGGAGCAGTCCTACACTTTCCACGCTATGACAACACAAGTTTTAGTGCTCCAGTTTTTGGATTTAGGTGAGGGTTGCACATGTTTTTATGGTTTATGGTCTTAAACCATAGGAATAATGTATGGATTTCAAAAAGGAGGTAGCTCCCCTTTAAGTAAAACAAAGTAAGGCTACACCACATTATTTTGATCATTATATTTGTTGAGTTACAGTTACTTGATTTTTGTCTTTCACAATGAAAACTGCACCATAATGAAAAATCAGGCTTATCTTCGCAGTCATAAAACAGCATATTTGCAGTGCTATGAAGATGTCGCCTTACCAGAAATTTAGTAGTCAGAACCAATACCAGTGCAATTCCACGATTCTTGATACTAATTCAATACCACAGTAAAATACAAAATCACAATAAATCCCATGCACTTGAGCATACGTATACTCCTTTATTACCATTTGCATAGGCCTATTGGTTAAGTCAAACAGGTCATAATTCCCCCTCTATTATCTATTTTATATTGTGAAAACATCTACAAACAATTGTAAAATCTTGTAAAACCACATTTTACAAGATTACATTTGAACACATCATTATGATGTTAGAATTTACCTCCACCCAATACTCATTTTTACTGAATAGAGTCTGCGTGCATCATGATATAAATCAATGGCACCTTCCACGTTGAAATCGGCTGGATGAGAGATAATGAAAGTTAGCTTTTAGCAGCCGTCAGCAAGAAGCACAGTCCTGCATGGAGCTAATAGCTAACGTTAAGTCTTGTCCAGCCAATTTCAACGCAGATTTGTTGTTCACAATGTAGCATCATCAGGGAAGAAATAGGGTTTTATTGCATCCCCAGTGCATGTTCTATTGTCCCCCGGTATGACGAGATGAAGTTAGTCTCAAATACTGTAGAAAAATTAATACAGTCACGTTTTCAGAATTTTGGCATCGACTTGGTGCAGAAGTATTGGCTCTCTTGACCTCCCAAGGTGCCACGTATCTGCCTTGACATTCTGCATCTCCTGGAAAACATCAGTATTTTACTAATAACTTTTTGTATATGGTGTGCATACAGGTAACAGTATATTTATTTTGGGTTTAGTGTATACATTTAAACAGCATTTACTTAGTCGTTGTCAAAAAGCAGAGCGATCTTTTGAAACTGGCACAGCCGGCATTTACTGTAGCTTATGCACGAAAACAGAAAATAGAACGGAGGCTTGGAAATTATTTATGCCAGTTTTTAAAGTCAATGACTTTTCAAACAATCCAAACAAGTGCTCTGGCAAAACTTTGTGTTGAAAAAAGGCTGGATAATACCTTCAAGCACATCATAATATGTTGTTTGAAGAGATTTCATGTTTCAAGTTTTTTTCAGAACTTGAATCTATCTGAAACAGTTTTGAGATGGAGGTCTGACACGCGGTGCACACTTGTGGTCAAATCTATACTTGCATTTTCAATTCTCACAAGTGCGAGAAATACCCATGGCTAACTTAAAATTGTATGGCATTACATGACATTGTAACCCATGTAAGAGGTCATAAAGAAAATGAGGATTACAGCAACTTAAAAAAAAACCCTTCCGCCCACTTCTCTCTGCCATATGTTACAGAGTTCCTGGTGTCCACAGAGAGCCAGACATCTCGCTGCTCTGATCACTAACTAGCCAGCCAATCAAAGCCTTCTGGCCATGGAGCAATTATCTGCTCTCCATAGCATAGGTGGAGAATGAACCGGCAACCCCTCCAGCTTGCTCACTCTCTCTCTCTGTCTCCTGAAATAACTACAAACTACACTTACACTTGTATGTAAAACAGAGAGGAAAAAAAAAAAGGATTTGTTTTCCTCAGACTCAGCCGAGATCACATTACATGCCATGCCAAGTGCAAAGCCTGAAATTGCAGGGGTGGATTTTCACCTCTCACTGTTGCAAGGCATGAATTCTTTGTCATTACATCAATTTATTTCAATGTCGTTTGTGTGGGCTAGAGTTTGTCTAATTGAATGAAAGACAACATGACTCACATTGGACACGACTTTACTGCCCTTTCCAAGCCACCTACTGTACCGATGAAAAATAGCAGTTTTGTGCTCAGATACTTCTCTTCACGGATAATCTGAAGGCTGAAATCATTTGGAAGATTGAAGAAACAACTGAGGCAGCCCACAATTTGTCATATACTGTTCAGAGGTATTCAGATGTAATAGAAGACGACTCCGAAAATAACGCTTCCGTTTTGTTACAGGAGTTCGTCAACCTTTCTATACGTCACCGGACCGACCTCAGCAGGATACAGAGGCCTGGATGATGCTGTTGGATTGATGAGCAGGTTGTGTTGCCAGTACTATGCTACCGCAGGGAAATATAGGGATTTAAAAATGGAACAAAAAGTTGTCTACTCAATATAATAAGAGATTTTTTATGTTTCTGCAACTGTCAACATTGTCAACCAACTTTAACCTCTTGCACGACTGGTAGGTTTGTGAGTGAGAGTGTGTTTTTTATCAAAGATTTTGCTTCCTCTGACAAGCTGAATATGGTTAAAAGACAACTGGTGGATATTAACTCTAAGGTACACCATTCACAATATCTACATGTCTACTGTGTTGGGATTTAGCCTCTAAAGACGGAAATATGCATCCATCCATCCATTATTTGTAACCGTTCAAAAACCGCTCAAAAGGATCATCATAACCAGGGTCTGAAATTAACATTTTTCACTGCCTGCCACTGCGGGAGACAAGTATTTTTTTTTTTTTTTTTTTGTCTGCCACTCAGGCATTGTATCTGCTATTTTGAAATCTCTGCACTAAATGAAGAAATAATATTTTAGATCTGATGTCATTCAATGTTTGATATATTTTACATAAAAAATATTATATACATGGTAAATTACAGTGTTCAAATTGCACTTGTCTTCAAGGGGAGCCTTGATGATTGATTGATGATGATTGATGAAATGACTGATTATTTAAATATTTCCTTTAATTAAAAATCTTGGTAAGTTGAGTCTTTAAACAGGTCACAATTCCCCCTCTAATATCTATTTTATATTGATGTGAAAACAACTGGATTTATTCAAGTTTTTCACTAAAATACTAAATTTTACAAGATTACATTTGCACACATCTTAATTTACCTTCACCCAGTGATCATTTTGCTGAGCAGGCCATGAATGTTGCATGATAATATTCAATGGCACCTCTGTTAATGTTAGTATCTCTGTAATTTAGCCAAGCAGGACTGTGCTGCCCACCGGCTGCTAACAGGTAACGTTACCAACTGTCCTCCTGTTGATTTCACAACAGATTTGTTGTTAACAGTGCAGCACTATAAGGGACAAAAAAGGTTTGGTAGCGCCATGTGAAGTGGCGGGTGGCCTGATGATTTCACCCCCACTGCCAACAATTTACCCACATTTGGCAGGCAGCTGGTGCTAATTTCAGATTCTGATCCTAAATTTCGCAATACTTAAAGGAAAAGTGTGTAAATTTTGGGAGAATCTATATGCAGAAATGAAATATAATATTCATAACTATTTTTTCATTAATTTGTAATCACATGATGAATTGTTGTGTTTTTGTGAATCTACACAAGGAGCGGGTCCTCTGCACCTCCACCATGTTGCACCGCCATGTTTCTACAGTAGCCCAGAATGGATAAACCAAACACTGGCTCCAGTGTCAGTGTTTTTATGTTACATGAAAGCCACCGTAGTTCTCTGAAACTAACACTGCAGTAATGTGAGCCACAGAGTGCAAAACCACGGTACCGCCAACCATCCAGCCAGCCGCCATCTGACTTCCGTGGGTCCTCCAGTAGTGTTATTGTCGTAACGATGGCCTCCGAACGAGGTGAGCGGCATTACCGCACTTGACGCCGCATGTTACCGCAGTCTTGGAAAGGGAAGAGTAAGTGGAGGGGTAGTCAGCTGTAATCTGAAACCACACCACTAGATGCCGCCAAATCTTACACATTGTCCACTTAACAGAGAACAAGATGTGGAAGAAAACTATTTGAATAATCATGCAGACAACTTATAAATAAACAGTTTAATGGCAAAGATGCAAATAGTTTATTAAAAATAATGTCAGTATTAGAAATGTACTTTAACTTTAAATTTCAGCTTTTGTTAGGTATAGCCATAGCCTATGTTTCCTTAAAGGAGCAGTGAGAGGGTCGTACCGTACAGGACTGAGGATGTTGTATCCTGTAGAGATTGTAAAGCCTCCAGAGGAAAATTTGTGATTTTGGGCTACACAAATAAAATTTTCTTGACTGTGAGAGCAGCATAGGTCTTTTAGAGCAGAGATAATGTTTAGCGATGGGAAGTGAGTGATGAAGCAAGAGAGAGTGGCGGCGATGGGAGTACGTAACCTTATCAACACCAGCCCAAACTGTTCTGGGCTACTGTAGCAAACTGTAAACATGGCGGTGCGACCTCCTCCCTATGTGGATATATAAAGGGCTCATTCTACGGTAACTAAGGTAAACACAATGATTCTCATATTCAGGTGATTATACACCAATAAAAACATAGTTATTAATGTCACATTTCAGTGCCAATAGATCCCCCTAATTGTTACACACTGTTCCTTTAAGTCACGACAAATTTCACTTTCTATGATCCCACTGTGAGGAAAAAGGTGTTGTGCCTGTTTCATAAGGAACACGGCATCCAGGGGCCCTTGGCTGCACTGGGCCTGATCGTGGGGCCTGTGTGAAATCCAAACTGACTGATCCAGGACAGAGCCAGGATTACACCACTTCCCCCCTTGAATTCTGTCCTTCCCAACAATGGGCTTCCTGTAACCACAGTCAAGTGAGCCGTTAGTTAGCCAGTGGAGCCGCAGAGTGGTGGTTCAGGTCCACTGTGGGAAAAGGCAGGAGACTCCAGCATCATGTTACTATTCCTCAAACATAAAGCCCAGAGAGCCCCCGCCATCAGCATCACCACCGACCGCTTTGCTCCCAGTGCCTTCAGGAGGTGTCGGGTTCTGGCACCTGCTGGAGGCCCTGGCAGGTTCATGCCCCTGGCAGGTTCAGATGTCACTCCAGCAAAGGGCCTGTCACTGTCTCACTGGTCAACAGGAGTGACTTGCAGTAGTTTATTTCGGCCATTGAAGGCATTACCCTCAACTGGAAAAACTTGTGTTGTAAACTTCACACGGCAAAAAAGGTAAGTTACGCAAATTATCAAAAGTTGAACATGATACATGATTATTATAACATTCCTTTAGTTATAATGGATATTGAAATGAATCTATAACAATAATGACATACTGCTAAAATTAGTAAACCAGGACAAGGGTTATGGTGATGATTTATTTCTAATAAATTCTTATCCCAAGTCCCTATTAATCCTGGGACCAGAGATTTATTGATATTATAAATCATTTGAGCAAGAGGTCAATATCATGTCGCTGAATTATCTCTATTTGTCTTTGATGAAATTGCTTCTGTAGCATAAACTTTTTTTCATGCATGAGCTTAATGGAAGGAGAGGAAAAGAGAGGAAGATGGAAAGGGTGAAAGAAGGAGAAAAAGGGTGGACGGCTATTTAGTTGAAGGAGTGAAAAATCCCTCAGTACAAAGGCCATCAACAACACAGATCTTTTCTTTAGTGATGTCTTTAGCAGTCTGGGAGTAGACCATACCAGGTTTAATTATGCCACACAGAACAGAATGTTCTCTGTTATGTCCTAAATCACAGTGCAGTGACACCCGGCTCAATAAGTCCTTCTACAACAATGCACCCTGCGCCATCGACATCCCCTCACAGAATACAAAGGTGTATCATTTGGCCAGGAATGACAATTAGATGCGGAATTTACCGAAGCTGTCGATGGTAACGTCAATAGAGGGGCTCTTAGCATCTGTCATCCTGCGAATCAATGACGATTTTCAGCTATGAATTCAAGAAAATGATAGCTTTCAAATAAACTGCAGGGGATGACATTCAAGACACACTTGCTATCTTTTTTTCTCCTATTTCAGAATTTTATTACAGGTTTATTATTTAACTTGGTCTAATAGTATATATTTCAGCTATATTGTTGTCAGCTGTCCTTGTTTAATGTCCTGAGGAAAGTGTCACTAACTTAACTGTTACAGAAACAGTATTCAGACTAGATTACAACAGGTTAGGTTAATAAGAAAAAAATAAAAAAACTATCAGTGGTGTCATTACATATAAATATACCCGTAGCAATATAAATGATGGGATCACAACAGCCGTGACGCAAAAGTGGAGCAAGGGTGTAAAGAGGGGCAGCCAACATTTCCAACCCCCCTGCCTCCAGTGCCCTTACTCAGATCATGCTCATCTTCGAACTCTTCCTTTTGATCACAACTACACACCTGTAAAGTTTCGTGACTGGCTCTTGCACGGTTGTCACAGTGACAGTATCTGTCCACAGACAGACAGACACACAAACACCTGGCAAAGTACTCAAAACATCCTCCGTGGTGGTTCCTGCCACAGTAGGTGTGTCCAGGACCACATTTTGTCACAATGACACCGCTCAGACACAGATACAACATGAAAACAATGCCAGCATCGCTGTCACAATAGGTAAAAATTATGACATGAGACAGGTGTCAGTGATGACAGACTTAGTAAATACACAACATAAAAATTTCGACTGTGGACAATTTTACATGCTTCATTCAGAATTAAAAATATCTACATAAAACTTATGCTAAATAAAAAATGATGCATCAAACTGACACTGAACTTGACAGGTTTGTGGTTACAAAAATCAAACATTTATTAAAGTTTTAACGGATAATTTATGGTTTGTATATGAAAAATAATATATAGGTGAAATCTGCAGAGATCTGACATATTTTGGCTAACTATTCCTAATTCAGTAGACACTTTTTATGTTTATTTTACTCAATTATGGAGATCAGTATCACAGTAATGGCAGTGGTAGCTTAGGGCTGAGATGATCGATCAATTAGTCAACTGACAGAAAATGAATCTGCAACTATCTCGATAATCAAATAATCATTTCACTCATTTCACTATATCTAACAGCTCAGATGTGATGATATGATGCCGTTCTTTGTTATGTATATATTAGTTGGACTGTCAGTGGGACAAAACAAGCACATTGAAGATGTCACCTTGGGCTGTTTTCAATATTTTCTGATATTCTATGGACAAAACAGTTAATCAATTAATCCAGACAATAACTGGAAGATTAATTGATGATAAAATGATAGTTACTGGCAGTGCTAGGATTGTCAATATTGTTGTTTGGCTATTAATTCAATTCAATAGGCTTTTTTTGACATGAGCTTAACAAAGCCAATATTGCCAAGGCGTCAAGTAAGAAAAAGAAAAAAGTATTATTCATAAAATCAAAAATAAAAATAGCAGAAAATTATTATTTTTGTGAAAGACTATGGGACAGTGTGCTGAAGTTGTTAGGTGTGTGTGTGTGTGTGTGTGTGTGTGTGTGTGTGTGTGTGTGTCACTGTTGTAAGGCGGCCTTAAAAAGAAAAGGTCAAAGGATATTACTGGCAGACTGTATAAAGCAAGATGTAAAACAGCTTCGAACCACGGGCCCAGCTGGGCAGAGGCAGCTTTAGGGGCTTATATTTATCTCCATCCCTGACAAATTTAGGGCTGGGGTCAGCAGGTGTTGGAATCAGCAGGAACTGAAGGTCAATGACACGGATTTGAACACTGAAAATAAATGTACGAATGCCGGTCACATCACAGAGAACAAATTAACACTGCGGCATTGCAACACTGTAATCTTCAGAGAGGTATAAAGACCAGTTAGTCAGGCCTGGAATCTCACAGAGAAAATGAGAGCCACTTATCCAATAACGAGAGCTTAATGAGGGTCCCTTTAACTAGCTACAATGTCTCTCTTTCCCTTGGAGAAACATTTGTCTTACAGTACAAATGTGATTCATGCATCATTTCTATTGTGAGAGAGAGTGCTGTAATAACGGTATAAATCACAAAGGGCCTAGGTTGGGGTAATGAGACTTAAATCTCTTAAAACAACACCATGAACTCAGCTGAATGATAAAATGATGTGGTAGAGGAAAATACTACCTTCTTCGGGGGAAAGCTACACCGCTCTCCGCATAGGCACGTATGGCTTTTGGCAGTGCAGAAGCCCTACTTCATTTAGCTCTGACAGGCAATTTAATACCACAAAATTACTAACCTTAGCTTTGCAATTACTTTTGCAGCTCTGAACATTTTCAACCTCTCTGTAGATGTAATCTTAAGGCTAAGGCCTCCGGATAGGGCAAACCCCAAGGTCTTAACTTACACTTTTACTGGGGCTCTGATCAGATGAAACATGAAGAACATAGGAAACGTGGAGAGGAAAATAGTTCAACCACTTATGGGGCAACTATGTTAGATCTTGCTGTCTAAACCTACCATCTTCCTGTCAACATAATGGGAGATGAAAAGCATGGATAGTGATCATGTAAGGCATGACAAACCAATCTCTAATCTCATCATAATTCTGCTGTTAATGGTGTCATGAGCACACTTTTTGATCCTTCTGTCAATATAAATTTCTTCGCTATACCAACAAAGGCGCACAGAAAACAAGAACAGAGGAAGAATGATGCACTTTTCTTTAGTTTGTGTTTCTTAACCTCCTGAGACCTGCGAGATTGCAGGATGTCCCGACCAGCTTTACGGTCTGTCAGAGACTGTCACAGGTTCAGTTTTAGAGCTAAAGTGAAGGTACATGTATCCTATAAAACTAAAAAACCTGAGGAATCCACTGATACCAACCATGCCAGCATGTCAGGAAGATTACTAAATAACGCCTAAACAGTCTTGGAATTACATGAATTGGGTATAGCTGTGAAGCTGAGACTCTTGTGGATCCAATAAACCCAAATGTATTTGTGTGTGATGATGTTAGTCCCCATAGTGGCCATTTCATTGTAGTGAGACCATTTTTTGAAACTTGACCTCACTGTATAAAATGACTTGTGGTGACCTCTAGGTAATCACAGCCACAAACTAGAGACCTAGAGCATCCAGAGGATGGATGGGTCAATCTACCTTTCCTGGGCAGATTCACAATAAGGAGGTTTCTGAGTTTACAGAAGTGCTCATCATCTAATCACCAAAAAATACAATTCTCGTAGAAATCTCCAAATGTCAAAAGTTTGCTCCTCAAGGTCTTAGTGTCTTAATGTGGTATTTTGAAGGGATTTTTGATTTGGAAATTACTGCAACACTTATGAGACATAATAAGGCATGAGAATGGCCATCATATACTGATATCATAACTTTCCAAACCTTCAAGAACCAACAGACTCAGAGACAGTTTTTTTTTTTCCCAAAGGTGTTACCTTATTAAACTCAAACCTGCACTGACGCAACACCATGCTAAACCTACACTGATGCACTATGATGATTATACCTCATACCTGTGCAATACATAACTATAATATATAAGTCCTGCCTGTGCAATATATAACTACATCATAGCCGTGCAATATTCACATATTTATTACATGGAGGTAACTATCACTGTTAACTCCATGCTGTATGTTTGTATGTTTTTATGTATACTGTGCATTTTATACTGTGTAAATATTTCTGTGCACTTTAAGGAGCTACTCTTTAAATCTAATTGTACCTAAATAATAAAGGCTTTCTATTCTATTCTATTATTTATTACTAAAACAACTTGACACAGTGCTGAGCTGTATATCAAATTAATCTTCAGGTTCCCAGCTTTCAGATGATGTACACCTCTACTATGTGACATATACTGTTGACCTGCTATCTCCCCCTATATACCTCTTGTACAACCCCTAAAAAAGACAAAAAAATGGTCTATTATGGTTCTCAGAAGGTTAAATCCTGTCCCTTTACCTTTACCTGAGGTTTTCTGAAGCCGATATGCCTCAACAAATGAAAAGCCTTCTTATAATAACATCCACACTTGCCACATGTAATCTCCTCTCAGGCTCGAGTAAACCTTCTCACTTTATCATGTTAGCATCCTGAGGATAACCTTAGAAAAGTCATATTTAATTCCCTGGTGGCCTTTCCACATTTAGGCCCGTTTTGTCAGCGGGGGGAACGGGGGAATGATTTGTACTGATCAGCCTCTGCTCTCCTTGGCTCCTAACTGCAGCTTTACTGAGCTTCTGACAGATGTGTCCCCTGCTGTCTGATTAAAAATGGTCATTTCTCCGGCACACAACGTGGCGCGGTAACCTTTCATTTGAAGGATGATTGCCGTGCAGTGACAGACACTCGTCCGTTTGTTCATTTTGTCAGGCCGCGACGAGGATATTGACATTCAGATTTTGCATACGCTTTCCTCTTAGAACAGATGTCACAGTTGGCAAGTAGTCTAGACAGGAACAGCAGGTAGGACAGAGCTCAAGGGGCAACAGGAGACGAGAGGCGAACGTGACAACTTGCAAAACAAGTGTATGCTTTACATCAGGCTGTCCTCTTTCCCCTGCTGCAACTCACAATGACCCTCATAGAACATCTGCCTGCTGCTGTGCTGGGCAGGTATTTGCACCCTCCTCTCTCCTTGGCCTGTTTCTCATTCTCAAAAGCTGGTCTGGTGCGAAAGCAGAACACCAGCCAAATTATGGAAACCCTCGCTCATCTACAACAGGCAGAAACACAAACCTCAAACCCCTGTGGTGGGCCAAATCCCCTTGCTAGCACAAATGAGGATATTCTAATGTCAGGCCTGTTTGCAGGGGTGTAAACTCGTGGAAGTGCTGCTATCAGATAGGATATCAAAGTCAACACGCCTGTTGCTTTAAGCTGATCCTTCTGTCCCCAAGGAAAAAAAAAAAAAAAAAAAAAAACTTATGCTCTGTGAAAGCCCAGAGGAGCCTTCAAATGTTTCCCCAAGTGCAACCTGATCCATAACAGACAGAGTCATGCAGATCCCTGTGCTATCAACACTCCATGCACAGCAGGGCCACTCTAATACCCCATTCCAACATGGCAGCCAGGAAACTCTTGAAAAAGCACACAGCCAAGCAGTAGACGCCCATGCTACACATCTGCTGAATGTAGCAGTCGCAATGTACCACCACCTGTTGAACTACAGTTAAAATTACCCTGAATATTAAAAGTGAACTTCTAGCACTGTGTTTAATTGTAAAAGCTACAGAACGAGTTCCACTGTTGATTGTTTTTAGATGCAACATGATAATAAATATGCAGATTTTTACTGCAAACCAACAAATCACCAGTTGTTTTTGCCCAACTAAAGAGCTGTACACAACAGGGATGTGACGCATTAACAACACAAAAATACAAAATAATCGCCTGCAAGTGTTATATATTTACAGCTTTTATTGTGAAAGGTAAGAAGGAGAGGATCTGGTCTGCTCTGCCTTTGTCAAGGTTGAAATGAGGGATAGTTTGCCGTCCTGGTTCGGACTATGAAGCCTCTGTGTTGTTTCATAAAGATAAAGAAGTCAACCTGTTCTGCAAAATGTGATTGGTTGATGCCTTGAAAACTATATTTACGTGCGAATTAATCGCACAAGAAAAATGCCCCCAGTGTGTGGAGGCTTTAAGTCATAAACGGGCCTCAATGCATAATTCTGGCCATGTTGAGTAGTCAGCTCATTTTCTTTATGTCCTTTAGTTTTTGGGAACATGACAACAGAGACTTTTTAAGGGTCCCACATCATGCTAATTTTTTTTTTTTTTTTTTTTTAAACCTTGCTAACCAGTTATTAGTAAAGAAATTAGTCTAATTAGACAAATTGTCTCCCAGTCATGTGTAGTGAAAAGAGACCAGCCATGTGATGTGAGCATGGCGGCTGCGTTACCTGTTGTTTTTTATTTCCGTGTCCATGTTAACAGGTTAGAGCAGCCACACCGCCTGCAAGAGACGCACATCTCACGAGTGGCTCGGCTGCATCTCTTCTACAGATGCTATTCACTTTTTGATACAAGCCACGCGAGGTTCACAGCATTATCAAACAGTGGAAGTCATCTACTGACTGTATATTGATATATCAGCAACATTACTACACTTTCAATGTCTATATTTGTAGAAAATGTCACGGACATGAGTCAACACGTCCTGCTTTCATTTCAAAATAAAAACCCTCAAGCTGTGGACAGCTTTTATTCTGAAATATGTGCAGGACCATGTTGTAGAATATGCAGCGACTTGCAGGATTCAATGAATGAATATAGTACAGGATTTTAAATGTGGATTATTACTACTTCAGGCTTACTGAACAACATGATAAATTGCAAGGCATTTAGCATACAATAAGAACGGCATAGTTGCTTTTGGCATGTCATGTGTACGCCATGTAGTCTGTACTAACTGCAATGTAAATGCATCAACATGAATATGCTACGCTCAGAGCTGGTGATGTAGAATAAAAAGTGAGAAAGACTGCTTACGGTGGGCACGTTTTGTAAGTTACGTTAGTTAATTAACCACTGAAACAGCTGACTACTGATGTTTAGACAACTGATGTTTTTTTGTTTGTGCCAGTAGGTTTCAGTGTTTTAACATGTAATGAGGATTTTTTTCACAGCTGTAGTATAGATATAATGTGTGCATAACATGAAGAATACAAATTCATACAGAAACATGAAGCCGTGCAGATCAGCTGAGCAGAATCTGATACCAATTTATTTAAATGCCTTGGTCCATCACATTACTGTATACTAACCAGAAGCTAGTGATGAAACGTTTACCTATACATGTAATATTTAGTATGTTATGATGTGTTTACAGATAATAACGTCCTGCCATCACTCCATTCACTCCTCCAGTGAAGGTCTTACTATTGTCCTGTTCAGTCTGAGATAGCTCTCTGGATGAAACTGATTTGGCTGCCTATCAAAGCAAATTTCTGTCACTCAAACTCAACAAGGGAGCTGTCACGTCATCTCATCACTGTCCATCAACACGGTGACAACTCTGCAGCTCGTTGGATAGCAGTGTCCACACCAGTGGAAGCTCTCCGTTCAGAAACAACCACCAGAGCATATAGTGGGCCACATCAAGTGGAAAAGCTCCTTGGGTGATAAAGGTACTTATAACCCTACATATATTTATGGATACCATTAAAAACAAAACTGCTATAAAGAAAATAGCTGACTGCAGAGCAAAAAGCCCGAAGGACCCAATTTCCTCCTGAAGCACCTGATGGACACACTGACAAGCAGATTGCTTTCCACTACCAATTTTTGGAGCGTGTGAAAAATGGTCGGCGCAGCCGGTATGTGGTCTGAGATGAGTCATAAATCTTGTTTTATCTCCTCCGTGGTGGTAGCAGAAAAGGATGAGTTGCTTTTTTTCATCTCATTCACATGTCTATCTGTCTGTTATCTGTGCCCTTGAGCAAAGATTACTGATGCCCTGTCTTTGATATATGACACATCACACAGAGCAGCTTTTCATCCTGTGAATTAACCCAGAGAGGGAGGAAAAAAAAATGCAAACCTGACTGCCATCAGCCAGGGGGGCTCTCTCACTGTTTCTTTGTGCTCCTCTGGCCCCCCTCCCTTACTCACATGATCCTTCCCACCTTCATTCCCTTAAAACCGTGCATCCCCTCCTCTTCCCTCCCTTCTGATATTGAGCAGACAGGGAGCAGAGAGCATCATGGGTAGCCAAGTTTGGTGGCAAATTGTTTATCTGACCTCTGCACGTCTCTGCATTTTATAATCTAGTGTGTGTCACCCCTGTCTGGTCCCCATAACAAATAGCTGCCGTCAGTTCCTGCTTCCTTTATCAGAAGCTAGAGGTAAGGAGCGGGCCACTGTAAGTAACTGCACAGGAGGAAATCTCGCACAGAAAAACAAAAATGGGATTTCGAGTGAGTGATGAGAACAGAGATTCCCATAATGATGCTTCAAGAGCAGAAAAAAAAGGGATAAAAGGCTGAGATTAAAGAAACAAATGGCGGCGTATTATGTGTTAACAGCTTATGTATGTCATAGAGGAAGAAAAAGACTGCGATAGGCTTTCAGGAGAATATTACCGCTGTGTTACTGTCCCCGGCGAGGAATATTTTATTATTCGCTAACCAGGAAGGAAAGCAGCATTGAGTGCAGCCTAATGTATCATCTCCTAATACATCTGAATAATGGTGATTTAAATGAGTAAGACAAATAGCAGTGACCACTTTGTGCAATCTAAAACAGAATGTAAAATAACACATTAGGCCCGACTGCCACAGTGGAAATTAAAAGACTCTACATTACAGAGTAATAACCATTCCTCTCCCGACTCCAGACTTCATTAACCCAAAGCTAATCTCCCACTCAAACTCCCTGATCTTCACATGCCACGGGGGAAAATGTGTTCAGTAAATACTGGTTGTTTTGTGTTTTAGAAAAGGGTCACAGAGCAGAACACTGTCTACATTTCTTTCTTTTTCCCCCCTTTTTCATCTAAGTAATCCAAAAAGGTCATAAATAAAATATTACACCACAAGGAAAAGTGCTGTAATCCATTATCATAATGGCAATTTTCATGATCTATTTCATTAACATGCAGTCTTTAACCCAAACAAATGTGTTCCTCACCCCAGCGTCGCATACCCATTTACAAGATACAAATGTGCTCATGTGTCTTAACCTAGAGAGCTGCAGGTGTGATGCATCACCGGCGAACCACCACAACGAAGCAACACTGGCCACATTGTGCACCATCTTGCTGAACATTATGTTAAAATAATGCACTTTATTTTTGGGTGACATAGTGTCACACAACAAGTTTATTAGTAGACAGTCTCTGAAGCCATCAGCTTCCAGCCTGATGACGGATAAACTTCTGGGGGCAAGGGGCTACATTTCTGGGGTTCGGGTGGATATCCGGGCCAAGACTTCCTTTTCCGTGCTGCTCATTGTTTACAGTCCAATTCGCAACCTGAGATGCGAGACTGAGGTTGAGAGATGACATGTACGACTGGATTGTTCCACAAGTTGCCAGTCTGCAAAACAATTTTAAACCAATAAAAAGCTAAATCATTGTCAGACGATAGCCAGTGGGTTCCGAGGCCACATTTCAGCTAACGCATTCTGCCTCTTTTGCTCTCCACACAAACTGTTCACCTGCATTCAGCAATAGGCTGTTCAAACACAATTGATGAATACTACTCGGACTACCAGAGGAAACCAGAATGCTTCCAGTCCCAAAATCTTGTGCTGTCAGATTCTACATGTGAATGCAGAATCTGTTTATAGAGATTAATCGAAGAGGACTTTTGTGCTTTTTCCAGGGCTGTCAATAGAATAGAATATTGTATCACATTCATAATGCATTCAAAACAATGGCATTGTTTTTGCCAAAAACTGCATGGGATTAGCATAAAGTGGGCATGTCTGTGAAGGGGAGACTCGTCTATTCTAGTCTAGTCTACTTGTATCTTGAGGTCAGAGGTCAAGGGACCCCTTTGAAAGTGGCCATGCCAGGTTTTCCTCACCAAAATGTTGAATTGGAGCATTATTTAGCCTCCTTCCTGACAAGCTAGTATCAATGGATACCTTATGGTATTCCTATGGTTTTCACTCTATTAGAACCCCACAACAGCCTGTTACAAGTTGCACTAATGCGTTAAAGCAATTAGTGGCATTAAAACAACGCGTTAACTTTGACAGCCATAACTTTTCCCGTCCTTTAGTGTGTTGCATTGGGTTTTTTTGTAAAAGATTAAAAAGTTTTTTATAACATTAAAGCACGTAAACATGGTCTACAAACGTACAAACCTAAAATACAGGTATGCACCTGAAAATGAGCGTAATAGGCCCTCGTTCACAAATACTACTTTTTATATATGCCATTTTCACAGGTATAAAATGGTAGAACTCTTTACACTTCTACATAAGGTGCTGCATACAATACTGCAGTGTACAAATATGTGATGACCAAAGACAACATCTGAATAAAGGTGTGAGACTTGAAAGTAGGATTCTAGCCGTGTGCTCACACTATGCTCATGTCTGAGGCACTGAGAGCAACACTAACTGTGTTTATTTCTCACACTGACATTCACACAGCCCCATTTAAAAGATGATGTGGACAGCAGCGTCCATATGTGTGAGTGACTGCAACATAAAGCTGGAGGGCACAGAGGCCTACTTTCTGCCTCCTGTAAGTGTTAATATAACCTTTTCATCTGCTCACCCAATGGCTCTCCTGAATCAATTCCCCCTCAGTGTCCCTCAGCGTCTGTACAACTGGCACCTCCACAACTTGTTCCATTTGTTATATTGAGCTCCATCTGGCCTCGGTCATTTGGCTTTTTAATTTAGTTGTCTCCCGCTCTCTAATTTGTCTCACATTTACAAATGGCATTGGCCGCCGGTTCCAAGCTGCCCCTCATCAGCGGCAGAAATACATTTTCGCCAGCCGTCGGGGCCAGCCGTAAATCTGTAATGCCGGGTTATTAATAGATAGTAACAGATGTTTACTGATTGTTGATTACCAGTCTTGTTGACCAGTGAAATCTGTTCATAAATGGAATGGAATTTATAGCAGAGGGGAATATGCACCTCTCCCGGGGGAATAATGGAGAAACGGTGCCAACCTTTTAACTGAGAGACTATAAACTGAGATCTCTTTCTTATTCTTCCTCTACATCTGCCAAAAACAAACTCAGCTAAACTGTGTCTGTTCAAATTAAACCCTAATCAATTCAATGAGGTAATGAATTAATTAATTAATTGAATATTTTTGAAGCTTGATTTAAAACATTTAAAGCCTTTAAAGGACGTTCAAACACCCTGGAAAACGAATGGCTTCCTCATTCAGTCTCTCCCCTTTTACGACTTATTACAGTACAGCTAGAAAGTAACTGTTTGGCCACAAACGCCTTCCTGACAAACATATTGCTGGGAAGTGACATGACACATTTCACTTGTCACTCATCAGCAGTCACAGCTGGCAGGCTGGTGATCCATCTTTCAGTAAACAGGTGACATGACTGACTTCTAACAGTTTGCGCATCACTTTGGAGAAAAGTTCCCATGAAACTGTGATTAAATGTCACCAAGGTACGGAGGCACAAATGGATGGTCAATCATGTTTACCTTCTTACATATATTTCTATTAGGGCTGTCAAAGTTAACGCGATAACACAAAATCATTTCAACGGCACTAATTTCTTTAACGCATTAACGCAACTTGCGATTTTTAGGTTGTCGTGGGCCAGACCAGCTGTGTTAGGGGTGCGTGGCAGCTGCGTCACTTTATGGTTGCATGATTCACACGTTGAAGTGTTGATTTAAAAATATATCTATCTATATCTTTTTTTCATGTTCCTGACATTTTCTACAGATATAGACATTGAAAGTGTAGTAATGTAGCTGATATGATATCAATATACAGTCAGAAGATCCCCTTCACTGTCTGTGACATATTCTACAAATGTTAAGACTTTGAAACTATAGTTATGTTGCTGGCATGATGTCAATATACAGTCAATAGATCACTTCCATTGTCTCATGCGGGTGGTGTGCTCTAACCTGTTAACACGGATGCCACAATAAAAAACAACAGGTAACGCAGCCACCACACGGTCCTCACGTGGCTGGTCTGGCCAGCCCAGGCTTCAGTTTTAAAGTTGGAGTGAACATACTGGCATTATATGAAACTAGAAAACCTCAGCAATCCACTGGTACCAACTATGTCATACTAGCTTGTTGAGCGGGAGAATAAATAACCCCTCAAACTTATAATAAATTCTGGTGAGGAAAAACTGGGGTGGCCATTTTCAAAGGGGTCGCTTGACCTCTGACCTCAAGATATGCGAATAAAAATGTCTTCCGTGGGTACCCACTAGTCTCCCCATTTACCACTTTATGATAATCCCATGCAATTTGGGGCACTGACAGCTGTTGTTGGCTGTTGGGCTTGAGTTTGCCATTTATGCTAAATGCAGTACCTGAGGGTTTCTGGACAATATTTGTCATTGTTTTGTGTTGTTGATTTGATAAATACTGTGCAGACATACAATTGTATTAAGCATATTTGCCCACTCACAAATTTCCCTTCAAGGTACATTTTGAAAATGTGTGTTTAATCATGATTAACAATCGACAAACATGCAGTTAATTGCAAATGAATACATTTGTTTAATTGCATCACATTGCAGCACACTTCTGTGTTGGACTTTAGAGTGAATCAGCTAGTGTGTTATTCCTCTATTAACTTCCTGCTACTGGTTCCTGATTTCTGTGCTTCTCCTCTTAAAAGAGCAATCATTTTCTGTGTACGATTCTCTATTTACAGTCACTGTGTCGAGAAATTGGGGAGCCACAGACAACAACTTGCAAACTGTGACAAGTTATAAAACTTTAAAGCAGGCAGTAAATAGCTCTGTCACTCTATCCCCAGTGTTATATTACCTGGACACATTTATCTGACGGGTGGTAAATCTCAATTCCCCTTACCCCCCAAAAAGGCAAGAGGTGACACAAGGAAATAAATTGCAGATAGAGGGACGAAAAACATATGACTACTTAATCAAATGAACATGATGTTTTGGAAAGGGAGCATCGTTAATAATGTCAGCTAGGAGTGACAGCAGTTTTGGGGAATAGAAGCGAGAGTCTAAAATAAAAAAAACCCAAAACAAATTCAATAATGCTTTCCTCCTGCTGTACAGTTTATAACAGTCCCTGGAAACAGTTTGTATTCCCTAATATTTTTTTTTTTTTTTTTACAGTTGCTTCACCTGCCTGATATCCTTCAGCCCTTTCCTTCAGAAGCTGTCAAAGCCGCCAAGTATAATATATGGCCTCTCCAATGAGAACAGCTGTAGCCACTCTCTCTGCTGCTGCTGCTACCCTGCCCTGCATGAAATAATACATCAAGATTAATTGATTTCCCGTCACACTCTTAGAGAAAAGAAAATTAATTTTCATGTATCTCCCCCCCACTACACCCCAACCCCCAGCATATGAATTTTGTACATGGCAAGTAATCTAAGTTTTTAATTATTCATGAGGACTAAAAACATGATAAAGTGTTTTACAGAAGGCCCCAAGGCCGTAGCCAAAAGCTCAGTGTGTTCTGAGACAACAAAAGCAACCCCTGACGCCGATATAAATAATAAATGTATTTACATATATCTTAGTGCATCTTAGGTTAACCCCCACCTCTCTCTCTTTCTGTCTTGGCTCAAGGAGAGTGAATGTTGGCTTATAGAACAAAGACTGTGATGAGTCACCAGACCAGATGTACCTGAATATATCAATCACTATCAGCAGTATTTACTATATTAATACTGTGAGGGACATTAGCTTTTAATTATACTTTTGTATTTTATCTAAACCAGTAAACTTCAGTCACAACAAGTCCCATAGTGCCCCTGCACTGTTGAGACACCGCCCACCTTCAATAAACAGGAAGTTGTTAGAGTATACCACATAAACTTTTTTATACTGTACTTTAGACCCACATTCCACAACAAATAAATACTACTACTAATACTAAAAATAATACATTTTATTGTATTTTATTAATGGTAGTATTGTATAAGTCTGTGAAAAATAATAATGTTGCACATGCATGCATTGTTTGTTGCACTTGATAAAGCTACAGGTATCACCTGTGGTGGGAAGTAACTAAGTACATTTACTCAATGTATAGTACTTAAAGGACCATTGTGTAATATTAAGGGGGAATTTGTATTGATAGAAATATAATATTAATACATGTGTTTTCTGTGGTGGGTAATCACCTGATAATAACAATTGTGCTTTTGTTACCTTAGAATGAGTCATTTATATCTACATATAAAGTGAGTAGTTACTAGATATTTGCAGATTCAGATTTTACATGCAAAATAATAAAATAAATAAAATATTTATATTATTAAACTTATATTTATTTTACAGATGAAACTACCAAGCAGTAAGTAACAATTAGTTTATATCATCTAAAACATCATCTAAAACATTGAAATGCTGCTTACATATTTAAGCTACAGTGTGGAAGATTTGGCAGCATCTAGTGGGGTACAACTGAGCGTCCCTCCACTCACTCCTCCCTTTCCAAGACTGAGGTAACGTGAGCCACCAAGGTGGTAATGCTATTCACCTTGCTCAGAGGTCATCCTTACCATAATAACACTAGTTTAAGAGCAACAGAAGTCAGATGCCGGCTGGCGGTACCACGGTTTGGCACTCTTTGGCTCACATTATCCTTTCAAGTAAAGCAAAAATGTGAAGTGTTTGCTTTGTCCGTTCTGGGCTACTATAGAAACATGGCAGAACAACATGGCCATGACTGAATGACTAGGAACTGTTCGCTATGTAGATATGAAAGGCTCATTCTAAGCTAACAGAAACATGATTTTTAGTTTAAGGTGATCATACAAACCAATAGTACATCATAATATCAAGGACTTCGTATTAGAGAATGGTGTGAAAACAACTACCCTTGTTGTTTCTCAACTGTTTGTGGTCACTGGATATACAGAATGATCTCATATTCACTGAAAAAAATACAAGTTTTACTTACTAATAAAGGCTAAATCAACTTTAGTCGTCTGTGATGTGAACAGTTACAACCCAATGGAGTCTGTTTTCTCTGCTGTGTGTTTTAACAATGTCCAACTGTGCGTCAGTGGATGATTGAGAAGTATGTCTGCTGTGAGAGGCCAGAACGCTGCCCACAGTCACTGAGGTTTATGCGCAAGCCAACAGAGGATGCCATGCCACTGACGCCGTGGCAACATGCAGACCTGACTGGCAGGAGAGGCTGCAGAATGATGTGCCTGCTCTGATCCTCCGTAATACGAGACATGGCAACAGTGATGAATGCGAGGCAATTACTTGACTCTCTGAAAATGGGAGTTCTTTCACGAGCTTCTGCGAGCATGTTGACATGCAAGTGCGATATTAATAATGTGACATCAAGAATTTTAACCGATTAATGCTATCAGTAAAAGGGTTAAAAGAAATAATTCATTTAAGGGATGAGCAAGACTCAGAGGAGCAGCTTGTCACTTAAAGGTGCAAAGCTGGTCCACCTTAAGAGAGTCTGAGCTGGCGTTGACAAACACAGGAAGCTTGAGGAGTTGTAGCCTCATAGCATTTATTCACCGACAAACTGTAAACACACTGCTACACCTATGTTCACAGTTATGATGGCAGCAACAAACCCACACTCACTGCCGCCACACACACACAGTCTGTCAGAAAGTCACCAAATTTACGCCGTATGTGTGTGACAACGGCGGCACAAAGCCTCCAGCAGCGCTACAACTACTAATGTAGTGCAAACACACACAACCTGCTGAACTAAACTAAATGATGTGGCGGTGGTGGACTTTTACTGGGAAAGTGGCTGCATGTCCATGACACTACACGCAGCACCGTGGCTGCTACAGTACAGTAACTCTCTGATGGTAAACTGGAGACTCAGTTGTCTGTTGTGCTCATGCACTGCAGCTGGCACACTAATCTTACCGGTTAAATTTGTTTGTCAAAATGAGCATCCTACATGCAAGTGCAAGAGTTGTTGAGGAAAAATATTCAGTGTATAAGATAAGGTAAGATGAACCTTGATTAATCCCTGGAGGGAAATTCGGGAGGGAAATAAGTGATTTTCAAAAGTGTAGACCTGTCAGTAGTAACTGTTCCATGTCATAGCAACTTCCACCTGTACTTACCAAACCTTTCTAACCAAGAGTACTCAGTAAAACACCAAATAAGACCACACTTTCTAAAAGATCACAAGAACAAAGGAATGATTAACATATTAGAGGAAAAAGGCCCTGCCACCGCTCCATTTGTCTTGTCTGATAGTTAGCAAGAGTGTAATTATAAGGTGAGATGTTTGTGTATGCATGTGTGATATCAGGTGTGTATGTGAATGTGTGAGTATGTCTATGTGTGTGTTAATCTTCTCGATGCTCTTACTGTGGTACCAGTTAAATTGGTCTGTCTAGCAAAATGTTCTAATTATGGTTGTGGAGTCTAATTAGCATTTAGTATAACACCACAACAAATGCCGCAAAAATCACACTAATTCCGCCGTAAACTACCTCCATGCTACACCATCAAGCTGCTTTGCCGTACAATAAGAATTAATCGCAGCACACGCCGCAGTTGGCCAATCCTGCACTCCTGCTGAGCGTGTTAAATCATTTTTCACTCCTTCCAGATTGGTCCCATCAACAACAATTCCCAGGAACCCTAATAAGCACGTCTCCTCGTTAATATCATGACGCCTAAATGATCTGCAATCTCAAAAACATGCTTTAGCAAATTATTAGGTGACCGACCCCATGGGCACTGTTGTGGAGTTTTTCCACAGGGGACAGGGTATACTGGTGGGTGTTGATGGTGGCACTATCAAGACTTTTGCTATAGGGGTGGGAATCACTTCCAAATTGGATCTTAATTTTTAGGGTCAAATTCGCAATTCAGTGAAGCTGCTACAAGTTTTATTAGTAGTTTATTTTTGCATGAAGGAACACTGCCACTTGTCTCAGGGTAGCACTGTACAAGTACAACAATGCAACAGCAACCCGTTTCCAAATATTGTAGTTACAAAGCCTTATCCTCTCCACATGAAAAAATGAATGATCCTACAAATGTTTTATGGCTGCGTTTGTCAAATTGATCTTAAAGCTACAAACATACTGGTAGTGCAGCCACTAAAAACATGAGTAAATGCATCTTACATTCATATTCAGCACACACGAGTCTGAAAATTGCATCCTTAGCTTGCATATTGTATGAGTCGTTGCATTACTTATTATTGTAAATTTCCCCACTGTGGGACTAATAAAGGAATATCTTATCTTATTACGCTCCTTCTTCCTCTTAAGATTAGGCCTACAAAACCTGAAATGTGTCCAAACAATTGCTATCATTAAAAAAAAAAACAAAATAACCACCTCGCAGTTGTATGCCTCCACCAAACAGTAAAGTTGCAATTTACATCAAAGTTTGTCCAAAATATCATCACTTCATCATATTATTTTATAAGATAATTGTGTGAAATTGTCATTATTAGCATTTGTTGAGTTATGACAAAAAAACACATTTTGTGAGGTCACAGTTACTTTGACCTTTGAGCACCAAATTTTGATCGGTTCATTCATGTCGAGGTTTTTGCCAAATTTGAAGATGCAGAGGCATAAAAAGGTTGGTTGAATTAAATTTCATAGTCATAGTCAGCAGTTACACAAATGGCGGTGAGTACAGGGTACACCATTTGCAGTTGCGCTGTCAATGAATTTAGCAAAGAGAAACAATATTTTGAGGATGAAACTTCATTCTTGACCTTGGAAATAATAGCATAAGAAAATAATGTTAACTCAAGGTCCACTTACTAATTTTTATGGAGCTTTAATTTACATCTCTGAAAGATATGTTTGAAGTTTGCCAAGTAGCTAGCTTCAGAAAAAGTGTAAAAAACTATAATTTTCAATGAGAAGATTTATCATAGGGTCTGAGAAGTGAAGCCGATGTGGAAATGCATTAAACTTGTATTCTTTCTAATATCCAGCAGGTGGAGACTCCTCTGGTTGCAAAAAAAAAAGTCTGATTGGATAGAAGTCTATGAGAAAATGAGCCTACTTCTCACTTGATTTATTACCTCAGTAAACATTGTAAACATGAGTTTATAGTCTCAATTGTTAGTTTCAAGTCTTCTTCAATACAGCATGATGTTCATTATGTCCACTATGGTCCCATTGAGAGTCGAACAGATAAAGCAGAGTATGTATTAGGGTGTGGCTACCTTGTGATTGTGACAGGTCCCTACCACGGTGTTGTCCGGTCTGGGAGTTGTCCCTGTTTTCGTCTTACAACTTTAACCCTTTCACAGTGTGGTTTCAGTTTATGAAAGTTAACTATACCTTTTTTGAAAACATCTTATTCAGAGTACGGCTGTACTTAACTCCATCCTCTTGTATCACTTCTGGGTGCAAAAGACCAAGATGGCGATGACCAAAATGCCGAACTCAAGGCTTCAAAACAGCAGTCCACAAACCAGTGGATGACGTCATGATGACATACAGTCTATGATTGAAAAGATTCCAACTCTGGTAACTTTCACTCCTAGAGCTTCACACAAAAATTGTTGACACTTAACACAGCAGCCAAGAAATCAGCATACATCCTGTATGATGCACCTGTCCCCAAAACACCAGCCAAATACAACTCCCTAACCAATAACGGATATTCACAACGGGCTGCTATGATCAGAGATCACTGCTGGGAAAGAGCTGTTCCTTTAACCTATGTTAAATGGCAAACCTGTCTAATGAAATTGTATGTTGTAAGGCAATAAATTCACACTAATAACTGGATGCACAGGGCCCATCTGTTCTGAAGTGCTAAGACACACAGATGTGATCTGAAAACCAAGTGGGACTACAGATAATATTTGATATGGATGGTTGGTTACATATATGTGGATATGGAAGATGAAGATTGGTGAAAGAATGCAGATACTGATAGATGACAGTTATAAATAAAAATCTCCATTTGGTTCTCCAGCACATGGCATTTATTGCAGCCGACTGATATATTATTTACTTTCTTTGACATCTGGAGTTAATGTTCCTTATCTTGGTAACAAAAACAATTTAGAAAGGCAACTTCCACAAGTCAAACTATGCCATTTCCCAGGCTCCTCTCTGCTATCTGTCTCCATTGAAATATTCTCTATTTATTTTGGAAAACTTAAACAACTGCTGTTATGTCCGCCTAGAGCTGGCATAAACCAGAGTAGCAGATTCATCATTATAATACTTAGCACTGAGGGAGGAAAAATGCAGAGCTGCACTATATCGCGAGTATGATTTAGGCCCTACAGAGGCCACAGGAATTCAAGCTGTCAGAGTCTGAAGTAAATTCAGTTCCTGTAAATAAATTGGGGTGTCCAATGCTTGCACATGCTATCTGCTTCTATAAATCCTTGACTACAGTTGTGTTCTGGTGTATTAGTGAGTATGTGAGGCAGAATAAAAACAGAAGGAGCAAATATGGCCATGTTTTCCCTCTGTACTAGATCACAATAAAGGGATAGGTGTAAAGCGAGGCTACGACAAATTCACAAGCCACCAAAACAAAACACCTGTAAAGCTACAAATTTATTCAGTCCTCTTGAAACAAGCTTTCTCATCACTACAATGACATCTAACTTATTTATATCCATCTAAATTGACAAATATTGACAACTACCTTGTTGCTACGCAACCAAGAAAAAGTGGCAGTCATTGTCTGTGCTCCACTTTCCACACCTAAGGTGGCACACACTGCTTAACTACCAATATTGACATTGGGAGGACACATGTACGAGGAAGCACTGATGTAGATGGTATTCCAGTTACTAACATTGCTATAAACGCTCGTTTTATGATTCATCGTGTGCAGGAAGTCCAAGGGCTAGAACATAAAACTGTTCAGCTCTGAGAGGCCCGGCGGAGACGCACATAGAGGTTACACTGCAATCTACAAGCTTGACTGAATCATTGAGCACAAGGTCACACGACTGATACCACAGCTAATAGCAATATTAAAACCAAACAAGAGTGTTATTCTTAAGTGATACACTTTGATTTCAACAGACACTAATCCTGAGATAAAGCTTATATGTTAATTATATGTTAATTGCATCTCTTGGGTACTTCAACATTTGACTTCATTGCACAGGAAGACTAAGAACTCATTAACTACAGCAAAGCTAAAGAACACATTTCCGTTGTCTGTTTGGTGAAGCTGGAAAGGAGGAGATAGCAGAAATTTGTACTCAGAAAAAAAATATGTAATTGGCCCATCAGAGTGCAAACAACACTATTCTAAAGGCACATACTACAAAATTGCACTTGTTATGTGCACTTTAACCCCGTATCACACCAAAGCATGTGCTAGACTTGCCTGTCCACCAGAAGATAACGTGTCAGCATCACATTACATGTGTGCATAAAAAATACAGAATATTTAGATACAGAAAATACAGAATGTATAGAAAAAAACACTGTCAGATAATGTGGCAACAGAATTGTAAATTAAGTGTTTCAGGACAAAGTACATACTGCATAGAGGAGATATATAATGTGGAAGCCGTATTCAATATATTGAATTAAAGTATAAGATTTCAAGCGAAGGAAATAAGGCAATAATAAAGCTTCTCTTTCTGCCATCTCATCATAATGATTTACAGTGTCCTCTATGCAAACATGTTATCTTTTCATTTCTCATGGTGAAACAAATAGCCACTAAACCCTCCCTTTGCTTTGCTCAGGCCCCTTAAAAAAAAAAAAAAAAAAAAAAAAAAAAAAAAAAGAAAAAAAGCAGATTTGAAAAATGTAAGGCTGCAAGCTAGCCTGCTTCTCACTACTAGCTGACACAGGCATTTATAACCTTAAAAATGACTTCTGGGTACCAGGTATCCAATTATTCCTTACCCAGGAAGCAGTGCTAAATGGAGCACTGCAATGATTTACTCGCAACCTCTCCTTTTATTAAAACACTTTGTCTTATTGTTTTATTGATTTACAATCCGTCCTACTTTTTTGGCATCTGAAAACAATCAAGGCACAGGGCAGCAGAATGTTTGGACATTAATCGTTAAAAGACAGTGTTTTATTCCTGGCCTGGGGTTTGCTGCACCAGCTGCTGTGCATTCTGGTAAGAAGCAGTGATTTATGACCCGGCAGCAATAACGATGAGGCGTGCTCATTAACATATCGACAGGCTCCAAGATGGATCATCAGCATTGATTATTTCATGGCCTGTTGATGCCATTTGTTAAAAGAGAGAGAGAAAGAGAGAAATAGAGAGAAAGGGGGAGTGGGAAAGTAGGGGAAAGGAGGAGGAGGGAAGTGATGGGCTGGCTTAGAAGGTGTGAGGATTTCTCACTTGAATCCTTGCAGCACAGGGGAGAAAGACAAAACCCTGACTCCTTCAATCACCACAACCATCACTCTACTGTCAGAGGGAAAAATCAATGATTGACAGCGTTTAACCAGTCCTCAGCACTTGGCAGATCCATACAGAAGAAAGGTGCTCGGTGGGGAGGGCCATACAGATCTGTCTTTACGCATGCTGTAAAACATTACTTCACAGTGAGAATTACAATGTCAATCAGTCAATGCCATTCTCTATTCAAATGGGGAGAGAGGTGTCATTTGTGTTCAGCATGTTAGGTGATAGAAAAGGCTTACTCTGGTAAATGCTACAGCAAGTAAAAAAAAAGGTGACAAATGGTTACATGATGGTAAACAATATTTTACAAGATGACACAAAATAAATTAGAAAATGAGCTTCACCACAAGCTACATTAAAGGTGATTTATATAATATTCAGAGCATAAACATAGTAGCAAACAACTATCGTCTATGTAAAGATATATAAGAGTAAAGTCTACCTGAGCATAGAATGAAGTCACTCTCATTCTGTGTGTGTTGTAATCAGAGCTTCTCTGTGCTTTGTTGACATAGCCGTGCTGGCCGTGCATGCCATTTTGTGCATGTTCCTGCATGTGAGCGTGCCCCACTGGCTAGCTCATAGCATCACTTTGCACTACTCTCATATCGCGGTTACAGCTGATAACGCCGTCCCAACCGACAGCACCACTGCAGAAGTGAAACACCCACCCTCCACACTCCCAATCTCGCATTACTTTAACTAATTATAATTTACACACACTCCCCATTACCATCAACAACTTGGCATTTTCTCTTTATTTTCACAAATCAAGTCAACAGCCACACCAATGTGAGCAAATCGTACACTTTATTAAAGTCTGTAACATTTCAGGAGATCGATTAGCAGAAATGAAATCTAGTATTCATAACTACACATTCATTAGTGTAAACTGAAACTAATAATCGTGTTTTCGTTAGCTTACAATGTGAGCCTTTTGCATTACCTGAAGGCCACCGTAGTTCTAGAGCCGCAGAGTGCAAAACCGTGGTACCGCCAGTCGCCATCTGACTCGTTCTTGAGTAGTGTTATTATGGTAAGGATGGCCTCTGAGCGAGGCAAACAGCGTTACTACGGTTTTGCATTCTGTGACTCACGTTATAGCAATCTTGGAAAGGGAGGAGTGAGGGGAGGGCTACTCGGTTACAATCTACAATCAGTTGCAATCTACAACTACGGCACTAGATGCCGCCAAATCCTACACACTCTACCTTTAAATGTACATATAATAATCATTCATTCTATAAAGCATCTAAAGGCCACAAGTCAACTACAGTATTACTGGAGATTTGACCATTTGTGTTCATGATCATACAGCCATATAACTGAGGAAACCAGAATACAACTATTTTATTTATTAACAGAGATGAGCCTCTTTGATATAAAAGAAAATCAATGATTTGTGTACTTGTTTCATTATATTCCCCTGTCTTCTAAAGAAGAAAACAACAGCAGCTTCTAGGCTGCAACAACTAGCAAACATTGAATATTAGTTTCTGTGAGTCATCAAAACAGTAAGTAATTACATTAAAACAACACCACAACAAAGTTGTCAATACGCTGTACAGTAGATTCCCTCCTCCCTGACAAGAACAAGGATGAAACTCTGCCCTCTCTCCCCCAGCCTGAACAGTGCTGTCATTACTAAGATAGAGCTGCCATGGTGACAGGTGCTAATTGATGGGCCTATCATTCATTATTGAGTGGCAGCCACCCTACTGCTGGCCCTGACTGGGATTCTTCTGGACAACTGTCACAGGAACTCAACGCAGCTGTAACCTTAATGTGAAGGTGAGTCACAAACACATAACAACACATGCACAAAACCTTTCACACACATACACACAGGAACAAAGACAAGCTTGCAGAGACTTGCACAGACAAAGCTCACAAATCTCACACTGATGTGCATGTGTATAGGCCACAAAAACCTTCACACAGTGCACGCTCACTCAATCAGTCTCAATGACATGCGACCGACACATATTGACCGTCTAATCTTTGTCGGGGTCTGCGGTGGTGTGAAAGCACCTCTCACACACACTTCTCCTTACTCAACATTATCAACTTTCTTCTGTACACCACGTCTCCACGTCAGAGCTAACAATATCGGGCTTGTGTGTTTTCTAAACATCGGAGTAACATGCAAACCGAAGCAGTCTGCCCAATTCTCTTTTCGTCACACGTTAAATAAATTAACAGCCACGAGGAGAAAAGAGAGTCAGTCAATTAAGTCACTAAGGGCCTGGCCTTCAGGTGTCCTTGGAGGACAGGAAGAGAGGGAGCAGTGCAGTTGTATTACTGTGTGTTGATGTGTGTGTGTGCAGAGGGTAGTGTCTCCCTTCCTTTGACAGTGGGGGCTTGCCCTGCCTCTTGTACTGTAAAGACGAGGGCTTTAAATTGCTTCCGTCACTGGGCCCTGAGTAATGAGTGTGATTCTAATCGCAGTTCCTGGGGCCATCGGCATTAGTCTTAATCTGAGCGGGGCGCTCCGGCGCCGCTGACAAGTAATGCAGAGCAGGTAGGGGCGTAATGAGAGGACGCACATGCACGCACATGCACAGGTTACCCCACCCAAGATGCAGAGGAAGGCTTTTGTAATAAGAACACAGTTACTTGAACCTCTCTCCCATCTTTCTCCTCCAGGGCTGGTTAGGTATGCAGGGGCTGTGAAAAATGGCTGAAACCCTCCAACACACCACTAGTACACACTACTGTGGGGAGGTTTGGGTATACACTGATGAAAAGGCAATTCAAATGGTGTTATTTAATAATAACATACTGCAGTGCAAATATTGAAAAGCTAGAACTGGTAAATTATACATGTGGTATGCTTTGAAATAAAAGGAAAATGTATACAAACTAATTTTGAGTGTTTTCAGAAACAAGTTTTCGTCAAGTCTTGACAGTTAAATAACACGTTCCATTTCTATGCAGTGTGTTTTGTGCTATAGGAGTGTGTTTATTGTTCTTTGTGGGCACTACATTTCTTTAGCCTCTGCATGCTGTCACACATGTTCATATGCACTATGACCAAACAGGTAGCGAGGCTGAGAGTCCGCCGGCACTGGGTTAGTGGAGGGCTAAATTGCTGTGGGGCTGTGAGTGGCTGCATAGCCAAGCAGGTCGTTCCTCTCTGTCTCTCCGTGTTTGCCTGTGTTAAACTCCCTCCTCTGCCCCCATCCATCCTCTCATCCAGTCTCCAGCTCTGTCCATCTATCAATCCCAGCACTTTGTCAGAGCCCACTCCATCCTTACTGCTGCAATAACAAAAGGAGAGAGGGGGGGGGGGGGGGGGGGGGGGGGTGAAAGAGAGGTGTATGTAATAAAGCAAGACAGATTCAGAGGGGACAGAGGAGGGAAAGAGGGGAGGGCAGGCCCTGCCTCCACCGTCGGCCACTACCTCCGAGCCAGTCGTCACTGGGGAGCTTTTCACCTCCCATCTGCATCGGTGCTGATCTGCTGACAAGAGGCCCTGACGCGCGTCGCCTTCTATTGCACAGGCAAGCAGAAACACTAATGCCACAACCCACCCTACCTAGACCGCTCACCTCGGCTCGGAGAGCCAAGACAGGCAACTGGCAAAGAGGAGTTGGAGGGTGGCAGGAGCTGTATGGGTGACAGGGCGAGGGTGGGGACAGGCAGCAGGAGGGAGAAGAAATGGAGAGGGATGGTGGGGAGGATAAACAGCAGGGGGAAAAGCAGAAAACACAAGAGCAGAGGCTAGGAAATATAAGAGGAAGTTCTGCAATAACCTAAAGAGCAGGCTTAGAAGTAGATATAGAGACAAGTAACAGCGTGTCAAGGTCAGAAAGAGCTCAATTTTCCTGCACTGTGCATCGATAGAAATCACAGGGAGAAAATGTCTCCTTAATTAAGGCTTGATCAGCTGCATGTCAGTGGTGGTTTGGAGGCCGGGCAGAGTTGTGGGACCTCACTGACCTAACCACTCAGTCTCGCTGAAACGCAAATGAGAAAAGGTTGCTTACACTCCATCACCAACAACACAAACAGAAAAGCTCAATGGAACAGAGCACAACTCAGTCTGTTTTGAAAAAGGGACATGCAGATTTTGTTTTTTTGGCCTCTGTTCCAAATCTTGTAATACTGACTACATGCCGATACCAAACGGTATTTTTCTGTCCTCAGCTGCACAGTGCTCTTAGCCTTAAGTTAGCTTACAATTAGTAAAGCTATGTAAATATGCCAGCTGAATGGCTCTGTATTAACAAAATTTAGCTGCGTTATTACTTTCCTTGATGGTTTCCTACATTGTGCATGAAGCCCTGTAGTTGGATCTAATGTGGCAGAAAGCTTTGGACAAAAAATACTGGCGTTCAAATGCAGATTGAATTGAACAACAGCGATTGTGATACATGTCGCACCTGAGAAATGTTGCTCAAATGGAGGCAGACCAACATTTTTTTTTTTTTTTTTTTTTTTAGCCTCACAACACTCGCTGATGTATAATTAACTAAATTGCTGGCTGCTGTATGCTCTGTGGTTGTTGCTTCAGTGCTGTATTGAAGTTTAACAGGCATATTTGACAGCTGCACTACATGATGCAAACAAACAAATGAATGGAAACTAATCTTTATACAAACAAATACAAAAATATAAAAATTACTATGTTATGATCGGTCCGGATCTCGATTTAGTTTGCTTTGGGAGTTTGAAAATAAGGAAGTTCAACCATGATATTATATTTAACTCTAGCTTTCTTAAAAGAATACTTAACCTGCAAAATGACAGTGGTATAAGAAAATAATGATACACTTGAGTACTGTAATAATATATTTTACATTAGTGGCTCAGATTGCAGTAAAAGTAGTGCTATGATGTTGGACGTTACAGGCACTGTGATAAATGCAAATGTAGATCCCATTGTTCTGACTGCGTAAAAAAGTACACTTTTTTTTACATAAAGTTTATGTGGTTAGTTAAGTGGTGTGTTATTTATGCTATTACAGTTTCAAAATTAGATTTTTTTAAAAATCGTGATATATTGCCAGTATCGCAGTTTATCGTAGTATATTGAATCGTAACCCCTGTATCACGATAAGTATCCTATCAACAGATTCTTTTCAATATACAGCCCTACAAAATGACCATTTCTATATTAATTACTCACCCTGTGTTACCTTGAATTCCTGAAGAAAACTGAATGAGGAATCAAAAAAGTTGATGAATTCAAGTGCAGCAAAACTGTATCAAAACATCTGTTTACTATTTTACTTTGAATAGAGAGTTTCATTGTTTCATTACTTCATTTTAAAAGGAATATTTTGCCCACAAAATGAACATTTGTATATCAGTTATTCGCGATGTGTTACTTTGAAGAAAATGCCATTTTTCTTGCATGCCCCACAGTGAACGAAGAATCAAAAAAACTGTTAAAAGTCTTAATGCAACGGCAAAACTGTATCAAAACATCTGTTTAGAAACTCTCACACAACTTGTGCAGTATAAGCCAAGTGTCATTTATCCAGTCGAATGCTCACTACTTCCCAAACACATGCATCGTTGCTAAAACTATTTCAAACACTTCAGACTCCAAACTCGCGTTGCCGAGTAGTGCTTTGTTCACTATGGAGGCATGCACTACATTTTCGTCAAAATAACACATTGTGAATAACTGATATACAAATGGTCATTTTGTGGGCAAAATATTCCTTTCAATGGCACAATGAAGCCATCTATTCAAAAGCCTGTAGCAAAATATAGCAGCCATTCAAAGTACAGCCGGCTAACAGTTATGGGATTCCTGCTCACGTCCTCCCGTTGGAACGGAGTAGAGCAAATTCTCTCACGCACATGGTTTTGGATTCAACTCGTACAGCAAAGTCAGTCACAGTGGTTCTAATTCATACAAACATGCAGGCCTAATTTTGATGAACAGGATGTTACTGTTAATGAAAACAGCATCACTGAGGACCAAGCACCACGAGAAATGATCCAACTTGAGTCTGTGCATCTTCAAAGGCCGAATATGGCGATGCTGATGACGCTGTAATGGATGATCAAAGGGGATTCACAGCACCAAGTCAATGGTAGGATTACTAGTAACATACAGATAAGGGAATATGGTGAATGTAGACATAGCACAGAATCTATCTTAATAATTTGAAGGAAACCAGAAGGTCACATGTTATATATTACTGATTATTGGGGGATATATGTATTTACAAAGCCCACCCTTTTTATTGCGGAGAACATTACTTTAAGAAGCTACTGATTCTGCTGATTTTAGCCTTTGTGAATTTCCCTCCCGACACTGCACACACTAAAACAAAGCAAGCAAGTCTCTCCCTCGCTTGTGGTGCGGTTTCCAATCAGCCGACACTAATTAGACAGCAATAAACTGTTATTAATCGGCTGGACAGCATACAACGAGCCAGATATAAATGGTGGCTGTCAAGGCCTTATTCAGAAACCAAATGAGTATTCTCAGTTCACTGCCTGTGTGAGGCATCGGCACCTATGTCCTCTAACAAATGTTCACTATTCACCGTACTGTTAATGGTGCTGGCCCCTTCCACACACACACACACACACACACACACACACACACACACTATGGCTGTAATGTGTTGTCTCTGAATGTAATGTCGTGAATAATGCGTCCAGTGTTTCAGAAGATGCAGAAAGTCAAACCATCATGCTCGCGGCTTTACAGGCACTGAAAACAGGCCCTACTATTAATCAGCTCACCAAAATAAATTTCTCATAATTATCCTCCTTCTTCCTCTGTCTGTGCGATGCGAGGCCAAGCTTCTTCTTTGAGACCTCTTGCAGATAACGGCCCTAATAAATGAGAGCCCTATTTACAAAGTCAGCTCCACTTTAGCCAATCTGTGCCTGGAGAGAGCAGTTAGGGGCTGGAGAAATGAAAATGTGTATCGACAGAGAGGAGCGGGACAAGCTCCTCTAAGGCAGCCAAGACAATCTATTAAGGCCGTGTTTTTCAACGTCTTGATTTCTGCCAGTTTATCAGGTCAGTGAATGGCCTCACAAGAGGGGCATTTATGACGGAATGTGATTGGATTACACTGAGCACTAACCATGCGTGATTGGTTTAGCTGAAAAATATTAAATTCCTGTCTAAATGGACTGGGGGTCGATATTATGTCTTCTGCTCTGGAAGACAGGGGGTGAAGTTAGGGGATTTGATATTATATCACTCAGTTCGTGCTTTATTGCAGCATGGAGACTGACACTAATGCACTGGAGGGATGTGTTGCTGACAGCACACCAACATACTTGTGTCCGATCACTGCTGGCTCAAGAATCTTCCGGACTGAGAATAATCCATTCTGAAAAGTTGAAGTGTAAGTGGGTGTGTTCAGCTGTTCTTCTCATAAGCGGTTTTGAGAACAAAAAAAAAAAAATCATGGCCAAAAGGATCGGAAATTACAATGAAACCGGAGGAGAAGGGGGGAAACTGCATAGGCGTGGGATTTTCTTAACTGTTAAATTCAGAAAATCCCTGAATGTGGAAAACAAAAACAATGTGGAATGGAGGGAGGAAGATAAAGAGAGAAAAAAAGAGAATAAATCCAAACTTTGTGTCCTGTGAAGAGCAAATATGAAAAAAAGGCTTAGGAGTAATGAAAGATTGTTTATGTATTCTGGCATGAAATGGGGCGGTGTTGTGAGGGCGGCAGGCGCGAGGAGACGGATGGACGAGAGTGACAGGCCGGTATTCATCCTGCACGCCCCAGCGGCCGGACTGCTACTGGCGCTCGACAGAGCAATAAATCACCAGCTCTCCAGTCTGTACCTACAGCTTATTACATCCAAGATGACAAATAAATAATAATCCCTGTCACGCCAGGCCTTTGCTCAAGGATTGAGCCAGAAACCTTTTGCTCATCACTCCTGATCTTAAGTGAAAACACTAGAACAAGGGAATTGAAGGCCATGCTTTACTGAGCTTATGAAAGTTGGAGTGAAAGAGAGAGAGAGGGGGGAAAGGAAAGGGAGACCAAAATGAAAGGAGAGAGAGAGAGCGAGGTTAAGAGAATGATGCTGCCACTACAAAGCCTTTCAGGGTGTGAAGGGAAATGATCCAGTAAAGAGGGGGAGAGAAAGTGCAAGAAGGAGGGAGGGAAGGAGGGAGGGAGAGAGGGAGGGGGAGAAAGAGAATTGCCCTTGTGCTCTGCAGGATGAGTGTCGCTCATTCAGTTGAATAGGACTCTGGAGGATAAAGTAAATCAAAAGCCTTCATCACTAAACAAGACCAGCCAAGTGGCCGCAAACAGCATTCACCATTTAGGACGGAACAGCTTACCATACCATTACAGTCCTCACCAGTTGTTAGAATTAAAAGGTACATTTTATTACTATTATTGTGACTTCCAATTCAGACGAGAGCTTAATTAAAAAACGCATGTTGACAATGAAGAAAACAATAAGGAACAAAAAACAGTAAGCAAATGACCTCTATTATGAATAACTAGCTAACTAGCTGACAGCTAACTAAGCGAAGTATGTAGTAAAATCTTAAATGAAAATACTCTAATATAATGGAGCTAATTCACTCTCAGCATGCAGCAAATTTCTACTTTTTTTGTCATAAACGTACTCCTAGTAGGGATGTCATGATACCAGAAATGTAGTAGTTGATACTAATACCAGTGAAATTTCATGATTCAATACTACTGTAAAAAACAAAAGTAAAACAATAAATCATATGTACTACAACATCAGCTCCTTTATTACCATTTGCATATTACTTTACTTTACATTATTACCATTTCCTCTGATTTCTTTCAAACAACTGGATTTATTGAAGTTTCTCGCCAAAAACTACATTTTACAAGATTACATTTGAACACATCATGGATGCGATGCATGAATGTTAGAATGTACTTTCTTAATGAATAGAGCCTGAACTCACCAAAAATGTAAATCAATGGCACATCCTGTGTTGAAATCGGCAGAACGAGAGCTAGTTAACGTTAGCTAATAGCAGCCAGTAAACAGCAAAGTCCTACAGGGAGCTACGACCTAACGCTAACTAGCTCTCGTCCTGCTGATTTCAACACAGATTTGTTGTTCAGGGCAGAAAATAGTGTGTCCCTGTCCCATGTCAATAGTGAGTTTACTGCATCCCAAACACATTTTCTATTTTCCCTGGGATGATGGGAAGACAGGACGGCGTTGATGAGTAATGTCACGTTTTACGTTTCAAAATTTTGGCATTGACTTGGCACCAAAGTATCGGCTCTCACGACATCCCTAGTTCCTAGACATTGTAATACACTGGTTAATTGTACATTGGGCTGGAAATGAATGTGCAATGGTGTGATATATTTCATACTAAATGACACTTTCTTCAAAGTACGATAGTCAGACTGAATAGTCTGATTGTTCAGTACATCCCTCTGCTACCCTTTTAAAAACAACAAGCCTCTTCTCTTAAACATGACACAATTTACTTAGTGCTGTCCCACCATAAAAATTAAAGGCCTTCAACAACAACAAATGAAACAGCAGCAGGGTATTGTAAATCAGATACGTCAGTTTCACCAGCTCACCCAGCCTGGGTATTTCATGGGCCTCTAAACCCCATTGATGTGTGTGGCAGTGTGTGTTTCTGCGTGTATGTGACTGTGTGTTACTCTACAAAAGGAAATAGGGGCCTCTGATTAAAGAGTGCACTGTCATAAAGGTTACTGAATTGCAAATGGTCCTCTCCATCTTCCCCGTAATGGAGACTGGTTAAGAGGGAGAAAGAGAGTAAGTGTGTGAGAGAGGGAGAGAGGGAGAAAGAGGGAGCAGAGAGAGAGAGAGAGAGAGAGAGAGAGAGAGAGAGAGGCAGAGGAGAGAGAGAGAGGTGCAGCCATGATAGGAATATAAACAGTCTCAGCCAGTCCCCCAGTCTCAGACTCAGTCCCAGTCCCTTCACAACCACCACAAGAGACATTAATCACTGGATCACCAAGCCATGCTTAATTGCGAGTTGTATATCATGGTGCATACAGTGGCTAAAGGGGGAAGGAAACTCATTATTTCGGTTTGCTGGATGCAGGGCTGGGTTCGCCTCATCTGGACTCCGCCACCTCTCCCTCTCTGTCACAGTACACCTGGGACCGAGCTCAATTTGACAAGGAAAAATGGACTACGTAGTCACCTCCTAATTAATATAGCTCTGCCACTATTGTTGTACCACTAAGGACGCTCACGACTGATCATACACGTACTCAACCGATCACACGTCAGCGGCGGCCGGGCTGAGGTGGCATGACTGATGTATGAGGAATCTTTCTATTAGCCGCCTACATAAGTGCAACATTTTTGCTCATCACCTTCGGTGACATCAAGATCTCTGGCTTATAAGTGGTAGCGTTTGCACTGTCAATAGCGGGAGGCCACGCTGAAGTCAAGGTCGCAAAGGCTTGCGGGAGAGAGGCTCTTTCAGCTGAAAGAAAAATGGAACCAACTCCCAATCGGCCACTTTTATTTAGATTTCTGCTAGTGCTTCTGTAGGCAATATGCTAATGAGAGGGACTTGATAAATGACTTGTAATATTTCCCAGACATTTTGCTTTCCCTCAGAAGTTTGCCAATCTGATGTAGCTGGAAGATAATAAGGCACACTCCGTCATTATATCAATTTTTGTTACCCAGATATTTCAGCCCATGTTAGTAATGATGAGCAAAAAGCAAAGGAACCAAGGGCAGAGCCTGGCACCATTGATCAAACACTGTCATTTAAGTGCCGCTAATCCCGCGGACACAGAGAGGGACACGAAACCCCCACACATAACGAACCCACACAATGTATGTACAAGTGCATGTATATGCATGCATGAATGCACCAAAATACATGCATAAGTGCACATATCACACAGAGGGAAACACAGGCAAAGGAACAAAACGTAATGGGGTGTGATTGTGGAAAATTATACTCACCATGCACACTGCTTTGAATAAAGACATTTCAATAGTTCCCAGAAATACATCACTGGTTTATATGTTTCCTTAGCAAGCAAAACACACAGTATCTCATTTTAATGACTTTCAATGACATTAAGTCTGTTCAGATCTAGTTAATAGTCCATAAATAGGCTATTATTCAAGACTGCCAGGGCTCTGGACTCGTACATGACATGTTCCTCTTGTTCGCCATATATCGTATTCAGGCATTTGGGAATATGCTGTGGAGTTTAATGAATGCACGCCCCATTTTAATGAACACTGTATTGTTTTGCTCAATGCCTTTTTTGACTAACTGAATATATTTCCTCTACTTATCGCCCCATGTGCTTTTTATGGGAGCCTCTAGTTAAAAGGTTTACGCTACAAAATACAAAAGCTCATTTTCATTTACAATAATTAGAAAATGGCATGAAATTAAAAGTTGTAATATCTGTAATGTTTATTCACACCCCCATTAGCACTACCTTAAAGCTGGGGCCACATCCAACACACAGCAAATTAGCGGCGACGAAAGCCGCCTGTTGCGTCACCTAACGTCGTCTTTGTCTTGGCCGACAAGCTGCAAACAAACACACTGCAAAGACTACAGCTGATGGCCAGTTAGTACGGATGCTCTGCGCCTGCGTGAGATGAAATAACTCTACCAGCAGGCGGTGGTAGTCTGTATTCGTCATTCAAGGAAACTGGAAGACCGAGGATGGCGGATATACAAGCTGTTGTTATATGGACATGAAACAAAGCTGCGTTTGCCGACAATTTCATACCACTCTCACTCACCACTTAGCTTCATTCCAGATGGTCATGTTGTTGTGAAAATATCTGTATATTGGAATGATCAGATGAGATGAAAGATGAGAAGACCCTTCGGTTTCTTTACTCATTTGCTTGCTTGCTTAGTTCATTTCCTTCTTGTGCACGGATTCGTTTAAGCTGAACAGCCAATCAGGGTGATTTCTCCCACCGTCGAGCTCCGCTGCCAATTCAACATGCTGAATTGACCAAAAAACCTCAGACATGGGTAAACTAGAACCGACAGTGCAGGATACACCAAAAACTTGGCCGACGGACGCCCCAAACTGTCAGAGGGCTTGAAATGTCAAAGCCATTAAAATGCATAACTTTTTCTATGTTTATGCCAAGCAGTCACAATACTCCGGCATTTTTGAGCCCCTATAACGGAGACGTCTGAAAATGTTGCTGATCCCGTTTTACTTTTAAAACTCTGTGGTTGCGTTTTAGTCTGGAAGGACAGAAATATTGTAATATATATATAATTTCAACATGGATAATGAGTTACACTCTTTGCTGATTTTGTTGTCTATGCTAGCAGCTGCTTATTTGAGCGCTTTGCATCAATTCCCATGAGGCAGTGCACGAATAGCCAGTGTACATGTCATCTGATATGAGTTTTTAGGCGTGGTAGTATGGACAGAGATTAATTCTGAAATGGCCCTACAACTCTGGACAGACAGAGTTTTACGTACATACTGTATAATGTAACATATCTGTGTGGATGTAGCCTTAGAGATGGTCAAGAAATATTTTCACACCGATGCACTCAGCTGTGGTCCCATGTGGTCAGGACTTCCTGACTATAACCGACAGCTCCCAGTGTTAAGCTCTTTGCTCTGAGTTGTAAAACTCTGGGAGAATGGATAAAGGGTTAAACAAGTGCCTCATGGTTAGGCAAGAGGTGAGGGACAGGTTCCATGTAGATGTAAAAAAAAGGAAAGGCCAAAATGCCTGAGAAGTTGTCACTGAGGGGTCAAAGTGCACACAGAGTTCACCGGGCGGGCCGGCAAAGGGCACAGAGGGGAGGGGTGAAGCAGGCACAAAGGAGAAACAACAAAGAATGTAAATCTGACATGGAGGGCTTCCTTCACCTACGTTTTCATCCAATTAGGGATGCCAGGAATGGGAGGTGAGGATAAGATTAAAAGAGCGAGGTGGAAGTTTTGGCCCCCCTGCCACGCTCTTTGATGTACGCTGACAGAGGATGCTGTTGTTGAGACCATGCTGTCCATTGCTAACTATGTGGACTAAACAAACCCCCAAGCCAAGGCAGCTCTGCTGCAGCTTAAAACAAAAGCATGTTTTCTCCAGCGGGCCAACATATTCATAACAGCCTTTCAACACTTGTCAAACAAAACTGACCAAAGGAAACCTCAAACACAGAGACAGAAATTAAACATAATGAGTTTTTAAGTAAAAAGAGGTTGAAGAAAATAAGATCAAGAACAGGAAGAATGCAATGAAAACCATGAAAGCTGTAGTGTGTGTTACCAGTGACCGACTACAATGCTATTTCAACAAAATGGATAAATGTGCAGCAGAATAGAGCAGCACGGTTTATCCAAAATATAATGACAAAAGGAAGAATTAGGGGGCAGCATTTCACCTCTACTACTGGGTTTATAAAATTTAAATTTAAAGTTACCAGTTATTTAAAAAAAAAAAGCCAACTAAGATAAGATAAGATAAGATATTCCTTTATTTGTCCCACAGTGGAGAAATTTACTATATTTACTATAAACTACTAGCTGACAGCAGGGTAAGTATACACAAATCTTCAAACTGCTGAAACTCTATTTACTGTGTCACTAACTGGAGCCTGCATGATCGTGTATGTTATGATCGTTTATTCAATTAAATCCACAGTGGCAGAAACGACCTGCACCTTCATCTCGCCGTCCCCACAGCCGGAGGGAGAGTGGTCGGCAACTTGGCAGCTCCAGGAAATGGACGCCCAGACGGTACAAACCCCAGCGCCGTGAGGCACATTGAGCAGGTGGAGCGTTGGGTCTAACTTGTGTACCAGCAGCAACAGAAAGTTTGCTGCTGTTGCTAACTGCTAACTGGAGCTGCTGCACACTAATTAGATATTAGTTTATTTTTTAATTAAGTGTTTTCTGGCCAGATCTTTCATGTTGCACCTTTAAACTAGACTACCAATGGAAAATGTAAAAAAAAAAATGCTCAGTAACACTTAGGACAAGGTTGGGATCTTTGAATGGAAACTGAACAATGAAGCGCTACCTCTTTCACAACAAGGGGGCGCTAAGGTTAAATCAAATCCTGAGAGTTCAAATATTTCTGTATGAAGAATGGTTGCACTATAAATGTAAGACAGTAACTGCAGTTTAAATAGTGTGAAAACAAATGAGTGTGCAAATATATTTTAATGACATTGCATACTGTATTGGCACTAAAATACAGATACTGAATGTAAAGAAGTGAAACACTATAGGGGAAATTTTTCATGCCATTTGCTCAGATTTAGGTCCCAGCAATGCAATTGATTGTTCATCATCTCTCTCTTTTAATTAAAAGAGGCCACTTAACAAGCTAAGTATATCCCCTGGAACAGGACACAACAACTATCTTTTCAGCATGTTATTAAAAGAAATGCATCAACAGAGCGGGAGTACAATGGGCAATTAACAAAGCTCCAAGAAGCCATAAATCCTTCATTAACAAACAATCCTGTCACACAGCGCTGTGGTTGCAAGCAAGGCCCAAATTCCTCACCAGTCAGCCAGGCTTATTTTGTTAACATGAGTATATGTTAGGAACCTAGAGGTGAATGTAAACACTATTTCTATGGGTTGTCACTTGTGGGGGAGATTGCTCCTTCTGATTGGGACCAAAGCAATACTGGCTTAGCTGAACTAATATTTGTACGGCCAGGATAAATCACTCAAGCTTTGTTTTACCACATGCTAGACACTCAGTAGTAGTGGTAGACACACAGTAATGCCTCTGCGCCTGCCAGGCCTAATGTCCTCTCTGACAAAGAATACTACACGTACAAAGTAATGAGCACAGACAGCAGAGTAGATTAACTGGATCTGCTGAGAAGATGATACCCCCCAAATGAATAGTTTAGAAAAAAAAGCTGCGACTTCGTGCTTCAAATCAAGCTATTCATCTTCGGCAGCATTCTGCAACTTTCCTGCTTAATTTAAAGAGAACCTGCAGCATGTAGGTATTAAAAAAAAAAAAAAAAAAAAACGTTCACAGAGATGAAAGGACTCTCAACAAGTCTGCCGTGCTGTTGTAGCAGAGCCGACGCTGTATAACAATACACTCAAAAACTTTGGCAGGCGGTAAATCAGTCAACAGTAAATGCCATCTTTTATCAGATCATAAAATCTGCTTGTAGGCATTTAATTTCCCCCCTCTTGTTTTAACGGGGAAACAGGCAGCCTAGAGAAAGCGTGTTTTGTTTTTATAGAGGTTACAGGAAAAGCAGAGTGTGTAAACAGGGCTAAGCCGAGCACTTCTTATGGATTTTTTTTTTTTTTTTTTTGCCTGCGAGCGACAACAATGTGGGTAAGCGCCAGTCTTGTGAAAGCAGGTGTGAGTGTTGTACAGATTTTACTTGACAGATGAATAAGGGGAAGATTGCAAAATGAATGTTTTGTTTTTCGACTATGCTAATGCATCAAAGCAATATCTATACTGACATCAGGGTGTCTAACTGGAACCCCTCGGACATAAAATTTGTTTTAAAGGGAACAGTGTATGAGTTTGTTTTCTAGGGTACAGAACAAGCTCACCTGAATATAAGATTCGTGGTTTTGTTTCCTTAGAATGAGTCGTTTATATCTACATGGTGAGCGTGTCTTCTCCACGGAGCTGGCAGCAAGTTTCGACAGTATCTCAAAACAGACAAACTAAAAACTGGGTCTAGATAGGGCCATACACACTTTCATATTTTCACATCAGCCACTGTAGCTCTGCGACATGCTTGGTACACGGGAGAAAATTCAGATACTTGCAAGCTGAAACTTCACCGCTAGATGCCGCCAGATCTAGATCCATTCCTTTCTAATAGGCAGCAGTCTGATTGTATAGAAATCTATGAGAAAATGAGCCTACTTGTCACTTAATGCATTACCTCAGTAAACATTATAAACATGAGTTTATGGTCTCAATTACTAGTTTCAAATCTTCTTCAACACAGCATGATGTTCATTTAGTAAATTATGGTCCCATCAGAGTCAAATAGACCATAAAGCAGGGGATGCTTTAGGATGTGTGTAGCTTGTTATTTGTCTGTTGTCCAGTTTTCCATTACAACTTTAACCCTTTCACAGTGTGTTTTCTGCTCATGAAAGTTAATTACAACCTTTTGGTAGCCTAAAATTCAGCATTCGGTTGCAGGGTTGGAAATTAGTACCAGCCACCAGCAAAATGCTGGTAAAATATGCAGGTGGCTGCTAGATTTTCTTCACTCTCAAGCAAAAAAACAATGGTATCTATTGCGTGGCTGATAGATTTTGGTTAAATCCAAAAAAAGTTAATTTCCAACCCTGTTCGGTTGTGCTTAGCTTCACCCTCTTGTGTCAATTCTGGTTGTAAAACATCAAGATGGCGACGGCCAAAATTCCACCAATCTCTCTGTGAGTGTTTTCAGTTTGATTTGTGTTACTCAGAAGCCAATGAGGCTGATGGACACATCCGTCAAACTACCTCAGATGTCAGCCAGTGCTGTACCCCTCCTTGGCCTTAAGGGGCACCCTTTACTTGCTCCACTTCTATTACAAGACCTCTGTGTCTGGGTTGAGTTGGTCGAGGAGTGGGCCTTGCCCCAGTTCGCTGCATCAGCCTACCCTTTACTAAGCCCCTCTGGCCTCTCAGAATGGCAGCCCTTATAAACACTATTCACTGGGCTTCCTTTTACACTAGGTGAGGTCAGAAGTTCAGCCCCCAGGTTTTAACAGTTAAGGCCGAGCTGTGAACTTGTGACCTCCTGGAGTGAGTAGGAAGGGGGAAGAGAACAAGAGGGAAGAAAAGAAGAGAAAGAGGGAGGGGGGGGGGGGGTCATCTCTCTTCAATGCAGAATGGCTGGATTTACAGCTGCATGCTGACTGCACTGCAAGCACAGCAGAAAACACCTGATAGCATCTCCTTGGGGGAGGAACCGCCCGACCCCTTTGTTGTCTCACTAACAGTCATCCCAGCACCATAAATCATGTTAATTACTTGACTGATGGAATAAATCTTTTAAAAGTCAGTCTGTGGCAGTGAGGCTCGGAACAGGAGGTTCCCGCACCGCAGTTCTGCTTGCGCGGCGTTATCTGTCATCCCGTAGTCACTGTGTAATCTGTCCATTTGTTGTTGTCTGAGCGGGACTTTTGAAGATGTGGACGGCGGGCTGAGGGAGGGCTGGGTGTTTGTGACACAGACGTCTTCAAGTAATTCATCTTCCTGAGGGTGGTCGCTATGGGAGTATATCATAAAATGAAGCTAATACCAAAACTAAGAATCAGCGGGTTGATGTGTTAAAATACATATTGCAAGCTGGTCTTTATTTAAATCATGACAAAAGTCAGAGGAAGTACTGCATCAATTAAATCACTGTTTCTGCATCCAGTAGCATTCAGACTGCAGAAAACCATAATTGTACAAAAAAAGGGATGAGCAAATGATCACAAGAGAGTCATCTCTTGTGAAAACATCCATAAATTACATCATGATTTCCTTTTGCTTCGGGCTGCCCCCTCTTAGTCAATTAGTCATTTTTCATGGTTTTTTCATGCTGAATGACGTATTTCCAAGAAACTTCTGGTAAACATAAGATTTACAGTGGTGCTTTAGTGTGGTTCTTTGTGGGGAAACTCTGTGGGGAAACTTTTTCAGATCTGTCAATTAAATGAACTAATCGATTAACACTAACACTCAACAAAATTAAGCGTAAATGCCTTTACACACCAGGGGCATGAAGAATAAACAACACAACAATGTGAAACACTATATGCAAATATTATATATCTAGGGCTTTTACTGTGAAAGGTACCAATGGAAGGACTCGATCTGGTCTGTGCGTCCTTGGTCAAGGTTGAAAGGAGTAATAAAGTTTGCCATCTTGGTTTGCACTACGAAGCCGTTGTGTTGTTTCATAAATGTTAGAGATGTTCTGATACCATTTTTTCTTTCCTGATACCGATTCCAATACCTGAACATGCGGTATCAGCTGATAGCTAGTACCGATCCAATATCAGTGTGACAAGAAATATGCATAGATATTATTACTATTATTGAACAGCAATTTACTACTGACAATGTATGGATGTGATATGATTACTGTGAAATATTGCAAATGGTGGACATTTTTCTCGCTCTGACTACCGTTACCGTTCACCGTTACACTCTCCACTGGCACTGCACTGTTGTTGTTTGCTATTGTCACGTGACAAACTACCTGCAATCAGTGCTTCTTCACTGCTCTATAAGAGTAGCTGCCAGTGGCAGCCATGATGCATCCACGGAGACAGCGCAGTGAAGACTAATGCTTTGAAGCGGCAAAGAAGAATCGATTTCCGGCTAAACAAGTTTATTTTTTTCCAGGGTAATAAATCATATTGGATCTGTGTACAGACTGGCGCATTTCCGATACTCATCAGAACAACTCTAATAAATATAGGCACCACTTAACTTGATTGTCTGGTGCCTTTATTCGTGGTGTGAAAGCTCAGAAAATTAACCTTGTTCCAAAAAAAAAATTATGGCGGTTTTTCGTCACATAATATTCGTAAAAGTACAACTGACAAAACCAACTGCTGGAAAAAAATATATTGCTGTGCAAATTAGTGTGTGAAGGCCTTCAGTCAACTTAGCACTACTTATTGATACATGCTACCAGATCACATTGAGCTGCAACAGTCCAACTCAGAGCCGCAGAGCGGCATGCCAAAGACAAGAAAGGTCATTCACACACCCAATAACAATCCATCTAAGTGTGCACTCACAGGCTTGTGGGTAATTACAGTTCTTTTGCTGGAGTGTTTTGTGTTTCGCTTTGCTTGTTCTGTCTCAAAAGCTAACAACCACTCATTATTCACGGTTTGAGTTGGGCTTTTTTTTTTTTCTTCTTCCTTCGGCAGGGCAAATTACACACAAGAGTGACAGCTCTCAGAGAAAGAGGGGACCAACAGCCTAGTCGGGTTCTGGTAAGTGCAGTCTTAAATCAAGGGGGCAGGGACGCCAACTGCAGTCCTGCAGTCTGTTGACTTTGTGGCAAGGACGGCAAAGGGTTGAAAACATGGATATACTGTACTCATACAGCGCCCACTACAATAAACTGCCTTTCACAGCAGCCATAAAGTCTCCATGATGTACTATTCTAAAACACTTGTCAAACACTTCATATCTTAAAAACTGTGCAATCTATCCATTGCAGGTACTGCTGGTCCAAACACAGAACGTGTTGTCCTAATTCTAAGATAGCGAGTTTATTGAGGCGTGTATATCTGTGTGTGCATGTGCAAAGACTTGGAGCCCTTCAGGCCTTCACTGGCACCACACAGGGATGCTAGCACAGACACCCTGAAATCACACATACTTGTACATGCACACACAAACACAAATCTACCTGCATGGCTAGTTTGGGGAATGCGTCTCCTTTGGTAGGATTTATGATGGCAAACAGAGGGTAATGAAACCCAGGGAAATATTTACTGTCAGTGTCAGAGCTTATTATCCTGGGAAGGAAAATGGGGTCAACTACAAATACTTGCTGAAATCTGGGTGTTGTCTCTTGTCTGAAAGGAAAAGAGAAAACAACAGCGTTCCCTCTGTGTCACCAGAGCTCTAAGATCTCAAACAGTGAGGTCAGTGTCGATGAACATCAATAAGGCAGGAATAAACGAGTGATTCACTGAGAACGTCTGAAGTACTGATTATTTCTCCGCAGCATTTTGCCCGTGGTGCGCTGTTTAATTGCTTCGCTATGGTCCATAACTTTCACTGTGCAGCTGATGTGGCATCTCCCTCTATTTAAAGTGTACACAAGGCCACCATGTGAACATCAAGATGATTTATACCCACCATACAGAAAGAAGTAGGGGCTTTGTGTGATGAATATGCCACTGTCTGGTATCAAACTCAGTGACAGAACATTTATTACGATACGGTCATTGCATGGCTTATGGACGGTGCTTTAATTTGACCAAAGACATAACACTATTTTGCTTGCTTGCTATCCCCCACACAACAAAAGAGGGGGATCACAGCCATTGATCACCATAATCACACAAGTCGAAGATAAAACCAGTCGACAACCCCTGGGTCTGAAAAGTAAAGCCAATGCGGAAGTACCTTAAAATTGTATTCTTTCAAATAGCCAGCAGGGGGCGACTCCTCTGGTTGCAAAAAGACGTCACATTATATAAGATAAGATAAGATGAACCCTTATTAATCCCCGGAGGGAAATTCGGGTGTCATAGCAGCAGCAACAACAGTACAGATGAATACAGTATAGTAAAAAGTAAAAGAGAAGGTGCAATGAAGGAAAAGACGGTGCAATGAAGAAAATTGACAATAAAATAAATAAGTAACAGTAATAATAAATATAAAAACAGTAATACAAATATAGAAGTCTATAGAAGAGAAAATGACCCTACTTCACTGGATTTATTATCTCAGGAAACATTGTGAACATGAGTTTATGGTCTCATTTGCAAAAAAAACAAGATGGTAATGGCCAAAAATCAAGATGGCAACCACCAAAATGCCGAACTTGAGGCTTCAAAACGGCAGTCTACAAACAATGGGTGGCACCGTGGTGACTGTATCCACTTCTTATATACAATCTATGGATAACGCCTACAGATAACTGCTGATCTCTCAGAACGAAGTAAATTTAAACTATACTAAAAATATTTATTACTTTTGTAATATATCTTATATTACAAAAGAGTACCATTTTATTTCATAGGGCACAATCATAGTGAAAACATGGGGTTTTCACTAAGCATTTATTTTTTTACCCATTAGACCTTCATATGGACTTTTCACCCTTTCACAAAAATCACTATGACCCTTCTCCCCTTTAATCTGTCTTGCCATTTTCACATACAAGGATTATCGTGATAATGCAAGCCAATGCCACAGTATTGATCACGGCATTTACCTTGACTGCTTAAGAAATGTCCATTAATACAATCAAGCACAAATGAATGACCCATCCAAACAAGCTCCTCTGCAAATAATTAATACATCCATAACTTCATAAAAGCACAGATGCAGATTGTGTGTGTTCACGGCGCTATGGCAAACACTCCTGCGATGCTCAGTGTGAAGAGGATCGCTGGTATGATATTCAAAACCAGACGAGTGTTGATGCATTCCCATTCACGCACGACTCCACTGAACCAGTGCCATGAGCACATTCAATTATTCTTCACCTAAGCCATTACCAGCAGAATGGCTAATATTATCCCCGCCTAATGGCAGATAATACACAATATTCAGGAGTTCAGTGTACCAAGCATTTGCACAAGCCTTGGTAAAGTCCCATACTTAATCATCCATCTGGTACTCTAGAGAGTAAGTTGGGAAAACCAGAGGCAACAATTCTGTTGGCACTGGGGCCAAGCTTCAGTAGAACTGCACATGTTCACTGCGGAGGCCGGGATAGAGCTGGAGTTTCTGTTACTGCAGAAGTTGTAGGATTAGAAATTGAATAAGCTTTTATTGGGATGGATTGTGTACTCTGCATTAGAAACATTCTTTAACTTTAAGGACAATAATAGTAAAAGGAGGAGAATTAAGAAAGAGAAGGTGTGACGTATTACAACAAATGTTGTGTAAGATACGTTAGGAAGCTGATACCAACACCAGTGAGATTCCACAATTCGCAATAACCGATTTGATACCACAGTAAGAAACAAAAACAATCAGTAAACAATTTGAGCTAGTGTTAGGAAGTTAGTCATAATCCCCTCTAACATCTATTACATACTGCTGTGAAACATCTCCCTCAAACAACTGTATTTATTCAAGTTTCTTGCCAAAAACTACATTTTACAAGACACAGCATAATAACGTTATAATTGACCTTTGCTTAATACTCATTTCTACTGAACAGAGCTTGAACACATCATAATGCTACCTCTGTTAACATTAGCTGTTCGCTCTGAAGGACTGTGCAGCTAACAACTAAGTAGCTCTCCTCATCTCTCCCCATCATCATCTCAGCACATTATCACTCAGCATTATCACAGAAAGAAAGGGTGTGTTAATAGTGAATTTACTGTCCTTGTGAATTTCAGACGCTGTTAGTCTCAAGCCCCATCGGTACCTGCGGTACTGCAGAAAAACAAGTACCATCCTGTTTTCAGAATTTTGGCATTGACTTGGTACCGACGTCTTGGTTATTGTGAAATCCCGAATATATGTCATATATGCCTCCTAAGAAAAACAACAAAAACTTCAACTGACCCAAGTTAGGCAAAATGCTTCATGAATATCAAACAGCTCCTCTAAAACTTGTATCCTTAATTCCACACCACCATTTCCTCTGAGAACAAACTCACATAGATCACATTGGTTGAGATACATTATCCATCACAGCATCCCCATTCATCTCAAATGCATTAATTTCTATGGGTGACGTGTTGCAGTTCCCAATGCATCAACATTATTTATGGTTTGACATTATAAAAGTAAGTGCATAATTTATGGGCCTAAATGAATGCACTACCTTCCGTGTGCTGTCTGTTTTTTAGAGATCCAAAGCCAGATTGCCGCATGCCAAAACTATGGAGCAATCCCATTTGCAGCAGAGAGCCCACAGCAGCCATGATTTATGATAGTAAATTAAAAAGAATGAAAAATTTATGATGGCAATTTGTGGGTAGTCATAAAACTATTATAGAACTTTGAAGTGGTGTTTTGTCCTTTCGCATGCAAGTGATGCAAGATGATCCAATGTTACAGAAATATCTAAACTCCTCGCATTTGAAAAAGATCAGCGCTGACGAGAGCTGACAATGTGGATCAAAGTTGGGAGGTTAATTGACAGATAATTTTAATGAACTCTAATGAACAACAATGTTTTGGAAATCAACACATCACTGAAGCCAGCACATGCCTGCTAAGTATGCATTCAACTTCTCTTTTGCATGAAATCGAAGCCCCAGCTGGCATTTGAGTGGATGCCAGGCCATGATTGAATGAAAGCCCATCCTTGACTGACAAATGATATATTAAGCTTTCAGTCAGCAGGGGGTGGGGGTGGGGGGGGCAGGCATGTCAGTTACCTGCTACGGCAGAAACTCCACTTGTCAGTCTGCCATTGGCAGGGCTAAACAAGATCTGAAATGTTAAAAGCCCTGCACACCGTAGTTTTTCACTTCCTTGTGCGTCCCAGGCACTTAGACATATCAGCCATATGACGGCTATGAATCAGTGTCTGCCATGAATGTCAGAGTATCGCATTTATAAGTGAAATACCATTTGTTAGGCCTGTGGGCATGCTCCTCTGGTTTCATGCAGGATATGAGAGAACATCAAAATGACAGACAATTGACTCCTGAATATTAATGGAAAAGTGACCTTCATGAGGAAGAATACATCATCGGTATATCGTCATGACACATTTCCTATGGGCAAATTACGCGTACCCATTTAAATGGTGGTGTTAAAGTTAGTGTTTATGTGTGTAATTATGTTTGTGTCTAGTCCATGTGTGGGCCATTAATAAAGATCTGAGTGTGCGTGTGACGGAGGTCCGTGGGCAGTGCTGGGCAGCTCTGAGTGGCCCTCTCCTTGACTCTGAAGGTGTTGATTATGGATGATTAATGGCGCAAAGGAACAGGGAGAGAAAGGTCATCTCCTGGGTTTTAGAGGGAGCAGCTACATTGGGAGTAATTAAGACACTTGTGTAAGCATGATTAATACGCACACATCGACGCTGTGCACGGTAAACAAAACAAGGCAGATGGTTAAGCTTTCGAATTATATTTCTGCATGTGGAGCAAGATATAATACTGACTACATTACATGATTTTGCAATTTCATGCTTTCATTTCACTGCATTTCTTTCAGGTAAATAATAATAAAACAGCTTACCTATTTTAAAGAAGTTGACAGAATCAGCATTGCAGAGGATCCAGAAAAACAGGCAGACATGAAAAAAGAGAAAAAAGTAAAACAAGTCATTATTTAAGCAGGCTCAGTTTTACTGGTATATGAAGCTAGACAACCTAAGGAATCCACGTCATGCTAGCTTATTGGCAAAATCGCTAAATAACACTCTTGCGCTAAACTTTGGCAAGGAAAAACTGGCCATATTCAAAGGGGTCCCTTGACCTCTGACTTCAATATATGTGAATGAAAATGGGTTTTATGGGTACCCATGACTTTCCCCTTTACAGACATGCCCACTTTTTAATTCCATGTAGTTTTGGGCAAAAACCAAAAACCATGCCGTTTTTTGCATGCACTACATGTTATTTTCGCCTACTGTAAAATAGTGTATTTGAATATTTCAGTGTACTGGGGTCCCTAAACAGTCTTGGAATTGCATAAATTGGATATCACTGTAAAGCTGAAACTCTTGTGGATCCAATGAGCCCAATTGTATTCAAGTGTGAGGAAGTTAGTCCCCATAGTAGCCACTTCATTCTACAAAGACAATTTTTTGAAACTTGGCTGACTTGATTGTATAGAATGACCTGTTGTAACCTCTAGGATAATCACAGCCTCTTGAAACTTTACAGCCACAAACTAGAGACCTAGGGCATTCAGAAGATAGATGGTTTTACTAGTAATATAGTGGCATAAGGGCGTTTCTGAGCAGTTTCCAGTTCTTCTCATCCAATCGCTGAAAAATGCAATTCTTGTAGAAATCTCCAAATCTCAAACGTTTTTGATACCAAATCTCAGCATGACATTTCTATAGTGTTCCCCAAGGTCTTTGTGTCTTAATGTGGTATTTTGGAGGGATTTCTTGGTATTTTTTATCAATTATTGAGTGGTAAAAAAATGGTTACATTTAGCACCAAATCTATGTAACAAATGGTATCAACCCCAAACTGCTGCAACAACTTACAGCATGGGAATGACCATCATATACTTCTATCATAATGTTCTAAGCCCTTATACGCTTCCACAGTTAATCTGATTTATGACTTGACACTGTTGAGATGCATCTCAAATTAATACTATATACTGCATATCCTGTTGACTTTTTAATCTACCCCTGGACATCCCATGTCCCCAAACCCCACACCCCTCTCAAAAAGGGGGGGGGTGGAATGGTAAGAGATTAAGTATTAATATCCACTGCTATGTTGCATGCAATCTTTAAAAATACACAAACATGCTAATAATGTATAACTTAACATGCAGTTAAATGCCTGACATGTTCCCACGTACTTGATTGATGCAGCTGATCCATTACATGGCTATAGCCGTTCAGAGTAGCATATGAAAATGAAGACGAGCCAACCTAAGATGACCCATAGCCGCAGAAAATCAATCAACATCAATATGTTCCCACCACAGTCTTCTCCAAGATAGAACACATCAGCACATCCTGTAGGCAAATACTCACATTACACTTGCCTTCATGTATCATATGGCATGCACTCATGGGCAACACGTCAGGTTGCACTCATGCTAAAGCAAAAGCAGTTATTATCCAGATATCTTGATGGATGATGACACCAGATGTAGTGACAGCTCAACCAAAAATGATCACAGTATCTGTATCTTTAATTATAGCCCAGGCTTTTAATAACTAATTACACTGCTGCATCAAACTCGTGTAAGTATTCAGAAAAACTGAAACCCCCGACTCAGGCCTCTCTCACCCTGTGGTCTTCTCCGTCATGTGACAGGCTTCTACAAAAGGATTAACTTCACAGTGCACATGAGTTAGGGCGGTCTGGGAGACAGGTGTCACTTCACTCCAGTAAGCAAAGCTTCAAAACTTCTGCTCATGTCTCCATGTCTGATTTATTAGTCTCTGACTTTCTGCAGGGTTTTAAAAGGTACAGGCTTGTTACACAGAACTATCTGAGAAGCCGTCATTGGAAACTGTTTGGAGAATGGCAATCACTTCCAAGAAATACTTGGCAGGTAATTGGATGAACCATCTGTCAATCAAACTCTTGCCGAAGCCAGTCGGAGAAGAGCAAAACTCAGTGCCGTTCGTTGCTTTTCTTTCAGTGAAGAAATACTCTCCAGTTCTAACCGAGCTGATGCTGTTACAGCATCTACCGTAACCTCCTTAGGAGCCGCCATTGTTGTTTTGAATAAATAGTGTTGCTGTGCTGTTGTCATGCCACACACACCTAGCCACTACTGTTGTCATAATACTGGAATGTTTAACTTTGAAACAATACCTTGAAAAATATTGATATGTGATACCATTTTGCGAGACCACAGGGGGAAAATTGACACTGAGGGCATTATTATTTAGATTTCTATTAAAAGACAAATAGCAATGTGTGCGTGTGTGTGTGTGTCTGGCAAGATGTCACTTTATGTGCGTAACTGATAAAAACAAAGCTCACAAGTGGCCGGGAAAAACGCTAATTAACACGGCCATTTTGAAAGGGGTCCCTTGACCTCTGACCTCAAGATATGTGAATGAAAACTCTTGTGCAGAGTGAAAACTGTATTTTACTAGATAAAACAGTTGTTGGCAAATGGTGTAATTTGCAGCTGAAAAAAGGTAATAAATCACAATATATTGCAATAAATCTTGTGGCAATACTCAGCATATGCCAGATTTTTTATGATCGTAATAAGGTCATGTTGTGACTTCAGTATCGTGATAATATTGCATCAGCCTAGCCACCTCTACAATGTTGCAACAGCATAAAAACCCTGCATTGGTAGGGGTACCACTATCTATGTGCACTACACAATTAAGTTTATGATGACTGATGAATGCGATGGTCACCAAGGACTCATACTAATAGCGCTATTAAAATAATAGCTGACAAAGGTCTTCAGCTTTAGCTCTTGTCTAATAATCACTGACAGTAGAATAGTGCAGCTATAATCACTCTGACTAAACTCATTATGAAGGCACGGGGGCTTGGGGGGCTGTAGTTGTTGAGAAGTTAGAGCAGGGCATCGGGAAGGAGAGCCATGTGGGGGGAAGTGTTGAAGCATGTGCACAGCTGGGAGAGACACTTGCAGTCTCCACGCTGCTCGTACATCGCCTCTGTCCTTCACTTCCTGTGACTCATCTGTATTCTGCTAACACATACAAAAAACATTTTTTTATTAGAGTATTAGAGTTAGATCAACATCCATATAATGTCCTTATAAATATGCACAGTAATAACTGATTGATGCTCTGTGGGATAACATGCCGCCGTCGTGCCCCCCCCCCCCAATGCTTGTCGAGACAGAAGGCCCCGTGTCAGCATCTTCTCAAGTTAATTGTAAGTGAGTTCCAACATCAGGCCTACAGTATGCTGCCCGGCTTCACATGTCAACAAGCGGAAGACTACCAGGGCTGACAGTCACCAAGCAGCTCCACACGCTAAGCCAGCCTCTACCAGAGGCCCTGCGACGTGATAGCACCGCACAAGACAAAGGGATGGGCTCCATATGGCCAGGAATCACAGCCTTCAAAAAGAAAAAGAATAGAACCGTGAAGAGAATCCGCATGACAGCGCCAAGAAGCAAGCAGCATGGAAATGGGATCCCAGCCAATACGACACTGATTTGGCGCTAAAGCTGTTTATAATATAAAGAGTGCATGCAACATAAAACTGCTTGAATAATTCTGCGTTTAAAATCTAGGGCAAGAAATTGTTTGTAGTTTTTTTAGTTCTCATACTTTCTAGGTCAAAGTTTTGCAGATTTCCAATATGATTGCGGGGGTTTAACCACCTCGTTCATCAAGAGCAGCCCTGTTTAGCGCATATTTGGACAATCTGGAAAACTCTTATTGTTGAGTAAGATAGAAAGCAGGACTTTTCACTTCCTAACACAGAGTGCACACAAATGTTGGCGGCACATTTCCTGTTGGAACCCCGCGTCTCCTTTGTCCAGTCCAAGTTTGTTAAACTGCTGTCATTTCAATTGTTCTGCTATAGAAAAATTATAATCCACCTGTCAACGATGACAGCGTGTTGGAAAACTTGGATAATGGATAGTGTAGGGCCCTGGAATTCAAACCCAGGCCACTTACTGCCAACTAAAACCATTACAGAATGACAATTCTTTTTTCAGTTTATTTGAAAATTGCACTGAATCACCACGGCTTCTCCAACCATCTAACCACAATCAATTTCCACAGCCAGACCCAGATATGAATGAGAGAGAGGGAAAATGAAATACTGACTTGTTTGGTGAGGGGTTTTAACTCCTTCCATTGACAACACAATAAAAACTCCATCCGGCATGCCTAAAGCAGCAGTAGGCAGAATATTTTTTGCATCATTGGGCAAAAAATCCACAATAACCTTTCAGGATATTGTAATTCAAGTGTTCTGAGAGAAAACCAGACTTCTGCACCTCCTCGTGGCTGTTTTCAGGCTTTAAAGGAATCTAGCTCGTGATAGGAGACTTTGGCCAATCACAGGTCATTTCAGAGAGAAGGAGTTCCAATTGGCTATTGGCTAATCACTTGCATCTCCGATCAAACGGTCAAACTAGGCAGCGCTGATCAAATATGAATTAATATTCTATGATTGTAATGCCTATTTCATCAAATGTTTTCAGAAACATCTTGTAGCTACTATTTAGCCATAAAATAGGAAAATTTGCTCTGGCTGGTGGGCAGTGCTTTGTATTTCCTTCACTGATCTCACAACTGGAGCAAATCCTGGCAGGGTACACCCTGGACAGGATGCCAGATTATCACAGAGTTGACGTACAGGGACGCTCACATTCACACCTACTGGCAATTCGAAGTCAACCATTAACCAATCCTGCATGTCAGAACCTGGAGAAAACCCACGCTAACATGCAAACGCTGTGCTGTGAGGTGACTATTCTAGCCACCGCACCACCGTGCAGCTATGTTTTATAAAAATAACTTTTAAAAATCATATTTGCTCCAATTCTACCTACTGCAGCTTTAACTATTTCACCACAGTACAGAGAGTGACACACAGATAGTGTATATTTAGGGTTACACTGACATTGAATTAATAATTTGATTCATGAGGCCATTCCAAGCTATTTCCATAGATAATCAACCTTAAAAGGAAAGCAATAGAGTCCACAATTAGAGATTAATGCCATCTTTGGCCAACTTGCTCGCTGGCGTCGTCGGGGTAATTAAGGAAAGATAAATTTCCACAGTTTAACATAACAATTAAAGTCAAGTAAAAGACGTAGAAAGGGGTTTGCTTGGAAAAGGACTACATTTTTTTTTGCAAAAAAAAATAAAAAAAATCCAATACAGTCTTGATTCCTCTGGTGACCTCTGTGCAGCTGGCATGCTGTTAAGTTCACCAGTGTTGTGTAGGATTGGTTTTGTTCACACTCGGGGCCTGTACACCCACACAGCCCACTGACAAAAGCCGAGAGGGATCTCTTTGATCCCTGTGCCTCACTAAATCAACACCAGATAAGGTTCACGCAGAGGTCGCCAAAGTCATCTGATCGTCGCATTCCAAAACTGAGCATTTCATGACAGCCATGCGCTGGTACAGGTTAAATGTCACCAAGAGTTCAGGCGTGACGACGGAAGACGGACAAATTTAACATGCCCCCCAACGCAAAGAGAGAAATAGATCAGCCAAAGCAAATATGAAGAGGCAGAAAAGCAGTTAGCGGATTTAAAGTTGCAAGACATATGGCATCTATTCATTATTTACACTCACTATCATGCTACATTTTCAATTTTTTTTTAAAATTGACAATAATAGAGTACGGCAGCTGTGAATTTACAAAACAAGAGAGAAGTTTTGTCCTTCTAAAACACATCTGCTCCGTATATACTATGGAAATCAAACGTTATGCTGAAATGGGTCTGGGTTTACATCACTTCACACCGTTTAAACATACTGTATATACATTTTCCAAACTTTGATACTGTGCAGAGACAAGGATAGCAACAGTAATACAATCCATGTTCAGATCACACAAACACAGCGGTTCCCTGTACCATACAGCCATTTACACGGGGTCACTAGTCTTCACAGGAGACCAAACCTATCATAACACAGCTGTGAGCACAGACCTCCTTTGTATTCAGAGAAAAGAAAGGGGGGTAAAAAGATGATCCAATTAAAGTTGTATATCATTCGCCTCTCCTCTTGTCAGTGCATATTCCTCTGGCTCTATTAGAAGCCGGCTCCTCCCAGGCAGGCCAGTGTAGCTCTGTAATTACACCTCTTCCTCTGACAACCTGCATGATTGTTTTCCTAACACTGTATTACTTCGTTAGTATTTTCCAGCACGCATTTATTTTTAAACTGTCAGTCTGGCCCGACTCATCCCCCCCCCATCTGCACTCGTCTGTTTATCATAACAATCATTAATAACTGTCACTTGCCAACATCCATAGAACAAACTCATTGCCTCATTACCATGTTGCGGCGTTTGTTCCGGCGCGGCGCCTGTGTATCGCTCACAACAGGGCCAAGCCAATTACTTTGCTGAAATGGAATCGCATTAATCAAAACTTAACAAGGTGGCAAATTTAAAGATATCACATTGCAAAAGACAGCATAACTAATATGTCACTGTCATAGTTGCTGTGGAGGTATGCGGCAGGCGGGGGACTAAATATATCGCCTTCCAGGGTCCATATGAATTTTGACGTTTCATATGATCTGAGAGGTATTACAGACAGGATGGAGTACACAGAGTTGGCTGCTTCTGAGGACTCCCTTGTCTCTCTGCTAAGCAAATAGACATATAGAGGGCAGGAGAGAGGGAGGAGTGCAAGGGAGGGAAAGAATCATACAGACAGAAGAGTGACACAACAAAAGTGAGTTAAATAAACCTGAATAAAAGAGGGAGGACAGAAGTGGAAACCACGGGGCAGTAGAGGGACAGGAAGAGAGTGCACGAGGAGAAAAGTGGGAGGAATAGAGAAGAAGACGGCATGGGAGGCGCTTTGACTTGGAGAAACAGCAAAGGAGGAGGTACAGAAGCATAAAGGGAGAGAAGGATAGAGGGATGGACAGGGGAGCGGTGAAGTAGAAACGAGGAGAGGCAGAGAGGGGGGAGAGAAAGGGAGAGAGGGAGGAGGAAGCGCCGAGCGTGTCTCCGAGAGCGCCAGCAGGCGGCAGTTCATCATGTCTCCCTTCACAGAGACGTTTTCTTTTACACTTTAAATGATGATACTCATCAATCACGGGCTGACAGCTGCATCAAGCCAGCTGCAAACATGCAAAGGCCAGCAGTGTGAAACCTGCTGACGCCACCCATCGCTGCGTACAGGAGGAATCAGTCAGCCACTCGGCCTCCGCCCAGGATTTATCTGCTCTCACAACACACCAGCTTGCTTTTCTCTCCGGCAAACCCAGAGTAAATACTATCCATTTTAACAAAGCACTTCGCATGGGTTTAAGAAGTGGCATGTAGGCTTACTTTTACTAAGCATTTGCCAAGGTTTTAATTAACATAAACTTAATCATAATAACATTATATACACATATAAAGAAATATCAATAATTTATATTAGAAGCCAGAAGTTATATATAAGTTATATATAAGCTGTTCCATAATTGTTATTTAGGAACATGTGGTTAAGAGGACGATATCAGGGCTCCTATACATTTTTCATTTCAAAATTTTCTGACTTCTCTGTCAATTTTTCAGATAAAATTTGACATTGGAGTACAAACAGCTAGAATAGAAGATTGTAGCTCTGTAGCTCATACAAATCAATTAATAGTTCACTGCACAGTTTATTCAAGCTAAAATGTTTAAACACTGTAATATTATTCAGTTTTTGTCATGTTAATTTAAATAACTGTGTATTCTTAACCCCTACAGTAACAGAAGTAATGTCTATATACAATTCACCATGGGACTAGAAAAAACAATCAAGATGATCAAATTACATTTAGAAATTCAGAATTGTATATTTCAGAAAACAACAGGGGAAATAGATTTTCCATTCTCTCTTTTATTTTTCCATATTTATCCAGACCTGGGTATTACTAAAATCAAATTCCATACTTTTCCATACTGCACAGGAACCCTGAGATATATTTCATCATTGACTGACTGGACAAGGCATGAATCTGGACTTGAACTGTTTTGCTCTATCAGAAACCTGCAGTGGCAGGCTTTAGCACCAGTGTCACAACACAGAGATGCAGTTCCACGAGGATCGTACACCACCCATCATCTACCACAAGTAGTTAAGCGAACTCTCGCTAGGATCTTTTTCAGAAATCCCTACTTGGATCAAGAAATGGATACATATGTTCAAACTAGGGCTGTCAAAGTTAATGCGAAAATAACGCAAATTTGCTTTGACTCCACTAATTTCTGTAACACAATAATGCAACTTGCGATTTTTAGCTTGCAGAATACTCAGTTTTAAAAAGGTACAGCCATGTGATACTAGCTTGTCGCGAAGGAGGCGAAATAACACTTCAATGTTATACAACATTTTGGTGAGGAAAAACTGTCAAGTCATATTAATCAGCACACTGACAGCTGTTGATGCCTGTTATGATTTGAGCATATATTTTATGCTAAATGCAGTACCTGTGAGGGTTTGTGAACAATATCTGTCATTGTTCTGTATTGTTAAATGATTTCCAATAATACATACATTTGTATAAACAGCATATTTGGCAACTGCCATGTTGGTAAGAGTATTAAATACTTGACAAATCTCCCTTTAAGGTATATTTAGAACAGATAAATAAATGTGTGATTAATTTGTGACTAACTATGGACGATCATGCAGTTAATTGTGATTAAATACTTTAATAGATTGACAGCCCTAGTGCAAACATTATGAGAAGTTAGGGTTAAAATTAAAGCTGTGCTGGAGGTAGAGGACAACTGAAAATAATAATTTAAAAAAATGCTGTGTAATCCAACTGATTTCCCCACAAATGATTAGAAATACAAACATCATTATTGTATCTGCAATTTATCTGCATTATGACTATCATTCACAAAGACAAAAGGCAGTCCTTGGTGCCAGAGGTTATCCATACACAGCTCATGCACACTACTGGTCTTAGATTACTCCCTTCAGCCATCCTTCACTTTCTCCTCCTCCTCCTCCCTTTTATTTAGTGTTTTTAGTGACTGCTCATTTCCAGCATTCAGACAGAGGGGGGGTTGAGCAGAACAGAGCCAAGCAGATGGATGCGAATTCAAAGTTTCCTGATCTTTAGCAGAAGTTATGGAGGGTTATCTTTGGCTGTATATCTGGGCCCTGGCAGCTCTCCCCTGGTGATGAAGGATTAAGCAGCACAGCTGTCTCTTCCCAGAATGATGCAGTGCAGTGCTCCCCGACACGACAGCATCACTTAATCTTAATGTCCGCTCCTCCAGCGCAGACGCACAGGACAAAGCCAATCAGCATCACATGCCACGGGGATGGACCCTACTGCCTGGCCCGGGAGTCTCTCACCCTCACAGGCCGATTAATCAACTTCAGACAGCCCAGTTCAATCCCAACCACAGCTCCCCCCCCCCCCGCTCTGATCTGCTCACTCTCTCCCACATATATACACACTCTCTCTCTAACTGTTGTGCTGTATAGAGCAGGGCATGGCTACCATGCAGGAACACTTATCAGACTGCAGTCCACATTATGCATGTCTTTGTGTTGCACTGAGAGAAAAAGGTAGTGAGCAAAGAGGGAGGGAGTAGAGAGGAGAGCAGGAGGGTGGGATATTGAATGCTTGCACCTTATTTCTGTCACAGGCCTCCTATTTGTTGTGAGATTTATGAGTTCCAATAAGGGCTTTAAGAATAATGACTAATGCTCATTTGAACAAATGACTCTCTGGGAGGTCCTGAGCAAGGATTTAAAACCAATACGATACCAGAGCCTTTACAAGGAAGAAAACACGCACCCCTTGCATCGTTGTCTTAACTCCTCATTCCACATGATGGCTTAACAACCTGGATCCAGATCAGAGGGTCGCATTAATGCATGTTGCACACAGTCTGATGTCAGACTAGTGGGGACTAGTCAGACTGTAGCGTTCGAACTGATGAAGCCACTTGGATAAGGGGCGAAACGTCTTCAGAGACAAATCTAAGTCCAGTTGCCTTCGATTCAATTGTTGTCAGAAATAATGTATAATAAACCACAGAGCTAGTGTTAAGAAGTTAAACTTCTAACATGTATAACTCCCTCTCTATTATTTATTTTATTTTGCTGAGAAAACAACTCTTAAACAACTGGATTTATTCAAGTTTCATACCAAAAACTACACCTCAGTGGAACCTCCGTTACCACCGTTAATGTTAGTAGCTCCATTATTTAGCCAAGCAGAACTGCGCTGCCCCCCGGCTGCCAACAGGTACTGTTACTAAGCCAGACCACAGGGGCCAGGAGTGCGTGGCGGCTGCGTTACCTCATGGCTACGTCATTCACACGTCCGATGTTCACACCAGCTGCGCGTCAGCTGCGTTTCTGCCACGTTCTACACAGAATTTGACTTTCAAAATGGCCATTTCCTGTTATTATAAATGTCATTTATATTTCTTTAAGACAGAGAAAGGTCAAGAAACGTGGTAATTTGTAAATAATAGTAATAATCCACAATTAAAATCCCATACTATATTCATTTATGGAGCAAGTCACTGCATGTTCTATAACACTGCCCTGCACATATTTCAGATTAATATATTGTGTTAACAAGTGAAGGAGTTCTGTCCACAGAAAAAAACGTTTGAGGGGTTTTATTTTGAAATAAAAGCAGGAAGTGTTGATTTAAATCAATCTTTACTTTTTTCATGTGCGTGGCATTTTCTACAAATGTCTAGACTTTGAAACTGTAGTTGTGTTGCTGATATGATGTCACTGTACAGTCGAACGATCACGTCTGTCTTGCTGCTGTGAACCATGTGTGGCTCGTGTCAAAAATAAGCGACACCTTGAATCTCTAGAAGAGACACAGGTGACACACAGACAAGCTGCACATATCATGCAGGCGGTGTGGCTGCTTTAACCTGGTAGCATGGACGCCAAAATGAAAAACAACAGGTAACGCAGCCCAGGGCTGACTCTCCCCGTGACGATGTCAACACAGATATGTTGTTCACAATGTGGCATTATCAGGGACAAAACAGGGTGTGTCCCTCAGGTTTTGTAGAAGCACTACCACGCTGTTGAGCACTTTTTGCTTTCCTCTCTGCTTTGGCTCCAGTCCCAAACAAACTGCAACATGATACAGTGCGCGTATGCATGATTTTGCATGCGTAACTCTCGGAGAGCAGCGATAAGAGGAGTAAATAGACACAGAGGCATGAGATGGTAAGGAATCAGATAACTACGAACCGGTTCTCAAAGGGAATTGATTCTTTATGTCCATCACTAGCGTTTTCCCTGCATGCTTAAGTGGCGGAGGGTCTGACGATTTCACGACTAATTTCAGACCCTGCAGATAAACAATAGAAAAATGGCTAACACTACCCGTCTCAAAGAAAGGAAATCCTCCAGTGAATCTGCTCTGATATATCAAACGCAATTCATCAAGTCGCCCCAACAATTACAAGCGCCGCCATGACGACAGACGGAGAAATAACATGCATGGCAGAATCATGTTTGCGAAAACACACCCAAGTGTATGTTTATGACGTCCTGTAGAGCCCTGTTTATGCGCAGATATAGAATATTAGCTCCATAAGTTATTCTCAATTGCAGTCAGTCTCATTACCCACGGGCATTTCCCAGTTTCATGGAATGATGAAGAGCGTTTCTGCTTCAAGTAGAATAGTGGGGTGCATACAACATTAACACATGCAGGACTCTCAGGCGTCCTATCCGAAAGCCTGCTATGATTTAGGAGAGCTAATTTAGAGCAATAAGCATTGAACACCATGAAAGCATCACCGTGCTACTGGTATACTGTATGACCTTGAATAAGTAGTAAACCAACATAATGGGCCTCTTTATCTGAAGAATACTCTAATCTTTCTTTCACACAATGGCACTGTATCTAATATATGTGTGCTTATATAGTGGCTTAATAAAAGACATAAAAAGGGAGATGTTTACATTATTGTATCCGTTTCACCACTGAACTGCAATTCATAACAGAAAACCACTCTTAGGCTTGACAATAAAGACTTGTCTTTATTGCAGTAGAGTTCATGGTTATAAACAAAAGGTATTTGTCTTATTAGAAACAACTTCTGGTCAGATATACAGCGCAATCTGGCTATGATTTCTTTATCTGTCATTTCCAATCTCTTCACGGCGCAGCCTCTTAATCTAATAAGTTATTGAGGAAATATGATATTCACCGAGTAGCAGTGGTCATTTACACATAGTTAAGTTGTTTATACCAGGGTAATTGTTGTTGGCAACAACACAGTGTACTGTTCGGGCAGTTTGTGATGGTGTCTGAGAGCGATTTTGCAATGTTATCATCCAGGCTGAGGGGGGGCGACCTGGTCAAAATGAGCCGAGCCCTTGGCAGAGTCGGATGAGAGCTTTTCCATGAAGACTCCAAATGTGAAACAGAGCAAAAACCAGAACAAGACTCGGAAAAATAAATCTTGTAAACTATGGGACACTCTTCTGCCAGACTTGGCATAGCCAAATTTTGGTGCATTATTACAATTTCATGAACGGAGATAGTCATTTGTGGATTGGAAAAAGAAAAGTGTAGACATAGCGACGTGATCAAGGATATTGTGGTGTTTTCCATCACAAGGTTTGGGTGGTGATCCAAAGAGGGATGTGCAGATGAGAGAGAACAGGAATATGGGTTGTATTGAGTGTACCAAATTTTATTACCAATCTTGTGATAACCATGACATTTCTAAGAAAGCCCCATTAAAAAAACAGTGAGCTGAACTCTGTTTGACATTTCTATTGAAACATCTTGCCACATTTCCTCGTCCGCAGCTCGTCGTTTCCATGAAACTTGGTCCAGCATTTACACTGCTGTTATTCGTGATGTGGGTTACTAGTTGGCTCCGGCTGAATTGCCTGAAACCCTGAATCCCCAAAAGCCCCCTGGTGTTTAGTTAACTAGTGCTGTACTCGTTCGTTCATAATGTGCTGATTGTTTGGCCCTCAGACGTGCTGCTTGCAGCATTGTCGAGAACCGCAGTATGGCCGCGTGCATTTGTAAAGGGCAGTCATACATACATAAACAGACAAAAAGCAATTCCTTCCTTAAACTTATACCTATTGGCCAAATAGCACCAAATTTGTCATGGTCACTCAGACACCATAGCTACACGTAAGCAAAATGTCATCGCACAAAGTGTTGAGGAGATATGACATTTTTTGTAATATAACACTGTAAATCTGTATAGTATACAGGTTACATCACTTAGTGTTTAATGTGAAGAACAGATAGAAACACCGTCACATATGTGGAAGAAAAAGTACTACATAGATATAAAACAATGTTTTTATATCTATGAGGTACTGTCTGTTTTTCGCTGTCCAGACTAACATTTGAAGAGATGCGTATAGTGGTTTGTACATCTTTAAACAAGAGTTCACAAAACTGCTAAAAATATGTCGTCAAACTGTTTACCAAGAAAAGTCGCATAAATATAGCTGTATTACATTCAGAAATCACTTCATTCATAAGCATAACACGCTAACTTCCTGTGGCACACAGTGCATATGGTCCATAATCTGCCGCAAAAGTAAAATATTTTCAACATTCTTGAGGCAAATTACAGACACATCGCAGATCACGGACACCAAAACACCAAAAATCTGAACAAGTACATATTTCGACCTAATTCAAAATGGCACCACATTTGACTCTGCACCGTCTTAGGTACTGAGCAATACACCCGCCACTAAGTGTGAAGTCGATCAGATGAGCGGTTCTCCAGATATGCGAAGGACATACAGACAGACAGACAGAGACTGCTTGCTTTATAGTTAGATGTTCTCCATTTCAGACGGCTTCTATGTGAAGTCCATATCATAAACACATGAGCATAACAAGCAATTGCTCAATAGTCTGGCAGCAAAATAAGCTAAGAGTGGAGAGACATTAAGTCAATAAAACTGGCAGCATAGTACATCTCTCTAAAACACATACATGCATATATAGACACTGATATGTAGATACACATGGACAGATTATTAATGTTAGAAAACAGAGTTCGCAGTCTGCAGCTGTTTGTGTGCCAGGAAAAACACATACTGCACCCATGATCTAGTACAGATGATATAAGCTGCAGCCTAAATATTACTGCACCATTACACTGTTATAGATTTCTACCTGTAGTGTGAAACCATCAATGGTCTTCTAATGATACGATGATAGAGCCAGGACATTGTTCCATTAATTTATCATTCTATATTCTCCTCCACAGCTTCCAGAGACTCTGCTAATACAGACATCATCTCCTGTCCCACGCACATAATAAAGGCCTGTCAGATCCACGGCGTTATTAATTAGCACTTCTCTGAGGTGAAATTCAATCAATTGCAGGCCCTCTGATAGCTTTTTTAGAAGGTTATGCAAATCGAATGTGACCGAGCCCTCGTCGCTGCCACGGTGGCCGCCGTGGAGGAAACCTAGCTGCACTGCATAGTAACTCCTCTCCTCCTCCTCCTCCTCTTCTTGCTCCTGTCACGGTGCTAACACATTCATTACTTTAACATTTGAGCTCTCATAGCTCTGATAGCATCGGCGAGGGTGAGAAAGAGAAAGGGATAGAAGGAGAAAGGGGGGTCTTAATGTTCATTTAATTAGAATTAGACATATGGCGTATGGAGCAGACAGGGTGACAGGCCCTGCAATGACTCACCTGAGGGGAATGGAGAGGCTGCACTCAGACGCCATGAGATCATAGGAGTGCAGTAATGGATGGACAAAGGTATTTGATCTGAGTACAGATCACTACTGTATATGCTACATGCTTTGAATTGGTTTGGATGTCTGTGTCATAACAGGTTTACTTAAGTGGTGGGGAAAAAAACAATCGATTCACCGATGAATCAATTTTTTTTTTTAAGATTTTGAAATTGATTTTTAATGCCAGTATGAATATTTATTTCATTTGCGTCTATGCAGAGGCAGGAGGAAGTTATTGCTTTTATGTTGTAATCTGAGTAACGTGATGTTATATCCGTTCTGTATCCATCAACCAAAGCAAACCGCAGCCGGCCACAGCGAGCCAGGGCTAGAAAGTTGAAAACAGCGGGCGGTCCGCGTGGATACGACCTGCACCCTTACATTTCAAATTCAACATGGTAAACACTACTTATACAATAAAGTATGGAAACGTGTGTTCACAAATTGCCAGGAAAAGCAGAGCTAGACATCAAAGCTAAAGCTGCATGCTAACTCTGTCATGGACAGGAAACGTTATCGTATTGTGGTAATGTGCGGCCGAGCCAGCCGTCACTCTCATCTCCGTGGTCAAATAGAGCACCTATATACTGACATTTATGTTAAATGCATTCAAACGGCTTTGAAGGAGCTGACGAGGAGAGCTAGTGACGGACTTACCAGAAGTACATATGTCTATGTCTGGTTTTTTATACATATATATAAAACAGTATATATACAGTATGTATACTGTGTGTGTATGGAAATAAGATTGATTCAGTTATATTCACCAGAAGTATAAAACATGACATGTCCCTCTTAAATTAAAAAGAAAATGCCACTAATTGGTTGTTGATATTCTTTAATTTTGGGGTTGTTGGAAAAAAATAAATTAATAAATAATGCCTGAAAACGACTGATATTTGACTTCAGGAGATCTCTGACTACATACATGCTGAAAATCAAACATTTTCACTGTATCAATTCAAATGTTTTCCAAAATGAAAGTCCATAGAAGTGTATGATTTAACATTTTTCCCATGGTCTAGTGTTAAAAAGTTAACAAATATCACAATAAACTGTTATATCGAATTGTAATACTAAAAAATCATAATACATATCGAATTGGTACCCAAGGATTGTGATAGCATTGAATCAGGAGGTAGACAAAAAGATAAAAGATTGTCTTCTGTGATTATAAAGTCGGTGACTTAAGCTGTGGCTACTGTACAGTCATACATCACTGCAAATGCACACTTACATAAAAACATGTGAGGATGAGGACAGCTAATGGCTCCAAAATCTCTCCGGGAACCCATGCATTTTTCATGTCGCTGTAAAAAGGACTGTCTGTGGCAAAGCTAACGGCGTCGGATGCTAATTGATCTGCGCCTTTAATGCGTGTGAAACAAGGGAGTGCCGAGCTGTGCCTACAAAACTGTCATCTCAGCCTTTTCCCTCTAATGCAGCCATAAATCCTGCAGCCGTCGCCCCCTCAGTCAGATGTTTTCATTACTACCATATCAGTTTTATTGAAATTACTGACATCTGCATGTTTCAATAATTGTAGGTCCTGCAAAGCTGTTGTAGCAATTTAAAAAAAAAAAAAAAAAAAAAGAAGAAGGGGAGGCCCCGCTCTGCATTCTGGATCAATTTTGTGCTCTCGAGGGACAAGAGAGGGAATGTGGTATTGGAAAAAGGCACAGAGGGCCTGATAGATTGTGCGGTTACCCCGTGACGGAGACAAACAGTTTAATCCGGTGTAAATCGGCAGGCGCAGTGCGAGATTGTTTTATACAGAGATGTAAATTGCATTGTCAAAATCAGTCATCTTCCAGGTATGGGGCTTAACAGGAGCCACTTTAGAATGGGAGAGACAAACGCTTATCTCACTCCGCAAACCCTGAGGGGAGGCACGCAGCCACCTGGAGCTAGCTCTCTCTCTGCGAGGACAAAACAGCGTCAAATGAGAGGAAGCACAAAATACATGCTGAATAAGGTGTTTGGGATTTATCAAAACTGAAAACTATGACACAAATTTGTACATGTAGCCGGCTGCACTGTAGGCTCTTATCATTTCACTGTAATGGGATCCCGGCGCAGCACAAAACAAACAACAGCACTAGTCTAATATAATAGACGGTATGAGACTGGGAGGTTACAGCACAGAGGTAATGCATGTGTTCCTCCCGTTTGAATTATCTATGGTCTATCTATGCATAATGCATACTGGGAAGGGTCCCATTATTATGGCGTAGCCAGGCAAATGAAATATCCCTGGAGTTTTCCCAGCGACACAGTCCACTAAATCAATGCAGTGTTTTGATAAAGCTGTGTGTCTAGATAATAAGTCAGCAATAACTACTTGCAATCATTTCATTAGGTACAGTATGGATGATACAGTTAGGGAAATGAGAAAAAGAGGTCTCTAATGTGGAAAGCACTGGCTCCGTGCCTGTGTGTGTAGACTGACTGCACTGGGTGTGTGCTGCTTTAAGTTTAGGCCTGTGTGTGCGTCCCTGTATGACGCAGAAGCATGTGTGCGCGGTCAATGTGTGTGTGTTTGGTGTGACTGGGACTAGACTGATGAGGCTTTAGTATATCTGTCAGGCACAGTTTGGGGATTGGAGGAGTAGGCGTGCGGGAGCCGTTGGCCATACATCTCTATTACACTAGATGGTCACCAGAGTGGCCAGCTGTTTATTCTCATTAGCTCACACGTTGGCCGTCCACACAGACTCTCTAGTCTGCAGCCTTGCACGAAGCCAAGTCCCATTGTGGTGCAGTTCAAACCAGTCCAAAACAGTCACATTTGAAGTGTGTTGTTTAGTTGTATATTGGAAAAACCTGCACTGCAAAGGCAGAGGAGATACCCGCAAAAGGCACACAGAGCAGAAGGTATATTGGCAAAAATCAATATTGACGATCAATTCTACCTTAAAGCCACTCAATAATTCCTACCATATTTCCCTGTCCTGCTTGGTGAAGAATCACAGCTTTTTGGATATAGTGTCCATTTTCTATATATTACAATAGCTGTCTGTCGTGTGCTGAAAATGCAGCTGTGTGACAGTGAGGCAGAAGTATTAGCAGGCTCTCTCGGTGTGGGATATGAGAGAAAAAAGGGCTGCTTTTTCATAGCGGTGCACAGACAAGGCTGCAGTGAGAAAAGCTAATGGCTATGATTAATGACAAAGGGCCAGAGGAGAGCCGGGACACAGACGCTACATATATCATCCTCTCCCATCAGTCAGTGCACCTCCCAGGACCCTCTCGGCAGAGGTGGGGGGGAGGATGGGAGGTGGAAGTGAGAGTGAGAGAGGCAGAAACAGAGGAGGAGGAGGAGGAGAGAGAGTTATCTACTCCCAGTCCTTTACACACAGGAATTGCTTCTCTCTTTCTTCTTGGGGGAAAGTGAAAAAAACAAGTGACAAAGAGGTGATAAGGTGAACAAGAAAATGGCGTGTAAAATAACTGGGAGATATTCTGTGAGAGAGGATGAGAGGAGGGAGGGAGCGGTCCGTGATCGTTCCTGATTTCAAGCAACTTGACTCTTCGCATGCCGAAGCCACATTTCCAAGGTCTTATCTGCCATATGGTCTGCCCTGTTTCGATGATTTATTAGGTGAGGAAAAGCGCACTGATAAATTTTACTGTGTTTCCCTGCATAGGCAACCCGTGGTGTCAATAACAAAACTCAGGCGGCTTTAATGAAAACTTTTAGTACCGAAAGGGTAACCATCTATTTATGAGTCCCTATAATATTACACCGGCAAAAAGAAATTATCTGTGCTTCTCACGCACGCTACAAAAAAAGGCCTGAATTGGGAGCGGGGGGGGGGAGCACAGATCATATCCATATGTCAGCAGCTCCCAAGCACCCTGCATTTAACATGGCGCGGGTGTATTTCTGCTTAATTGAAGCATTCAGCTGTTTACAGCTCACACAAAAACAGCAAGGGTTTATTTATGGCCAATTATAGAGTAGTGTTTTGAGTGAAGGAGGCCCATTATGGATTCCAGCCCTTTTGATTCTAATTAGTCACTGTGTTCAGGTTTTTTGGTTTACATGCCTGATTTACTGGGGGGATAGGCGGTGGGGGTGGGAATTAATTTCCTATTAAACAACATATGCCCTGTTACTAAATCAGACAAAAGCTTGCTGAGAAACAAGACATGAAAACAATAACTGGAGAACCTGCTTTGGTGCTGCGGTGTTTACATCTCTGCTCTGCTTTTTATGTGCAGAAATTAAGAAATTAAAAGACAGAAATTGATGAAAAGCAAAAACCTGGCTCACCTGCTCTGATCATATTTTGCTTTATTTTGTGTATAATTAACTCATCATCATAACCATCTTTATATTGTCTTTAATATCTTAAAGTCTGGAAATTTCTGCTTGTACTGTTTAAATCATATAATCATGACTATAACAGATTCTAATATAACAATAAAATGATTGAAAAACAACTTAAAACTTGAAATTAGAAAACCTGAGGAATCCATTGGTACCAACCATGTAATGTTAGCTAACACTAAATAACACTACAAATTTACGCTACATTCTGGCGAGCAAAAACTGGCATGATCATTTTCAAAGGGCTCCCTTGACCTCTGACCTCAACATATGTGAATGAAAACACTGAGATGAACAGTAAAAACTATTATTTGATAAATGTTGAAAAACTGCATAATATACAGTAGAATAAGGGGAATAAATTGCAATATATCGTAGCGTATATTGCACAATGTTTAAAATCGCAATAAGACTGGATTTTGACTTAAGGATCATGATAATATCGTATCGTGGGGCCTCTGGTGATTCCCACCCCTAGTTGCAAATGTGAAGTCTCGCTTCTTTTCACCATCCTTGCCTTATAAACGGATGGCATGTGTAAGCTATTCATGACGTGAAAACGGTTTCCCAAACATGCGCCAACAGCCTCCCAACAATGAACTCTTAATTTGCAACTGAATGGCAGCACCTTTAGGATTTCATTTGCAAACCAAAGCTCACCTTTTGAAGTACAAATATCCTACATTTGACAAGTCAGAGTCACAAAGGTCACAGAGGACAAAAGGACTGATTCACAGAGTCAATATGTTACTAAAATTCCTAAACAGCCAAGAGTTTTCGTAATAAAATGACAACCCGCAGTGAGGCGAATGAAATATAACGGCACAGCACAAACATAAAATTGTATCTAAAATCTAATTACTAAGAAAAGAACATAATAAAAATAATTGATGCATAAGATTTAATGTTGAGCTCTTGTTTTATGATCAATGGATAACGGGCGCTGCTCTACTTTGTTCCTCTCTTAAAGCTTTTTGACTTATTTATGGGGACTGCGTAGCAATTAATATTGCACAGGCTGCATTGTCATTTTTCAAGCCATTTCCCAGGAAATGTTCTACACCCCGTAATGGCCCCTCTAACACTGTAGCTGTCATGTCCTGGACAGCTGCATTTTTACAAGACAAACTCAGACACGTCACACTCATCTCTCTGTGGACTAACTTGCTGCTCATTGCCACACAGTAAACACACACACATATACACACAGAGGCCAAGGCCAGCAGCTGTTAATGGCTGCATGGAAAACTTTGATTAATATTTCACCCCTTGTTGCGGGGCTGCTGAGCGAGTGTCACCTTCCAAACCGTGTCCTGTGAAACCTTTTCTTTCAGGGACTCTGCTTTGGCAGGTGGAGATGATAAATCTGTTAGGAGGATCCTCCAGAACCTCATCAGGCTAATTACAGTGTAGCCATGCAGCTCTGATGCATGTCTATGTCTGCGCCTGTGTGAAGTGCACACATGTTTAGGTGGAGGTTTGGACTGAAGCCAGGTTAGCGGTGCAGGAGCATGGCTTTGCGAAAGAAATTGAGTCCTCAGCTTTCCAATTAGCTAGCTCTCGAGCAGAATTCAAATGACTTCCCTCATGTCCATCCATGTGCTTAGAAACCTCATGCTTTGGTCAGACCGTTGAGTCAGACTCCGCAGGCCATACTCGGCCCATCTCAGGGGAGTGGGGTTTGGCCGCGATACATAACAAACACACCAAAGGCATGAAAACAGACTTGGCTGACACACCTGGATGCAAATAGTCCTGTTCCACTGAGAGCTTTTTTTTTCCATTACGGTTGTCATTAAATTGGAGGGGTGAAGTGACAAACACCTTGAATGTCAACATCATGTACTGTTTCGCAACCGTAAAAACTGTGACAACAAATGCGAACATCATTAAGTCGAAACACAGCTGTGCATGCAATGGTTTCAGTTGGTGCATACAATGGTTTCAAAATACATAGGGCTGTTGATTAAAATACTAATCGTGATTGTCTGTAGTTAATCACAATTAACTGCAAATTAATCACATTTTATCTCATATTCATATTCAAAATGTACCTTAAAGAGAGATTTGTCAAGTATTTAATGCCCCTATCAACATGGGAGTGGGTAAATATGCTGCTTTATGCAAATGCATGCATATATTTTTATTACTGGAAATCAATTAACAACATAAAACAATGACAAACATTATCAAGAAACCCTAACAGGCACTGTAATAACAGCTGTCAGTGTGTCAGTGTGCTGACTTGACCATGACTTGACCCAAAACTACATGTGATTATCATAAAGTGGACATGTCTGTAAGGGGAGACTCGTGGGTACCCATAGAACCCATTTTCATTCACATATCTTGAGGTCAGAGGTCAAGGGACCCCTTTGAAATAGCCCTGACAGTTTGGAGCGTTATTTAGCCTTGTTTGCGACAAGCTACTATTAGTAGTAGACATGGTTGGCACCAATGGATTTCTTGGGTTTTCTAGTTTCATATGATGCCAGTATCTTCACTCTTTATTCTTTCCACAGCTTTAAAACTGAGCTTGGTACACCCTAAACATCACAAGTTGCATTAATACATTAAAGAAATTAGTGGCATTAAAACAAATATGCATTGATGTGTTAATGCATTATCATGATAATGCTGACAGCCCTAAAAATATAGTATTAAATATATTTATCCTTTAGATGAATACATGAAAACTGAAAATGGATTAAACCTCTGCTATTTAGTATATATGCAGTCTTGTATTGTTAAACAGCTATTTAAAATCCAGGATAATTATTATGGACTTCTAATGACAGACTTGAGACAGCGTGCTAATAATGTGTTATCAATCATAACCCATTTGCCTCCATCTGCTCCCACACACTGAATGTGACAACAGCACCAACGATACCACAAAGACGTGCGCATGAGAGAAATATGAGCATATTTGTGTCATCCCACACCTCGCCGTGTACACTGCCGCATGGCACAGCTTCTCTGTCAGCTGTTCTCTTTTGTTTCCACACACCTCACACTGGTTGCAGCACCTGTCTTTCCCATTCCTGTGTGAAGACTGCACGGACGGATAGGAGGATGGAGAAGGTGTGTGTCACCTGGGGTCCTCTGACTGAGAGAGGCTGTCATGCCCATCACTGCCCCAGCAGGCCCGCCAATCACACGCAGGCAGGCCCACGCTGAGACGAGGCCAGAGAAAACAAGCAAACAAGACAACAATCGACAACAATCTTTAAACACGCTTGTCATTCTCCTCAGAGATTTCCATTCCTGCTACTTAAGCGGCGCATAAAAACACGACAGCCATCGCCGGAAAAAAAAAAAAAATCTCTAAATGCGACTCTGGTGTTCTCCCTCCTAAGAGAGATTACGGATTTCTAGCCATTTAGTAGAGAATGAGAGGCGTCTGCAGATTGAGGGGGATTGGCACAGCACGCGTTGGCGTGTCGCAGCCTGACTAGGTTGAGCGCGGTGTGGCGTGTCATTTTTGGGCGCGCTGTTGCTCAACATCAAGAGAAATCGATGGCGTCTCCACAGGGGCAGGGAGGCCTGTGGAATAGAGGAGCTTCTCAGGTCTGTTTGAACTCATTTTCTTTTCTGGGCGGTTGCCCCCTCGCTCAGCCCCCTAAGGCATCTCCCTCACAGCAGGCCCTGACAGCTTGACACATTGACAGCTGCCGCTGAATGACAACTGATTTGTACAAATTTCAAGCCTTATAAATCTACCTGTCACAACAAGAGCATAAAAGAGCTCGGACCCAGCAGGTAATTCGGAAGTGGTGGGGGAAGAAGAAAAAAGGCCTGCTTCCTCCTCCTCCTCCTCCTCCTCCTCTTCCTCACACCTGACAGCCCAGTCTGAGAGGGAGAAAGAAAAAGACAATATGGCTCTTTTTTGCCTTTCCTGCTAGTATACCATCATCCTCTCCTCAGGTCCACTTTGACTAAGAACCGATGAAACCATTTTCTTACCAACGGGCGATCAATCGTCTCATTTAGAGATTATAAACAGCGGATTGAAAATGGAAAAGTGCAATTTAGTTTTACACCAAACATTAAAGCAGCGCCACCTGCTACTCACAGGATTATCACATCAGTCTGCTTCTTAAGGCTCTTGCTGGGTAAATGAGAAGGCTCTTTTTTACGGTATTTAAACAATATCCCATACTGCACTGCTGTAGTGCCGCCCCCACCTCCCCACTCCCCCTCCACCTTTCATCCGTTGGTAATGGCAGTCCTGGCGGGCGAGGCCTATAGCGGCAATAAATCCTCTTCAGGAGTATATCTTATAGCTAGATATAAACTATGAGAGACGGGGGCAGAAGAAAATCAATACAAGTGACAAACAGAGAAAAGGGTTTATAATTCTAAATGAGTTGTCTGTCTCATTTTTACAGGGATGATGGCTCGTCTGTCCCGGCCAGCAACAACAATTTACCACCAATTCTTCACAAACGTAACCATAATTGTGATGACTACTCTTCTGTAAATTTATTGTTAACCCATTCTTTAAATTCAAAATGTGACATGCTGCTGACTTGCAGCTATTATAGCTGCTACGACCCCCTCATGCTTAGTGTAAACAATCCATTAAGAGAAAATCCAGTGATCTAACACTGCAGACAAACACGCTCATCTCTGTCGTGTTTGGCTTCACTTTAAGGAACAATGAGAGGTAGATCAGGAGATAACAGCGGAGAGGTCATCCGGTCTCTCCGTTACAACTCATCCACGCTGGGCTCGGTGGGCTCCCACTGTTAAACAGGAGTCACTGAACTGACCGGTGACACTTCCTGTGCTTGTTTACCGCTGGTTGTGATGGATGTCAGATTGCTGTATAGGCAGTGACTGGGACTGGGCTGAATCTGCAGCGCGGGCTGTTTTATGTGAAACTGCAATGTTTGCATGCGATGTGACTGTGTGCATGTAATATGTGTTTTGCGGACGGGCACGAGTCATTAAACGAAGATCGACTGCAGCAATTATCAGAATGTCAGCGTACTGCAGCGCTGAGTGGATGCACGTTTTCATTGGATCATGAATGGCTCTCCAAACGGCTGTATGAACTGAACTGAGGTCTGTGAGGAAGTCCCTGCTGTCCTAAACTCACCGACTTACTCTTTCAATATTGTAGAACCACCTGCTAAACCTCTCCTGTTTGCAAGTAGGCAAAACACCCTAATCCTCCATTTGTGTGTATTCATCCCTGTCCTAAATGTGCCCTTCCGCACTCTAACCCTCAAAGACCCTTCCCTTCATGCAGCCACCGACCCTGCTGTTTGATTAAGACTTAGCCCACTGCTTTATCCCTGGACAGGACCCCGGCTGGGCCAAAAAGCACGAGTTAAGCAAAGGGATTATGAGCATGGCTCCCATCGAGGCCTTCAAACTGTCACACAGATCAAAGCGGCTCCCAGCTGACCCTCAGTCATTTAAGGCAGGTGTCCTCTCATATTCTAATGCCCGGGACAAGTGCATGAACTCGGCTATTGAAAAAAGGTGCCACAGGATTGTTGGCCTGCCATAATTGGAATCGCTGCCATACATTGTCTGAGGATTTGTTTCTAGCAAGTCATGAATATAGTGCAATGTGTATTTATTTAGCAGACTGGGTGGTTGTCAGGCTATCAAATAGGCATTATCAGTCACTATAAGCCCTATAGTTAAACCTAAAGTTGTAGTTTTATTGCCAAAACCTAAAGAAGCTGCAGTTTTGTTGCTGAAACCTAAAGAAGTTGTAGTTGTATTGCCTAAACCTGTTTTTTTGTCTAAACCTAAATAAGTTGTAGTTTTGTTGCCTAAACCTAAAGAAGTTGTAGTTTTATTGCCTAAACCTGTTTTTTTTTTTTTTTGCCTGAACCTAAAGAAGCTGTAGTTTTGTTGCCTTAACCTAAATGTTTTTTTTTTTTTTTTTTTTAAACCCAGATTAGGGCCCTGTTCTCCTCTAGTATAGTATAGTATAATATAGTCTGGCAACCTGTCCAACCTAAAGAAGTCATAGTTTTGTTGCCTACACCTAAAGAAGCCTTTTTGTTTGTGTTAAAATGTAATGTTTTATTTAGTTTTACAACATATTACAATGTGTTACTTTTCAGTTTCACTTTCACCTTTACAATGTAGTAGCGTAGTAGGCCCCTAATGACCCACATCTTTGGTGCTTATAGCGACTGATAGCTCTTAATTAATGGCCTAATAACAGTCGAATCAGGTGAATTATTTATCCCTCATTAAACTTTTGCACATTCATCAGCGAGACATAATCTATGTCTTCATTAAATAACTCCATTTCTTTTTAACATAAAGTCTATCACACTACAGTCTGTAACAATAATTATTTTAAACCTCACTTGAAATTGCAATTACTTGTATTATAAAAGACCCAATGAAAAATCAACTGGATGTTAATGCTGAACATTCGTTGTGCAGTTCGCGTTACCACAGTGTTCGCAGTCAGATGTTTTTACTGTGAGATCACAGCTGATGACAAGAGTCCTGTTATGTCTTGATAATTTGGGAACATTGGCATGACAAGCGTTGGTGCCGTAAATAAGTGAACACAGACTCTGGTGTGACAACGCTCCAGCGGGACGACAGCCTAAACTCGACATGTCCCTCAAGACCTCCCAAATAATGCTGGCGCAAAAAACCACTTCCATCAGCACCCCAAACATCAGAGACAAGTAAAGGGGGTGGGATACAAGGAGAGAGCAGCAGAAATATTAAGAGCAAATGAGATAAAGAAATACTGATTAAAAAAAAAAAAGATAACAGGAAGATCAAAAGAAAGGGTGATAGTTGCATCATTAAAAGCCCTGAATGGTTCTTATTATGGCATCTGAAGCCCAGCTGGCCTTGGATCCAGCAGGTCGGCTGCAGTTCAGCTGAGGGTCTTGTGATCTGGGGAGGGGGAGGGACTTGGCTCGGGGAGGAGGAGTTGGGGCAAAAGGGATGACGGATGGGCCTAGGGGTGAATGCCAAAACCATAAATCCAACCTCAGCCTGACCCCAAGTTCCTATAAAGTTTATTTACATTTTCACATTGCGTCCGCCTCTAAAACGTCTATGTTTAGACGTTTCAAAGCAGCGTGACGTGCCCATTTATCTTGCTACCAGGCGCTCACAGAAGACAGGGAGCTAGGACCAGTTTATCCCACCCTGACCTGCCTGGGCTGTCTGCTCACATCCTCCCCTGTTCAAGGATCACTCAAAGGATCTTTTATTAATTGCGGGTTTGTGTGGAGAGGTTCTATTTATGTTATCCAGCAGCCGCCTTTGCAGCTCGCCTGCTGAGCTGAGTATGCTTTGAGGCATTTAGGGGCGTTTAACCTTCTTCATATTGTGTTTGGTATCTTTCCCACATGTTACTCCCAGAATCATTTACTTATGTTTATTTGCATTGATTTAAGCCTTTATTTAAAGATTGAATTAGATTAACTGCAAGACATTGGCAGTAAAGCACAAAGCACTGTATCACATTTCCTACTGCAGGGTGTCATGGGGATCGTGTCTATTTACACTTCAATTCCTTTAATGATTTTCATTCAGAAATCAGTTTAGTGTTTACTCTCATCAGTCCTGCTTAGAATGATGTCTGGCAACTTTCAACACAACAACTGCTCAACTGTAATTAGCGGTAGCAAGAGAGTTCACTGTTTTACTGCCAAAACAAAGCCTTTAGCACGCCAAAAGAGCTCACAGGCTTTTAACTCTTTTCTTCTGTTTGTGAAAAGCGAGATAAATAAATAACTAAAGGCAGCATCCTGCCGTTTCACTTTCCTGCAGCCCCCATACGCTGCTCTTTTTGATTTGAGCGCCTGTTGAGAAACCTTGTTTGGACAGCCATGGGGTGGAGCTGCCAGGCTTATAAGTCTGCCACAGAACACAGGCGCACACAGGGCAGCCCGCAGGGGTCCTCTCATCTTTAGAGGGAGGGGATTCTACCACCTTAGCGGGTGAGAAAGGCACAGTATTATTACACCCCATCAAGGAAACTCCAGCTGACAATAAATCCCTGAGTGCTTTACAGTGCAGACAGTGAGCATGGAAGAGTGCCACTGAGAGCGAGAGGGGAGGAGGGAGAGGAGACAAGGAGATGAGGGGAGGAGGAAAGGTGGGTGGGGGGGGACTATCCCTCAAAAGGCCATAAAGCCTTCAGACTGTCATTCAGGGCGAGAACCATGGCAACGGAAAGTGTTTGGAAAATTTTTTGTAACTGAAAGATTTTCAGTTGAGCGCAGTTGATCGGTCGCAGTCCCTTTTAAGACTAATAAATGTCGAAATTCACGAGGCAATTAGAAATAAAAGAAGTCCTTTACATTTATTTATTTGTTTTTCACAAGCTCGCGCTGAATGCTTTCTGTCTTGCAAATGGATGTTAACATGTGCACAATACTAATTCTATTACCACTAATTTCATTCTACTTAGAGGAAAAAAAAAAAAAAAAAAAAAAGACAGTGGAAAACAATGTACGGGGCAGTTGGCAGCAGGCAAAACCATTACTCGAAGAGTGTCCTGTCAGAAAAATCTGCCAAGAGCGCAGAGAAAAAATACACATATAAAATAATCACTGATGATTCTGGGCTAGTTCTGTGGTGGAGACGGCGCTGTATGGCCTTGTGTGAGAAAACAGGGAACATGCCTAAGTTATTACTGCAGGAAGGCAATCTGTCAAAGCTGGGCTGTTCTGGCACAGCCAATACCACTGGTGAGATCAGAGAGTCAGATTCTGCTTGCAATTACTGCTAAAGGACCTTGGATGCAGGCAGCCTGCTATCAATTATTTCCCTGGCCCTAGACACTTGGAGCTGTCAAAGCCCTACTGTCTTCTGTTTTGTAACAGAGGGCCCTCTGAGGCTCGGAGGAAGCCTAGCCTCTCTCCGACAGCAACGGGGAGATAGTTTGTGTCATTAAGTGGTGCTATTATGGATTCACACACACTTCAGAGTGTGTTTTTCTCCTACTTTTCTTGCTCTTTCCAATCTGTTGCTGTACTGTGCCATGCCGCCTCTGCCTGTATCTGTATCTGTTTCTCTCTCTCAGTCACCCCATGATGAGTGGATTATAACTAAAAAGAAAAGACGGGCTACAAGGAGAAGAGTTCCGGCTGACAGCTCTGACCTGGGTATTTATGGTGAGGCTTTGGGCTCGGATATTCACCTGGGTACTTTATGTGCACTGCACACAACCCCTTCAAAGGGTAACAGGGCTGTCCACAGGCGAGGATACTCTTAGTCAACCAACACTCACTACGATTTTGTTAAATAATCAATTAGTTGTTATAATTAACAAATTTGTAAAATTGAGTTTCTCCACAAAGAATCACACAAAGGCACCATTTTAAATCTTATGTTTTACCAGAGTTATGCTCATTAGTTCCTTAGAAATAAGTCCTTCAGCATGGAAAAAGCATAAAAAAACTAAAGAAATCTTAAACCAATTAGTCGACTAATCTATGAGGCGGCAGCCCTACTTTAATGGAAATGGTACTCTGATCAAACTGTCCAAAAATGTGCAAAATAAAATAAAATAGCAAAATATGTGTTTATTTCACATTATTTCACTAATTTAAATATATTATATGTTTATTTCCCTTGTCCCATTTTCCAATTACAACTACATTATAATGATGAGGCTATTTAGCATTAGCCTAATGTGATATAAATGAAATTTACATATGCCCCATTGAGCCACTTATCCTACTACATTTTGTTGTGCATCCTTCCTTCCTAGAGGAATAAACCATGGACAGGGATAGATTAATCATTTTTCCACAGGATGACATTACTTTGGCCCACTCAGCCCTGAGCCGTCCCTTAGGGCAAGCCCCCTGGATCATCCAAGACTGGAGCTTTGGCACAAAACGACAGCTCCCCCCCCTTTACCACAGCCCCTGCCAAGTTCCAGGACCTTATCACTGAAAATTACATTCTTATGGTAAGCAAATGTGCTCTAAAGCAATACTGCCGTTGCCAGTTGCATGAAACTGTCAGAGAAGGGACGAAAGGTCATTTGCTGTGTGGGTTTCAGCGAGTAAAATATGGCAAGTACAGTGTGTGTGTGTTTTATGGGCAGGCGTATGAGTGTACACGCGTGCAGCTAGCTGGAAGAACTGGGGTTCAAGGGATGATAGCGAGGTTATTGTCATCTAAGCTCCTCAAGGTCAGCTGCCATCATCAGCGCAGGTATTATCTCCTCACACAGACAGCTAATGTACCGCAGCTTTGTCCTTGGAAGGAAAAGGCGGTCAAGAGATGGTCAAGCCATTTTTTTTTTTTAAATTTGCTTTGCTGAGATGAAATTGGACTGATGATTTTTACATGTGTATCTTACATAGTTTCAATTCATATGAATTGTTATATGTAAGTGAAAGTGGCGAGAAGTTGAAATCATAAGACAGGTATTTGAATGCATTGGTTAAATGTTAATATGTTACCAGCTTTTGAGACAGAGACAATACAAATGGAAAAACCCTGCAAGACGCTTAATGGGTTAAATGGCTCCATTGTTTCCCTCATCTTTGTAAATGGGAGTTGATGAAAATGTACAGCACAGCAAACTTTATTTACTCCTGCTGCACCTATTCTCAAGAACAACTTTGTATATATAAGAAGTAAAATGAGCTGATTCAAGTCTCTCTACAGTATATCCAGACAAATCTTCAGTCAATTTCATTATCCTCTTGGAATAAGATGCCAAAAACCTCAACAATACCAACAATCAGTGTTGACAAAACTGTGCAAGAGGACTGCCAGTCAAACTCGGGTAGCTATTTACATCATCCAGGGGAATTTTGGCAACCACTGAACAGGTGAGAGGATTAAACTCTGCCTAGTTGATTGATACCAGATATTTGTTTTCGTAGGGAAATTAAACTTTTGCTTTTAAGCCGGTGAGTTCCCTTATCTCTCTATTCTTCAGTAGGTTTAGTCATGCACGGAAAAGGTGCTCAGAAGTTTCCAAATACACTCAGAGAGATTGGGAGGAACTCGCTCTGTCACAACCCTTTGTGAAGGGTTTACAGCTTAAAACCCGTTGCCCTATACACCGGTGACCCCTTTTCCCCTCCGACTCAAAAGTTTCTCCCAACATCAAACTTGGGATTATCTTTTGATTTCCTTTTAGGTGAAAGGAGTTCTTTAAGTCCACAGCTGTGTGGTCTGACAGACAAAGGGGGGAGGAGGAGAGACTGCTAAGTCACCATATTTATCACGACTGGGTTACCTCTCCTGTCAGAACCTTTTTTCTTCCACATGCTAATTGGCAATATCTTCCAACACTTTTCCAAACCTCCTCCGTCAAACCCCCCCTCCATCCGCCCGGCAATACGCCCCTTTTTAAACCCGCTTTCCCTTTTCTCATCCCTCGCCCCCTCCTTTTCCCTGCTTACCCCCATACAGCACCCCTCTCCCTGGCTCGAGGCCGTCCCTCTCCAGGGGGAAAGCAAGGTCTGTCAAATCAAGTCGAAAGCCTATTAGCATGCTAATCCACAATATAAGTACAAGATCTGGGCTATATTTGTCACTTCCCCTAGGTCCAATCAGACATATAAGGAGGTGTTGATAACCTATAACCAAATTTAACTGGTTTGTCTTAACGCTACACTCTGTATATAAGCTTGTGGTGATCAGACACACAACAAATCCAATCAAGACATGGACTATTTAAAAGTGAAGGGTCCTCAAATGCTCTGATTAAATACATTCAAGGAAATACAGTGATATTCATAGTAGGACTAGAGGGATGGGTCAAATGAAGCCAAGAGAAGACTCTTCGACCCAAAACCCAGGAGAGCTCTTTATTGAAAGTACCACATCCTTATCCATAGTTAGAAATCAGGTGGCAACCTCCGGTTCTGAAAAGTGAAGCTGATGCAGAAGTGCCAAACAGTCTTTCTAACAGCCAGCAGGGGGCGACTCCTCTGGTTGCAAAAAGGAGTCTGATTGTATAGAAGTCTATAAGAAAATGAGCCTACTTCTCACTTGATTTATTACCTCAGTAAACATTGTAAACAAGTTTATGGTTTCAATTGCTAGTTTCAAGTCTTCAATACAGTATGATGTTCATTTAGTAAATTATGGTCCCATTTAGAGTCATATAGACCGTAAAGCAAGGGATGATTTAAAGCGTGGCTACCTTGTGATTGACAGGTCGCTACTACAGCGTTGTCTTGTATGGGAATGGTCCATGTTTTCATCTTACAACTTTAACCCTTTCACACTGTGTTTTCAGTTCATGAAAGTTAACTATAACTTATTTGGTTGCCTGAAAACATCTTATTCAGAGTTTGGTTGTACTTTGCTCCAATCTCTCGAGTCACTTCTGGTTACAGAAAAAGACTAAATGGGGACAAACAAAATGTGAAACTCGACACTTCAAAACGGCAGTCCACAAACTAATGGATGTCAGGGTGACTATGTCCTCTTATACACTCTACAGTCTATACTATAAATCCAAAAAAGGGCAGCTTTACCGGCATCAACATCTGTAGAAAAAAAGTGGTTGGATGCAAAATATTTTAAACAGTTATTATTCAGTGGAACTGCATGATGTGCGAAACATGCATTTAAATGCTTTGGGCTGTATCCTGCAAGTCATTCAGCTCACATCTACAAACCCTAACATGAAAATAAAACCCAGTACTTATTCATCCCTGTATGCCAAATGAATTACGATTACAATTATTAATACAAGTAAAAAATAATCTGTGCCGCTGCAACCACAATTTTCATAATGGCATCACTATTTCTTTTCCATTTTTCCAGCTCATCTTCTCACGCGATCAACATTTCATGCATCCCAATTTATCATCTATTTTCTGAAACACTGACATGATGAGAAATATAATGCAATGTGTTCTGGCAGCAGCATTAACTTTTAAAAAAAAACTTCTCCTGTTTCTCAGGGAGCGCCAGGCACGGCTTGCACATAGGGAGATCAGAGAACATGGCCGCTGTGGTTCGCCTGCTACCATCAATCAGACCCCAAATGGCTTCCCTGACACCACCACTACTCATTTTCCAGCATGCCTTATGTGGCCACCATCTTGAAATGAACAGTAGACGAGAAAAATTGGTGAGGACGAAGGGGTGCTTTTTGATGAAAGGGGCAGGGAGGGTTGGCTAAAATCACTGCCAAACATTCTCCTAACAATAGGTTTTCAAACACATCATCTGGAGAGGTGGGCCGTAGATGCAGTCCAGGTGCACACCAGCAGCAAGTGAGTTCTCTTGTCAATACTGTATGTTTGAAATCTTTGACACATGCTCACCCCTACCTTACCCCTCCGTTGTTAATGCTGTCCTCCCTCTACACACTCCTCTCCATATCTTTACTCCCCCCCCCCCTCCCTTCCCCTCCGTGAGCAGAGGCCAGAGTCAAATTTACAACAACTGTCAAAGTCAGGGATGACAGATAAATTAATCTTCTCTTCATGAGTTTACATCCCAGGCATCTGGGCTGCTGATCTGGCCCCTAACAAGCGCAGGGTCTCAGCGAGCTGTCTTTTAAAGCTGATGTTTTCATGGCCAGAGATGAATTACCCTGTCACGAGAATCTATTTATACAGCAGTTAGAGGGTGGGGCTCTGGATGCAGGACAGCATGATTTCATGGGTTAAGGTCCCCTTGAAGCATCTCTTAAATCTGGTTCTGTCAGACACACTTCAGCACCAGGTCCATTTTTGGAGTACTTTTTGTTGTAGATTTTCTTCACATGTGCAGACTTATTGTTTTCATCAGACCGGTCTGCTATCTGCAGTTTCCGGCTGGCTCGTCCTTTGAACATTCCTCCCTCCATACGGTAGATCCAAAAGTAAACTTGTCATTGATAGCGGCTCCATTAGAGAAATTACATTACTGTAGAATGAAAAAGCATATAAAACAAATGTAAATTCACATTCATCATCCCAAAGTCAGACAGGAGATGGAGTACAGGGGATGGAGTTGCCCCTGTGGATCATGGAGCCATTATCCAACTCAAACAAATCCAGGGGCTGTTAATGCTCCCGAGACCAACAGGCACTAAATTAGTCTTAACTGACAGACAGGTATATTTTGACATGGCATGAGAGCTTTTTCATTTACGGGCTACATTCATGGAGTACACTTTTAGGGGCCTATTTCAGTTATCAACATAAAAGCATCAGTACTGGGAAAGCGGGGCAGTACAGGAAAAGAGTGTTTTCATAATCTTTTAGTATACAGTATATCATCCAAACCTACCTATAGTCTTTATTTCTAAAAACCTAAAAATCGGTCACAGCATTTGCTTTAGCAAAGCTACAATATACACATCTGTAAAAATAAAGATATCAAGCCAATACTGACTAAAATAGTTGGATCACGTGTTGTGACAATGGGGCCAATCTATTCAATTCAAATCTACTGTATATGTACGTATATGCTATATACATTACATACTGGAATTTTAATGCCTGTTTAAGTTTTGACCAAATTGGTAATGGATTACAGTTGAATTGTAATTCTGTTAATTTTTAAGATTTTAGATATTAAAGAAGTTGCTGGTGTATGACTTATCCCTTTAATAATAAAAATAATTCAAAACATGTACATTTATGTATCTGTTACGTTTTATTTTACAAAGTTAAGACAGCAACGTTTAAGTCAAGCCTGATGTTGCCTTACACATAAAAGAATGATGCTTATTAATTAAACACTACGATAGAGATACCTGGGCTATGGGTATCAGCTGATACAGAGTGCTGATCCAATACCCAAAGCCTGGGTATCGCTATTGGTGTCAGGACTGAAAAAGTCAGATTGGTGCATCCCTACTCTAAGTGTATTATTGCATTATGGTATACTCGTGCTGGGCAGTATGGCCAAATCTCAGTTTTTTAAGCTTGGACATGATTCATGACTTGAATACATTGTTTACCCAGCAAAATGCAGGAAGACTGAAATGTGACTGAAACATATTTTTAGGACTTCATGTTTCATTGCAGTACCATGGTAAGACACAACATACGAAACTCTTGCAAGGTGGTTAAGGTTAGGCTTTTACCTCTACTAGTTAAGGTTAGGCTTTTACCTCTACTAGTTAAGGTTAGGCTTTTACCTTTACTGGTTAAGGTTAGGCAATGACCTTAAACGGTTAAGGTTAGGCATTGGCCTCCAATAGGTAAGGTTGGGCATTGGCCTCCAGTACTAAAGGTTGGGCATTGACCTCCGATAGCTGAAGTTAGGCACTGACCTCCAATAGTTAAGCTTAGTCATTGACCTTGAATAGTTAAGGTTAGGCATTGACCTCCAATAGTTAATAGTTAACAGCTAAATTTGTAAATTTCTCCACTGTGGGACTAATAAAGGAATATCTTATCTCAGTGACCACACTGACCTTGAGTAGTTAAGGTTAGGCATTGACCTCGCATGGTTAAGGTTAGCTATTGACCTCAAATAGTTAAAGTTAGAATAGGTCGTCAGTCAGCGTACGTAGTACATCCCATTTACTGCACCTCAACTTCTTCCCTGATCTTCTAAAGTAGGTATAGTACTGAATGAGGACAGACTTTCTGTTGTGATCAATACATGGACCTCCACAGTCTCCCTCAAGGGATGACTGAGGGAATCAAGTAGAAGGAAATGATAATGCATATTGGGAGCATATTCTCAAAAAATGGCCAACTACAAGATGCAATGCTAAACCGTTCTGGTTCACGTACAGCGCTTGGTATCGGAGCTAAAACTGTCACATGACCGACATTAACTACAGAGGAACAGTGTATGTGAGCATGTTTATTCCACTTGAAAGCCTGTGATCATGGAACTAGGGTTACAAATGTAACTTGTTCCTGAAAGTCCTGATGACTTTCCTGTTTCAGTCTCTCTCTCGCTCTCTCTCTTGCTTCTGCCTCTCTCGCTCCCTCTTTCACTCTCTCACTCACTCTCGCTCATTCATCTTAAAATGGATTGCTCTGTCACCTGGACTAACACTTTACTGAGAGCAGCCATCAATACTTTTTGTCAAAAACTGCAGGCTGCGCCAGACATGTCATCAATCACCATTTACATAAAACAAAGAGCTTTCTATGACTGCCAGTCAGAGGCAGGACTGCACTGACTTTGCTGAAGATAAAAGGAGCCATTTCATAGGTCCATAGAGACACTGACTGCACTACAGGCCTACATGTGTTGTCAATCTCAAACCAATTGCTATTGGTTTGCAAATAGCAAGCAATAAATCACTGAACCAGAGCTATTTGATCTCATCCATGAGACTAGAGGTGAGCCTACAGCTTTAAAGAGCAGCTCTAAATGAATAGACAGGTTAACTTTTAAATGGATGAAAATAGCACCACTGGGAAATCTACTGTTATAATATTACTTACAAACTCTACAGCGAGGGAATGTCAAACAATCAAGACTAAGGCCTAATGACCAAAGGCAATGGTAACATTTGATTACGTCACCAGCATCTGCAGCATTTCAATGTCCACCTGTGTTTGGACGAGTTCATAAGTCAAGAGATATCTACCGCCCATCCATCCCCGGTAGACGAAAATAAGCCAGCATTGATATGAAACACACACCGGCCTGGCTGAACTCATACATTCAGAGCTTCTGACACCCAGAGGAAAGCGAGATTTCATATCATTTATTTAACAGAAGAAATATGGTAATCTTCCTTATAATTGTTCCAGCTCCAATCCATATTTCCCAGACAAACACTGGAAGCGGACCCAAAAAACTCAGAGATAATCTATTCAGCCGATATGGTTTGTTATTTTGGAAATAATGTATTGCGTAAGCACTTAAAACTGATTCACTCGAAACTAACAAGATTTCCTCTGTTTTCTTCTCACCTTAGGTTTAGCAAAGGCGAACGCCTGCATGTCATGTGAGCGTGCGCGCTTGCGTACGTGCGCACGCTCACAAAGAATTCAATTTGGAAACCATCATTGGAGCGCAGAGGAGAACTGGAAAGTCATATTGCTATAATGCTCAGATTATCAATCATTCTGACATTTTATTGGCTTTATCACTGTACATACCATTAAAATGATGTCTGGCCCAGATTGTCAGGGGGCAAACATTAAACAGGCCAGGATTAAAATGCAGATCCCAAACACCTTCCCCTCAGCTGCTGAAATTGCACAGGACTAGGCTGCTGACTTTGGATGTGCTGTCAGCGCCGACATCGCATCAACACGAAGCCGCGCTGACGAGTAGATAGATAGTGTCACACTCAGGAAATGCAGAGGCTTCCCTCTATTTATCACACGCTGTAGTCAGTCAATGCTCTAAAAGAGTGATAACAAATGAAGGGAAGAAACATCTATTAATCTCCCCTCGCGTTCCTAATCAGACATCATTGGCAAACTCCTTTGCACTAGAATGACATGCGGCGAGCCTGCTGCTCATGAAGGAACATATTAATACCAACACTTGTGCTATTAAAAGTAATTTTGGTGGCTCTGAAGCGGCGAGGAAAGCAAATATCCATATTTCAAAAGGTCTTGACAGTTAAAAGGTTGTTAATGGGCATTTAAATGCTAGTGCTGCTGCCAAGCTGGCAAAGAGAGTCATAAAGCAAAAGAAATGTCTCCTCTCTCTCAAAACCTTTAATCAGAGCCATGTAAAGCAAATACACCAGAAGGAAAGTTTTCCAGAAATTCTTCTTTTAAATTCTTCTGAGTTTGTGTAGTAATAAAACATAAAAATGTAAGCTCTCCATTGGGAGTTTGGTGACAATTGTGAATTTGGTTGCAGCAAATGTAAATTTTGAGTGATTCATTACATCTGTCATAGGTTGGGATTTTTTTTTTTTTTTTTTTATTTCTGATGAGAATAGGCCAGGAACAATCAGCAAAATTCAGTACAAACATGACGCTGTGCCTGGAAAATGCAGCATACCGTTATAAGCTTGTATTCTTGATGAAAATGTGGCATTTGACCATTTCTTAAACATTCACATCCAGATTTGTCTCAAACATAGAAAGACAATATAGGAGTACAATGACATTCCCATTCAAATCAACGTAGCAGAGTGGCAGCCATTTTTTTCGTTTTGTTTTTGTTTGTTTTTTTCAATTAACAGTGAGGAAGGAAGGAAGGGTTGACATGCAGCAAAGAAGCCTGGGCCACTGCGGTAAGGACGGAGCCTTGGTACATGGGATGCCCGCTCTACCAGGTGAGCTATAGCAGAGCCCCACGGGTGCCATTTTTACGTGTACCATTGCCATAGCGACCGTTGTAGCAGGGTGACTTCCATATAAACAAAACCGACTTGCGGGCAAGTCGCGGACTCACTGAGGTGAGGCTTTGCAGTAACAAGAACTAAGTGCAGCAGAGTAGTAACGTTAGGAGGCAAATTGAACAACTTAACACTTCATTCACACTCTTGTCACAGTGGAGGAAAGCACACTGCTGTTGCCAAACGAGCGACAATTTTGCTCGTTTTCTGTAAGCAGTGTGGCATTGAAGCATATTGAAATTAGCAAGATAACTAGCTACCACAGCTGGATAGTTACCTCTTGGGCTGATTATGGAAAATGAGCTGAACAGCAGGCTGGTGGTCAGCGGCATCGCCTTGGCTAAATGGTCCCGCTGCCTGGGGACAAGCCAACTAGCCAGCCAGCTGTCTGCAGAAGCTGCATCCATACACTTTACGTTCTGTTGCCACCATAACAACTAACGACAATCACCATTTTGTTTTTGTACGAGTCAAATAACCACAGCAAACATCAGGTATCAACTGTCTCACTGTGGAGGACGTCCAGACATGAAGTGTCGTTATAACAAGTCTGACAACTTACATGATCAGCCAAGGAGGAGCAAATGAATTGTGAGAATAAATGGCAGGATGGTACAGTGTTAACATCCTTAGTCAGCCAACAAAATCAGGGGAAAATCCATGACAGTTAGGATGATCGTTTGACTTTGTTTACTGTGTCAGTCATATGATAAGAAGTTGGCACCGTTCTTAGTGTCACAAGAGAGATTTAACTGGTATTTAATAGACTCCATGGAGTTACGAACGGCTGCAGAACTCAGAATTCTGTTCAATTTCAAGATTTCATATGTAGTGAAATTTATAGTTATGGGACTTCATGATACATGCAGTATATAGAGGTCCTGCTGAGGTTGCATTATTCATCTTCACTCCACCAACATTTTTTTCCAGGACACACACACACACACACACACACACACACACACACACACACACACACACACACACACACACACACATATATATATATATCCCTTATGTTAATCAGTATGTAGCTTAGATAACAGGCTAAACAATTAACAACAATTAATTCACTGTAATTTAAATCACTGTATTCCGAAATGCCCACATTGCTGGGTTTGATGACACTGCTACTTCTCCATATAAACTATTTCTGGTCTCTATTATGGCTGTCGATCAATTAAGAGATTTAATTAATCGCACATTTGAGATTTGTCAAGTATTTAATACTCTTCTCAACATGGGAGTGGGCAAATTTGTTTGCTTTATGTAAACATATGTATATATTTATTACTGGAAATCAATTACCAACACAAAACAATAACACATATTCTCCAGAAAACCTCCACAGGTATTGTATTTAGCATAAAAAATGTTCAAATCATAACATCGCAAGCTCAAACCCAACAGGCAACAACAGCTGTCAGTGTGTCAGTATGTTGACTTGACTATGACTTGCCCCAAACTGCATGTGATTATCATAAAGTGGGCATGTCTGTAAAGGGGAGACTGGTGGGGACCCAGAGAACCCATTTACATTCACATTGCTTGATGTCAGAGGTCAAGGGACCCCTTTGAAAATGGCCATGACTGTTTTTCATCACAAAAATTAAAAAAAAAAAAGTATGAAGAGTTATTTAGCAGGACTGTTAACATATATTCTAAAATTAAAATATATATATTGTATATTTGAATAGTAAAAAGAAACAGATATTTGAATGTGAAAATTAATATTCAATTATGAAGGAAAAGAAGCACTACCATTGTCTGCCTCACGCAGACTAAATACAGCACTAGAAAAGAGTTAGAAAATGTCATTTTCGTTATTGAAAATGAAATCTAACGTTAAGTTAAGCTGATCGAGGAAGAATTCAACAACAACTGTAATAATGGCAGAGAACCCGGCTGCAGAGAGAGTGACACCGTGTCCTAACAACAAGCGTTACCTTACGTCACGTAACGCACCTATCAGCTGTGCGCTCCAGATCTGACTGGAAATGCAACCACTTAAAAGATGGGTGAGTAGTACTTGCTAATTTCCAATGTGTGTTCTTTTAAACAGAAAACATCAGTTTTATACTGTGATATTTACTGGAAATGACACAAAATATAGCCAACAACAAGTTGGAAAATTTCAGCCGATGTCCGGGTAATCTCCCTCCAGCCAGCTGCCATCTTATTTAGGATTTTACAGTGAAATGAGTAGGTGTCACACAGATAACTCCTCACTTTAACTTGACGAATCAGCCGCTCCTCATCCATTGCGGCGCAACAGCAACTTTGTTAGCAAACAACAGGAATAAACAGAAACGGCTCATCAACAAAAGTTAAGAGCTACGCAGTGCTGCGTCGCTCCCCATATTCGAATAGTTCAGACCTTTGTGGTATTTTACATCGAACATCCACACGTCATTTTTGACAGCCCTAGACAGGAGTCAGGATATTAAAGTCTCCTGACTATGACTGTCTCCTTGTGCTCTAGATAAGAAGGGGAAGCTGATCCACAGGTCTCATGACTAGACACAAGATTGTTCTATCTACGTCATTTCCTCAGTCAGTCCACAAAGGTTTCACTTCATAAAGTCAAAACACATCAAACTGTACTTAACGTTTCGGTCCACTGTTGTAAACACTAAATCACTGCTGAGTGATTTAAATCCCACAAAGTCCTGAATGACCTTTTATCCACAGTATCGGATCTGATCACTTCATCAGTGTTAAATGAAATGGGCAACGAATGTTGAGATAATTGTAGCATATAGTTTTGATCATGTGCTAGCCTCCCTAATGAAGTGTCACGGCATAAATGACGGCCTGCCTGTGTGAACTGTACAGACGAACAGACACGAGTCCTCCTGAACGGGGACTTTGAAGCCTGTCACAAAAGGCTTGAGACAGCACTGTTCCTCTCATTAATCTCCCAATAGAGGAAATGAATAGACTGACTGTGCTCGACACTTTTTTGTTCTCTCATAAAGAGAAACACAGGAGAGCTTGGAATGAGACTCCACACATTATGAAAGCTATTATCTTCAGCTGCCAGTCTCGGTGAGAGAGAGAGAAAGCTGGTAATCCAAAACTAATAGGCAGAATGAGAGGTGCAAAAAAGTAGGGGACTGGGTCAGATCATCTCTCTCTCGCTTCTCTCTCCTCCAATTACTGACAGACAGTTGAGAATATGAAATGAGACTGAGGAATGAGAAATATTCATATTTTCTCGGCATGGTATTAAACCCTGACACAGTAAAAGAAAATTGATGGCGGTTTCAATTTTGACAATGTATTGAATCTGACAAGATATTAAAGTGATCTCAAAACACAGACCGTCTGTATCATTGCCAAGATAAAATAGGATGTTCTCATCTTGGGTCATAAGAAAAGATTTATTACTAAAAGGAGACAAATTGACATTTTCAGAATGACTCTTCCAATCCCTTCCTTTCATCAAATTATCAGGCTAACAGCATAGCCTGATGTTTACAGCAAGCCTCGAACGGCACCGATCCTCAGCCATCAAAACGGTGAAAATAGCAAGCGTGACATAACTCAAACTACTTGATCTGCTGTCAGTCACTGCAAACAAAATCCCTTCAAATCCTTGATGACTGCAGGACACTCATCTACCACACACATCCATCATCAGAGAGTTTGCCAGCGGGTCACTGATGGTTCTAATGTAACAGTCTATCCATGCAGTGCTATGACCACTGCATGAGATAGAGACACAGTATATTGCAGTTATTATTAGGGCTTATAAATAATGGGGGCGGCAGTAGCTCAGTCTGTAGGGAGTTGGCTTGGGAACCGGAGGGTCACCGGTTCAAGTCCCGACATGGACCAAGAACTGAGTGTGAACTGGTAGCTGGAGAGGTGCCAGTTACCTCTTGGGCACTGCCGGGGTGCCCCTGGGAAAGGAACAAAACCCCCAACTGCTTGGGGCGCTTGTCAGGAGCAGCCCCATCACTCTGACATCTCTCCATTGTTGCATGTTTGTGCATGTGTGTGTTCGGGTCTGCATGTACCGTGTATAAGTAACAACAGAGTGAAAAAAATTGAATTTCCCCTCGTGGGACTAATAAAGGACTATCTTCTATCTTCTTCTTCTTCTAATATCTCTTCTATCTTTAATGCTATATCACGACATACAATATATGTCACAATAATTTTATATTTTCTCTAAAGTTACAGAATTGCTTGAGTCAATCCTTCGATGCATAGATCATACCAGCTTTGGGCTTTGGTGAGTAATATTCAAAAGTATTGTGTGCCGCAGCCGCACTACTGCACACACACGCACACACACGCACACACCTCTGAATATGAATACTGGATTAAGTAGTGGGGTTCCTTATTTCATGGGCTAATTTGGTATTTCTACATTATTATTACATACTTGTACATAAACCAAAAAAAAACAAAACAATAAAAACTAAGGATTCAAATACTGTTTTGGAGGTCAAATAGTGCAGCAAAGTCGAAGCTTCGAAGCATTCGGGTCATAATGAAGTCAGGTTGGTCTTTGGAAATCTATTCTTAGTAAGTTTGACTCACATTGTCTCCTTGCATTTTTTTCAAATTATCATTCATTTTATAATTTTTAAAATATTTATTCATTTTGTTTTAATTCTTTATTTATTATTGACAGATTGATTGGCTGACTGACTAGAATATATGTGAAACTGCCTATCACATTCAACCAAAAGATCACTTGGTGGCTTTTATTTTGAAGCCAGTTCTTACACGTTCTTACTGTAATGTCTAGTATACACACGTACCACAAAACAAGGCAGGGGCTAGTCTGACCGTCTCATGCTGGTGGCTGAAAAAAAAATGACCTGACAATTAAAATTTTACTCAATGCTTGCGATATAGTCATTTATTACATCCCACGTAGAATAAACCACTATACATCGGGTATATTCAATATATCACCCACCCCTAGTTATTATGCTATGAAAAATATAAAACATTCAATTATATGATCTTTTTATGTATTACCATTATTTGAATGAAAAATATTATAATTCTAAGCTTTCTTTATGCATATGTTTAATATAAATTTATAATACATACATTCGTGACAGCAAATTCTCTCCAAGATCTTATCTAGCCTTTTTTTTAGTTAAAATAATGCACAAAAACCACACACTTGCATCACCGGCACCCCATGAGAAATTTGGTCATGCAAGCCTCTCTTTTTTTTTTTTCGCTTCCAGATATTCTTTTCAATTCTGGGTACCTCGAGCATCCTCCACTGGCTCTACCACTTCAAAAACACACCTCATGAAAAAATCAGGAGGCCTGTCTGACATGTGTCCCCGTGCCCTGATGGCATGCCAACACCAAAGACCACCATTGATTTTCTGTAACGCGGGGTCGGATTAGCCCTCTACAGGGATTAGCTGCCTGTGCAAGGCCTCGGGGTTCGCTATAAAACTAATAATTAATTTAAACAGCCAGGCCCATGGAAGGATACACTCACTACACGTTCCCAACATAACGGGGGGGAGGGGGGGGGGTATGAGTGACAGACTGTCTGGCACTACGTGAAAGGAACAGTTGTGTGTATTTATAGGCCTGCTACTGTATATTGTTGCTGTAGTTGCACCCCTGCCTTGCTGTGGGCCCACATGGCCACCACTACACATTTGTAATGATATGCTACAGAATAATATGTAGTGTTAATTAGAAGTATTTAACCATTAGGCTTGGTTTAATGACTTCAATCGTCACATGGCCTCATCAGTAGCTAATTAAGATCGATAGTTAGCTGATAAGGTGATAAGCTGCCAAGAACACGCTCCTCCGCTCACATCGTTTTGAAATCACAATAAAAGGTCATAAAGATACGGTATGTACTCAAGAATAGCCATAAATGTCTGAAAAAGACAACAACAATACTGTTCCTGATCAGGCTCATGCAAACAAAGCCTGCAGTTGTCTCTAGTCCAACTCTAAGATGATTGTGTATCAACACTGTCACCTACTCATAGTATTTTGTTTGTACAATATATTGTAAAATGTCAAGGATAAAACATATGTAGAAACTTCAGTGGTACTATAATGTAAGATGTGCTAAAGAAGGAAACATCAGCATTAATAGGTTATATGTAACATATCAAGCAAGGTAATTGAGCCAATCACATAACTTCAGCCCATGACAGAAAATGGGTATGTGCAGTTAGTGCCAACACACCTGAGAAAAGATTGTAATGGAGGCACTGCACCGCTGCTAAATCATCGCATTTGTTTATAAAATGCAAAAGTCAAATGCATTTGTGGTTTCTAGTCACACTTTCATATTCTGAGCTGACCTCAAAGTGAACCATGAATCTCCTCTTGTGGGAGGAAAAACCACAACATTTTGATGTGTGGAAACATCAAACGCAGGTAAAAATCAGTTTAAAATAGGGTTGTCAATCTGTTAATATACTGTATATCTAATTTTGATTGATCGCATGATTGTCCATAGTTGATCACGATCACTAATTAAACACACATCTGTTCAAAATGAACCTTAAAAGGGGGAAAGAGTGGAAAAATATGCATGCTTAATGCAAATGTATGTGTATATTTGTTACTGGAAATCAAATAGTAACACAAAACAATGACAAATGTTGTCCATTAACCCTCACAGGTACTACATTTAACATAAAAAAATACCTGTTCAAATCATAACATGGCAAACTGCAGCCCAACAGGCAACGATAGCTGTCAGTGTGTCAGTGTGCTGACTGGACTATGACTTGCCCCAAACTGCATGTGATTATCATAAAGTGGCTGTAAATGTCTGTAAAGGGGAGACTCGTGGGTACCCAGAGAACCCATTTTCACTTACATATCTTGAGGTCAGAGGTCAAGGGACCCCTTTGAAAATGGCCATGCACAAATTTAAGTGTAAGTTTGGAGTGTTATTTACCCTCCTTTGCAAGTTAGTATGACATGGCTGGTATCAATGGATTCCTTAGTTTTTAGGTTTTCTAGTTTCAAATGATACCAGTATCTTCACTCAAGCTTTACAGTTAGTAGGTATCATGCATTGGAGTTAATCTGGTAATATTTATTGACATTAAAATGCCTACATATACAGTATGTGGAGACATTTAATACTACCCAAAACAACAACCCTAAAGCTGTATGGATAAAAATGTCTGAGGACGGATGTGCGTTTTACTTGAAGTGAAACAAAAGCAATGAAGAGCATCACGAGTTGAAGCATCTCGCTGTTATCATCCCCCTTCCTTTACCTAGCTGCCAATAAGGGTTGCCATAGTCAGAGAAGGTAAAGGGATTTCTCCTTCCCTTCACAACACTTTGATCTGGCTGACACACAAACGGCCCTCAGATCACAAGTCTACAGACCCTGTTGGGCCTCTCTGGCTGGTCTGCTTGTACATATACACTTCGTCCCTATGAGGATTCCTTACCCTCCTCCCATTTCCCCTCGTCTTTCCCTTTATCCCTTCTTCTTCCTCCTCCTCCTCTTCCTCTGCTGTTTTGAAACATCTGAGTACAGACATGTTCTGAGCTTTGGAGGACCCAGGGGCCCGAGATCCAGACAGAGGGAGAAAATAAAGAAACTCCACAGTGCCCACGGTGCAAAAGCTATCTCACCATTATCACTGGGGAGAAACTCTTAAACATCACCAAACGTCTGGACAGGCAGAGAAGATCAGAAGAGTGTTGGGTCTGTTGTTCACATAATCATACTGTCAGCTAATGGTGCAGTCAGCGGCTCACAGTGGAATCACTAGGATTTGAGTCAATGCATTTATCCTAATGGATAGACAGTGTTTTATGAGGCAAAACAGTACTGTACTACACAGACTGCTGGCCCAAAAATGGAAGGGTTGTTCCTTGTAGTTTTCCAGCACAGACGTGTCAGCAGCATGGACATGAAACATGCCGTCACTGTTTCTTATCTCAATATGTCCCTGGGTGGAAAAGTGAGGCAACAGCTTACTGATGTCTTGCAGCCTGCCTGACCATTAAAACATATTTCCATGCTGATGGATGTCAGATGTAGCCTAAAAAAAAAAAAAACATAGCTCGCCCTTGATTTCTGAGCTCATTCCCAACTACAGTTTTCTAAACTTATTCTTCATGCTTTGCAAATGGAACGAGCAAATGTTGACTATACGCAAGTTAAAATAATAGAGGAAAGGGGAGAACAAGAGTGCAGCTCGGGTGAGAGCACGAGGGGCCGTTATCTCCCACAAATCTTCCTGTCTGACCGATATCAAGTTCTTGGGATGACGGCTTGGAAGGACAGTCTGTGGTTTTTATAAGTGAAAGCTGTGAAAGATGTGAGTAAGTTTATCTGAAATGGAAACAGGAAATGGGTTACAGCTGTGCTGAGAATGTGGCACAGCTGTCCAGGGCCAGAGATGGTTTAAGCATTCTACAGAGTGCAGAAAAAAAAAAAAAAAAAAAAACATGGACTCACCCACGAAGGCCGTTAGGTGCCTGAAATTGCAGAGCAAGCAAATAAGATGGCCTGCGTGTACAATAGTTTATCACTTCAAGAGTGGCAAACTATGATTAAACCTGACTCAAACCGTAGAGGTTAAAAATTATTATATTAGTCCCCCCGTCTTCACCGACATGTAACAGCAAATTCTTTTAATAATCACGAGGCCTCCAAGAGCTATCTCTAACAGCAGCTTCCAACTGCATTTAATGGTCATAGGATTTATTCATCAACTGACAACATTTATCATGCAGCCCTCTTAAAAAATCATCCCCTAAAATTTAAAACATGGCAAGAACTGCAATCATCCTCTAAAATCTTGGCATGAATACACCCGTGTATCTGTCTTCACTTTTCACCCCTGGGCCTTCTAGAAAAGACTGGGAGAGATTGAAAGCCATGAAGCGACCAAAACTGCCTGGACCATACCAAAGGAAGCTCCTTTGTTCGTCGTCCAAAAACAGGCTCCAAACCTTTTTTTCCCCCCTTTTTTTTTCCATTTGGGACCCAGCCAAGGGAAGTAGAAGTATGGCTGCCCCTCTCCGTGCTCTGTTCTAATATGTTCCATGCCTTCCAGTTGCTTACATCATCAATCTGGGAAATGGCTAAGTGTGATGGGGTGAACATAAACATTGCTTGAGTTATGGGCTAAAAGAGACACAGGTTGTATCTCAAACATAAGTTGGCGCCCTCTTGGCTTTTTTTTTCTAAATGAGAAAAGGCTCCTCATATAGATAGGTCCTAATCGCTGGTGGGTATCCTCAATAAGTGTACATGTAATAAGAGCTACAGAGATGAGTCCTGAAACCAGGAAATGAGTTAGTATTTTAGCACTTCTGGTTCCCTCATCAGGAAGTCAGTGGGTTTTTTTGAATGGGTTTTTAGTTAGATGCCTGAAATAAAGTCTGTCGTTAACACAAGCTTAAGAGATTTTAACTTTTTTTTTTTTTTCAAATATAAAATATGCGAGTAAACATCCCACTTAAGGCTAAGTAAGGGACAATGTTGTGAAATATACCCACACAGGGCGATGCCACAGCCCAATGTGGAGCAGAGAATGACACAAAGAGGATTATTTCACAAATATGACCCGCTAGCTGTACATTATCCCACTTATTACATGGCTACTTACTTTAGAAATTAATAATTTGGCACAAAAGCAGTCCACCAGAGTCAGAGAACAGAACTGCGCCGTAGCAGCGGCCTGTTATAAAGAAATAACACACCACAGTTGACCAATCAGAATCAAGTATTCAACAAAGCCATGTAATAAATGAGACTACTAAATGTCATTGCGCCGACCCGTCCGCCTTTACAGTCTCGTTGTGTTTACTCGTGATCATGTGACCATGGTGTAGTTCATTTACAGCCTAACGTTAGCGTTTTACTTCTGGCGATTGCATTCAAAATTCAAAAATCATAGAAGTGGTGTTCATTTATGGACATTATGTTGCTGAACAAAACGTGGAAGTATCATCACCATTTATTTGCCACAGAGCTTATTTTCTGCAATAATCCAAAACCCATTGGAAAAGTTCCACTGGCTTTTTGTTGAGGGAACGAGGGCGATGTTAACTTCCTGGTTGGCCTACAAAAACACGTCATCCCTGTATTACATACTTTAAAACCAGGCAAGAGGACTGAAGAAAAGGAGCAGCTTTAATAATATCAAAATTCACCCACATCATCAACTTCAAGCAGCGAGCTTGTTATTGACAGCCGAGTGCCAGTCCTAATCATCTCTCTTTTAATGCTTGCTTAAAAATGCGCACCCTCATGTCAAAACCTGAGTACACATTAACTCTCCCCAAATCGTCTACTTACTAAACATGTCACTACTGAATTATACATCTGACTTTTTCCCCCTCTCTCATATTTACATGGTGTTTTGGTGGAATATGCATAGCAGTTGTAAAGTATTTAATAAGTGTTTAAATATGTACAAGAGTCAAGATCTTAGCCAGTGCGTGTGCTGTACAGTAGATGTTTACGCGATATCAAAAGGCTCTGCTACGCCTATCAAAATGTGTAAGACATATGGATGGTTTGTTTTTCACTTGCCAAAATAGAAAAGGGAGTGTGTCCACTTGGGCCCCATCAGGTCAAATCATAAATATCCATCACTGGCTCTGCACTCTGCTAAAGCGCTAAGGAAACATATTGTAGATTTTAAGACCCTTTTTATTCAGCCAGACTGTGTACTAAAACTAATTGGATTTCTGTCAATGGAAAAAATATATCCCTGGGACAGCTTTGAACTCAATAACTCTGACTATCCAACTGCACATGAGGGAGTGGGACCTTGCCACATGCCAAGCACCAGGGAGGAAAATTAAATCGGTGGTCAACATAAAATATTAAAATAGCATGGTATCGAATTTTTTGAAAAATGATGTCAGGGCAGCTCATTATGGCCAGCAAGGCAGTGAATTAAGCTATATTTAGTGGGTGATAATTGAAATCATAGCTGCAGTCATTACCACTGACAAGTTTCTAAATAATACCCAATAAATCCCCTCTTTTTAGCAAGGTCCTTGTGACAGCTGGCAGTGCTGAAAAATATAAAGTAGAGAAACAGAATCTCTTCTCCTTTCTTTCCTCCCTCCCTTCCTCCCTGCCCCCCAAACTCTTCTTTCTCTCTCTCTCTTAGAGCCAATAAAATGTCAGCTTTTATTCTCCTCCTCCAAAGTGTTGGCTAGATGTCAGCAGACCCTTCTAAAGCTCTGCCACTGCAAGCTGAAGGCCTGTAAATCTCCATGTCAGTGGCACGCCATCCGTCTTGGGATATACAATAAAAAATGTGACGCAGTCATAAAAGGAATGGCATCGCTGCCCAGTATATATAATGTGAACAAAAGGAACATAAAGATGTTCCATTCCATTCAGAATCCGAAACCACAAGATGGCCTTATATTGACGGAGAGAGGAGGATGTGGATCGCCCTAGAAGGCTGATGGCAGCTCCTGACAGTGATTAACAGATGCTTCCCCTGCCATCAGTGGACTTTTGTTGTGTTTTAACAGCGAGATAAAGATTTATACTATGTTATACTGAGGGTAAAGGAACTGTGCAGTCGGCAGACTAGCTGCTTGACTGTGCAGCCAAAGCCTGATGTAGCTTCTTCCTCTGCGCTGTAGACCTCCATTGTTTAAAAACTATTGTAGACACAACAATGAGCCACACTGTAGCGGTGGGTGACATGTTCTGCCTCTATGATTAACGTGGGTTCTGTAGCTTATTCTGATCCAATCCCACCTACACTGTCCTGCTGCTGTAGATACTCACTAGAGCACCCAATGTGTGATCATCTGCTGCTGAAGATAGTCCCAAATAAATGCAGTTCACTTCTGTTTTAGTACCGTTTTCTTAAAACTACAACAGTGCCCAGCTGTTTTAGAAAATCAGAGCATTTCTGAAAGATTGATCTATATTAGAGCTGCAACTGATGATCATTTTCATTGTCGATTATTATTTCTATTACTTTCTTGAGCAATTGATTAGTTGTTTGGTCTATAAAATGTCAGAAAAGGGTGAAAATGTGGCTCAGTGTTTCTTGTTTTGTCCAAAACTTAAAGTTAAGTTAATATCTACTAACTAGAGATGCAAATTTTGATTTTTTTTTTTTTTTTTTTAACCAATAACCGATCCTCATTAACCGATTATTAACCATTAATCAACAAGATTTGTGCAGTTCATGCAGCTGTGCTATTTTTAGTGCCTATTCGCCGCCCCGCTGCAACAAAAAGCCAATGCATGAACAGATTAAGTCCATCATTTATAACCAGCTGCAGTGTATGCGCAAAACAGACAACTGAATCCCCGGTTCACCCATCAGGGAGAGTTACTGTAGCAGCCATGACACTGTAGGTACTGTCCCAGTGAGTCTCAATCGCACTAGAGTGTGTGTGTGTGTGTGTGTGTGTGTGTGTGTGTGTGTGTGTGTGTGTGTGTGTGTGATGGCGTGTGTGATGGCGGTGTACTTTTGTCAATCCGGCGTTACATTAGCGAGTTTCCGACAGACCGTGTGTGTGTGGCGGCAGTGAGTGTGGGGTTATCAGTGGCATTATAGAGTGAACATAACAGTAGCAGTGTGTGTACAGTTTGTCGGTGAATAAATGCTACTGCTCCTGTGTCTTATCAGCCGCCTGCTGATTACAGTGAAGGTGGTTAGCTTTAGCTTTAGCAACAGCACTGGCTCAGACTCTTTTAAGGTGGGCTGTTAAGGTGGACCAGCTATTCTCCTTTAAGTGACAAGCTGTTCCTCTGAGTTTTGCTCAGCTTTTTATTTAATCTCAAATGTTTATTTTAACTGTTAAACCGATAGCGTGAATCTGTTAAAATTCTTAATGTCAGCTGAACAGTTAATTATTAACATCCCTGCTATTAACACAGACAGTCTACCAAGTTTATCTTTATTCTTGGTTGCTTGACACTCAACGGCTGTCTCTTGAGAAAACCGATGTTGCGTACATGTGTAATTCTGCAATGTTGTGTGCAACATCAAGGATTGCTGCACAGTGTCACCGATAGTATGTTGCTATGGTAAAACTCGCCACTTCCTTAAACAAGCTGAATGTGAGAGTAGGGTTTCCCTTTAAAACCTACAGGACCTTAACAGATTGCAGCTTTAATTCACTCCATCTAGTTTATGCATGTAGTTTAGTAAACAGTATATACTCAAACCATAGAGTGTATATAAGAAGGGGATGTAGTCACAGTGACGTCACCCATTGGTTTGTTGACTACGGTAAGCCTTGAGTTTGTCATTTTTGGCGGTCACCATCTTTGTTTTGGCCGTCGGCATCTTGGTTTTTTGGAACCAGACACAAGAGGGTGAAGCTAAGTACAATCGAGACCGCACATTGCTATGGTAGCAACCGGTCAATCACAAGGTAACCACGCCCTAAAGCATACCTTGCTTTATTATCTATTTTACTATAAATGGTTTCATAATTTACTAAATGAGCATCATGCTGTATTGAAGAAGACTTGAAACTAGAAGTTGAGACCATAAACTGATGTTTACAATGTTTGCAGGTAATAAATCAAGTGAGAAGTAGGGTCATTTTCTCATAGACTTCTATACAATCAGACTTTTTTTTTGCTAAAATCGCTATTTGATGGCCACTAGTAGCAAGTTTAAGGTACTTATCCATAGTCCAAATGCAGCTAGGGTTAATTACAAGGCCAGATGCATAGGAACAAATCAAAATATTAGATCTTAATAAATGCCTGGCCTTAGAGCATATTATGTACCACATTTAATGAGATCCATTAGGGAGGATAAAATATGCAGTTCATCTGCAAACATCCTCTACCCTTCAGGCAAATTTTTATTAAAGCAAATTTAGCTTGAGAATGAAAATACACTGGTGAACACAGAAAACACAAAAACAAAACAATGCAGGCCACATTATTGGTGTTTGGTTGCAATTTGTGGAAGAGTTTTCAATCATATACAAGTTGTCCATTTTGCCAAAGGAAAAAAATCTATATATATTTTAAATGTCTTTTAGTTACATTAGATTGTTGTCTTAATTGACTTAATGCAGTGAGAGATTTTCTGTCAACCTTTTACAGATCTGTCCAAAGACATTAAAATTGAGACTGTCCAAAGTATAATCTTTAATGGCTTGAGCCATCACATACCACACATATGATTTTGATAAATCAAACAAATTACACTTTCCTTCTTCGCTACAGGACTCGGTGACTCAGGCTCAGGGAAAGCGTTTCGCATAAAAGAAAATTTTGATATAGCCTCAAATTGGAGAGATGGAGGAAAAAAAGACAAGCTATTCATTAAGTATAACATCCTGAGCTCTATGTCATCCCATCACTTTCTCAGAAGGAGTACATCATTTTAAAAACATCCCGGTGAAAATTAAAAAGATAGTCCCTTCCATGGTTAAAAAAAAAAAAAAAAAAAAAATCAGTGTCTAATATGAATAACATATTTCCTGCCAGACCATGTCCCTCTCATCTCTCTGCTTTAAATCTCCGCATCTACCTTAATTTCTGAGACACAGATCAGGTTATCCCAGAATATCGGCCTAAACAGACCTGATAGATCGGATATGTAATATATTTCCTCGGCAGCACAGAGTACACCACCACTATTACCAGATACACACACTCTCTACGCTCCAAGTTAAGTGATTTGAGGACTTCATACTGCCAATGTTTCATCTCCTCTCCTCCTAACTGACACTTTATCTGCATACCAGCATCTCTGAAGATTGAACACTTAGGCAAGACAATGACAGGCTCTCTTGCTGTTGTCACTTCTCATTCTAGGACTGGTCTAATGCAGCTTACTGGGCTTCTGCCAATAACATACCCGCCGCCCCCTCCCCTCAGCATCAAACAACCAGAGTCTACCTAGCTCGGATAGAAAAGGAGCACTTGATGTCTCTCATTTGTCAATTAGCAGGCCCCTTCCCGTGTTGACACACAGCGACTTGAAAGACAGAGCGGTGCCTGTGACGAATTAAGAGAGACAGATGAGTGAGGCATGAGCGGCGGAGTAATACTATAATGTTCTTTAGATATGAATATAAAACGACACAGCTGACAGGCCATACAAGGTTTTATTTCATTTCTCAGTGTACCAGGCCTCCCTACTTTGTCTTCTTTGTTCTCTTTTCATCAGACTACTTACATCTCATTTTGACAGCCGGGCGACATTTAGAGCACTTTCGCTTTAAAACGCGAGTTAGCATACTTGATTTGTCATTAAAATGCAAAACGCCTGCCATCACCAACATAGCCTGGGTGAGCACATACCACCTCAGACACAGGCGCGCACACACACTGTACACACAAATACACATACACAGGTAGCTGAGGTTAATCTGCAATACAGACGTCCAATAAGGACCCCTCTTGGCAGGCTGAATTTCAGATTAAAAGTATAATGTCAGGAGTTCATCATTACATATAATTTTTATAAGTATAAATTAATTAAAGTTCTATGTGGTCAGAAATTATAATTGCCTTGCTCCAATTTTCTTTCAACTTTACCAAAACCTGACCATATCTGCACTAACAGAATGCATTTAAACCCACAACTTTTAACTGTAGCTGCAAAGGTAAAACGACAACGTAGCAGGAGGATGATACGCAAGCTAATTAAGTCTTTTCATTAAAAGCACAAGATGTGTTCAGTTTGTCCAGTCACAGTAGAGAGAAGACAGGTCAACCACTGCAGGAGAACCCTACCAATGCTGGAGGAGAGAGTCAAGACCGGTGTTACAGGTTAAGTGGCTTCCATGTTAGCTGGTGACTTTCCTCTGAATGCATCCATGGCTGCTTGAAGTGACTGCAATAAAATTTCAGAACATACTCATCCAATTTGTTTCTTAACCTTGAGTGAAACTGAGATACCAGTAAGATTTACTTAAAATTAAGATTTGACACGATACTATTGTTAAAAAAAAAAAAAAAAAAACACACGCTTTCTTTATTGTAATGCACTTTACGTTGGTTTTAGCCGAGCCTTTTTGTCTCGTTTGCAGCTTGTTCAGAACACAGAAGCTCGTCTTTTAACTGGTACACGCAAGGACATCACCCCTATTCTGGCTTCTCTTCACTGGCTCCCTGTGCATTTTAGGATCCAGTGTAAGATTTTATTATTAACATATAAATCGTTAAATGGTCAAGCTCCAACTTATCTCTCAGACCTTTTAAACCACATCTTTTTATCAAGGACACTCAGATCCACTGACCAGTTGCTTCTGATTGTGCTGAAGTCTCGATTGAAGCTCAGGGGTGAGTTGTAGCTCCAAAGCTCTGGAACGCTCTGCGTCCACATGTTCGGCTGTCCCCCACACTGCCTGTTTTTAAATCAAACCTCAAAACACACTTTTATTCCTTGGATTAAAAAAACTGAATGTGATTATTATAAAGTAGGCATGTCTGTAAAGGGGAGACCTACCCATAGAACCCATTTTCATTCACATATCTTGAGGTCAGAGGTCAAGGGAACCCTCTGAAAATCACCATGCCAGTTTTCCTCACCAAAATATAGCTTAACTTTAGAGCGTTATTTGGCCTCCAAGTTTGGTACCAACTCTAGCTTTAAACAGAGCCTGCTACTACCTAAAAATCACAGGTTGCATTAAAGAAATTAGTGTTCTTAAAACAAATTTGCATTAACTTTGACAGCCCTGGAAATAACTAATCCAGTTCACCACCAAACTCCTGCTTATTTTAGGTGCGCATGTGAGTGAGCATACAGTGAATATACAGTGCAGGTCATACAGTCATAACACATGAAAAAGATCAATTTGGTCTCGGTTATGTCTCCAATATTTTACCACAGTGAACAGAGTATTAGAAATACCCTAAAATAACATTAACAGAAACTACAACCACTAAAATGAGAAGCAAGTTAAATCAACCCCTCTCTTACACAAAATAACAAAACCTGAATATGCTGAATGTGGGTAAAATTATTGCATGGCTGTTGTATTGTAATAGTTTGTACAGATGTTCCCACTTTGGTGTATGAGCACTATGCTTTAATAAAGTTTGCTGTTGATAGCGTCTGTTTAACAGATTATATCAACTAGAATGACCAACATCATGATCAACTTTAGCAAATATTTGACAGTTGTTTGTAACATCTAACATGCAATTTAACAATATATGTGCAGTAATCGGTATTGCATGTGTTGAGAGCACAAGTGATGGGCATATCTAATTAGCTAAAACAGATCCAAGTAAAACAGAGCAGGCTTCGCTTTCAGGTTAAGTTTAAGGTTTCATAGAAGCTGCCATTGCACAAATGCGATTTGTTCATCAAGATGCCGTGTCCGTTCTGAGAAGAAAGGTCGTCACTGTTCTAACAGCATTAGGATTCATCCTGTGACTCACAGACACGTGTCCGGCTGAAACCTCATGTGTCCAGGGTGGTAACACTGCCATGTAACAGATGCAAGCACCCAAAGTGCACCCCAGTCACAAAGAAGAATCATGTCAAGACAGCACATGCCCACTCAGTGCATTGTGTGCACACCTGACCTGGAACAAAGTGGACGACACAACACTATCCGAGCCCATCCCGAGACAGAAATCTCACTGTGAGCCATACTTCTCAACACATTGATGAGACAGGCTGACACCGCGGCACACAGAGGGAGAGGTGTGGGTGTGACAGCCCGCTACCATAATTTCACCCTGCCATTACCTGCCCAGCCACTCACAGTTATGCTCACGGAGACAGATGTGCAAACACCGCATGGGAGCAAACATGCACAAGCGTACACACAAACATGTCAGCAACACACACAAAAAAAACCCACACAGGACTCACTTAAAGGTGATGTCAGTACATTTCTTCTCATTGTGACTCATTGTCAGGTTGCTGGATGAGTGTTGTCAATTGAGCTGACAGAAATAAGCATATTAGCCACAACGAACTCTGGCAATGTCTCTCTCTCGATTTGAGTCAAGCAGCGTGAAGAAGTGCATGATGCTGAAGGCAGTCCACCGAGTCTCAGTAACATGTGCATCTGTCTTCACCTGGCTTGCTTGAGCTGACACTGCAACGAGGTCACGGTGTCAATACATAAATGTCTCTACTACCTGACACAAAGCTAGGAGCTAATGTTGAAGCTAGAAGACAAATAAGTACATAATATTGTGATATAAAGCTTATAAAACAGGTAGCTCAAATCGAGCATCTGATCAAGTGTGATGTAATATCCACATACCACTGCCATATCGTCTAAGGCCCCGTTCACACAGAGATGCATCGCTAGAAACACATCGACTACAAAACCGTTGTTTTCCTATGGCAGAGTGTGTCTGCCATGCGCTCCTCTCTGGTGCAGCGTGGATTTTAGACATGCATAAAAGTTAAAATAGTCAATTTTTCAGCGCCAGGCAAGGTGTCACACCACTCAGTGTTACACTTGGCTCAGGCAGCTAATCAAAGAGGCGTGTGGCTAGCTAGCTAGTTGTTGGACTGTGAGAGAGAGCCGGAGTATGTAAGAGGGACGGGGTAATTCATATCTCATGTCATAGTTTCATTACTGTCTTTGTGAAAGAAAGAGAGAGAGAGCGGCGTTAATCACATTTGATAGATGCATCAGCTGGTCATCCTGACATCTTTTGCCAAGGGGCGTTTTTGAATTGGCTGTGCCTGTAGTGACGTGTCTCTCCCTTATCGGGGCCTAATTCCTTTGCCCTCACAATAACACTTCACGTCTGAGAAAAAAAAAAGTTAGACTAATGTATTGTCACGGTTGCTTTGCGCCAGGGTCACAGGTTGATCCCTTCTGTCAAGACGGAACAGGTTAAAAATACAAAGTCACAAAGTTAGCTGCCAAAATCTACTACAAAATGGAACCATTTAAGGTTAACGTCTACGGAGGAGTGGATTGAGCAGTGCCCACCTCCAGAAACGACAGGCAGCACTCTGTAAAGAGGAAATCCCACAGTGTTGCCCAGAATAGGCAAGCAAGCAGGAACAGAGCAGCAAATTGTCAGACGCAGGTCTTTCTTGACACAGCAGATATTATTGCCGTGAGTGGATTGGGAACCGAAACTCGTGGACCGGAGGAAAGTTGAGTGACAGTTTTTCAGCGGGTGTACAATAAATGACAACATACAATAATGTAAATAAAGAGCCAAATATTTAAATTGATATGATGCTAGCCTGTGATGAAAAAAGAAATACGCTAGCTGCTAGATGACATTCCATAGCAACCACCTCGGTATGGAGGGCCTATTTTACATTATTATCATTAATAAAATCTATTTAAATTGGAATGTGTCTATGACTTTCATATGGCCATAACTGATGACAATTTTATAAAAGCAATAGCTCACTTGAGACCGTAATGTTACACAGCTAAGGGGCGTTGCTTGGCCTGACATGAGCTATTGCTTAAATATAATCTGTGATTCTGGACAATGTTACTGTACATTGCAGTGAAGCTTAAATGTCATCTTTTCTTGATATTTAAGACTCCATTATAGGGAGATTGATCATCAGTACCAACAGTTGTATCAATGCAGTGTCAGGTGAAAATCCAAATTACTATATAGCCATTTAATAAAACTATCACACACATACGATATATAGATGATTTATTTCTTTACTACAAGCATGAAATTGTACTTTTACAGTCCTTTATGTAAGCCATAATAAACTACGTCTGTTTAAATGTGAAATTTACTAGCCAGTTCTGAATGCAAGTGTGACAGACGGACTGCACGGTGGTGCAGAGGTTTGATCTGGCTTGGGGTCCTTCTGTGTGGAAAAGATGGCTGAAAATGTTATGGCAAATAAATGTTTTGAAGCAGAGTTTATTTGTGCTCATTTTCTTGACTGATAGCAAACAGAGTATGTCCAGCTGCACACTCCAGCATCTTGCTGAAAATATTGTTACCTTTTTATATCAAGATATTGTGTCAAAAATATAGTGGCATTTGATTTGATGCTTACCATCAAACTGAAAGAGCTACACAAAAATACGGCACAAAGTTCAGGGGATACTTTTTTTTTTTTCAGGAAACGTTTTTTCACTGTAAAGCTATGAGTCGGGGGCCTCTGTCTATTAGGTGAATTCTTATGTGGATCAGAACTACCTGAGGGGGTGGCTTTGCCGTAGTTAGCATATAGATTTATCACATGTTGAGCTGCTTACTGAATTTCACAGCTCCACCCATGACCTCCCAGTGTTGTCATGTGAGCACATACAGACCCCAATCGGATTTAAGAGAGAACAGTGGATATATATATATATATATATATATATATATATATATATATATATATATATATATATATATATATATATATATATATATGTCTGTAATGTGAGAGTGTGTCTGGTGGAAAGACTTGCATAACCACCCTAGCAGCTGAGTAATGTATACTTTATATGGATAGAGATAGAGTGTTCACGCTGTGCTTACGATGGGAGTTAAAGTTTATGTTAGCTCGCTTTACAGGTTTGCAATGCGAGCCATTTAAAACACGCCATCTAGAACAGAAAAAGATGAAGCGCTATGTAACAGATCATTTTGCCCACTAGCATACCATAAATCAATAGTCCATTGATATGAGCCCCAAATGGTTCGAGCATCACCTCATTGCTTCTCTGCCCATACCACCCTTTGAAGTTTGGTAATGATATCTGACATGTGAGATTAAGCCAAACTGAAAATTAATAATGAATTAGTAATATCTGAGTCATTAATATTTGATTCTCAACATCAAGTCCTTAATGTGATGGGTTCAAAGGCAAGTAACATAATGCCAGCCTTGATCTCCCTGAAAGCAACACACTTCAGGGTTGTTTCAGTCGGATTTCATAAAGCTGCTTGCAAGACATAACATGACTTCCTCTGAGGTAACGACAAGACATCTACTAGTTGACTAGCCAAGTGCCATGCACATAGCAGTCATGATCTGATGGCAGTTACTCTGTGTCAAAAGATTACTCAAAAGTCAACCAGTTACTGCAAGCTAACAATGACATCAACATCTTACTTATCATCAGCTGTTCAATAACACGAACATGGAAAAGCTTCTGATCGCCTACTCTGACATTAACTGAATGTGGGTGCGGACAGTGGCTGGTTACAACTGAAACCAGTTTTCACTTGCAGAGCGTCAAGTGAAAAATATTTCTGAACACCTGAATTTGTGAGGTGCATTTGAGGGCAGCATGATGAGTAATACAAGTGTAAACTCATGTGCAACATTTCTCTTAATTGTAATTATAACACTGTCAGTTTACATGACTTTCATCAGGTATATGAACAAGCAGCATCACAACAGTTCCTTATATACATTGATGCAGAGTATTTTTTGTGCTACCATACACATGATGAAGCTTTTGCAAACCAAAATGTTGTATGTCTAATGGTGCTAAGAGTGCTAAGGGTGCTAACAGTGAAAACAAAGGCAACAGCACTGACAGAGCTCACAGTGTTAATCTGGTGAGGAACCCGAAGGTGGGTCCTACACTAAGGCAACAGTACAGTAGGTTATGACATTTTTTTCAGCTGAAACTGCCATACAAGAGCAGTGCAGAGCAGCAGCCGTGAACAAGCAACAAGCCGGTAGTGCACGCTCACATGCACGAACATAAACTAAAAGCACATGCAGCCAGCCCAGCACATGCTCTGGATATTGTAGTGAGAACCTTCAAAAAACAACATTTTTTACAATCTGTTTTGTCATAGCATCCGGCCATCATGTCTGTTAGCTATCATAACGTTTTACTTAATGTCCTCATGGTGGATTGTGAACAAGGAGACACTGCTAGACACAGCATACAAGTAAAAATTAAAAAAAAAAAACATTACTCTAAAATGCTATTGCTCTTTTCACTTGTGCAACATGTTTCTTACTATATTTAAGCCTACACATGCAATTCAATTTATCTGTGTATTCAGGTTCAACTAACCAAAGACAGCCCTCAAACTCAACAATCCTTGTAATAGTCTGAATATTCGCCCACTGTAGCACATTTAGCCTGTAGATGCAAAACTGTGCACACATGAATATAGGGGGCGGCAGTAGCTCAGTCCGTAAGGACTTGGGTTAGGACGCGGAGGTCACCGGTTCAAGTCCCCCATGGACCAAGACCAACTGGTTGCTAGAGAGGTGCCAGTTTACCTCTTGGGCACTGCCGAGGTGCCCCTGAGCAAGGCACCAAACCCCCAACTGCTCTGGGCGCTTGTCAGGAGCAGCCCCCTCACTCTGACATCTCTCCATTGACATGTATATGTACTGTGTGAACAACAGAGTGTAAAACTGAATTTCCCCACTGTGGGACTAATAAAGGAATATCTTTCTTTCTTTCTTTCTAAATACTAGGTCAGTATGTCTCAGGTCATATGTCTCTGAGGACTGATGTTTTTGTTTTTTGTTTTTTTACAGTCACGCAGTAACACATGCTCATTCATATATCCACTGATTTGATCCCAAACTGATTTTTTTCAGCTGGCCTGAACTGTGTGTAAAAAGGGATTTTGCAATATGACAGAATGTAAATCAGTTGAAATTGAGGACTCCGCATTTCCAGCACTACCTCAAGACAAAAAATAAAATTCAACAAAAAAAAAGTGCCTCTGCTGAGATGTCTTCATGACCTGACAGCTATGAAAAGGGTTCAGAAACAAAAGCACCTTATAACCATCATCTCCTGTCTTTTACTTGCCAGATCAACTGTGCTAGTCCTGCTGTTGAAATGGCAGCCCCCTCTGAAGCAGCTGCCATGACATGCTCCTTCATGTCCTGACAGAGGAATCTTTTCTTCTATTTGCCCCTAAATTAGCATGTCACATATATCGAAACGCGCCTTTTATTCCGACCCAGCGAGCCACCGACCATGATGACACTCTGACCACCAATAGACCGAGGGCACACATTCAGTAGCACCTGATGTAAAAATGCATGTCTCCCAGTAACATACTGAGTAAGAAAGACAGAGAGGGTCAAGGCATCCAAGTGATTATATTTGTAGCCTTTGCATTTGTCATCTACCTGAGCTGATTGAAGCTTAAATCCAGCCTTCTTGCAAACTGGCCATAGGTGTCTCCAAGGAAGTCTGGGATGCTCTTGCAGTCGTGTCCGATGTAGGAAATCTTTAAGAACACAGAAAAACATGGAGGGAAATCATTTCCATATATTCTGGGACTGCCCCAAACTGAGTTTATACTGGAAAGGCATTCATAACACATTAAGCACTGTATCTCATGACTCAAATATCCCCCAACTTGGAGACTCTTTATCTGGACCACATTTTGTTTTTGAAACAGGTGGCTAAATCCAGTACCACATACACTAGATGATAGGAATGGAATATTTTTTTGAAATATTTAAAATGGAAAAGTTGACTTACTCTTTAAGGATCCAAAAAGGCCATATTTACCAGATTTGGACTAAATAGATTGAATTTATAACCCCAATACAAGCATACTTTGTATGACTCCACTAATGTTTTTATTTATTTTTTTATTTCCTTTCCTCTTCTTGCTGAGAATACTGAAAAAGAAATGTAATCTCCCTTGGTTCTAATATACAGTATATAGTTACATCTTTAATAGGGTGTTGGACGGTCATATGTAAGTTAAACAGAACTGCCGACAGTTTGAAGGAGAAGTATGCATGGGCATGTAGGCATGTATACATGTGGGTATGCAGATGAATACTGATGTGTATATGTGTAAAATCTATGCATGTGAAAGGGTATACATATCTACGGTGCAGACTTGACAAAGTGAGGATGGATGGCCTACAGTTCTCCAGAGGACTCAGTTATGAACTACAAGTACTGCAGCATGCGTATGGCTCATTTCATGCATATGCATATATACTGTACATGTATATAAATATTGGAAAAGGATGTTAGGTACGAGTTTTGAAAAAAGAAAAGACAATACATAACAGAACAGGTAGCAATAATACAATAGCATCCCTGACATGAGCATGGCAAATTAATATTGTTTCAGGATACCGCATCTTTAAAACAGTAATGCCTGAGGAGCATCATTTTAACGTACTGTGGTTGATATAGGGTTATATAACGCAGCAGTCAACCTCACAGTTGGTACATAGGCGTAGAGGTTTGTAACAGAAGCGACGACATTCATTTTGCACAGATATAATCATTTTCTATATGCTTTCCAATGGTTATTGTGCACACTGCGTATTATTTTAACAGTTCTACCATGCCAAAAAGTTACTTGCTAGATTTGAAGAAAAATGGTTCAAAGATATATTGTTAACACCAAAATTACGCACTTATATTCAAACCAAGCACAGTTACGGTGCTGAATCTTGTGTTCTAGCAAACTTTTCAAGGACTCAAAGGTTTTTAGTAGCACAGTGAAGAACACGAATCGATCCTCTGGAGTCAGAAGCTGTAAAACCATCCAGGAGGACAGCAGGTTGTGTGAAGTATGCGAGTTAGTTGAAAATGAAACCCATTTTCTTTTGTATTGTCCATACAATGATGAGTTACAAACTACCTAACTAGGCTACCTTTGTTTCTCAAGCTTGGATTAAACGCCAGGATGGTTTATTTGTCTAGTTGTATCTGTAATTTATGCTGCTACTCTGATTCCTGCCTTTGCCTCTTCTTCTCCATTTGATGCATGTATATGGGTCCTGTTTGAGCATGTGTGCGTTTCGGATCAGCATGTACTGTGTATAAGTAAAACAACAGAGTGTAAAAAATTGAATTTCCCCATTGTGGAACTAATAAAGGAATATCTTCTTCTTCTTGTATTTTCTAAATAATGGAGTCTTGTAAGCCCGTTTGGGGTGGGCATATTAGTTATGCATGACACAATTAGGAATTATATCAAATCAAATCAAAAATCACGCTCTATGTACACTTTGTGGCATAATATTCCAGCAACATGGAGTCATTGCTGTGTCCGGTGAAGTTGTAGGAGGAACCGCAAAACCGAAAGTCAGGCTGTAAAGTTAGCGACGCTGTGTCACATGACACCAGAAGAAATAAACAAAACCCCGTATACATGTAGCACCGGTAGACAGTCACTGGCCACGTAGCGTGTAAATACGCAGGGGGTGGCAAATCAGAGCTGAGCAAAGTACGACAGAAACACTTTAAAAAAAAAAAAACTTACCTGAGTCCCATTCAAAGCGACCAGCGACTCGTTACGCGCCATAACTTTCTCCAGAGGATGACAGCTGTTTTTAAGATAACGCTATCTGAGCTGATATGCGAGGTCCTGCTCGGGTAGGAAACCCGCTGCTATCAGCATTAAATGGGGGTGTTTGTGGATACAGCCCGGCTACTTTGGAGATCTACTGGCGCTCTCCACTTCACTTTACAGTTTCCGCGTGCCGTTCAGATCAGCTGACCCGCTGCTGTGCGGAAGCACGCGGACACGGAGGCTGCTGGAGATGGTGCTGCTGACTGTCTGCTGATGAGAGGACACCATAACATTTACCCTGACATCGAGTTCTTATAGTACACCCATGCCTTACGTGTCTGACTGGCTTTCATTAAAACACCTTCACAGTTTAAAGAAAGCAGTTCATTTAACTGTGTATCTGTTCACAGCAGGCTACCAACACATATTATAAATATCTCAGCTAATTAAACTGAATTCAATGCCTCGGTTTCCCCAGTCTTAGTTTAAGGAGTTAATGCTCCGTTAATGTGCAGCTGTTTACCTGAGAGATCCCTTGACAAACTCATTTGCTAATCCCCATTTTAGGAGGTATTTGTCCTGTAAACCCAAAGCATATTGCTAGGGAATACTTACAATAAATCATAAATCTCCCTTTTGTGTGGCTTGTCCAAGTAAAATTAGGCCTAGCTGGCTAACGTTATGGTTTAAAAGACCTTACATTGACACTTTAACTTAGAGCGCCATGATATGAGGAGTTCAGTGCTGCCACCTGTATCAACAGTCAGAATCGGTTCACTCTGTAAAATTAGAAAAAATAATGTCTCACTTACCCTGGTGGAAGCTATACCTAGCCATGAAGACAGTTTTGTTCATATTTATACAGGTTTTGAGATAGTTTGTCTGTCCATCTCTGCATCTTTTGCCAGCACCTCTCTGTGAACAGTTTTCACTGGAACTACTTTCAAAATTTGCATATACCAAAAAAAATAGTTCTTATGAAAACTGTTAATAATATGAAAGTGCAAACATGGTGAGATTTATGATCATGGCTCATGTTTACCATTAGTACTTTCAAACAATATGTCACTTTTACAAGGGAGAAGGTTTCAATGTTGAAGAAGCAATGAGTTTAATATGTCAGATATATTGGGTAAAGTGCCCGGCTTCCAATAGGGAGCAATGCAAAAGTGCTTCCCTATACTTTCCAACAGTCAGCATCCAGGATCAGATCCCATTCAATGGATGAGCCAGTGTGAAAGGAGTTTTAGGCTCCCTAAGTCAGGTGTTTAATAACGCTTTAATCAGTTAAATAATAATATTTCACTTCACAATGATAGACAGACATTACAAAAAACGGCAGACTGCAGTTGCAGTCAGTGGTTAGTATGTCATAAGACCATTTAAGAATAATATAATAAACATACAATATATAATATATATATATACTAGAATTCCCACAAACCCCAAAAAAAAAATATATATAATATGTCCAAAATGTCATCACTTCATCATTTTATCCTATTAGACATGTGTTGAATTGTCATAATCAGCATATGAATTCTTGAGTTATGGCTCAAAACATGTTTTGTGAGGTTGCAGTGACCTTTGACCTCCAAAATCGTTGGATCCTTGAGTCCAAGTGGACGTTTGTGACATATTTGGAGAAACTCCCTCCAGGCACTCCCAAGATAACACATTCACAAGAAGTCACACACAAGACGTATGGACAACCCGACACGACTGTTGCGGCGCAGAGGAGTAAAAATTGTTGACAAATTCTAATAAGTATGTTTCTGCTGCCTGAAGTAAGAATTAAAGTATTTTGATGTGATATCTGGATACTACTTTATTCTGAGGTTGAAGTTCTGTTCAGACTTCATGGTTACACTATAATTAACATTTGTTGGTTCCACTTCACAATTGCATATGTGATGTGGAACGTATGGTATCTTTCTTATTACTTCTAAGACTAAACATAAAACCAACGTTTTTTGACATTATGGTTGTGATTGATTTGGCCTACACCACATCACAAAACCACAAAAGTTTGGGCTTTGCTGTTAACAATACACCAGTCTTACAAAACAGCATGCCTTCTGCAATGCAGTTAAATGTGGTAGCAGGAGTAAGACCCCTATTGTATTCAGTGATTGAAACCTATGCTCCCGTCCACCCATCCTTAGCTTGGGAGTATAATATTTAAGCTGTTATTGTCTCGGATTTAAATGAAATGTAAAATGAAATGGCAGTTATGGACAGAAACACACACAGGGACAAAAACTGCCTCTTTACATGGTGGAAGAAATTTGCTGGAATGATATGGGCCTGACCATTAGCTTGGTGACTCCTCATCACAATAATAATGGTTTTATGTCACTATAGTGCATGAGCAACAGGTTGGATTCACTTATAGTAATATACAGTATAGACTAAGGATGATGAATACCTTAACTACTGCAGGTTAGCCTGTATACACTGCTACCGACCTTTTAATAGTATTAATTATATGTGTATGTAACTTCTATTTTTCATAATGAACCACAAATGAACCCTGAACCCAAACACATTTTTGTTTGTGACATTGCTGGCTTGGAAATCGGATTCGGATTATTCTTGACAAATAAGTGGATGAAGCTATATGGGCACAATTACTCATGGGTCTGAGAGCAATGGTGAAATTGTAATTGAAATATTATCACATCTATTTGACTCATACTATATAGTTCTATTCATATCTTGACCCTGCTGCCACAGAATAGCCAACAAATATTCATATATGAAGGCTTTGAATGTGAAATGTGAATGTCTGCAGGTTGACCTAAAGGTCAAACAACAGGTAGCAGTATTGTTTTATTAAAGAGGACCTATTATGCTTTTATCAGGTGCGTACTTGTATTTGAGTTTCTACTGGAGCATGTTTACATGTTTACATTGTGATTGGTCAACTGAAACAAACTCTTTGGACTCTGCTCTAGCTCCGCTCTAACTAGCTTTGCTTGATGGTGGGTCAAACTAGCTGTTATGCAAGTGTGTTACTTCGTGACATCACCATGTTGCGTCAGAAAAGGCGGGACTTCAAGCAAGGTGTTTCAGGCAGGTCAGGACATTTTGGTGTGGACTTTGGGCTTTGTAACTTTGCATACCTTTTACATGCACAAAAAACTATATACAATACAACTTTATTTATTTAAGCATTTTAAAACATGTATATAACACACTAAAAGGAAAAAGCACAAAAACATAGTAGGTCCTCTTTAAACTTTTGAAATAAAACAAGATTATATTTCAGATAAAATATGAAAAATAACCTTACTTGCTTTGTGCCACTTTCTTTTTACATACTAACTTAAAAAGACTTTATTCTTTTTAATACCATATATATTTCTTTTACAAGGAATGTGAATGTAAACAACCCTTTACAGCTTCATATCACGCATAAGACTCATTTTTATGTCACGCTTTCACAGCTTAGAGAGCAGCATAGCAGGTCAACTACACAATAACAGCACTTTATAATACAATAGTTTTATGTAAACTTACATTAGGATGGTCTTCTGTTTTTTTATTTGTTTCTTGATCAAGTTTTATATCTCTCTCCAATCAATTTTATGTCTGCACTGCAGTGCACTTATATATTTTGAATATTAATAATGTAGAATCTAAATATTCAATACAGTACATGAAACAGATAATCAAAAAAAACTAAACTTTGTCAAATAAACTTTTGGATGAAAAAATAAAGTTTTAGCACAATTAATGCACCTGTTTGATAATCTGTTTAATACGCTCAGACGTTGGCTGATGACGATTACGAAAAAAATGTCAAATGATCGCCCTGATTAATGGCCGACCGATCAATCTGTCGACCTCTACTATTTCGTTTATTCAAGTGTGTATTACTATACTTCTTTTAAACTTTTAGTAAGAGTATACCTTGTGTTTACTTTTTATCAGAGACATACTTAAAAGTGTATGTAAGTTTGCTTGGCTTATACTGATAAGTGTACAGAAAAGTCTGAGTATACTTGGCTTATAGGCCTACTTGTAATTAATGTTTTGGGATCTACTTAAGAAAAGTATAATTAAGTATTTTTGCCTTATAGTGGTACAGAAAGCTATACTTGGCTTGTAGTTGCAGTGCTTACTTTTGGACACAGTAGCCCATTACAGTGTGTGATGTGGATGAAAACATATTATGTTGACAGGATAAAAACACATTTTTTTAGACAAATAAGGTTTATACTTTAATCGCCACACTATCTGTCATTCATTCATTCACTGAATCGTTGCTCCATGTGCCACTATGCCCTGAGAGCGAGCAGACATTGCAGCCAAACGCTAAAGCAGCTTATGTTGATCCTTCCCCGGCTGAGTGCTGTATTGGGTCAAAACAACTGCACATTTTGGGGTTTGCACAGTGGCACATGGTTGAGAGCCTCAGAAAGTTTGGGAAAAGCCATGTTGCTCCCGTGCTTCAAGCTGCACGTTGCGTGACGTCACGCGGGACCTCCCACACGCGGAACAAGGCTCCCTTTCTCCCCGCTGGCCGCCCGGGGAGAGGCAGCGAGAGTCGGCATGGCTTCAGTCTCCACTGCGCCCTGCGCGGTGCTGCGCATTTTTGCATGCTGGCGTGTTTGTGCAATGCAAACCGTTTGGTTTAGACAGAAGGACTACGTCTTAGTGTTTTTTTATCCTTTTACCTCTCTGACATCGGAGCTTAGTAGGAAAATGATTGCAGGTAATGTGGTGTCACGGACTTTCATGTAAACCCGTCCTTCCTCCTTGGAGTTTCAGGAACAGCTTTTCTACTTCATGCATGCGCTTTAATGCTTTTAATACTCTCTTGAACAGCCTGTATCTTATTATATCTGTTGCTTCTTATTAGAGGTTATGCGTCTCTTCAAAAAAAAAAAAAAAGGTGGAATATCACCACAAACTAATTATTAGAGAGAAAATGGACTGATAAAATAATAACTTCATGTTCTGATCTCCACAGCCAGAGCCTATGAATAAGCCTACTTTACTTTTAAATTATAAATATAGCATAGGCAAGATTTGAAGGTACAATTAGGGAAATTGCTTAATTGCGCAATTTCTCTTTTGTCTTTTATATATATATATATATATATATATATATATATATATATATATATATATATATATATATATATATATATATATATATATATAATGTGTTCACTTTACAGTAAGAAGTCTGCCCAGCTTACAGTAACCATGCAAGTCCAACACATTTCCCCCCACGAGATGTAAATAGTTGTATTTGCATGCGGGGAATGATTCATAAACATGTCAGTGTTATGAAATATATGTGGGATATTAAAACTTTCTATTTAAATATCATGAATTATGGTCGCAAAAGTGTGTTCCCATTTAAGGGGGAATGCCGAGTATTTTGGTGTCTGGTGCAGAAGCCCATTCGTCATACGGACAATAAAGAGGGTTTTCGCCTGACAGTGAAAATTTATGGTTGCCCTTCTTTGCCCTAATAACTCACATATTGTGTCACGGACTGACAGCCCTTGCAGAAAACAGCAAGCCTGTTATCAATCACACATCTTTGCATATTGTGAAACGTCCCCCCCCTCCTCCTACTTCTTTTCTGTCAGACAAAAACACTGAAAACATTTGAAGGAACAGAGCTGAGCACATTTAAAATTTGCTGTACAAACCCCCCTCACATTAAAATGACCCATTTTGGAGCTGCTGTTTATCTGTATTACACATGATCTCCAATTTATTATGTATTCATTAAGAAGATAAATATTGGTTGTTTTTATTTATTCATGCAGCTCATAAAGCCATACATAAGGCCTATAAGCTGAAGCCATTTTTTCAGCTGAAAAAGACTATTTGCTCAGTTCATTTCTAAATTATTGCGCTTGATTCTACTTTTTTTTTATCGTGTGAAAATATTTTATTTTATTCGTGTGCATTTCATCCTAACATACATTGTTTTATAGATTTTTTTTTTCCTCCAAAAACATCTAAACTTGCCCTTTGACTGTCCACTCCAGGTTTTCTTGCTCTCCAAGTTGACCTGTCAAGCACATTACCACAGAAGAGATTAATGGCAGAGGCGGGTTGCAATAATAATCGTTTTGTTTGATGTGACAACTTTGATAGGCGTTGATTTACTTACAAACTGATAGGCTTTTAATTGAGCGCCTCCATCCCGATTGAGATGAAAGCAAAACCGCATTGAAAAGCTGCCCGATTGCCCCGGAGCCTCAATACTGATTAGCCATCTCAGCGGTGAATAGTTCAAGGCATTTTAAAACTTCTTTTCTCAGCGGCCTGACAGACCATTTCTCTTTCTTTTCTTTCTCCTCCCGTCCGCTTCTCTCCCTCTTAAAGGAAATAAATCATTTCCCATTGTATGTAAATAAAATCGAGCTGACATCAATATAAAATGTCTGGATTTCTTTTTTGTTCCCTGTCTTTGTTATTCTTGCTGCGGATGACAGTGTGCCCGAGGCGGATGACAGGTTTTAACAGACACAATAGCAGATGCGTTTAGCCAAAATGGACAGGGCTGTGTTCTGAGAGACCGTGTTCAAATTCTGAATGAATGTTTACGCTCGCATATAACTTATTTCGGCTACATTAAATAAAATATACATAAATTATTAATTTGTCCATTTTCTATTTATTTATAATGTGTTTATTTATATTTGTTAAAGACACGCTTATCCCTCTCCCTAAGGCTTATTGTTAACACATAACAATATTATTATTAACATAATTATGGAAAAAAAACGCACTTAAAAAAAGCCCTCACACTACATGTGAGCTGTCTGCGGGTTATTAATGTTTCATCATGTGTGCCACCTCCGAAGTGTTTGATGAACTCCAAAAGTTGTTGAATAGGTTAAACAGACAGATTGAAAATGTCTTTTAGTCCTCTGCCACCCCTCATTGTCGGGACTGGGGAGGTCGCCTATTGTCCATGCATTTAAAAAAATTAAATCTTAACTGCAGAATCCATTTATTTCCCCTGAAAACTTGGTGTCTCCTGCAGAATGTCTCACTCTCTCTTCCTCTCCCCATTTGTTCTATTCCCCGCAGTCACACTGGCATGTAATCAGCCACAATAGCTGACATAAATCAAGCGGCGGATTGACAGCGTCTGACAAATAACTGATTGATTGCGGTGGAGCAGAATTGACACTTGACGGAGGGGTGGAGATAGAAATAGAAGGGCGGTGTATATTATACTGAAAACATGTGACATTCACATCCCTCCATCACTACATTGGTCTATTCCTGTCAACGCTTGTCTGTTTAGGGAATTCAAGCTGAAACGGTTGGTTTTATGGTTGCCAGTGCAGGAAAAGTCCCAGCGGTGGACGTGCGCACACCGCGCGTCTCTTAGGGGGTACAGATAGTTGGATGATAACAAATGAAATACCCGTATTTGTCAAGTTGACGACACACATACTTCATCGAATGAGTATGATCTTTTTAGCTATTAATCGGTAGCCTATAATTGCACTGGAGCAGTGGAAAGGTCGGCACCAAAAGGTGTCCACAGCAACCAGAAATAGATCACACCATCATAACTTACATTTGTTTATGAGACTTAGTTGAAAATAATGTGTCAATAATAAAAACATGACTGAAGCAGCAAATATGGTGGATAAACTGCCGTTTGATTTACGTCTATATTTGATGATAAATAAATAAATTAGTGATATATTTAATATCAGACGAAATGATCATATGAGCCTATTAAAAACATAAAGTGAAACAATACTGCTTTATGATTTTAAATGTAGTCACACTCATGCTTGTGTCCTGGTGCGCATAGAAGCCGTAGCCCCACATAGAAAACGGTGTAAGCGTTCACAGTAACCAACATATTTAAGTGTACCTCCTCCCCCGAGCTGTCGAAATAGAGGCGCTTACAAAGAGGAGAACGTCACATCCCCTTGACCCTCCAATCACCTCAGGGTCCCATTTGATTGGAAGGCGGCAAAGGCTTTAATCTCGGACTAATTCAGCTGCTTTTGAAGTGAAAATTTCTACCAGTTCGTACTTCGGGAGTACAGAGCGAGGACCTGCACTGAAGGCGCAGCGCTCATGGTGCCAGACGCAGCCGCGGATCTGCGATAACCTCGCACGGTCTCTCCCCAGCTGCCGCGCCTTGCTCCTTTATACTACCAGGATTATACTTATTACTGAAGCCGTTTTTACCATTCTTTTTCTTTTGTTTTTTTGTACCCCCGAGAGAGAGGCTCGACGCTATTTTTTTTATTCTTTCTTAATGAATCTGACGAAAGCATCGCCGTTTCATTTCCTGACAATTGGGACATGATCACGTCGCCCTCGGCGTCTGTCCTGAAAAATAGTGGTATTTGTGTAGCCTGGGAAAGCAGCAGTTCTCGGAATAGCAGCTCAGCGAGCATCAACAAGCCCTTTCTCCACTCCGCACCCCCGTCTGATCCACTACGGCAAGCAAACCGACTTCCCATCAAGGTTTTGAAAATGCTTACCGCACGGTCGGGACACATTTTGCACCCGGAGTATCTGCAGCCTTTGCCTTCTACCCCGATTAGTCCCATAGAGGTAAGAGAGAGATTTCTTTTACTTAATGCCAGTATAATCACAATGTTAGAGGCTATTTCAGCGACGAGAGCTTCGCGTGGTAACGTTTTGGGAGCCTAATACCGTAATATATCCCGTCCAACTGTGATTCAGGTATTGGAAACAGTTATGAGCAGCATAAAGACGCACAGTTTGTTTTTAATAATCAACACGATTGTAGTTTTGGTCATGGAAGAGCCGTGCGTAATTCCTCATTCCGTTTGGAAATGCGAATACCTTTAATTCTTTCAGGCTGTATATTTTGTAATCATAAAATAAATCAGTCGATGTACGTTTTTACAGCCTTTATCAACATCTATGTCATCTTTTTTTGCAGCTAGATGCCAAGAAAAGTCCGCTGGCTCTGCTGGCGCAGACCTGCTCTCAGATCGGCAAACCGGACCCACCGCCCTCCTCCAAATTATCCTCTGTAACATCAAATGGATCTAGTGAGAAGGAATCTAAATCTGGTCCTCTGAAAATGAGCGACATCGGTGTGGATGACAAATCTAGCTTCAAACCTTATTCGAAGCCTTCAGATAAGAAGGACTCGTCCTCGGGCGTCTCGAGCGGAGAGAAGTCTGGTTTCCGAGTGCCGAGCGCCACCTGCCAGCCGTTTACGCCGCGGACAGGCAGCCCCAACTCCAGCACTTCTGCGTCCCCCATGCCATCAGAGGGGAAATGCGGGGAAAGGGATGAAAAGAAAGAGTCTGATTGTAACAAAAATGGCACTACGGACGGGTCTGGCACCACTAGCCACAGCAGGATAAGTGTGAGTTGTGGTGGAATTAACGTGGAGGTCAACCAACACCAGGAGACGACGCCTGGCACTAAAACCACCTCCTCGGACTCCTCATCTGTAACTTCTGTATCCTCCGCATCCGTTCTCGGGTCAGGACTCGTGGCGCCGGTTTCTCCTTACAAACCGGGGCAGACAGTTTTCCCTTTGCCTCCTGCTGGTATGACCTACCCAGGTAGCTTGGCTGGGGCCTACGCTGGTTACCCTCAACACTTCCTGTCCCACGGAGGGAGCTTGGTAAACGCACAGCTGGCCAGTTCGCTGGGGTGCAGTAAGGCTGGATCCAGCCCTTTGGCTGGGGCTTCTCCACCGTCCATCATGTCAGCCAGCCTTTGCAGAGACCCTTACTGCCTCAGTTACCATTGTGCCAGTCACTTAGCGGGCGCAGCCAGTGCTTCCTGCACGCACGAATCTGCAGCTGCGGCGGCCGCTAACGCCCTCAAATCCAGCTACCCACTAATGTACCCGACACACCCCATTCATGGCGTTCACTCCTCGGCGCCGTCATTCAGCGGACACCCCCTGTATCCATACGGTTTCATGCTCCCCAATGACCCCCTCCCACATGTTTGTAACTGGGTGTCGGCTAATGGACCGTGCGACAAGCGTTTCTCCTCATCAGAAGAGCTCCTGAATCACCTGAGGACTCACACTGCTTTTACTGGCGCGGAGAAGTTGATATCTGGTTATCCCGGGTCTTCATCACTGGCCAGCGCCGCAGCAGCGGCCATGGCCTGCCATATGCACATGCCACCGTCAGGTGCCCCCGGGAGTCCCGGAACTTTGGCTCTAAGGAGCCCACATCACGCGTTAGGACTCAGCAGCCGCTACCATCCGTACTCCAAAAGCCCCCTGCCAACCCCCGGTGCCCCTGTTCCGGTCCCCGCTGCCACCGGCCCTTACTACTCCCCTTACGCACTGTACGGCCAGAGACTCACCACAGCTTCAGCGCTTGGATACCAGTGAGGAAAAAAAAAAGACTTTGAGAAGTTTATAGTACTAAGAATGCAAATATAAAGACTTTTATATTAACAGCGCTAAACTTATGGGCGGGATCCGTGGACTTCAACTGTATTTATTTATATGTCGGCTTAAAAGCAGGCGATAATAGCTGAAAATGGAAAAATATGTGAGCAACTCAAAAAGTGCATTATGTTGAACTCTATAGGTAAAATGAAAACACACACACATACACACACACACACGTTAGAGTACTAATTAAAGTAGGGGTCTTCATTTCGATGTTAATTTGAAATTGCTATGATTGTATTTGTTCTTATTTAATGTCTCATGGAGAAGAAAATAATTTACATGCATGTTTGTTTCTTAAATTTGAGAAAATTGTCCACATTTTAAATTGCCGTTATTTTTCAGGTGTACACCTTGGAAAGAGAATTGGTATTTTTTTGTATGTATTCTGAAAAAAATAAGAAACAGTTCTGTTCCATATCTCCGTGTGCCTCATTTTCTGAAGTATTATTCAGTGTAAAACAATAGTTGGATTTATATTCCACCGACAGCTTGTCTTTAAATTGCTCTGTTAAATTAATGGGGTTAAGATAACCTCACTGATCATTTCCGCAACGTGGCCTATATATTTTTTAGGCTGCCATACTTTTTAAAATAAGTCATTGCTGTCTTATCAGGAGTCATTTTTGACGATTTATTGATATAAGGTGCAACTTTCTTTATCTCTTTTTATTATGTTAGTTTACATCCCGAATAATTGAGAAACTTTAAACCTTTACTTTTATCAGAGCACATGATATAAAGTTTAAATTAAATGCAACTTGAATGAGAGTGGAAATAGGCTTGTGTGTGTGTGTGTGTGTGTGTGTGTGTGTGTGTGTGTGTGTGTGTGTGTGTGTGTGTGTGTGCAGAGTTAAACGGACGGAAGTGAATTTGTATGAGATAATTTAGTAAAGTTTGGGTAAATTTTGTCAACAAGTTGTTTGATATTTTATTAGACAGGTGTCGTAGCTTACTTGCTACTTCACGTGCGTAAAATAAAATAAATAAATAAATAAATAAATTGTGAAATACGCCAGGAAAAACATGTTGGAAAAGGTCAGCAAATATACTGTAGATTATAAGCAAAGACATGCGTTTAAAATTGCTAAAATACAAATATGTAAAATAATAAAATTAATAAATTAATAAAAAAAAAAATCAATTTACGACTTTACCAGAAAGGCGGACGTGGACTTGAATGATTTGCTGTCTTTCGGGTTTAATGCTCTAGAAAATTCGTCTTCGACCAGGGTGTCTTCCTTTTTATTTATGATAAATCTATAGATTCAGAGCGAGTCTCTGATGGGTGCTATTTCGACGCAGAGGCCATTAAATGTTTTTTCTATGATTTTGCTATAGCTTATTTTTCATCATTAATAGGATGTTATGATTTAATTTGCATTTGATTATCTCATCCACCTGTAAATCTAATGTACGCAGCACTACGTTTGTTATTAAAAAGGATCTTGTGCAAAGTTGTGGGATTTTCATGCAGGTACAAACGCTCACACGTCCTGCGCATATTGGAACCCTATTTATATTTTTAAAATTCAAACAAACATCCCACGTGAACAATAAAAAAATGTCTATTTTTTTTTCTATTTTTCTTGCACAGATAAATAGACGTGCTGTTACAGCTGATTTTGTTTGTGATATTCATAAGGAAAACCAGCTGCATACTTGAACTTTATTGTCTGAATATCTGGAAACTTTACAAATCTAAATCGGCGCATGTGTACAGAACTGACTTTACGCAGCCACGTGGATTATCAGTGTATGACCTTAAATCAACATTGCGATAAAACCGGGCCTATACAGTATTTCTAACATCTTATCCGTGCTGTGGTTGACTCTAAACGACGTTGATTTTGTCTTTCAGTTCTTTTGGGCATACAGTTGACCCAGCTGTGTAACAGTTATTATTATTTATTTAGGGAATGACTCCTCAGCCATGCTGTCCCTTGTCTATCCCACAAACTCCTCTCATAGTGTATGAGGCCCACACGCGCCCTAAACTGATGTAATGACGGTGAAAGGGAGCAATTTCCATTTCTACACATCATGGTGGCTGTGCTCGGAGGGTCCCGGTGGAAGGCAATTTATCATGTGCCCCTCCCCCTGGCCCTGTCACTGGAGGAACAGGCAGGCACATGTGTGCATGAATTACCGACCCTCCCACCTACCCAGCCCTCCCTCCCTCCCTCCCTCCCTCACTGTGGAGGCTTGACACAGAGGAGACACAGAACATGGGCTTATTACAGTATCCAAGAGTATTAAAGTGCATATTCACTTTGTCCATCAAGACCAAAAAGTGCTGAGGTGTGCACAGAGCTCTGCAGAACAGAAGTACACATCAAACCACAGCAATATAGAAAATTTGGAGATTTAATCATTTAATAGATAATAGTTAGATAATAGATTATAAAAAATTAATAGTCTGGTGAGGGTCTTGAGAGAGCAATTAAGTTGGGTTTCCACCAAAACCTTTCCAGGAACTGAAAGGTTCCTTCAGCCCACTGTTGTGTGCGTTTCCACTGCAGCCTAAAGGGGCTCAAAAATACAGTTTAAGAGAGTAAGTGTACTGAATCTGGTGTAGTAAACATAAATACAACAGTAAGTGTAAGGTGAAAGGTTTTTATATGGCATCAGAGCCTTTCTAATGGAAAATCTGTCAGAATTTGAAATTGCACCCACTGCACGACGGAGGCAAAAACTTTACTGTATAACTTTTGGGTTTAGGGAGTTGACACCGCAAAGACAATTTAAAGAAGTTGTTAGTGATGGTCTTACTAAAGATGACATTACAGTACATATTTTATTCAGATTATGAAGAGAATTATCTATTCCTTAATGAAGACGGATCACAGTTATGCTCCTGTTTGTTTTGCTCGATGGATTAGCTGCTAGCCGCAAACACACAGGACAAAACAGTCATTGAACTACTTCATAAATCTAAAAGGTGAAAAAAATATGAATCTTTAAAAAAAAAAAAAAAAAAAAATGTACTGTGACCTAAAGCAGCCATTTTGGATTCTTGGGAGATACTTGGATCCGCAGAGAGCGAGAAAGACACTGCAGGAAACCTGGCAGGACATCTGGCGGGGGGGGGGGGGGGGGGCAGGACGTGACTCACACACACCTAACCCCATATTCAACCCTACTGAATTACCACCACTAAAGCTGTCATTAGTGGGTGTGTGGCACAATATAAAGACATGCCGTCGTCTGTAGTGGCAAGTCTATAGTTTGTGTAACAGCTGTGTCAATAAGGGGAAGCTGCTATAATGTTCAACCCCACGCCAGACATAAGTCACAGCGCGATTATTATCTTTTATGTACAGTATGTGCGGTTGTTTTATCAGGCTGTGATTACAATATAAAAACTCTCACCGATGGGGAAAAGAGACCTATCAATATAGGCTTTGTCTGCACTGTTTACTTTATGTGCACTTCTTACTTGGAGTAACAAGTATAGATAGCTAATTTTCAAACACATTTTTATACAGCGACTTAAACACCACAGAGAATGCTTTTTGTCTATTACTAGCCTTTATGCATACTGTACGTCACATGCACCTATACCTCAACTACGCCTTTGCGCTCAAATTGTAGTAAAAGGTGTCATCTTAGCTGGAGCAACCGACTGTCATTATGTCAGTGTGTGATTTATGGTGATACGGGCTGTTGAGGTGTCCACAGCTTTCGTGATTGTAGCAATGAAGCCATAAAGTGAGCTGCATGAAACAAAGCAGAGACTCAGTGGTCGTAACCAGGTCTACTGCTTCAGGCAAATCCGCACTAAATCAGCCTATTATCCAGGAGATTAAAAAAATCAACACTGTTGTTGGTCACATGTCATATCCATCAACGCTAAAGCACCCTTTTTTCCGACAGATTGATCCCCGAATGCAGTCTCCAACTGAGAGCGGTAATAGAGGTAATTTGGTTCTCAAAATCTGTGCCAAGGCAGACAGGAATCCCTCCCAGCTCTTCTACATGTGGTTACCCTCCTCATTGATTTACAAATGTAAAGTGCTCATCCAGGTGATGTGAGAGAAGTGGCAGTGTTGATCTATCCGCGCCACTCAGATCTGGAACCAGCGAGACACTTTCTTGTGCTTAGACAGCCTAAATGAGGTCATTTCTGTCTGCGTTGGGATCTACGGTGCGCTGGGGTGTTTTAGTGTTCAGATAATTTGCCCATTTTCGGATTCTGACAAAGAATATTTTATGGAAATGCACCCTTATTCCAGGCACCTTAATGGAGTGTGTTGGAGTGGTACACCGAGCTGATGAGGTTGTTGTCTGTCACTGATAAATGTAAAAAAGCAGAGAAAATGTCAGGGATGAGCTCAGCTGCAAAGGGCTTTTTGCCTTGGAATCAGCAATGCCTAAGCACTGTATCTTCGGGGCGTTCACGGCGCACAATCGCAAGGTTATTCTAATTGTTTGAAGCTGTGTGAATACAATATCAGACATTGTACAGCGTATGTCTTTGTGTGTAGCCATCCAGTGAATTATCAAAGGCAGAGTCATCCAACTTAATTTGAGATAAAGGCATTGGCTTTCCAAGGTCTTTTTTTTTTGACAGGTTGAGGTTTCAGTCTACCGCATAATTGCTGTCTTCTGCTGTTCTCTCCCTTCTATGAGTAAATCCTCATGGTGTGTCACCGGCCTTACATGACAGTATGAGTACATGATGTCATTTCCATGGGTGTAGGCCACCAATTACCATGACTCACATGCTTACTAACTACATAAACCCAGGTCTTCTGTCGTATTGGATGAAGATATGATGATTGGTCAATACTCTTCAAAATGTTATCTCTTCCAGGGAATGTCCACAACTTACACCCCTGGAAAAAACATTTAATGACTAATAGGGCTGTCAAAGTTGACGCGATAATGATGTGCTAAGGCAAATATGTTTTAACGCCACTAAGTGCTTTAACGCATTGCCCCAACTTGCGATTTTTAGGTCGTAGCAGGCTCAGTTTTAAAGCTCTTAGTATCACATGAATCTAGAAAACCTAATGAATCCATTGGTACCAACCATGACATGCTAGCTTGTCACGAAGGAAGCTAATTAAAGCTCCAAACATGCACTAAACTTTGGTGAGGAAAAACTGGTATGGTCATCTCCAAAAGGGTCCCTTGACCTCTGACCTCAAGATCTGTGAATGTAAATGGGTTCTGTGGGTACCCACGAGTCTCCTCTTTACAGCCCACTTTATGATAATCACATGCAGTTTGGAGCAAGTCATAGTCAAGTCAGCACACTGACACACTGACTGCTGTTGTTGCTTGTTGGACTTCAGTTTACCATGTTACAATTTGAGCATATCTCTTAATACTGAATGGTTTCTGGACAGTATTTGTCATTATTTTGTGTTGTTAATTGATTTTTAATAGTAAATATCTACATACATTTACATATTTATATTTGATATAACAAAAGGCCCCTAAAGCTGCCTCATATTTGACTTGTAATTTTGGGGGTATTATTTCTTGTGTGATATGGCTACCACACTTTAATTTTCACCCCGGTTGACAACAAAGATATATTGTATTGGTTCTTCTTAACATTAACAACAAATACATGGTTGGACAAATAATGAAATTAGACTAAGTGAGTCAAAATATTTCCATTAGAAGCACACAAACCTTAACCACCTCTTCTATTGTGTTTAAATGTTCAAATTTTTCACCAGGCGACTGCTAGAATGACACAAAAATACAAACCAAATGTCAGTTGTGTCTGTAAAATATTAAGGTCATCCAGTAGAAAAATAAAATAACAGAGTAAAATTGTTTTGGAAATAAATATTGTACTTGCACACATGGCAATAAAAATGACTATAAAAATTAAACAATGTCAATTACAATGAAAAACAGTTACTATGTTGGACAAATGATAAATAATTCATAATAAATAAATGGTTACAAGACAGATCTCTGTGCATCACTCTCTGTGTTGAATGTTACAGGATACAATATATTAAAATCATTAAAGTTGACCTGACGTCACCAGGCAGGACTTGTCATTCACATCCTGAGCAGATACCACGCAAACACATGAAAAATACAGGCCCTGAGCAGTCTTATTCAAATCTCAAAATATTTGCATAATAGTACAGTTAGCTTGAGGACAAAACAAGTGTCTTAGTGACTGAGCGCTACATGAAAACTATAAAGTTACTTTGTGGAGTTTTCATTGTAAATTGAATACAGATTTGTACATGTAGTTACATGGCATAGTATAAGTTGAAAGAAAAATCTATACCTAAATGGATTATTGTCGACATACTGTATGTATTACTGGATGCATTTTTGATGGACAGTGCTGTATAGCTACAACATGTGCTGGTTTTGAGAAAGGGTGTGACTATTTGGCTTTCTGTCTTTTTCTTTAGTGGAAAATTGTTCTCCAAAGGTGTCGGCATTGCTTGATCCACCTACGCGTTAAGACTAATGGCTGGACGCAGCAAGTTCAGGCACATCCTCAAAGGGATTTTCAAATAAAATCACAAACCAAAGTGGGCGTAGATTGAGTCAAGTTGAAGGAAAGTGGATACAAGCAAAAGTTACATTATAAGACTTCATGCCATTTTTGCCAGTGGTACCCATGGGGTTTGGCTAACTTCCCCTATTTCAAGTTTTTCCTCTTTGAATTGCAAATGAAAAACCTTTTGCTTTCTCACACACTGTCCGTATCTATCATTTGGTTGTGTACATGAGCTAAATCATACACAATTTAGCCAAAAATAAATAACCGTTACAATCATTATAGGCGTTGTTTTGAGAGCTTTTCTCTCCAAGTCGAGCCTGATGGGTCCTCACCAAGTAGAATGTTTCGTTTATGCATTCAAATAAAGCTCAGTGTGGATTCAGTACATAACCAATTATTACAACCAACTATTAAAATATTTACAAACCAGAACCATTTTTAAATCAAAAGTTTCTGCTGTGATATGCTGGGGTTAGCAGAACTTCTAGCTAACACCACCTTCTTTGGGGCCACCACCACCTTGGGGGCGGCAGTAGCTCAGTCTGTAGGGAGTTGGCTTGGGAACCGGAGGGTCACCGGTTCAAGTCCCGACATGGACCAAAAACTGAGTGTGAACTGGTAGCTGGAGAGGTGCCGGTTTACCTCTTGGGCACTGCCGAGGTGCCCCTGAGCAAGGCACCAAACCCCCAACTTCTCGGGGCGCTTGTCAGGAGCAGCCCCCTCACTCTGACATCTCTCCATTGTTGCATGTTTGTGCATGTGTGTGTTCAGGTCTGCATGTACCGTGTATAAGTTAACAACAGAGTGAAAAAATTGAATTTCCCCTCGTGGGACTAATAAAGGACTATCTTCTTCTTCTTCTTCTTCTTCTTCTTCTTCTTCTTCTTACAGGAATGCTACTATTATATTTATTTATCATTATTATATTTTTCTTATTCAAAATACAACTACACTTAAAGTAACATGTTTATAACATTGAAAGCTTCCTATAGCGAGTGACTTTTGTCCTAATGGGTAGATAATTCACTTGAATGCACAGTGTGTAGGATTCGGTGACATCTAGTGGTGTGGTTGTAGATTGCAACCAACTGAGCACCCCTCTGCTCCTTTCCAAGACTGCGGTAACATGAGCCCACGAGTGCAAAACCATAGTAATGCTATTCGCCTCGCTTGAGGCCATCCATACCATAATAACCCTACTTTAGGTGCAACAGAAATCAGATGACGGCTGGCGGTACCTTGGTTTCGCCCTCTGCGGCTCACATTACTGCAGTTTCAGGAGAACTACACAGTCACCTTGAGGTAATGTAAAAAAGCAAAAAAGTTTGTCTGTCGTGGGCTGCTGTAGAAACAAGGCAGTGCGTATCCGTGAAGAGGAGTATAGATATAAACAGCTAATGAGAACATGACTCTTATTTTAGGGAAATTATACACTAATGAAAACATAGCTATGAATACTATATTCCATTTCTGCTAATAGATCCCCTGATATGTTACACACTGTTCCTTTAATTTAATAACAGTTAAGCAGTAAACAAACAGAGCTGCCTTTGTGGTTACCTCCATTTGCTGTTTTTGGAGAAACAGAACCAGTAAAGAACCATATGGGAGCGTTGATAGTTCTCTGTATAATGGTAGAACTCCACAGGACCATTATCCAATTTAAAGAACCACTGAAGACCCAGAACTTTCTGTATACACTCCACTATATGATATTCTCCAGAGTTCCCTGGTTGAAGTCAAGTGTGGAAAAACAGCAATATATAACACTTATGTGATTTATGAGAGCTATATTTATCACATTGATATAAACTATTCAACTAATACTAGCCTCCACATTACTCCAGCAATTCATTCATGTCAGTGGACCAAACAATTCCCTCCCCTGCACGCCGCCAAGCCCCAAACCAAACTACTTCTCTCTGCCGCCGCCCATATGACTTTCAATAGAGACTTCTCCAAGGAAATAAGAGGAGAGAGGGGACATTTCTCAACTCATCCACATGCAGTAAGTGATGATGCTGCGATGTATCACACATTGATCTGAGGCATTTGGGGGAGCCGAGCGTATTAAGAAAGGAGCGCAGCAGACTAATGGGCCTGACTGGGAGACAAATTGGGCCAGACGTACAGCAACACAGCCCCAGGAAATATGGGGGCTCGCATCACTTTTATTGCTTTAACGCATTTTAGTGTTAACTGAGAAATTGAACCTCAAATTACCTACAATCCATTTGTTTTTTCCCTTTTTTTTGTTGTCTTCTGCCCGGCAGAAGGTGTAGTGAGAACATTATAGGTGGCTGTATGCTGAGCAAGCAGGTTTTTCTTTTGAAATAAGTTGCTTATTTAAAATACTAGGCTTCATTATTGTGTAAAAAGTAAGAGTCTAAGAAAATCAAGAAAGGCTCGGTTGTATTCGTTCCAGATAATATGATTATCGGGACATTATGTCATAGGGAAAAGGGAAAAATGTAACAGATTTAACAATATAACTTGCATATTTCTTGGGTGATTACATTTACAAGAAAAACAAACAAGCAAGAAAAATAGAACAATATGTAAAGTAGCTATGAATCATGTTTTAATTTAGTTTAGTTCCAGTAAGTAATCTCATGTTTTATTTAGAAGCTAACTGATCTTGTCATTAATTTCACTATTTTACAGATTGTGCTGGACTGTATAAAATCATGTAGTAAAGTCATGTGGTAGCCTCATAGTGAGGGGTCTCCATCTGTCCAAATGTGCCATGTCCTGTGACAGATAAAGAAGACCTGTGCTGTCTGTTTTCATTTCCTGTGGCTAGTCAAACAGAGATTCAGAAAGCCAGACAGACGGTGCATTTCAGCTGCAGACCATGTGATACAGAGTCTGCCTGTGAGATGTCCCCTCTGTTGTCTGGTGCAGTGGACATACAGAAGTGACATTTTATGTAGTGAGTTTGACGGGAGCAAAGCTGCAATGGCATGGTCAGGATGAGTCCTCTTCATTATTTCTAATTATTTATATCTGATTCAACCCTTTAATGTCCTTCATAGCACTAAGCTTTACATTTTTTTTATGTCTTTGGGGGAAATTCTAACATCAATCAATGTTTTTTTGACTGGACCACAGAGGGGTATACCCTACAAACGCAAAGGTCTGTCACTGAGTGGCTGACGGACGAAGTTACACGATTGGTTGGCCGAGTGTTGGAGTTTCTTTATTGGCCGTTGCTCTTTCAAAACGAACAGGCCGGATAGAGCAGTCCTTGATGCAAATGGATGCTCATGAAACTGGGACCAAGCAGTCAAATTAGGCCATCTAGTTCTAACATGAGTGGCAAAGGCGATTTCTCGCTTAAAATGTTTTCAGAAGTAGATTTTGGTGGATTGTTTACGAGCGGGCGGCCATGTTGCGTACTGCAAACCAGGGACCAATCAGGTGTATTCAGCTATAGGGTGCATCACCGCTTGAACGACCACTTGAGTGAGCAGTGTGTACACTAGTGTCGTCGTCAGACCTGGACATGTCCTGCTGGATTTAACATTATGGACATAACCACTGACTGACCATACATGTTCCAGACATATACTCGGTTTTACTTTACTTTTTTTTTTTTTAACAGACCCCACAGTTTTTTTAATACAGGCCACTACCAAACGGTAAACATGTCACATCATGGTAATAGAAAAACACAAACCATGTACAGTTAATATGCTAATAATAGGTTAGTATACCAACATATTTCAATTTGTTAGCATGAAATTAGTAATAGTAACAGCACTATATTATTTCCACGTATTTATTCTAGACATTTACCATAATTAGAGTAGGCCACTTTGAAAACATCTCAGAAATTGTGAAAAATCAATAAATTATAAATTATTATCTTAGAATCACTAGTTTTACCAGTAAAGGACAATTTAACCATTTGAAAGAGTATGTTTTTAGATAAAAAAAATCATATTTAAATAATTTCAGCATATAATGGAATAACATTAAATGTACCACATTACCTGTACTATACTTCTAATCAATTGTACTTAGTAGAAAACAGTAAATCTTAATTGCATCATTCGCTTTCCTGCCTTAACTATAAAGGAACAACTGAACTGTTTGATAGAGCATGTTTTTAGAAAATTATTTGTCCTTTATTAGACTTTTTTTTTTTTTTTTTTTACCAAATTACAGAAATCTCTTCAGTAAGACCTCTGAAACTATGATATGTTGAAAAAATACAGACCTAAGAAAATTAGACCAAACAGAGCCCTCATGTTTGGACTATTTTTTTTTTTTTTTTGCTTCCTGTAGTATGGCAAACTAAAAAAGGAAAAATAACACATATAATGCACAGCGTTTAAACAGCATAGATTTATATGTGACACTCAGCATCCCCCACGGTTTGGATTAAGTGTTTTATGTGACAAGAAACTGGCTTTCCGCTCTACACTGTGACATGACCTTGCAGATCTTTTTGACAGTCACATGCTGAAGGGCTCCCCCTATAGACAGCCAGTATGTGAGTACGCTGGAGGTCACACAACACACAGGGGCTTGCACAACCTCTCTGATGTGGCAGCCTGTAATAGTTAATTTTCTTTAACATGAAAGCTGGCAAATGTGAGCTATCAGCCTTTAAACATTATGAGAGAAGAAGCACACACAACTTACTCATGCACACAAGCCACACACCCAAGGAGTCAATCAAAAAATAAACAGATGAAATCTACTGAAAATTTCAAGATAGAACAACTGTCACTGGGCTGATTCTCACCGCAAAGAAAGCGGGAAAGACAAGTGAAGGGATCTTTTGAAACCCAAAGTAAATAAGAGGAATCAGGCGTTGAACATCCAGGTAATAACTGATGTTATGACTTGGCATTTGCTCTGACATGCATTTGAGACAGGAACATTAAAAGATATCCACCATTTGACAGGTATCACAGTTCCCCCAGGCAAGAAGGATTCTCATTTTGATGAGTGTGTCAGTCACACTGAAGCCTGTCGACAAGCCAGATCTCAAGCACCGACGTTCAGGAATAACTCTTGCCTCAAAAAATTACAAATGGAATATTTGAATAGGTGTGTGAAGGAAGACTGATTATTGCTAAACTACAACATGTTTAGTTTGGATTGTTGAGGCTTTAGCATTTCTGAAAATACAAATTTAAGCTAAGCTTTCCTTGCATAATGCCACAAAATGCTCCAAAGCCAGATATGTTCATGATATGTTAAAAGCTGAAGTAGGTAGAATCAGAGCAAATATGATTTTGAGAAAGTTATTTCTTTAAAAAATTCATTATATCCTGACAATAGTGCATGAAATGGGTAATCTGTAAAAAAAATAACGTGCCTCTGTGTCCTCCAGTGCTCCTAATGACACCTGCAAGATTTCATAGACCAGAGGAAAACAACCAGGCAGAGCTGAACTGTATGCCATGCTGTCTCTGAGCAGCTGTCAATCACTTACAAACTTCAGTCAAATGGCCAAAGGCACAAGTGTTTTCAGAAACATCTTGTAGTGTACTGTTTAGCTGTAAAACCAAGAGAACTGGATACAGCGTTAGATGAAGTGCCCCGTTCATTCCTATGAAAGTTGCTCAGTGTCGCATGAAGCCAAAATGGCTCGACTTCCGAGTGGAAAAATACCCGGATCTTCTAGCGATCTTCCACATCCATTGGGCCCATGGAGCAGGTGCAGCAGCGTCCACTCGGTCACATGGCTAAGTCACGGGGTTACAGCCATCACGCTGTCGTCACGGCTGGCTAACGCTGCCTCCCAGCTCTCCTCTAGCCTCAGTGTGGGTCTAATTCACATGAATGGAGGAAGGGAAATAACTCTGGATTAAGCTATTAGTGCATTTTACAACTTTTAATTGACCTAAGTTCTAGTAGATGACCAAACCTTTAGTAGACCTAATGATTTAAATGAGAGCTATTTAAGTGTTTGTACTGGGAAGTTGATTCATCTCAAAAAACAGTTACAGATGTCTCTTTTCCAATGTAAGTCTATGGTAAAAAGTCTTTTTGCACCCAATGGCATCACATGACGGACACAGAAGTTGTAGTGCCACTGTTTGGCCACTGCCAAAATTGGCGTCAATGACCAGTGCTCTTCCTGGGGGCTGACGTAAAATGAAAAAGTTTGTAACCAGGCAGCCATGTTGAGATCAGTTCAGGAAATACCAAGCACCGCCCACCAGCCGGAGCAACCTGTCTCATTTTACAGCTAAACAGTAACTACAAGATGTTTCTGAAAACATTTGAGGTGAAAAATAAATATCGCAGCAAGTAGTTTGACCGTTTGATCGGAGTCTGCAAGTGACTGACAGCTGTCTCTGAATTAACAGCCAATAGGAACGCTCTCTCTCAGAAATGACCTGTGATTGGCCAAAGTCTCCCATCACGGGCTAAATTTTTTAAAGCCTGTAAACAGAGCCATGAGGAGGATCAAAACGTCTGGTTTTCTCTCAGAACATTTGAATTACAATATGCTGAAAGATTATTCTGGAAGTTTTGCCCAATGATGCCAAAAATATTCTGCCTACTGCAGCTTTAACACAGCGTTTCATAATGATGCACTGGAGAGCTTCTCTGCTTGCTTCGTTCTTTTGAAATAATGATGTAAAAAAAACAAAAAACAAAAAAACAAAAAAACAAAAGCATTGATTTGAAACATAACATAAGCTACCGCTTCCGGTGTACATAAGCTCAATACTCAGAAGAGTGCAACTGTACAAAGTCCCCAAATGGATCATTCATACTCCGCTTCAATTAATTAGTTGTGACTGAAGTTGACGGGGTTGTGGAGCGACGGCGGACGACACAGGGCTTTAAATGCCACGCTTGGCGCCAAGTGTGAATAGTCGCTCTGTATGCATTTTTCACTCCAGCATGTGCCATGTTCAGTATATGACACTCATGCTGATTTACTACCCTCTCCCAGCTAAATAATTTACAGGGATATGGCTCTCTGTGCTTTTAATGGTTGTTGTATAGACCTGCTTGCCTCTAAAATGTTCCACAGGCAAGCAGCCATATGCCTGGATGGATGGGAGACCTCTCAGCGCTGATTAATAAGCTGCTCGGTACTTCACTGCAAAACAGGGTGTCATGAAACAGCGCATAACCAGGAGGCGCCGCTCAGTGTGTCGTGTGGTTTGTGTGCATTTGTGAATGCAGTCAGTGCAGCTCCACAGGTAACACAAGTGATCTGATAGAGCGCTTATAAAAAATGTTTTAAATTTTGTCGTGTGACTTGACCTCGGTGTTCAGATGGGAGTCCTATTATGAATATTGAATGGGTTTTGTTTTTTGGCAAATGTTTGCATGTCTGTCTAAATGCTAGTTCAAAGGAACACGCCGTCGGTTCTTTGTGGGAGGCCAATCTATTGGTTTGCAAACACAACCAAAGAATATCATTCATTACAATGTCATTCAAGCTTCATTTCATGGATGCCGCCAATCAAAAGGCATTGTTCTCTGAAATGTTATTCTCTGTTAATGTTTAATGTCTCTGGCAGTTCACTGAATTTTGAGCATGCTCTTTTGGAGAAGGAGACTCAATATGGCAGCGATTAATCATCCCAGTATTTACCTTAGAGCACCTGTTGATTGTGCTCTCTGATAACAATCAGACCACCCATTTGTTTGATGAATATACACTTGCTCAATTTACCTTTAGACCAGTGGTCCATTTAAGAGAAAGTTCTCAGGATTTCATGGAGTCTGTTGAAGTTTAATTTTACCACATCTTAAATTATTACACATTGGGCCCAAAGCAGGATGCCTATAAGAAAAAATATCTTCTTACATATTCGAGTAGTTGAGAGCTCTGAGACCAAGATAAGAAAAGAAATATCTTGTTTTCACACTCCGTAAATTGTCCAGCGCATGGGAACAAAAGATTGAGGAACTTTGAAATTTGAGGAACATACAAAAAAAAAAAAAAAAAACATATGACTAGTATATACAATTTTTGAGATTATTATATATTTTAGAATAATTATAAGGATTAGATTATTAAAGTTAGTGAGCTAAATAAATACTATTAATCCACTGATCCTGATTAAGACTACTCTGGATGGTATTCCAAGCTTTGAGCATCTGAATGGTTAACATACAGCTCTTAGATACTTTTTGATTTTCCAGTAACGCCAGTGCTGAGGCTCTGGAAAATCAGATTTAGTTACGTTTATTTTACGATTTTGCTACTACTGTTCAACAATTCCCCAATTTGTGATCAATAAAGTTGATCTACTGAAGTTCTTCTTCATACGGTCTTTTATTGGTGCCATTTCTTGAATTCTTGGGCATGCTGGAGTATTTCCATATAGAAAAACACCCTTATGTAGTGTTTAGGAGGCCACACACCTCCAATTTATGATCAAGTGGGACTGTATATAAGAGGTGGATGTAGTTACTGTGACGTCACCCACTGGTTTTTCGGACTGCGGTTTTGAAGCCTCGAATTTGGCATTTTGGCTGTCACCGTATTGGTTCTGTGCAACCAGAGGTGACACAAGTACAACCAAATGCTGAATAAGACATTTTATGGGGACCAAAATGTTACAAATAACTTTCATGAACTAAAAACACACTGTGAAAGATTTAAAGTTGTAAGATGAAAACAAGGACAGCTCCCAGACAGGACGACGCCGTGGTAGCAACCTGTCAATCACATGGTAGTCACGCCCTAAAACATACCCTGCTTTATGGTCTAACTGACTCTAAATGGGACCGTACTACATTATTATACCTTATTTTTTTCTCTAAACAGAAGATTAAGAGAAAATCTGAGAAACTTAATGGAATGTTGCTACATGAGGCTCATTTTATCATGTAGAGGGTGTATCAGCACAACTGTGGCACGCGATGCAATTCAGCATTAAATCAACGGCAAAGATTTTATCATATGGGAGTCAAGGGGATGTAATCTCACTAGCTGCAGAGTCTCTGGCCTAATGTGTGTCTATCCAGGGTTCTGTGACATGATAATGTTTGAGAACCACTGCTTCAGACAGTCCATAAACTGCAGGGAGGCAGCCAGCATTTTCCAGTTCAGAGCTCAACACAGCCCAGCATGGTTTCGACAGGTTGAGTGCCTGCATGCTTTCACTCTAAAACGATGGAACAATATCCCCTTGTTCCTGGTGAAACGAAAGAGAATCAATGTGACAGCTGTGAACAAATATGAAGATGATGGGGAAGTCAGCCATGTTATACGCAAAATGTTTTTTTTTTTCTTCTTAAGTCTCGTGAACTTCGAAGCCGTAATTGCTAATTTGATCCGTGAACTATGTGAAACTCTGTCTCATAAAGAGCTCTGCTGTCTGTAAAGAGTTCAAGATGATCACATTCAACACTATGGCTTCATAGTAGACATCTTAGCAGCTACAAATTCAACCAGAAAGCTGATTTTAATCGATTACAATTATCCTTAAAACAATCAATCACCAGTTTAATCATATTTGGTCAACTCTTTATTCCTGCTGAGCATTACTGTTAACAGCCACTAATGTGTACGTAAAGTTTTATTGTCAAAGCTGCAATCAGTTTTTGGAAATTATTTTTTTTTTTTTATAAAATGGTCACTACATCCTGACAGTAGAGCATGAGACAAATAATAAGTGAAAACAAAATGATCCGAATGGCATTTGCATGATTTAAATTAGCCCAAAGAAAAACAGCCAATCACAGTCAAGCATACTCTGGGCAGCTGTCAGTCACGCTGCTTGCGAAACTCATGAACTCCTATCGAACTGTCAAACTAGGCAGCGCTGATCAAATATGATCCAGCCGGCGGGTGGTGCTTGGTTTTGACACAACTGTTTTCAACATGGCGTCCGGGTCACAAACTTTCTCATTTTACCAACACATTCTCACTCCGATCAAACACCGGCGTCTGGTCAGTGCACCTTGATATCGGAAACCAACTACCGGGGTGTGGACGATGTGCCAATATATGCTTGTTACATGCATAGTAGCCTTTCAAAATAAACTTCCATTTTCACAGGAAGTTAGGTTTAGGAAACACAACCACTTGGGTTGGTAAGGAAATGGTCGTGGTTGATGTTAACTTCACTGACTAACGACTCATGTGACCAGTGACTCACGTGACTCACAGGACTAATGATACCGACTGAAAGATACTGACGTTACTTTTAGTTTCATGGGACATAAACACCGGTCTCCGGATTGAAAGTCTTGTGTTTGCTTGTTAGATGAAAGCCCAGTTCATTGCAAACTGTTGCTTAATAGTGCCTCTGTGCGTTTCCGATGCCAGAGGGCACTTACAAACGGCGGTGTTTGACGAATTGGGATTGAGAACAGGTTGATTTTACAGCTAAACAGTATATTAAAATATGTTTCTGAGAATATTTGAGGGGAGACATTACAAATAGACGTTACAGTAACAGAATCTTTTTGGGCATTTGATGAGTGCTACCTAGTTTGAAAGTTTGATCAGAGGTCACGAGTTTCATGAGAGGTGACTGACAGCTGCCCAGGGAGTGCTTGGCTCTGATTGGCTGTTTTTGTTCATTTTGTTTTTGAATCTTGCAAATGGCAATAAAAGCACTAGATTCACAGATTGAAAGATTATCTAGCCTCGTGCTCTACTGTCAGGATATAGTGACGTTTAGAGTAGTGATTTTGATAAAAATATTAAATTTTAATTTAATAAGAAATTTTTTATCATATTTGCGCAGTTACCGTCAGCAGCTTTAACTGTGATTAGAGAGTTTATTCCCCCCTGTGCCTTATCGTGCAGGCAAAAGATATGCAACTTCTTGGAAACTCACTTCATATTGTTTTGTATTTCTGTACTAATTCTATGTGTTATACATGTTCATGTTTGGCACTCTCCTCACAAACGCTATTCTGCATGTCAGGTTTTCATAAGCAGCCACAGGGATATTTCTGTCTAGTCCTATCTTTTCTGATTACTTTCTGCTTCCTCTACAGACATCTCTTTGACTCTATTTGACTGAAATACACATTAATATCCAAGGGCAGCCTTTTTACACATCGCAGAACAACACACACAAAGTTGTCCCTGTATTTTCTGTGGTGCTATTCAACAGTTCATCCGCCTCATCTGTTCAGCTAAATGTGCTTGTTGAAAACTATCTGAGCCCAGGCTCTGCCGCAGATTTAATTTCCATGCACACTGTATACTGTGGGCTTTTAGCTGTTCTGGTGGCTGAGTCTCTTTGGAGTGAAACCTGGCTGTTGGCCACCAAAAGTCTATCGTTTGAGTATCACATGGTTAGTGGTGTTTCCTACGGCTATATTTATGTACTCTAACTGTATCCCCTTTCATTGAAACCCTAACCAGTGGGTGATTTGTCTCCATAAGAGAGAGCCATTTACAAGCAGCCATGCTGGGGTGGGACCCCGACCAGAGGACTTGTTAATAGCACACATCCACTTCTCACCAGATGCTGTCCAGAACAAACCAACATCTACTGAGAGAGATGTCGAAACCAATTTTCTATGATCGCAGGAGCACGGTGTTAAACTTTAAATGAGTTTTAATGTAACTTGCATGTTTTCTTTTCCTTTTTTTTTTATCTGGCGCCATCATACAGTAAGCTGGAAAGTAGCTGAGAAGACGTGCTGTGTAATTTCTCATAATTATTCATCAGCTAAAAGACAAACAAGAGAATTATTATTGTAAATAAGTAATATGGCAGACAGATGATAGATTATGTTTGAAACTTTGCAGATGAATATTCAGCCAACCATAATCTCTTTTGACTTCCCAAAGATCCAATAGCTTATGAAATGTAAAATAATATAGAATGAAATGGTCTATTGGTCTACTGACCAGAGTTTTACGCTGCCGTGCCAAAAACATTACATTTTTAAGTCCTTTGTGCTCTGGGTCTTACAGAAACTGGCCCAACAGAGCTTACGTCACTGTTTACTGACAGTCAAATGTCCAAAATATGTTCCTGTCAACAGTTAAGTCATGTATAACCTTGTTATACCACCTCTATATTGATTTTATTACCATATTTATGTTTCACAGCTCACTTTCACAGTACTGATATTTATATCTCGATGGTATTGCTTTCTTTTAATTAAATATTTTCTCTTTCGTGTTAAATTTTATATTGTATATTTTTATACTTTTATATGTTTTTTTCCCTCAGTGACTCTGTACCTGATTAGATTTGCAACTGTAATTGCATATTTGGAAATAATGGGCCTCATGCAGCAAGATTCAAAGTAAACAGGATTTTTCCAGAGCGTCACTATTGGCAGCACAGGAAAATCAGAAAGCATCTGCTGAATTCACACCAGGCAGCGGTGAAGTGTGGCTTGCCACAATAACTCCACTTGTTTGCGGCCGGAAGCTGCGTTCATGTGTTTTAGGCAGGAAGAAATTCTTTGCAACATAGGTCAACACGTCAGAGGAGTCACAGGATCTGTTTACTGATTGGCTGCGGGTATTCTCTGGCTGTACTTTGCCGCTAAAAGTTTAAATTTTTCCCAGCTTTTGTTTGGTCGCACTTTGCTGCAGAATCAAACATCCGCAGCTCGTTGAGTCAAGAGCATTTTCATAGACATTGCATAGCAGCTCGCTGTGTGAGCGTGAATGGTTGTCTGTCTCTCAGTGCCCTGCAATGGACCGGCGACATGTCCAGGGTGTCTCCTGCCTTCGCCCAATGCCAGCTGGCGACCCCTAACGGGATAAGCAGTTGCAGATGGATACATTTTTTTAATCTGGCACAAATTTAGATCTTTCCTTGTATTGGACAAACAATGTGTGGACTATGAAAACAAGATCTTTTTTTCTTATCTTAATAAGAGTGGATCCAAACAAAAATATATTTGAGGCCCAGTGATCATAAAGCTCTCTTGGATCTCTGTCGCTGGTTCAACAGCAAAACAAACTGTCCTACAGTCTTATATTTCCAGTGATTATATTTGACTTTGTGATCAGAGTTGTCGCCTACAACTGTAATGTTAATCGGTGTATGCAAACTGAGTTTATATTACATCTAATGGTGATTCACTCTTGATTTTCTTTACTCCTTCTTTGTCATTCTTTCACTCTATTTACCATCTATTGATCCAATTACTGAGGTTTTAGCCTTCTTCCAGCACTAATGTGAATTTCTCTTATTCTGTGTGAACATGTTAGATGAAAATATTATATTAGATGAGTTCCTGACCCATTAAGAGACAAGACATTTTCTCAAATATGTGGGACACATGCTGTAAAATGGAAGCTTTTTAGATTCACAGGGGCTACTGAGGGCAATCTTAGATAGACACTATACATGCCACTCCTCACTACTCGGATCAATTTTGAAAGTCTCTCTCCCTTGATGTAATTGCCCTCTATTTCATGAAAAAAAAAAAAAAAAAAGATTTATAGAGAATCAGATCTCAGGTTATGGGCCCTGATGACAGCAAAAGAAAAATGCAGAATTTACTGTCTGCTTTTACAGCCGGATTTCAGAAGTAATTGTTGCGGGACATGACGGTGAGTTAGCAGTTATAAACCTGTCCTCCATATAAATTACCTAATCAGGAGATCCCAGCGGTTATATAAATTGAGCCACTCATTCGTCTTCAATGGCCTGTGTGTGCATATAAAACCACAACGACCATCATATACTTCACAGGAAAGGGGGTAGCCGTTGCTGTTTACAGAGTTAGGGGGGAAATGGATGACTTTTTGCATGCTCGATCAACTGTGAAATGTCCATTTAATCATCCCCAGAAACCCCCCTGGTTTATTTGTGCTGCAGCACAGATTTACATTTCCAAACACCCCCCATATTAATCATTACTTCATCACGCCCTCCAACTGACAAGAAGCATAAACCACCTCAGTGTGCTGCCCTGTCGACTAATGTGTGTATGTTTCTGTCTAGGAGCGTGTGTGTATCCAAGCTCTTTGGATGTGTGTGTGTGTGTGTGTGTGTGTGTGTGTGTGTGTGGGTGGGTTGGTGTGAAGGAAAGACCTGCCCTTTGATTCACTCACCACTCAGTGTCCAGCAGAAATATCAAGTTTTAGTGGCATGATTGCCTTTTTCTTTTTCTGTCCGCTGAGGTTTTTGAAATGCAACTTTTCAGGTCGCAGAAGCCAAACGGGAGTTACTCACATGCACTTTTTCTTCTCGCAAGGAAATCACATGTTATTTTTCAGGAAGAGGCATCAAAGGAAAATGCATGAAGTGAAAATGTCACATGCTATTGTGTGTGTTTTTTTTTTTTTTTAAACTGGCTTTAAAAATAGCGAGCATTCAGTACGACTTTTGGATAAAACAGTGAACTTGAACAAAACGGCTGCAGAAAATGTTGGAAAAAGAGGAAAGTGGAAAAAACGTGCCGGTACTCCCCTTATTCCCATGTTGGCGTACGTATTGACCAGTATCAGCAATATCTTGCTAATTATTCGTATTTATTCATTATTGCTTTAAGCATGTTATACTGGGTTAGTCATAATTAGTTGTGATTTTTGCTTCGCAAATAAAAAAGTTATGACAAACAGTTTAATGATTATTTTACAAAAAGGATGTGAACATGCCCCCATGCCGTGTGTCGGCTCGTCCAGCCACAACCTGCATAGTTTTTAAATTGATATGACTTACACCTTTTCCTATCATACAGCGACCGAGCGACCTCTACTGAATGGAGCGTGAAAAATTGTCCAGATACTGCGAGAGTGATATAGATTAACTGTCAGTTACTGTTAGTTATTGTCAGTGTTGATTTTGACCAGTGCTGACCAGTTTGACAAGTTTAAGGTGCACAAAACTGCATAAATAGAGCCAGAACGAGGCTTTTTTTTTTTTTTTTTTTTTTTAAACAAGCGGCACGTCACTCGGCCTGTTCAAAGATGCGCAGAGCAGGTTACGAAAAACTGAAACAATCTGATGTCTACTCGTTTGCATTGAATGATTCGCCGTAATGAATATCCCAAAGAACCTGAGAAGGCAGAAAAGACTTCCGACAGCTTGTGAGAAGTTTGCTACGCAAGAAAACATCACAGTACGCCAAGGAGTAAAATGTAGACATGCCGGTACTCATCAGCCCAGTTCGAGCAATGAGCTTGTTGCAAAAAAAAAAAAAAAAAAAAAAACGCCTACATCCTGGTCTGTCCTCGGCATAAGGCAGCTTGAGTGATTTACGCGTACTGTACTGCAGCTGGAGTACCTTGGCTGAGCCCGTCTACCTGCCACCGTAATGAAATTCAGGACGTTTCACCATCAACAATGAATCCTTCATAAAAGAGTGAAGTATGAGTTTATCACCCAGGATGAGAAGCATGTTACATTTGCCACTTTAAACAAGATGAATGGGTCACTCAGCCATTTACATTCTCATACATTTTTATGACTATGCCATGAAGTGGATTTGATCTATTGGTAACAAGATAAATGATGGGCATAAAGCTTTGGCAGTTCTGACTTAAAACAATCTTTCATTTGATGCCAGCCTTTTACTTTTACATGACGCACCGTCTGTCTTCGCAACCTTGTGCTCACATAGTTGCAGAGTAAGGAGGAAATGGCAACCTTCCTTATTTCCTGACAAAAGTCTGCACGTCCAGCGTTAAGAATTTCACTTAACACCACATATTTTGCGCGTTACATGTAGGTGTCATTTGTGATGGGAAACAGGTCGACCTCCAAAGGTGCACAAAGGGATGTTTTGTCCAATCTGGTCGATGGAGGCATTCAACCAACCGTGGGGTTTTGCCGTGCAGTAGCATGAAAAGCAGCTGAAAGCTTCACTTTGCGGTTGCCAGCACCTTTCAATGATGTTTTCCTTTGGAATGATGCTCGTATGTGTACATTTGAGTGTGGAATTTCAGTAGCACGGAAACCGAGTTGGGTCGCAGGAAATATCACCTGTCAAATAGTGATGGAGGACGCTGAATGGAGCTGTCCGAAAGATCAGAGTGATGGAAGAAGACACCCTCTCTGCTCTGTCCATGTCCTTCGTCTCCTTCTCTGTCTCATTCTTGTTGTCTTGCTACGGCATCCACTGGTTGGATGTAACCGTTGGAAATTTCAGCAGAATAATCTGTCTCTGACTGTCACGTAGATGAACCTTTCAGCTGTACGGACGGCAGATTAAAAATGTTGCCGTCAGAGCACCATGGATGGATCCTTGTGGACACCTCAGCACCTCTGTGTTGTAATTTGAAAACAGCTCGAGCCATTTAGTCACTGGTGAGCGAGGGCGTTGCAGAGCAGACAGAATGATGTATCACCTGGTCTGGCTAAATGACAATTTTATTTCTCACCTCAACTTTCACTGCGAAACATTACACTTTTCTCCGTGGCAACTTTAGATTGGACCTAACGTCCGTCGAGCTAACTAGCGAGTGAGTTTGCCACGGCAACGCTGACATCATCCTCTTGCTGCTGCTGATTTGTTGACTGACAATACATGCCAAGAAGCACTAACAGATGCAGCACATTTTGGCGTGCGCATATGCGTTTCACTGCGAGCTTTGTTTAAGTACAGCTGAGGTCATCTTTTGTAAGAGAAGCATGGAGAAGGCCGCTGGGAAGAGAAACAGGAAGTACAACAGACGGCCTTTGTTTGGGTATCTACGCCAAGGCCTGTAATTTACACCCTAATGGCCGACGCCATCACCACTAGAGGCATCGCCGCTCCGAGGGAGACGGGGAGAGAAAGAGCGAGAGAGAGAGCTCCATCATGGAAAAGGGAGCTCCTGTCTGCTGCAGTGGTCCGGGACAAAGCTGAGAGCTCCCAGACGCCCTGTATGATTAATGACTTATGGCCACGCTGTGTGGAAGCCTGGTAATTAGCTACAGGCTGATTAAAGACAAGTAAACTTCTGCTGATAACCCGATTCTGTTTCTCCCCAGCGCCGACGCTGGCATGTGGAAGCTCTTACTGCCAGGGTTGCAAGAAACAGACCAACGTTGAGTATGATGAATGTAGTCTCCAACAGGCGTATACAGGCTCTAATTTAAAACTATTTAGCGTGTGACATATTGGCATTGTGCTCTCTCTGTCTCCCTCCGTTCATGTTCGCGGTTTGGCGACGGTGTCCAAGTTTCAGGGGGCTGTTGTTTGGAGTCTGCCCCTGGCATATTCATGAATAAAGTTTTGTGCTGGCTCCCTCCCTTCAACCCACCAGCCCCCCCTCGGCCTTTTCCCTGTTCATAGATTTTCCTCCAAACATTTGCATTTTCTATCACAGCGGACAAGGAGAGTGGCAGCCTGCCACGACAGTTCGTCAACCACCAGATTTTACAGTTCTGGCTGTCCAGAAACAGACATGGAGAGCTCAAGCTGGGCCAGAAAGTGGACAGCATTACACTGGATTTGCCTTATGAGACAAAATGTAAGCAGAGTTAGCTTAGGCATGAAAAGGAAGAAAAGGCCTCCAAGTGTACTCCACCGGCAGCCAAAAAACGACCCACGCAAGCGTCCAAAGTCTCTGTTTTTTCACGAGGTGGGACTATTCCCCTAAAGTAAACAGATGGAGCAAAAGAATAATGGATAGCAACATTAAATAAAGCTGATGTCAGTTGTTTTGCAGTCAAGCTAAGAGAGCTATCCGCAGATACCGAAATTAGCATCAGTGTTACTTAATAAATACTGTGCACTGTCATCACCCTACTCTGATGGGGATATAATGTTATAACAAGATGTTATGCAACAGATGGATCCATTTCTCCTCTAAAAATGTTACATGAGAGACAGGAGCAGTTTGCTACAGATAATCGTGCAAACCAATTTGTCTGTGGCAAGTGAAAAATGGGCTCTACTGGAAATGAAATGCGGGACTGTTTGTGTGTGTCGGGGTCTCTGGTAGGGAAAGGACACTGCCACGGCGAGCGTACATGTGCTGAGATAAAATGCCTGGCCACTCACTCCTCTCCTTTTATCACCCCTCTCATAATTAGGTTGGTTAACATACTGCCATATATGCAGTCATATTGACTGGAAGCTTAATCATATTAGTATTGAGTTCCCGTCCCCTATGCGCCCCCAGGTGACGCTTGTAAGTCCAGAGTTATAGCTCTAACCTATGGGAGGAAATTAGCTGTGGACACAAGTTTGCTCTTGTTCTCCACCCTCTGTGTGAAAATATTTAGCAGGCAGGGCGGGTGGGCAGGCGGGCGACAACGCTGTGAGAAATGGAAAGGGAAAGCACGGCGTTCTACATAGAGCTCCACGCAGTCTAAAGGCATGAAAAATGCAGGAAGAGCAGAAAAGAGGTGCAGCGTGTGTTCGTTTGGCTGGCAGTCCATTAGGCCTGATAGACATTTCACTTACCAAAGTCAAATATAACAGTCTAGCATTCATTAATTTGAGGAAGGGTCCCGGGAATCAAACCCACCATCTGGTTAAGACGACAGTATAATCTACAACTCATGATTAGGTCTAAGGAGTGGAATTTCACTTTAATCTTTTTCAGGGCTTGAAATTTCCATCTGCACTGTGCGGCACATCATTTTTCTTCAAGACAAATGTGCTGTTTTTCATGTTCCAAAATTAGATCAGAAGAAAACGATTAATCATGTCATGGCCTGGGAAAGGAAACAAAGATCTGATTTTCCTCTCCTCCCTCTCTCTCTCGTTCTCGCTGCCCCTCCCCTTTCCTCACCTCTTCCTTTTTCTTTCCCTCTAGCCTCCCTCATCCCCTCTGTAAGACCTCCCTCCTTCCTGTATCTCATATCCTCTGCCTTCCCTTCGCTCTATTTCCACCCATGTTTCTGGATGGCGTTTCCTGAAGCCATGTCTTCCTCCCTGTCTTCGTATGGGTTATTTTTCTCTTCATCGCTCGGCTTCAAAAGAAAAGACACGCCGGCTCGATGATTAATACGAAATGGCGACGTGTGTTTTAGCATAGCCTTCCCTCTTCTCCTCCGCCCCCCCCATGGCGGTGGACAACAGATGGCGGCCTGTTTGTGTGTGACACCACAACCAAATCTAAACCGGGAAGAGTGCAAGTCACCGGGACTGCAAATTAGTGAGGCCACACAACTGTCAGGTGCTGGCCTCCACTGACAGTTGTAGCCCATTACGGGAACATTGATGTTTTCAGAGTGTGACAAAAAGGAATCCTTTTTTTCCCCCTCCTTACAGAGGACCTGTCTGTCAGCCAGCTCTCAAGTCATAACAAATCACTGGCACTCAGCTGAGGCTGAGCATTGGGAGCGTCAGGGGAAGATAAATGACCTGCAGGCCTTTGAAGTGCTTTGGCAGTTCAGATGGCTCGGCGGCGCTGACAGAGAAATATACACAACAGCGTAACCAATAATGAGAACATTAAACATTCCTGCCTCCTGACAGGCTGACAGGAAAGCCCAGCCTGGCATCAATCATCTTCCGAGGCATAACCTTGACAATTAGTCTCCTCTCTGCCTCCAGCTCTCACCCTGCGCTCTCCAGACTCCAATACCCAGACTGCACTGGCTGCCAGGCTCAAGGCGGATAGGACGGCGGGGTGAAGATGACAGCAGGAAGGAATGAGGGCCACAATCAGTGGACCAAGACAGATTCTCTATCTGTATATGTAGGTGACAGCGGATGTGGGCCCAAACATCCAAATATGTCAGGGCATCACATTGGATTTATAGTGTCATCTTAGCCAGGATGGCAGGCACTACTCTGCCCTCTGCTCACTTTTCATTCACCTCGTATTCATAGTCTCCTGCCTGCCGTCTTTCTTAGTCACACCACTTCTAAGGGTCATAAATAATACCACACTTTGAGACTGTATATTATACTATGTATGATGAAAGTATATTGTACATATACTTTGTAAGTTCAGTATTATACAGTATAGTGTCACTAAACATATTTTACAAGTTTTTGGTGACTACCAATTGTAGCTTTTCAGCCAGTGGGCAACCTCCGGGTCTGAAAAGTGAAGCCAATGTGGATGTGTCTTAAACTTACATACTTTCTAACAGCCAGCAGGGGGCGACTCCTCTGGTTGCAAAAAAAGTCTGATTGTATAGAAGTCTATGAGAAAAGCAGCCTACTTCTCACTTGATTTATTACCTCAGTAAACACCGTAAACATGAGTTTATGATCTCATTTGCTAGTTTCAAGTCTTATTCAATACAGCAAGATGGCCCCATTTAGAGTCACATTTAGTCACATAGATCATAAAGCAGGGTATGCTTTAGAGCGTGGCTATCTTGTGATTGACAAGTTGCTATATGGTGTTGTCCTGCCTGGGAGTTGTCCACATTTTTGTCTTAAAAGTGTAACTCTTTCCCTGTGTGTTTTCTGTTCATGAATGTTGATTATAACTTTTTTGGTTCCCTAAAAATGTTGTATTCAGCATTCATTTGGCTCCAACCTCTTGTGTCACTTTTGATAGCAAAAAAACAACATGGAAGCAGTCAAAAACCAAGATGGCGGCAGCCAAAATGCCAAACTCGAGGCTTCAAAATGGCAGTCCACAAACCAATGGGTGACATCATGGTGACTACGTTCACTTCTTATATACAGTCTATGAGTGCAACCCGATATCACGTCTACACATGTAATAGACCCGTCTCTCCACCAGAGGATAGCATATGTCAGTGTTGCCTCGCCAAGGTGTGAATATTACACGCAACAATATTATAAGGTACTGTACCAACAGGAGGCAGCACAACCACTCAATTAGCTTTAGGCGACAAAATCCCTTCGTGAAATTTAAGAAAAACTTCATGGTTGGCCTTACAATAAGTACGTAAACTAAGCAAAATACTTACAGAAACAACGTAACATGAGTATGGACAACAAGTCACAAAACGTGACAAAACAACACCAATGTACTTTACAAAACAAAACACCTGGCTCCTGTCTTAAAGTCCTTTGTTTGTTGGACCCATCCACCTCCCCTCACGCCCGCCATAATGCGTCTTTCTCACTTTTTATTCCAGCATATTCACACAGATGCATTTACATTGCACTCAGTACAGACTACATGTCATGAAAAGACACGCCAAAAGCAAGAACTGCGTGCTTATTGCTCGCTTTTGCCCTGTGCATTATCACATAATTCACACGCCATTTTTGTGCGACCGAGTTGTACACTGAGAATATTTCTATAGCTTAAACACAATTGGAGAAAAGAAAAGAAATAAAAACAACTGTGGAAAATGTATTTGTATTTCTTGTTTCTTCAAATTTGACTTAATTGTGTTGGGATTAAATTAATATTCAGAAGTATGTTGTATTCACTAGTATCAAAGTAAGATTACCTGTGAATATTTTGGTTTGTATATTTAGTGTGACAAGGAAACTGTAATACCTGTCAGAGCTGAGCAGCACAATCCAAACAGGCGTGTCTCTCAATAATAGGTAGTGAAACAGCAGGAACAGCTAAAGTCCCCCAGCCATACTGTTACTGAACACAGTATTTCACTTGTGTTTCCTCCATTAGCCATCCGCATGTAAATCAACACAGACAAGCTGACCCCCAATGTGTTTATGTTCTCTAGTTTCCAGCACTTGCGCACTGCTCTGGCCGAACATTTTGTTGCCGCACCAGAAGAGATGATTTATGTGGAATGAAGACATTTCCCCTTTGACTAGCACATTTGCGAAAAGGTATGTCAAGGATGTGAGGTGCCTGGTACGGGCAACCTTTCAAGAGAGTATTTTTTTACCCGCTTATTGGAAGGGCAATAAATATCTGGGCGACAGGGCCTTCTCATGGTTACAAAGCTTACCTGCAACTGAGCTGGATAATTAGCAGGCCCTGAAGATGATGTATGACTTTCATTACCCTTTGGGACGGGGCAAACTAAATGAGGACACAGCTAATTGCCGTGCAAAGCAGTCTGGCATGATGGGGAAAAATGCAGTCCCTGCCTCTCTCTCTCTCTCTCTCTCAGTCCTTCTCTCTCTCTCTTTACTCTGTTGAAAAAAGGAGGCCCTGTTGCAGTTGTGGGGCTGTGATCTCCCTCTCCTCCCTACCTCGCTGCCCGCAGGAGTTCACTGACTGTCCATAAATCAGGAGCTGCTTACAGCTGAAACTACCCTGAGTCATCAACATGCAATAAGCTGAGTGACAGATTCCACCCTGACTACATTACACACTCAGTTCAAACAGCCTTGTTGCCTTCTCTGCTTTCTCTTCCCTCTCACCTTAACTCTCTCTATCTCCCCGTCTGTCTGCCACATCTTGAACTTCTTAGAAATCCAAACCCATCCAGGCACGGTGAGGATAAAAACAAAAGCTAGTATAATCAGAAGAAGAGTGCGGGAGAGGCTATAAGCAGAGTGGGTATGAAAAGTGTTTCCAGAAGCAGCCCTCTCTCAGGAGTTCCAGCGGTGGAAGCTAATGTCTAAAATGGTGGGGTTAAGTATGTTGGCATCCATTACAGCGACAAAGCCCTGCTCTCCCGCTGACATGCCAATTCAATTCAAGCAAGCCTCTCATTCATTATGGGATGGTTTGGTAGTGATGGTTGTGTTTGTGAATCGGGGTTGGCACATTCTCTGACTAATTGCAACCTTTCTGATGGAACTTTAGTTCTTGACTTGATGCTTGCTATCCTCTCATTAGGACATCTGCATTGGCTCAAGTTGCAAGTTTTAACATGACAGATTTCAAGTCAAGTGGCCTATGAAAGTATAGACCAATGGGAAGATGTGAGAAAGCTAGTTAAAACCTACATTAGAAGAAGAAGATCAGCCTTTATTAGTCCCACCAGGGGAAATTCAATTTTTACACTCTGTTGTAACTTATACACAGTACATGCAGGACCCATATACATGCATCAAATGGAGAGGTGTCAGAGTGAGGGGGCTGCTCCCAACAAGCGCCCCGAGCAGTTGGGGGTTTGGTGCCTTGCTCAGGGGCACCTCGGCAGTGCCCAAGAGGTAATCTGGCACCTCTCCAGCTACCAGTTCACACTCAGTTCTTGGTCCATGTCGGGACTTGAACCGGTGACCCTCCGGTTCCCAGGCCAACTCCCTACAGACTGAGCCACTGCCGCCCCCAATTAATTGATTTTTTTGGCCACTTAGCAGCCCAACAAGCTATAAATCCAACACTGACATATTATCATCTTTTTATGATAAACATGTTAGCAAACAGTTGCCTGTTTACAGGTATGGAGCAATACTGAGTCCAATGTAAGTCCAGTACCACCGCTTGTGGTCACTTATGGTAATGGAAAGTGTGTTTCAATAATACAGATCCCAGAGGTCCTGTCAAAATGACCAGTGGGCAACCCCTAGGTCTGAAAAGTGAAGCCAATTGTGAAAGTAAACTTGCATTCTTTCTAACAGCCAGCAGGGGGCGACTCCTCTGGTTGCAAAAAGAAGTCTGATTACCTAGAAGTCTATGAGAAAATGAGCCTACTTCTGACTTGATTTATTACCCCAGTAAACATTGCAAACATGAGTTTATGATCTCAAACGCTGGTTTCAAGTCTTTGTGCAATTACTCTATGTCAGACATGCAGCAGAAGAAGAGCAACTCCTGTATTTGATTACAGTCCACCCAATCAACTGTGGGTTGAGAGGATTCACCATGTCACATGGTGTTTAAACAAAAAAGACTAAATAACATTAACAACAATAACAGTCAACAATGCCATCCGACATGGTAGCACAGACATCAAATGCATGCATACACCTACTTTTGAAAAAAATATATAGAGAGACAATGACAGAAAGCACTCAAACACATTGCAAAAATGTAGGATTATAAGGATTATAACTGGCATACAGTCATTTTTATTTAATTAAATCTTTATGATAGTTGCAAATTGGGACCTTGGATTATTGTAAATGCAACATTATTTCAACTATTCCACAGTAAGTATCAGTGTAGTAGTGCTCAACCAGATCTCTTGGGAAGGTGTCTAATAGCACATTATGAGGAAATTCAGTGTGTCATGAGGATACATTTTTTTGCATGTCATTTGTACGCCACGCAACAAAACTACAGTAATGTCCACAGTTAGGTTTAGGTTAAAAAAACAAAAACATCATGATTGATCTTAAAATAAGTACGTAAACTATGTAAAATACTTGCAGAAACAATCTAAGTACAGAAAACACTCCTGTTTGAAAGTCCTATGCTTATTGGACCCATTATTGGACCCTTATTGGACTCATGCCCACCATAAGCAGTCTTTCTCCAATTTTTTTCTGCATCACTAACTCTGAGCATAGTATATTTATTTAAATGCATTTACATTGTGGTCAGTACAGACTACATGGTCTACAAAAGACATGCCAAAAACAAGAATGGCGGCCTTCTTGTATGCTTGCGCCTTGCGCATTATCGTGTCGTTCATACGCCTTTTCATGAGACTGGGCTGTAATATTTGATCAGACTTATACCTTTTGATTTGACACCTCCCCAGTGCTTTACCCTCAATTAAACTAATTTTTATCATTTTACATTCTAATGGGGGTCAGTCCACACATAACGGTCCCTGCCCTTTCTTCATCAGCAATGCCAAAGACCTATAAAACACAGAGAAGCAGCTCGAGAACCAAATGATTTTGTCAGCCATGAACTTAATTCACTTCCCTTGAAGCAGCGATCTGGAGCCTATTAATTCCCTCTCAGCGCAGCGAAGGAGGTCTTTTTGAAACTATTTTGCCTCGTACTAATGAAGCAATTGTTTCCTGTACCATGTGTCAGCTCGCGGAGCGTCACTAACCTCAGACAGACACAGAAAGGCTTTTGAGCTGTCAGGAGGGGTTTTGTTTGTTTCCGTCAGTTGTGCCGATCTGAGACTTGAAAGATACAGCTCGGTTTAGATCCAGATGAAACAGGCACGGTCCAGTGATGTGAGGGCTTGTGTCTGCTTACCGCTCCAGAGATAATCGCACAAGTCAAAGCACCTGGCTGAACCTGCTCTTACGTTTACCTAAATTAATTTGATTAAATTTCAGGTTAAGAGAAACACTAATTGCTCATGAGAGCATAACTATTTTAGGCTTCACCAAACAAAATAATGCTTGGATGATTTTGCTGTGTTCCAAGAAAACAAAGCTTTTCTTCATCTATACAAACAAGTTTATGATTTTCCCTCTGTCTTTGATATTTGCTTCAAGTATTTGTATTATTTGCCCTATTGATTCCAACTTTGTTTCCTCATCTACGCCCACAGACATCAAATCCCATTACGTGCTGCTGTGTCAGAACTCATTGGATCTAGTTTTGTATTTATACTGACAGTGGGTGAACTCCAGCGCTGGTTGAATTCCTCGTTGTCCTGGATGGAACTGTTCGCTGAGCGCAGCAGGAAGGGAGCAGGCCTCGCCGATGCTTCTTGTTTATCTCAAGGTGAGAATTGTTTTTGTTCTCACAATTCTCACAACATATCTCCCTCCTTGGCCTGCAGCTTCGAGGGGCACATGTGAGGAGGAGGCGAATGATTCAGACTGAGACATCTCTGTCTGTCTTGTTGTTTTTTTTATGAGCGTGCATTTTTTATCTGGGAAGAAATGAAAAGTCTTTTGGAGTCTCATACCTCCAATAGTACATCAGGTCCTAACAAAGGTGTAGCCTATAGTATGTTGTTGACTCACTACTTTTTCTTTCAATTCTGGGTATGATCTTTAGCTTACAGTACTGCATGCCTTTTTTTCTATTTAACATTTATTTTACCAGGATAGGCCCATTGAGATTTAGCATCTCTTTTCCGATGAAGTCCTGGCCAAGAAGGCAACATAAAAGTACAAATAACAGACTTAAAAACAAAACAGAAAAAAAAGTTAAAACAACATAAGACATTTCACATAAAGCAAACAAGTACAAGACTTAGGGAAAAGAAAGAGCAAATTGTATCAACCAGTACATTAGCAGTGAGGTTCAGTAACAGGACATTCAATCTTCCATGCTTATGAAACAATAAAATAATAATAATATGTCTGTAGCTCACACCAAGATAGTGTGCAAAAACTCTCAAAGCGTTGTCACCAAAGATGGTGTGGGTTCGAGGAAAGATGTACATAATTTGTCCACATGAACACAGTTTGCAGCTACTGATTTGATTTGTTTTATGAGTCAGTAGAGAACTTAAGGTGTAAATTATAAAATGAATGATGACTGAATTTCACTTAGTTGCTTCGGTTTCAGGTTCCTGGTATTGTGCATGCTGGCTCACTCGCTCACCATCATGACTGGGACACTTGTATAGAACAGAGCCATCATTAATGTTATTTGTGATACCTGTGCTCTTCCTACAATGACAAGTCAAAATGTCCGCCATGAAAAAGACCTATCATCAGAGCAGTCCAACAGATGCCAACCCATAGGAAAGAGGAAGCAGTTTACACCTACAGATGGGCAGAGGTTGTATATTTTACAATTGCATTACCTGTTAGCAAAACAAAACAAAAAAAAAAAAAAAAAAAAAAAGATAATTCAAAAAAGTGAACATTGTTGTTTCTGCTGTTGTGGATATTAAAGGCCCTGATGTTCTCAATTATCCTCTGGACAGGTTCAAGTTGTGCGGGCCCACCAAACTTGAACCAATGAGGTTTAACCTAACCAGTACAACGAGACTTAAAGGAACAGTGTAATAATTAGGGGGATTTTAATTAGGGGATTTATTGGCAGAAATGGAATATAATATTAACAACTATATTTTACTTAGTGTATAATCACCTGATGATAAACATCATTGTGTTTTCTTTCCCTTACAATGAGCCATTAGTATATCTACATAGGGAGCAGGTTCCATCTCCACAGAGTCCACCATGTGGATCTGACATGTTTCACTGGTAGCTTAGAACGGACAAACCAAGCTGTTAACTTTTCCTGCTTGGCCCGGAGTCTATAACATTACTCGCTCCTGTCGCTGCCCCCCCCTCTCTCTCTTGCTTCACCACTCACTTCCTATGTTCACATACACACATACTCGATGCACTGGCTCTGCTCCAAATGACCTATGCTACTTTTAAAACAACTGGCTCTAGAGAGAGACATTCACGTTTTGTTGTGTGCCACCATAGCTCTCCGGCACACTTGGCATACAGGAGAGACTTCTGTTGGTTGCAATCTCAACCTCACTGCTAGATACCACCAGATCCTACACTGCTCCTTTCAGCTGCCTTCACGTGACAAGAGATTTGCTCTTCACTCACCGCCAGGTAGGGCGCAGAGCCTTGCAGAGGCAGGTAAAATAACTCCCTAAAAAGAGCACAAAGAATGCCATTGACTGTTTCTTGGCAACAACAGTTGCAGCTGTTCTCACTGTTTGTGCATTGTGACAACAAGGTCAAAGTTGAAACAATTTGAACTTTGACCGCAGTGCTCGGTGGCGATTTCAAGCCGTGTGCTATGCCAAGGGTGGTGCTTCTGCCTGGTTGGGCGGCACCGCTCTCCCCAGAGGACAACAACGCCAGCGCAGAGCGATTTCACTGCTGATCATGTGTCTGTGGTTTAATACAAGGGTGAGACAGCTGTCAATCAAGCACAAGCTGTAAATACCAACACCATCCATAGACAAGGTCTAAATAAATAATAATAATAATAATAAAACTAAGGGAAAACACCTGTGTGAGAGGACCAGAGGTATGTAGGGCCATTGGATCCACTGACAGAAATACAATCAACACATGTAAAATCCTGTGAATAGAATTAACATTATTTATGTTTCTTAACTTCTTTGACTTGGACCTCACCTCAAGCTGTTTTTAGGCACATGGCCATAAGAAAAGTGTGACAGCAGACAATGTGACCCAGTTAACAAAACATTTTGCAGGTTCAACATGTAAAATGTAAAATCCCCAAAGAACAAACCAGCAGAAAAAGAGCTATTTAGAAGAAAAAAATCATAGAGAGCTACAGCTTTAAACTGCTGCTGCTTTTTCTTGCCAATAACTGGTGCATGTTGGATTCAGAGTACAAGTTTACTGGCTCTGCAGTCTGATGATATTGGCAGAGCCTGATATTGTCTGCTTTGTATCAATGACAAATCTTGTTAATCTTCATGAGGAAGGACACAGAATTGAGCTGACAGTGAATATGATGAAAATCCTGCTCTGGCAACCATGTTGGGGAAATTAAAGGTTAACTTATAAGTAGAGCTAAATTCACAACAGAATGTATACGATTGCAACAGATTGAGCTGACCCTTTTATATTGTGAGACTTTTAATCCTAAGATATTTCTTCTAAATTCAAACCATATGTTGGGTTAATATCAGCACTAGCCTTTATGTTCTCAGACGTCCAGAGCCGGTGGATTTAATGATGCTTTGCTGCAGGAACAAAACAGCTTCCTAACAAATCCTCTGGGGATAGGCTCATAATACATAACTGCTGTTCCTGATCAATTGTTAATATTTTGTTCCTACCTGACCACACTGAACTCTAAACAGTGACTGAACATAGAGGAATGTTTTCCCATCACCATTTCCATTACAAAGTGTTTCTTGACTGATATTGTATTCTAAAACCTTTTATTTTATTGCTGTTGGCATTAAGGAAATAATAGGAAGAAATTAATTACAGTGAGGCACTTTTTGAATTCAGCCAAGGCTGTTATGTAATAAGGTACAAATGAAACTGTATCCGCATATCGCCCAACCTTGTTTATATTTTTCATAAACTCTGGGCCTGCTGCTGAAATAAAACTGGTGGAGTTTTGAATGAAATCTGACAAGGACCAATAAATCACACTAAATCATGAATCGATAACAAATGCATTCTAAATTATGAATAATGGCTAGGCAGTCATAAACTAACACAAGCGCAACTCAGCAGGTCATTCATTTCATGGCAGCACAAAATAAACAGACACATTTCTTTCACGGCACTAATAAATTTCCCTGAAAAACCCAAAGAACAGTCCATCTGCTTCGAATAATTTTTAATTTCCTTTTCTGTCCTGTCCCCATTTGGTATTCCACAGAGATACTCTCAAAATTCTTTAATTTACCTCGTCGCATATGCATCCAATTACCTTTGTCCCTGTATCGGGCCTGCGCCTGGTCTCTCTCGAGCACAGTGCAAAATACCCCCACCTGTACCTTACGCAAACTTTATACTTGTTTTATTATCTGTGAGATGCTGTGAGTCATTCAGCTGGTGCTCTGGTGGATTCGGCCTTGGCTTGTGGTTTGATGTCTTCTGGCTCTGGCCAGGAACACCTGCACCTCTGCTCTCTCTCTCTTTCTCTTTCCAGGCTGATCTATTAGCTGGCTAAATGGCCCAGCAGATGTTCATAGGCCAGCGAGGGAGTCCGTTCCTGTCCTCGTGACCGCTTCAGCAGCGATGCCGAGAGGATTTACGCACGGAGCGGAGGATGACGACGACACATTTGAGTTCATTTATCACTAAATCATATTTAGGTAAACAATTCCACTGTGTCTCATCAGTGCTAACTGTATTTAAAACGACCCCTCATTTCCCATGAACTGGCTCATGCTTGGCTTTTTTAAAGCAGTTCGAGGGAGCAGAGACCCTCCTGGGATCCAGATATTAACCTTCTTGATCTTATTGCAGTTGACAGAGTAATGATTTTAAAGGGGACCTATTATGCCTTTGTGCTTTCCCCCTTACCTTTAACGTTTTATGTATTATTTTGTGCATGTAAAAGGTCTGCAAAGTTCTAAACCACAAAGTCCACGCCACACGCCACCCCACAGAAACACTGCTCCTGAACTGCCTGAAATACCTTGATTGAAGTCCCGCCCTTTCCTCTGTAACGTGGTGATGTCACCAAGCAACACATTTGCATAATGGCTAGTTTGGCGCACGCTCAAACAAAGCTCATTAGAGTGGAGCTGAAGCAGAGTCTGAAGAGTAGCAGAGTTTTTCACACAGAGGGTGAAAAGAGGTGCTACAGTACAGTTGATATGAGAAAATAAGTGTTTTTTGAACATTACAGGATGTAAACAAGTTCCAGTAAAAACCCAAACTATGTAGTACAAACCTGAAAATAACCATAATAGGTCCTCTTTAAGAGTGCATAACCTGCAACAAGATCATAACGGGTACATCACAGACTGTTTTCTTTGTGGTCTTAAAATTATATTTCTAAGTTGACATTTTGCACCAGTTCAGAAAAAAAATCTGTTTTTCAACTAATTTAAGACACATTTCTAGTTAGACAATGCTGATGATGCAACCTATGACAATATAGTTAATTGCCTCTCTTACTGCCTCTCCTCCCTTTAGAGTAAACATTAAAAATAATTAGTTTTTTTATAAGGTTTTTCACTTTGTGGGCTGCACAGTGGTGCAGTGGTTAGCGCTCACAGCAAGAGGTTCACAGATTCAAATCCAGCCTGGGGCTCTTCTGTGTGGAGTTTGCATGTTAGTGTAGCGTGGGTTTTCTCTGGGTTCTCTGACTTCCTCCCACAGTCCAAAGACATGCAGGTTAACTGATGACTCTAAATTGCCTGTAGGTGTGGATGTGAGCGTGGATGGGACATGCAGGTTAACTGATGACTCTAAACTGCCTGTAGGTGTGGATGTGAGCGTGGATGGTTGTCTGTCTCAATGTGCCCTGCGATGGACTGGCGACTAGGGTGACCCCCCCCGTGACCCCTAATGGGATAAGCAGTTGAAGATTAATGGATGGTTTTCACTTTGTCTGTTTGTTCATTCTCAGTGTGTCCAGATAGATTGTTTCTATATAATGGTGTAATACAATGGTTAAATACTGTAGCTACTGACTCACCTGATACCCCAACTATTGTACATTAGGGAATGGAAGTCTTTGCATGGAAATAATCACAAAAAACATGTCACCTTCAAACTTATTTAAAGAAAAAAAGTTTACAATTTTACTTTTTTTGTGCTTAAGTTCACCCAATTTCCAAAAAAGAAAATAGTATACTATGCTAACCACTATGCTACAACTAGAGCTAAGTGAGAAAATATATATTTTTGTGATTTGGGTTAACTGACTTTTTGAAAATATCTAGAAATTAGTGACAAACTAACCGTTAACTGTAAGTAAACTGTTGCTAATGATGCTAGAAATGGAAATTAAATCAGTGTGATTTACAGTATGTGCTACCTGCATTATCCAAATTAGATTAAAGGTGCAGTACGCAGGACTGGGTGACATCTAGAGGTGAGGTTGCAGACCAGTCTGCAACCAACTGAAACTTCTCCCATGTGACAAACATGTTTTGAAAGCACAACGATTCTTATTTTAAGGTGGTTATACACTACAGAACATATACTTATTAATATTATATTCTATTTCTGCCAATAGATCCTTACACACGGTGCCTTTAATGGTTAACTGTCTCCCCCTGTAAATAAAGCATTTTCACAAGGTATCTGATTACAATTTGGCTTTGTAAAAATGATGATCTGGCTGATTTAAGTTGAAATATACCTTGAATTTTGGTCACTGTAACCTCTAAAGCTCTGTCGATGTGAACTGCAGCTGAGGCCATGCTACAGTAGTTGCATGGTGATCTCGTGTTCACACAATGCCAGCCCTTTCCTTCACACTTTGGCCTCTTCCTCAACTGACCCCCAGGTCCTCCCAGCTCAAAATAGGCCCCGGTATCTCTTTTTAAAACCTCTGTTGTGACAGGCTGGACAACAGGAAGTGGCAACTAATGAATGAACCAGAGTGTCTTAATTAAACAGTTGGAAGAGTGGATGCCTGTTACAGAATAGAGGACAGCGTTGAGGACACAGGCCCCTTTAGAGAAACAATTACTCTCCTACTCAAATTGATTGGAATGAGGTTTGATTGATAAGTTGATTTGGCAATTGCTGAGCCTGTAGAACTGGAATATTTCCTGGTTATAGAACATATGGTTTGATTTACTGAGCAGTTCAAGAGGACAAGCTTGACAAGACGAGGTAGGGATTGAATGACATTTTTGGTAAGAGAGCAATAATTTACGTTTTCCCATGCCAACTATTAATACCCAGCTGGCCTCAGCACAGCACCACTTATGTAGGTCTTAAAGGCCAAGTAGGACGTGTTGTCACTGGGGTTTTTATAAATCTTGCCCACAGGAATGCAGCTCTAAACAGGAGACTGGAAACAGAGCTGTGAGTGATGTGAATATGTGTACAATGTGCATATCTACAGAGCCTCACTTTATGACTGTGATTTCTTGTGGCACCCTCAACTCTCATTACACAGGATCACAAATTTCACCGTAACTTTGGCAGGGAAACTGGGCTCAGGAGATAATATCAAGACCAGGGTGACTTATCACTGTTGTAAGTTGCAGAGAATTCATGCTGAAATGAGGGTGAAGGAACAAGTGCTGTGCAGAGGAATACATACCACTCTGTGTCCAAACCTCTGAATCTAACTGAGGGCTCTCTCAGAAGGTTCTCAACCAAAGTTACACTGGAAGTTAAGTGTCACATCATTCCTGACTGTTTAATTAATATGTCTCTTAAAGATTTACAAGAGCAGCTGTTATATGCATGTAAGTTGAGAGAAAGAGGAGAGCTGCGATAGCTGTCAGTGTAAAGCTAAAAGATTGCAGTAAAGAAGTCTTTGCTCTTTAGAGAATTTACTGGCACAGCAAGGGATGAGGAGACACTAAAGGGTAGACGCCTGTTCCTGGACCTGACAGTTTGATGGCCGTGTGAAACTCAAGAAAGGCCAGGCTGGTTTGTTTTCAAGCCGTTTATAAACTGTACCAACATACTCCCAGCACACTGGAGCTGCTAATTCATTGCTGACTTTAATCATTCATCTTGTGATCACTCACAACACAACACAACAGTTTTCAGGCATTTTACAAGCTAGGGTTTGCACTCATAAGGCCTTTACACACAGGGGGTGTGATGAATAAACAACATAGAAAGGCAAAATATTCACCTGCAAATATTTCACATCCAAACTTATCATACTGGCAGCGATGCGAATTTGCTTTGAATAGGTTTGTGCAGGCAGAGGACTAACTACCGGGATCCTATTGACCCAGAGCTGCATCTGGCGGTCTATCTGATGTAAACTGTATAACTTCAGCTACCGTAAGCTATTTTATTGAGTTTCCTTTTAGCCAAGAGCTTTAAGTGAATTTGCCTCTGGTAAAAAGTTACGCAGCACAGCAGAGGCTTTTATTGTGAAAGGTAAAAACGGAAGGAGTAGATCTGGTCTACTAAACTTTGCTGTCTTGATTTGGACTGTAGAGCCTCCATGTTGTCATAACCCTTTGCTAAACTATAACGTACGTTTTGAATAAGTCTTTACCACACAATGTGATTTATTGACGCCTTTATACGCTGTAGCGCAGAATAATCGACTGCCTTCCGAAAAAAAAAAGTTGCACCGCTTTTTAGCCAAATAGTATTTGTGTTCTTTGCGAATACATTCAACAGAAACAACAGTTCTAAAAAATATATTGAAAACTATAAAAGTACTCGGAGAGCGCAGACCTCCGCCAAGCATCATAGTTTCCCCCATATTGTAATTCACTCCAAAATAAAAAGCCTACATTTTTTAAAAAGAATTTTATATCAGTGGCAAACATAGAACATATATACAAGACACAACATAAAACTCACAATATATTAGGCCAAAATGTGAGAGTACCCCCATTTTCTATATAAATTGCTATAAAATCCGCCATCTGGATCAGATCTGGATCAGCCTTTGGGATTTCATAGAAGTATTTTTTTGGGTCCCCAATGTTAACGAAAAATTCAAAGTGATCCAGAATCAAGGATTTCTTCCGGATCACCCCCAAAATAAATAAATCAGTTCTTCCTTTTCACATTTTCGACACACCCTGAAAATTTCATCAAAATCCGTCCATAAGTTTTCGAGTTATCTTGAACACAGACAAACAGACACATGAACGCCGGCAAAAACATAACCTCCTTGGCGGAGGTAAAGATACCCCTGGTATGTAAAATCCAAAGCATAGCAATAGTTTAGCATACAGACTGGAGAAAATGAAACATAAAAATGACAGGTAGTGAAGTCTCTGTTTCACAGAACCATCTGAGAAGCTCTTCATTGGAAACTGGAAAAGGGCAGGCACTTTCAAAAAATGCTTGTCAGGTGATTGGACGAACCATCAGTCCATCAATCTAACAAAAGCAAAACTAACCCAAGATGAAACCATCACCTTCAGTGCCGTACTTTGCTCTCTTTCAAAGAAGAAAAACTCTCCAGGTCTGATATAACGGATGCTATTGCAATATCTATGCTGACCTTCTCAGGAATCATCAATGTTGTTCAGAACAAAAAGCCACCTCCCACAATGGTCTCAAGGTTTCACACACCTAGCCCTGCTCGTAGCTACAGTAGCTCCACACAGGATGCTAATCCATCCGGACGCTGGCTTGTTAGCCACAAATGCATCACTTGGAGTCTACCAAGATTTTCATGTGACATTTAACCCTATAATTCTCACAAGATTTGTGACATTGTGAGAATCCAGCTGCCATGTAAGGTTAGTAATGAGCCATTAGACAAAGACAATTATTGTACCAGCATTTAAAGCTCTGGGAAACATGTAAATCAGCATCCAAACAAACTAATCCACACAAGCCATATTTCCATTCAACAGTCAAGCAAATTTTAATCAAACTTTTGAAATGGTGGCTCGTTTACGTCGACTGGTTTAGAGCAAATAAGCTCAGCTAAAGTGTCAGAAGTTGGTGCTATAGGCTATGCGTGACTGTAATCCACCAGTCAACAGAGTAGAAGAAGAAAAGGTTGCAAACCAGAAACAAAACAAGTCACCCTTGGCCAACTAACCATCTACAAGAGAAAAATGGAGAGAGGTCTTCAGGAATTTGTTTCAAATGGGCAAATTTGAATTGGTCTTTCATGTCAGCTAGCATTGGCCATGCTTCATGCTGACCAACAAAGGCAAAAAACTTTTTTTTTTTACTGAGGAGTTTTATTGATTTTTTTCCATTTGCATACAGCTTTTCTAATGCGATACGTTAAACTGTGAATAAAAATATGTAATGGCTACAGTCAACAAGAGCTCCAAAAGGGGTCAGCCATACGGTATGTTCCCTCAGCCCACATGTTGGTTGGGTTGGTTAGGTTTGGGGATGAGAAGAGAGATTGGTTAAGGTAAGAATATCAGGGTAAGCCAGTCAGAGGCAGAGCAGGGCATGATGGGATTTCAATATAATGGGCAGTGGGAATAATGGCATGGTACTGGCAAAGGTACTGATCTGAGGGAACATAAGGCTGAAGGAACATAGACACACCCAACAAAACATTATCAGTTTGACTGTGAGTATTAAACTCCTTGCTTGAGACTTGCTGACAGAACCCAGTCCTGACCAGTTTTAACCCACATTTCACTCTAACAGCCCATAGAACATCATCATCGTGGACCACAATGCTAATTCGGGGTCCCAGCATTCCTGTTTGGTTCACAGGAGACTTGTCAGCTCCCAGGGGCACAGATGCTTGCCTGTCAGAGCCACTTCAGGACGATGGATGGAAGAACAGGCCACAGAGTGCTCTCTCTCTCTCGTCAGTGTTAACTTACAGTGGAAAATGATAAACACCTCTGACCTCTGTCCATCAGTGAGCTAGTTAGATGTCAGGGAGGTTTGGGAACAAGACCTTCAGCTGAGGAATCTTGCTGAGTTTATGGTTTAAAATCAGCAGCAAACTGCACAACAGCTGGATGGGAAAGCATCCAGACACAACTAGAACTAGAATAGACACAACTTAATTGCTGTGTAGTAGTCAGTGAACACTGTATGGTGCGTTCCTTGTGTTTTTACACAAAAAAGATTATGGTTTGGGTGAAAATATCTCTGAAAGTGGTGTAATTTTAGTATACTTATGTGAAAAATAAATCAAACTTGACTTATGGTTTCACATGGGACATAAACTCTGGCCTCCTGGGTTAAAGTCCTGTGTTTTTTGACCCACCCATCCACCCTAACCTCCTCCCTACGCAATGTTTGTCACTTTTAATACTTCCTGGTTTACAATTAGGTGAATTTATATACTTATATATATATATTACAGTGTATTACTGTTTCATAGGTATAGCTACGAACGGCATATGAGAACAAACTGACCTCACACAGATGATGATGATGATGATGATGATGATGATGATGATGCATGAATGGAAACAGCAGGTAAGGCAGTCAGCAAGTTTTTTGCTTTTGTAGTTCACTACAGTAGCCACTTGAGTTTCATGTGTTCCTGTTTGTTGTTTCTTTCCATTTTTTGAGTCATCCTCAAAGACAAGTATTTGAGATGATTCCTGTTGAATGTAATTTTCTGGAAAGCCGCTGATCCCTGATCATCATTGTCATGAGAGTGTAATGTTATCATGACCAGTTGTCATCAGGGACAAAAATACAAGGGTAATAGCCAAGTCGACAAATATCGGAAATGTACTCTGTCAAGACCATTTTCACAGTATAGGGGAAAGATATCCAATTCTACGAGCTGGTGAATCCAACTAATGTTTCACTGATACGAAACCAGAGACAAAATATAAACATTGCGTCTTCCTTTTCCATTTTATGTGTTTATTGGGATTTAATTACTGCTCTTGGGTAAGTTTAACACACTGGACTGAAATCTAAAGTATCAGTCAAAATAGCACATGGTAAGCACCAGTTGACGTGGCTCTTGAAAGACACCAGGGGCATGGTCGTCCCTCAGGGTTCCGGTTTCAGTGCTGCATGACTGAGGCTGCCAACCTGACAGGCCCACCTGCCCAGTGGCTACAGCCAGCTGGCCCACACTATGATTAACGGCTAGCGTAAACTTACTCAGCAGGGTCTCAGACACATTTGTGCATTCACTCACACGTAGGAGTGTTACATGACGCTAAAAGCTATTACAGAGCAGGGGCCCATACCAAGGCAGGAATGACATCCATAAATGTTTAGTGGGACTGCCTTGCGCAGTTATCACTTTTCAAAAGGACAGACTCACTCTTGTCAATAAAGCATGATTCCAGAGATCAATGGAGCAGATTTATGCCCTGTGGTATAAGGGAGATTACCCCCAAACCTGGATCCCATATCTGCCTTGAGCTTTCACCCCCTGCTTCCTCCATAAAAAGAAAATGACATCATAAAGAGTAAACTGGGCTTGATATCAGACTCCCCGTCTCTAATCCCTAGGAGCTTTTTGATACCTTTGAATTTCATTTTTCATGGGCGGAGTACTATTAATCTTTTGGTGGGGTGTAAAATCTAGCTCTGGGAAAGCTGTTCTAAAACCTCCACCTTTTTACCAGAAGAGCAAGGCCTTCAACTGGAACATGGCATACTACTCATACCTCACTCTCCTTGTTTGGTAAGAATTAGTGAGTAAACAAATGATTTCAGGGGCAGGAATACAGCTTTATGCACCTGATATCAGACAAACTATAACAGCCTTAACATGTTCTTAAAAGCCAACGATTCGTAGGACATGAAATTCAACATTTTGTACACATATACATACATACACATATAAATGCCTCTAAGAAGCTGAGCCTACCTTTCTCTCCATTCTGGGATGTGGCTTTGCTAGTTTTCCAGAGGCAGTGTAACAGCACTGCATGATGGTCCCTGGATTGGCTGCCTTGTTATTACTGTAGCAAGAGAGTCAAAACAAATAGGACACACCAGTCAAAAAGATTAATCACAACCAAACAAATAGTGTAGTACATACCACATTTTAAACATCACATGACCTCAGATTTTACATTTTGGTCACATTGTGTACTGCAATGGTCCACTGTCACTTTAGCCACTTTTCAAACTTTATCATATTTTTGTAATATCATCAACAGCAATTAATTTAAAGGGTGGCTCCATTATTTTATTTTTTAATTTAAAAAAACAAAATCATTCTGTACCTTCCCAGTGGTGTTCCTTATGTATTCACATCCGCACATTCAAATTTTGGTCAAAGAACATACATTTTAGTGTGAAAATGCTATTTTCCCAGGCCCTTCTATAAACTTTTTCCCAGGTGACCTGATGTAGGTTTCTGCATGATGACGGATGGATGATGATGGAATCATCCATTGACTCATCAGCAGCATGTCCAGATGTTGTCGGGAGGGCATACAGACACACAGGTACAAACTACAAACTACTGAGTCACATTATGAGTTGCCGTGATGAAATTCATTTGGATCAGCCTGTGATTTCAATTTTTACCTTGATTTTTGGTGTGATTTTGAAACCAGCCCTCAGTGGGTTGATGATTTTGGTTTCCATTGACCGTTATTACAACAAATTCTACAATGTACAAGATTTTCAACTTGAATAATTCATTCATCAAGATCTGATGTCTGATTTAAGTGTTCCCCTAACTTTGAGCAGTGTATATCCTTATAGTCAGTGTATTAAGGTTATATAGAGAGTATATAGTCACGGTAGTTCAGATCCAAACGTCACATGATAATGTACGCAAATGACTGATCAATGTGGCGGTAGACCAGCAACTCCCGTGTTTTGCAAGGCAAAATTATACTGTTTTTATGAATGGAGTCTGGTGGCTTTGAAGACAGCCATCTAACGGGATCAGTTCCCTGTCGGAAAGGGCTGTCTGATGGCAATGTAAAGCTGTGAAAACAGCTATACTTAAACTGATTCATTTTCAGGTGGCTTACATATGTTTTTCTGCTGCTGCCATCCACAATCTCGTCGTCATCTCTGCCAGACTAAATTCACAAAAGCAGTAATTTAACCTCGCAAAACACGGCAGAATACATACAACCTAACTTTGCCTCAGATAGTGCAAGCATGATTGATTGGCTTTGATTAGCTTACTTTGGACACCTATATCACTACTTTTTGCAACAGAACGCAGATGGACCCACCCATTGAAACCACGTTCAACATAATAACATTTACTTTACAAATGTAAAACAGTCAATTGTGGGAAGCAGATGTTGACGGTAATTCTATGAATTAAAAGTAATGACTAAAAGACAGAAGCGTGGTGTTGACCATTTTTCAAAAAGGACACAAGTTAAACCCTTTGCTTTTAATTTTTGTCTGACTTTAATCACTGCTTTACATTTTTATGCCCCTTCATTACAGAGAGTTGGAATTGTGCAATATAATAAATAGTTTTGAAGAGCTATCACAGTCCTGCTGATACATGCTGTATGAGGCGGATGAATCTCAGGGTCTGCATATGCAGCAGTGACCGTTATCCCATTATTCCCCAACTAATGATGTGCTAGAACCGTGATGGGTAATGCACAGAGCCATGCATCCAAACGGCAATGAAATGACTTCACAAGAATCCCAAATACACATTATCATCGTCTTTTAATTTCAGAGTGCAAACCTGCATTTGGAAAAGAGAAGCAGCAGGAGCCCATTTCTTAGGCCAGCCATTTGTTAGTTATGTGGATATTGATAAGGAAACTCAGCGTGCAGAGGATAGTTAGTATTCTGGATAGGGCTCTTGGAAAAATAGGCTGTTTTTTATCCCTCCTGTGAAACACCGCAGGCCACACCATTGCTCCAACTCCAATTAATTTCTACACCCCATTCATATTACTCTTCTATGTAAGTGCAACGTTTTCTAATTGCATTCATCACCAAAACCCTCACTTAAGTTCCCCCAGTATATTTATTATCACACTAACTGGGTCTAAATTATTAAACCTTAATGATGTGGGCACTGAAAATATGTTGTCCTTTATTTTCCCCACAGAGAATCAATGTTATACATTAGCAGTATAAATTAAGTAATACTTTACCTAGGCATGTTGCCGCCTTCAATATTCCTACTCGGTGAAATGTATTCTCACAGTCCGGTGGCTTGCGGGGGCCTCTAGGGAGGGGATGATATAGTTCATTCTAATGAAAGAGCTTGGTGCTGCTAATGGTTTAAATGATACATTTGTGCAAGAACAGCAGAGAAAATACATATGAGAGATCTGGCAAAAACAAGATAATTCACGCTCCCGTGGGGATATGATGTCATCGGACACAGTGTATGCCGAGGCTCCTGGGAGGCCTCGGATGCAAGGAACGGCGGCGTATTATGCTGTGATATATGTGGGTCAGTAATAGAAATGGGCAATATACGGTAAAGTCCATCACACTTAAAGGTTAATTACAATAGCTACAGTAGTCCTACCTCTTTATGACGAAATTGGTTGCTATTAATCAACTTTAGAGTGCCTTGTAACATTATAAGGTGTGGAAAGCCATAATGGTCTGACACAATGTAATCTCTGTCTTTTTAGGATATTTAAATAAGCCCTTTATTTGAAAATTATTGCGGAGAAAGTGCCAATTAACAAACGGAATCAAAATTTCAAATAAGCTGCTATAAAAGACAGTTTTGTCTGCTTTTGAATAATCAATGCGGTTAAAAGTGGTTGTAGATTGAGCCATTAACATGATTTGAAGTAACTGATGTCTTTAATTTAAAACTGTCTTTATTATTATCTTTTCAACAAATCTAAATGAATTTCCATGCCTCCTCGGTTTTTCAAGGTGGGAAGTAGCCTCTAGATAAACGGAGATTAGGGAGCATTGTCTCATTGCAAGAGTATCATCCATAACATCTTCCCTCAGAGTGACTTCAATTACATTAACAAGCTAAATGCTAGTGTGAGGGGGGCATTTAGAGGTAAAAACACAGAGGGCTGCTTCAGAGGTAAAGCCTGTGACTGATGACACAAGGGTCGAGGAAATACAGAAGAAAGAGCACATCCGAGCCAGGTAGCATTGATATTAGCCAGACAGAGAAAAGGACTAAGCTCCTCCTGCCTTCTGTCTCCGAATACCAGGATAAATCTCCACTGATCGCTAATTGTGTGATTCTTCTTTTCTACATCAACTTCAACCCGACAGGTTATTTCAGCTTGTTATCGGGAAAACATTTATCCACTTGGAATTATTACTGTGCTAGGGCCTCTGGTGAAACACAAACAGTAGTGAATCTTGCAGAGTTATGGTAAGGCCTCTCCTCATTAGATGGCCAATCGACTGGCGGAGCGGAGGGCCCAATCCCAGCCCTTTATTGAGTGTTAAGGAGACACAGACTGACATTTACATCTCTTGCTTCTTCATGACTGGCTAGAGAGAAAATGGCTGCCATAGATCCTGGCTCTGAGGAGCGGCAGCTAAGGTCAGACAGTGAGACGCATCCTCGTCTCCGAGCAATGCTTCATGGGACAAGATAGCACATACGCGGAGGAAAATAGGGTGAAGGCAGAAAATAGAATATAGTGGGTGCTTGGTAAGTAATATGTCATTTTGATGAGTGCGCAACTCAGTTGCATGGAACAAACGCTGTTCTCCCAAGGCAACAGAAGTCCTCCAAAAACAAACCTAAAAGATGTAAACAAGACAAGTCACCCAATCTCATCTTGTCTGCATTGACTTATTGAGCAGAAATGGAGGCAAACACAGTACTGTGGATAAAGCACCCCCATATACCTCAACGAAACCACAACGGCCCTCAACGACTGAGGTGCTCTTTTCATTCAGTGGCAATTACAATCCACACCTGGCAACACGGAAGACTCAATGCCTAACAATGTCGCAGAGGAACTCTTTTCCAAACTACCCTCCCAAATTGGCTCTGCAGCTTCGACCCAATTAGGGCTGAAATATGGTAACTGCATCGGCCATTACGGAGCTGTGGAGATTGTGCGGGGAGAACTCTTGAAGGTTAGGAGTGGGGTATGCTTCAGGAGTGATATGCTGTGCGGACTTATGCTTACACAGCAGAAAAAATAGCACCATGACGAGGGGACAGCAGAAAGAAGAAAGAAGCAAAGGCGGGATGATAAATAAACACTGCTGGAGAGATCCTGTGGACATATATTAGAGTAGTGGGGAACACAAGCAAGGTTAGTGTCTCAGCTAGAACTAGACTTATTCATATCAACCTTTCTTTTGTATCTAGGGAGTCAATTGTTGGATGCTAATACGATCTGTTCTGTGCCAATGTAATGAGCCATAGTCATAATCTTGCTGAATTGGCATTACAACATGCAGCATTTTGCCAATTTATTATGAAAGATTTTTTTAATATGCAAGCCAGTTCTAGCCATTACATGTAAAAAAAAATACAACTACATCTTTGTTATTTAAGAATAAAAAAAACACAAATTGTAAAAGCCAAGGTATTGAATATGCTGTTATTATGCAAAGAGAGGAATGATGTTTTATAGTATCTCATCAATATCTCAAGACATTTTAGCAGACCTGCATAAAATAACAAACCACCTTCCCCCTTCTCTCTTCCTGGATGGCTGGCTGTGGCCTACATGTGCTCCTGACACCGGGGTAACTAATGTTCCCTGTGCCAGCAAAGGATTCTGATTTGATATAAGCATTCAAACCTGTCTGCCATGAGATATGGCGTCTGTCAGCCTCCGCTACGATTGATTCCCCCTTGCCCTTAAATGCAGTGCTTGCATGCAAGCCAAGGACACTCGCCTGCCTGGTCAAGTAATGACAATCGTCTTTGAGGAATAATGGGCTGAACGCTGCTTTTGAAAAGTTACCAGGCCGCATCCAATAATGAATTCCCGGGTCGATGACACATTGATAGATTCCTATTCTTTAGATGGGACACTGTAGCTGCAGTTTAATTGACAAGAAATGAATTCAGGAGGTTGGGAAGGAAAGGCAGGGATGAGATGGCGGGAGGGAGGAAGCAAGAGGGGGACTAAATTCTGTGTGATCAGCAAGGTTTCAAACAATCATTGGCGAAGTGAACTCTCTGCCATATCTATAAGTCATCATGTTTTATAGGCCATTAGGATCTCCAGAGAAGGGCCGTGTGGAGACCGTGGCTTTTTGTCGAAATTAAAATGTCAGAGAGGAAGAAATAGAACAAAACAGGGAATCTGCAATTAATTACCTGGCCATAAAAATTCAATAATCGGGAAGCAATGCTGTTTTCCGCACAGCAGTACTCCTGATCACAGCAAACTGGAATAGAATGCATTCATCTCCCCAAATTACATTTCTAATCTAAAATAGGATATACTAGAGAGGGAAAAAACCTTCAGCGTGAGCAGAGTACCATACACAGCCTCTGGCTTACTGTCCTGGGGGTAAGCTTTAGTGCAAACAAACTAAAAACTCAAATATCTAAAGAATCCTGTATTCTCAAAAATCCTATGAAACATGGGACTGTGTTATCTATCACACAAACTCTAATATCTGCAGAAATCATATAAAGTTAGTTAACACACATTAAACATTTGGTAAATATGTGCTAGTTTTAAATTTGCACTGAGATACACAGTGCAGATACAGTAGGACTCTGTCTTTTTCCCCATTGGTGAATAATATATAAGCGATATTGGCCTGAGGTAATTGTCGCTAATGATTTTCAGAATGATACACGCCATCAGCATATGCCAATGGAAATTCAATAGTATAAGTGTTGTTAATGTGAGAGAAGATGCAGTGTAATGTAAGTTTCATTGACTTATTTGTCAACTAAAGTGGAGAAAAAACTACTGCTAACATGGTGCATCACAGGACGAACATAGAAATACTTAGTAGGATAATGAATACGTCCCGTCTGTCCTGACAGTCTACTTAGTCCATTAAACCTACATTCACTATGTTGTGTATCAACTGAACAGAAAAACAGACCACTAACAGTGCCTATATGTACCATACAAATACTTGTAAAGGCATGAACGGCAAACTCAGAGCTTAAAAACGGGTGTTTTCCTGTCTCTTAGTGTAGCTCCTTGTCATGTGAGCATATTGAAAGTAAGCAATCCTATTTGCTAGACCATCACAATACTCCAACTGCACTTTTTGGGAAACTGTAAGGGGCTGGAGAAAATCTAAACGTAATCTGTAATCTGCTCTATAGAAATACAGTGTTTCAGTTTATCTGAGACCGTCAGAGTCCTATAATTTCTGTAATTTTCTGAAACAGACAATCCAACAAGCACTTCACACAGCGATCAGCCAGATGTGTAGAAATGAGAGAGTTAGCAGGGTTTGAACTTATTTTCAAGCTCGCTTTCATTCTTTACACAACTAGTTCTGGAAATGTTATGTGTTCAAATGAACACCGTAAACGCCTTCCAGGAAACTGCCCACAAGTTTATGTTATTATCCCCATATTTTAACAATAATCTGACTAAATTCTACAACTATTAAATGTTTTGAAAATTCATAAAACAAAAAGTATTCGTCATTGTGTGTCAAAGTGTAGTGTCAATACAGTGATCTATGGCTGTTTACATACAGGATGTTGCAGTACAACCATGGGAAAAACTGGCAGCATGTCTGAATTCATGCTACAGCACCATATCCAGCTCTCTTAATACATCCATAATTAGTACGCATACAGGCTGCACTTGGGCAAGTAGCTCAACTGAAGGGGAAAAAAAAATGTAAGTCATCATGGGAAAGAAAGGACAGAAGAGATCTACGGTATCTAAGGGCTATTCAAACTTTGATGACTAATTGCAAGATTGGTGCAGGGATATTGAGTAAGGAGGTCTATTGATCCACTCAATTAAGTTCTGAGTCATTCAAGACTTTCTGTCATTTATCAATACTGGCCCAGTGAAGCTCAATTAATTTCTGATCCTTGGTTCATTTTAACTATATACTGTATATAAGAAATGGATGTAGTCACTGTGATGTCATCCACTGGTTTGTGGACTGCCATTTTGAAGCCTGAAGCATTTTGGCTGACGCCATCTTGGATTTTGGTTGTCGCCATCTTGGCTTTTTGCAACCAGAAGTGACACGAGAGGGTGGAGCTAAGTACAACCAAATGCTGAAGATAACCTTAATGTTACAATTAACTGTCATGAACAAAAAACACACTATGAAAGTTCTAAGATGAAAACACACACAAAACCCAGACTGGACAACGCCGTGGTAGCAATCTATCAATCACAAGAGAGCTACGCCCTAAATTATCCCCTGCTTTATGGTCTATTTGAGTCTAAATGGGACCATAATTTACCAAACGAACATCATGCTGTATCGAGGAAGACTTGAAACCAGCGTTTGAGACCATAAACTCATGTTTACAATATTTACTGAGGTAATAAATCAAGTGAGAAGTTGGCTCATTTTCTCATAGACTTCTAAATAGTCAGACATCTTTTTGCAACCGGAGGAGTCGCCCCCTGCTGGCTGTTAGAAAGAATGAAAGTTTAACATTGGCTTCACTTTTCAGAATTGGAGGTTGCCTGCTGATTGTAACCCACTGTGCTCTGGAGTGGGTGTATGGCATGCGGTAACAAAATATTTTGAGATGATGACCGCTGTGATTTGAGGACAGAAAATGATTTTAAATAAAGCATTTTTTTTTTTAATGTCTAAACACTGTTGTGCATCTGCCACTATAGAAGTTACTGCTGCTTTGAATACAGATCTGTATGTGTATGTATTCTGTGTATGTATACATTTATGTTTCCTAGATTTAGTTTCATCTTAACGTACTCTATATAGGTTTTGCATACTTGCTAGCCAATACATCACTGCTAAGTCAACACAACACGCTTATTGTGAACCTGTGTTAAACCATACACTGCAGTAGATGCTTCCATTTTCTTTTTATGAGTCTTGTCTCTAAAGTTAGTTATGTACCAAGGTGAGAGAAGGGTAAGGACATACGGACCGAGTCCCCAGGACTCCTTTTAGACAGGGGACTCCCACAGCAGAGGGTGGTCTGAAGGGAGGAGGAGTGGTTTTAATTTAAGGAATGCAGTGGTGCTATATTTCACCCTCTGCTGTTGTCTCACATTATCTTGGTAAACATCCCAGGTACTAATATGATATATTTTCTAGCAGGCGGTGTTTCATCCTGCTCCCCGCGTGATTGATGAATGACGGAGAGATGAAACAGGGACAGAGATTTATGGCGCTCGGGCACACAGAATATGTATGATTATCAGCAGTGTGGTGAAAGCAGCTCGGTCTGAGTGATAGACGCACAGAGAGAAATCTACTAAATGACTCCATTCCCCCTGAGAAGTCACCAGAGGTTTTTTTTTTTTTATCTGTCTATCTCATTCTGGCCCTCTCTCAGACATTTGTAGCTATGTTCTTGAAGATGAGTGGAAATGTACAAAGCCTCACAGAGCAAGAATCACACACAGCATAGGCCTATTATTACACATTTAACATGCATGTTTGATGTTTAAGAGATTACCAAAGAGAGATAGATTTTTTTTTCAGCTTTGATCGGCTAAGAAGATTTAAACAAATTTTACTAAGCTACATAAAATCAAATTTTATGAAAACAAAGCGACTTTCTCCATCAGCAGACAGTGCTGCATCACACACTTTGTCTCCGTCTACACTAATCAGCCTCTGAAAAGGTGCGACAGTAATTGTCAGAGTAAAATGCTGCAGTTTATCTTCTGTTATACAGTAATTCTGTCTAAGCTCTGATATAGTTATAATACCCATTGGCACCCCTGAGTGCCTCAAACAGTCAGCTCCTAATTGATCGATACGGCGTCATCATAAATCCCAAATCTTATGCACTTTATTGATCCTTCCGGAGCGCTTTCTGCTTCTCTGCATATGTGATTGCCTCAGCCTACACACATGCAGAGTACAAGGCATATTTTATCCACCGGAAGCATTATCATATGCAGACTGTATTGTTTTCAGCATCTCAGAATTACTGCTTGACAGCATGACATGAATGACACCCTAGAGAGGGCTTCATTTCCTATTCACCTCAATTTATATTTACACTAGGGTCGTAAATAACGCTAATGCACCAAGGTGGTTTGGTCAGAGTAATTGTTTATTTGCTTCCTAGTGGACTCGCTTGACAATATTGCTGATGAGCACTTCAATGTCTCGCTCAAAATTTAACCAGAGTGACTTTGTGACATGCAGAACAAGCGTGAGCAGCCCCGTGTCCTACAAAAGTAGACCTACGTTCCAATGCAACTAAACTGGACTCTCAATTATGTTTCAAGGGAAACATTTTCTCCTGGATTACAGTTGCAGTTTTAAGCATGTGATTACTGTTGTAACAGTAGTGAAAACATCATGGTTTAGCTTAGAATATGTATATTTGTGACATCATTGAAGTTATGGATGTAAATTAAAAGTTAACGTCGACTTTTTCACATGGCACGTAAACAGCGGCCTCCTGGGTGAAAGTCTTGTTTTGACACACCTAACTTATAATATCTATCAATATTATATGTCAGGAATATTGAAACTTTAAGCCAGCTATCTGGATGCTAGCTTTAGCCTACAATGTCAAGTTTGAAGCTAAAATAGGAACATTTTCTGTCACGCTGCAAGATCTTTAACTACTGTGGGAAGTTTAAAGGTGCAAAATATGGGAGCATTACTAGTGCCTCTCAGTGTTTGCCAACACGGTGACGGCGAGCCACATTTAGCAACTAACAGTGCTATCAACAGTGCATGACAGAGATAACATTGTTTACCTGAGGGAAAACTATGCTTCAGCGATGATGCTGTTGGTCGGGATGGCGGTATTAGCTGTATTGCCATATGAGAGCAGTGCAGAGCAGCGGCCATGAGCTAGCTGGTGGGGCACGCTCACATGTACACGCGGTCGGCCCGGATATGTCAACAAAGCACAGAGAAGCACTGATTACAGCACACATAGAGGGAGTGTGACTTCATTCTCTGCTCAGGTAGACATTACCGCACTATACAGCATATTTACATAGCAAATAGTTGCTTGCTGCTATATTTTTTTATATATTAATGCTCTGGGTATAACATATAGCACTTTTAAAAGCATGGCCTATCTTCTGTTTAGCGGCCCCACAACCAAAGAGCTTGGCCCTGCATGTTCCTGTTTGTCCCATATGAGTGAGTTCTGTTTGCCTCACAGGTGTGTTGCATTATTGTCTTTCTACACAGTATATCTACACATACTGTATAATACTAGGCCTATACTATACTACAAGTAAAATATTAAAATATCACATTTTATATATATATATATATATATATATATATATATATATATATATATATATATATTCAGCTGCAGTAGGCCTATATGTAATTTGACGAAGTGCTAAAAAAGGTCATTAGATAGCGAGCTTTAAGCAATATGCCTTCAGACGGCCTTGTTCAATAATTTGATAATCAGGAGAGCTTGGAGGCTGGATTCTCTCCCTGTTTGATTGTCTCTCATCACAGAATTGGTTCACATTTGTCTGCCCTTTGTGCTATGTGCACAGTTTTACGCTTTAGAAAGGTCAGGCATAGAAGCATGCTGGTAGCCTTGTGAAATAACCCTTTTTCACAGCAGACACTTGGAGCTGTCAGCAGGAAAAGCACAGGTGTTACTAATAACATTAATGACAGCTTGGTCCCATCAAGTGTCCCAGTGAGCCAGCATGTACAATGCCAGGACCCTGCAATTACTTCACCTAAATGGAATGCAGCCTTCATTAATGCCTTTAATTACACTGGTGCTTTTCCAGCAATAACAAGTCAAAAAGTCTGCCGTATCTTGCGGCATTCATATTTACCTAACCAAGCTGTGGCTGAGAGTGAAACTATCTATGGAAATAAATAGCCTTCAAGACAATGGTATCACAGTCTGAGAAAATGAATTTGCTTCTCTTTCAAATCTAATCATCTTCGACATAGCATGTGCATATTTCTCCCAGCAGGTCTGTTGCTATAGAGGACAGGACGCCAGAAGGGTAAAGACTTGTTCCTCAGAAATGACTCACACCACGCTCATGTGACAGTGGCACGTGTCCAAGCGCAGTCCATAAGGTGGAACAATGAGAGGATTTGTCGTCTCGTAATTGTAATTTAATAAAGATCTCACATGGTATCGGCAGAGCCTGACAGGCAGGGCCTTCCGGCGCTTGTTAATGCAATTGTTCTGGTCAGACGGTGCTGTCACAAATCATCCTGAAAGTTGGGTGACGGCAGAGCTCGTGGATACTTCCTGAGAAGCTCAGGCATGTTTTGGATAGAGGCCAGGGAACGGTTGCACATGCTGTTGTGTTGTATAGTTGAAAAGACAATCAAGAACTGCGGAGAATTTGTTGCAAAAGAGGCAGAGATGTGATTTCAAAGAGAGGACATTAGAAAACAGCGATTTTATGGAGGGCTATAAAGAATGGCTGAACAAGAAGGAAAGTTAATAGATAATAATTATTCAAACATCTAGTGGTCGTCCCTAAAAATATCAGGTGTTGACAGTTTGAGGGAAACCATTTCCAAAATGGAGGCTCCTGAGGATTTAACAATGGCCTCCCTCGACACTGACACCGCCACCCTCCCTCTGCTGCTCTTGTTTCACCTCTCGCTGTCACTGCTGATGTATGGCTGATGTGTGACAGAGGGAGCTCCAGTAAAACCCTGCATACATGCCAAAATACATTTTACAAGCACTGCTCTAATCAGCCTGCAGCCAGAGGCTCATAAATTGCCTCAGTGTGTCTGGAGCTGGTGAACAAACGCAGCTTATGGTCACTGCTGAGGGTTGGATATACAGCAGGCCACGCTCACTGAGCCCGACCAACTCTGAGTGCTGCTGCTGATGTTTGTGAGTCACTTCAATAGAGGGAGGAACAACCCAGTGCCTTTATATCAACAAAAAAATGACAGGGTACGATAATTTATGTGCCTGTTTAATCAGCTGAGTGCATGTAGGCAAATGTTTGCATATTGCTGCATGTTTTATGTCAGATGTAAGCGCATGAGCACATGTCCCCACACTTGGATGCTCTCACTCATGTGAGAAGTCTGTTAAAAGCTGTCATTACATCCATATTTAGAGACCACTGGAGGATTCATCAAGGGTTCGTACACTCTGCTAGTCTGAATTATCGGAACGATTTGGAGCGCTCCGGCATGTAGAATGTGTCACCATTCCAGCTGGGAGGTTGTTTTGTTCTTTTTAATCTCAGCTGTAACCTTCAGCGTCCTCCACTGACAGGAAATGCAGTTTATCAACTGGGGATGACACCGGTGGAGGTGATATATGCAGGACTGTACTTCCCCAGATAACTCTAATAGCGTGAAGCCCCGTTGCTGCTCCGTTCCTCATTTTCAACCAACAGGGAAATTCCTGAGGTAGGAGAGGTTGATCAAATAAAATGATACTTTGAAGTATGCGCTTGAGTCTCACGATGACTTCGCCAAGTCCTCAAATGACATCTCAGGATTAAATAAAGGCACCTTGTCATCGCTTTAAAAAAAAAAAAAAAAAAAAAAAGGGGGAGTGGGGTGGTTTTAATGTTTTTTTTCATGCCATAGTTTTATAAATGAAGGTATATCACACACATACATAGGCTGGGGAAGTGTAGACTGACATTATATGAGAGTGCTGCTTAATAAAAGAGCAGCTATGCTGTGTATTATATAGCCAACAATATCTGTTGGCCTCAGGCCACAAGTGCTGGTGTACAAAGGATGAGCATATGGCACAAGTATGTCCTAAATGTACACTATGTTCTGGACTAGAAATTTGTCATTATTCAAAAAATATCACATATCAGAAGCTTCTTTATTTATACCCCATTATTCCATCTAAGTATCACACCAAAGGGTGCAATAGTTCCACCTGTCCACCAGAGGACAATGTGTCAAGTTTTGCATCACTGAGGCATGAATATTACATGCGTGCAGTACTAGCAGAGGACAGCAAAACCACAAATTTAGGTTTAGGTGACAAACCCACGTAGGTTTAGGAAAAACGTCACGACTGGCCTCAGAATAAGTACATACAATACATAGACTATATATAAAGATGAGACATGACAAGACATGTCATCCATCTTTATATACAGTCTATGGTAAAATAACAAATACAAAAAACATCACAAACATCACTAAAATGTGACAAACGTCACTAACGTTGCTTACAAAACAAAACGCTGGTCTCAAATGCTGGTCTTCTGGTTGAAAGTCCTGTTTGTTGGACCCATCCAACTCCCCTCCTTCCCTTCACTAGCCTTGTGTGTAGCATATTTATGTGGATGCATTTATATTGCAGTCAGTACAGACAACATGGCGTAGGCTACAAATGACACACCTAAACTGCACTATTACATACTTTTGCCTTGTACATTGTTTTTAGAATTCTTTAATTTTACATTTAATTCACATTGGATCAATTGGGTGGTAGCAGTCTGTATGTCCTAAATTTGAAGTTGTTTCTATGAAAGATATTAATGAAAAGAGGAGTATTGTTTTCACATATCAAGTGAAAGGGAACAAATTTTAAGTAGCCACTAGCTATCCCTGACAAAGAAGGAGAACTCATGTCTTACAGCAGTTTTCTCATATAAAATACACAATAAAATGCCATCCTGTGGCTGTACATTGAAGCAGGGCAGATTTTGTGTGGAACAATGTGCACAACACACTTGTAATGACATATCTATAATGGTCTTCAGCTTCAACATTCCCTCACTTTGACATAGCTGTCGAATAAAACCCCTGCAGAGGAAAGCTCATAACCGCTCCAAGAGTATAGCCTGCGTCTATGAAATCCAAGATTTGTTGCTTTTTATTCTGAGAGAGGATATGGTTGGGTTTATATACACTGACACACACATGCTCGCACACATAGACGCCACCCTCTGCTCTGATAGTCGATAAGCAGACTGTGGTTTTGGCAGCGCTCTATCTTATTTACAGGACGTTTGTTGCACTTGACATTTATCGTGGCTCCGGGGCCGTGAACTTCATGCAAACGCCATTGAAGCATTCAATGCCAAGGGCCCGGGGCCTCCTGTCTTGGCGTCATCACAAGTCTTTTCACGCTAAGATAAATCACTTCCACTGGACCCCAAGCGCAAGGAAGGAGAGAGATGGAGGTGGGGTGGGTGCGAGGATGGAGAGAGAAGGGCAGGCAGAGGGAGAGAGGAGGTTCAGGGAGAGGGGTGCTGACATCCAAGGAATAGCCGGAGGTTAACGCCAGTCCCATTTCTCCCTTGTTAATTGTTGGGTGCGTTCACACAAATATCACTAACCATTATGAAGGCAACATATGGTTTGGGTAAATGCTCTTTAGATCTCAGAGGGATGTAAATACTGTCACCACATGACTGTCCTTGGTCTGCTCATGGCCACAGGACATGAAAGCTCCAGTTCTTAACCATCTGATAAAAACAATTTATTGACCTGGAGGCCTGGGTGGACGAGTGTGTACTTTTCTAAGTCGCTATTACAGTTCAACTGTGATCCAACATAGAAAATATACATTTTTAAAACAGCATCTTGTGTTCACTGTTATGCTAGCATGGTGGCACCATCTCATGACATGGTCACTGGGTTGGTTTAAAGTGGTTTATAGATTGAAATATCTTCTTATCTGTGATCGTCAAGTGTGGAAAATAAGTGCATCTACTCAAGTACTGTTCTGAAGACCATTTTATGCAAGTGTGAAATGGAGTGTGTGAAAAATTATACTTTCTGCTCCACTGCATTTATCTGATGGATATAGGAAAGTTTTGAGATTACTATTTTATATCAAAGGATTATAACGCTTATGATAAAATTGTAAATACATTTATGAGATTCATTTCATTGTTAAAGATTAAGTGGCTGCCAAACTTTTTGGTTTGTGACTACAACAAAAAAGTGTAGTTCCAGCCCTTTCTCATCCCCAGGGTCCCAAATACTGAGGCTTTGTCACGGCCGTCGGCTTTTGGTACCACCGCACAAGGCAGCCTTTAGCAGCAGTATGAAACCTACCAGAGGTCCCATTGACTATAATGTAAACCCATCCGTGGCAACAGTAACGCTCCAACAAAGTGCACCGGGAGTGTGGTGACATTCTTCTTTTATACCCCATTAATCTTCTCATGTCCCATCAGATTTATCTTATGATCAGTGGAGGGGCCTGACCCCTAGTTTAGAAACTACTAACCCAAAATATGTGAAAATATAGGAGATGTGCTTCAAACTAAGTAAAAATAGGCTATAATATTGGTATTCATTTTACAGTATATACTGCTACAAAGGAGGAAAGTGTTGTCTATAATTCTAACAAAATAAAAGACTTATTTTTGAGTAGTTTGACTAATATGTTTTATATATATAATACGTTGAGCCTACATCTGTGGTATGAAATGTGCAATAATAAAATTTAATTGGGTTTGATTGATAATAACTTGCTAACTTTTTCTGGAGGGATCTTTTTCAAAGGGTGAAGCTTTTATTTTGCTGTTAGTGGAGACTTTGCTGATAAAGACAATGAAAGCTCTAGGAAAAGCTAGTGAGTGGGCCGGATGATAGTAGTACATATGTAATTCTATAACTTTAGTTGATGAGAAACAATAACAGATATAATACAGCACAATATAAGGGAAATAATGCCACACGTTGTAGGCGCACCACTCATCTGAAAATAAAATGAAACCCCCTGAGAAACCCATTTTCAAAAGAAACTATAGAAACTGAGTGAAAGGCTGACAGTCAAGAGGCAGTATATGATCCTATTATAGGTAGAACAGTACAAGACGTAATAGAGGTACACATTAAAAAATGGCTTCAGTATAGAATGATGAATGTGTCTAAGGAGCCCACCAAATCCTCCCAGCAGCTCTCTGGGTAATACATCCTCACGCCGTCAGGCTCAAAATTATAAATCAAACTTCTCACAGGCCCGTATGATTCATTATAATTTATCGACAATAATTTACAGAAGTGGTTTTCAGATGCTTTTAACTTTGCAGCGGTGGTAATTTACAAACCCAGAGGAGAAAAAAATGAAAGAGGAAACAACAGTGCTGTATTTTTTTTTCTACTTGACTGGCAGGGCGGTAGCTAAGTGGTATGGAGGGGTAAAAAATTAGATCATTGATGAAGGCTCATTGATTCAAATGCTTGATCTTCTTGGAAAGGCAAAAAGATGACACTGAAAAATGTGCTTCAGGCTGCCTTCAGAGCTACAGAGGTAATCTGACTCTGATCTAATGCAAAAAAATGTGATTAACATTTTAGCAAAAACACACCCAAGGCAAACCGCTAACAGACAGCACAAAGCACGCTAAAAAATAGACTACATATTCATACCACTGAAGCTCTATTTGCATAATCAAACTCCATAACACAAGCAGACACAATGGTTTTCTCAGGTAGAAACAATTCAATAATAGCATTAATAATGAGAATGATATATTTTACTGATTGCAGTACCGTGAATGTTTGTGCTAACGTTTCTTACCTAAGGCTTGCTTTTGGGGAAGCTTTGCAACATTTGACATGGCATTTGGTTTTTGCATCATAACCTGTGTCTGTAAGTGTTCATAATGCCCCGCTCTTCTACAAAGGTACAGCTGATCTACACAGAGGCTATTTCTGTTGCCGTGTGACACTGACGATGGTGACGGCAATCGCCTTCCCACATCACAGCCACCGCAAAGGTCAGACCAAATGAGAGGGATGTGTAAGCAAAGCCTGTCCTCCTGCCTCAGCCTGAATCGGCCTCAGGCACTCTGGATGATGAAGCCTAAACATCAGCACGGGGTCATTATTTCAACTAGAGGAGCACTTAACTTCCGTAACTCCCCATCTCTGAGGACAATTCTGCAGCAAGGTAGACGAGGGAGAGAGGGAAAGGGGAGGGAAGAGTGATGGGTTTTGTCCACAGAGTGTGAAGAAATAACTTTTTTTTTCCCCTTCCTCCCTCATGTCTTGGTGAAGGTAATTCCTGCACACCACATGTGAATTAATTAATTACAAAGCTGGCTGAGTATCAAAGGTAAATGATTTAATTATATTCCCTGCGTCTTTGTTAAGAAGCCAACTGTCAGGCGGTGGTAAGTGGGGCTGTGGCCTTCTGTAGCGCCCGAGGGGTGCGTGTGAATGTGTGTATAGGTGTGCATATGTTTGCATGTTTGTGTCTCTCTGTATGTGTTTTTACATATAGAAAAAAAGAAAGAGTGTATCTACAGTATCTACAGTATGTGGGAACGTACTTGCAGCAGTGTATTTGCTAGTTTGGGACTGTCCTCACCTGAAAAACTACAGAATTCATCACTTCTTCAAACATCTAAAACAGCCTGTGTTTATGATTTCTTGACCTCTTGTAGTCATTCATACACAGGGCGAATCAAACGGCAAAGAAGCATGACATTGCTATAGCACTAAAACCACTGGGTGGAGTTTGGGTGAACTAGGCGTGGGCGATATAAGGAGATTATCGTTAGACGCGATATTGATTAGCTACGATAAAGGTCCTCACGTGTCCACAATAACAGATCAATATTCAACTGAATAAGCAGATTCTGCCAGTATATTGCAAGCCTGGCTGGCCTTAGATGACTCCCTGCCGAGACAAACCATCGGGGAATTATGTATTTTAAGATGTCTTTTTAAGATGATGTATTTTTTAAGTGTTAGACAAGTAGCAAACTGCTTAAGGAGGTGCAAAGGTTGTGTGCTTAATGCTAGTGAGTGTTGGTGTTTGTGAGAGAGACAGACAGAGAGAGCGAGGTTTGTGTGATGGAGACAGAAGCAGCTGTAAAATGGTGACAAACATTTCATTTCCTAAATTCTTCACAATAAAAGTCCCCTGTTATTTTGTTATTTAAAATCTTTTTTTAGCAACAAAATCAGGAAATGTTGGCTTTTCATCAGCAGCTACTAATCACAACTCCTATGCATGCTGCTATGCAGCGGCAAAATTGAAAAGGTAAAATAAAATATATCCAACAGTGAAGTCTGAGATTCAGTTAGAAGCTACAAAATACTGAGAGCTGAACGCACAACTTCTTTCTCTCTGGTCTCCTGCACGCCTGCACATCCCTCTTGATCTTTTTTGGATGATAATGTCATTTATTGCCTTTTTTCTTAAAGCAGTATTGCAGTACATAAATTTCAATATCTGACTTATAGACTACACAGTATATAAGAAGTGGATGTAGTCTGTTTTGAGGCCTCAAGTGTGGTATTTTGGCAGTCGCCATCTTGGTTTTTTGGAACCAGAGGTGACACAAGAGGGTGGAGCCAGACAACTCCCTGACAACATCGTGGTAGTGACCTGTCAATCAAGGTAGCCACGCCCCAAATCATACATTGCTTTATGGTCTATTTTACTCTAAATGGTACTATAGTTTACTAAATGAACATCATGCTGTATTGAAGACTTGAAACTAGCGATTGAGACCATAAACTAGTGTTTACTGACGTAATAAATCAAGTGAGAAGCAGGTTCATTTTCTCATAGACTTCTATACAATCAGACTTCTTTTTGTGACCAGAGGAGGCGCCCCGAAGGCACTTCGCTATTCAGACCTGGAAGTTGCCCACTGGTCTGACTAAGACAATAGAGGCTGCACACCTAGTCTCTTAAGAGTCTCAAGAGTCTTCTTGTTTCCTAAACTTAACCAGACCTTAAACCTCATTAAGTGATTTTTCCCACCTTCGCACAGCGGAGCAAGCTGTAAACACAACACTTGTATTATCATTTTACAAAGCCCTTAGTTGCTTGTTCATGAAACCAGCAGATAGAATGAGAAAGATCAGAAAGACAGAGTAAAATTAGCCATTGTTTGGAGTCATGTTTCTCCAAGTCAAATATTTACTGTCTTTAAAGCTCTGTTTTGAGCTTCACCAACTCGGAGGGAAATATCTGGCTCTTTAGCTGCTAAATGTGCCACTATGTTCACCAGCTAGTTGCTGGCTTTGGCTGAAGTTAAATACAATATCAATGCTTAACCTCGGCTATTCATGGTCAACATCTAACCTTAACCATCCTGTGAGATTTCCATAATTTGTGGGTTACCTTTTAGACACTAACCAAAAGTGCCAGGTGCACAGACAACACCTAGGGTGCTGCTGTGCTGAAACTCAACAAGAATTACATAATAAACAACGCTATGTGCAGAGCACCAATGAAAAACATATTGTTGCGTCTTCTGACATGAGTCAACATTATGCACACAACAATGGAAATTATGATACTTATTTCCCCACGCAGCGAAGACGCCCACTAGCTGTGGGGCTTACAGTATGCATGATACATAAAACCTTGTCGAGTCATTATGGCAACTTTTCGTGAGTAACAGGACGAGCACTGAGAGGTGCTACATGTTAAATAAATGAAAGATAGAACAGATAACATTAAATATTGCACAAAATGTTTAAACAGATTTTGATAGTGACGAAGGAGGTGACTGTAGGTTTACATTAAATTATTGACTATTATAGTAAAATTACTGTATTCCAACTGTATTACTGTGATACGGTGTTATGTTGCTGTAGAATTACTGTATTGAACTGTGATTTTACAGTGCAAATCAAATCCAAGTCCAAAAGTCACTAATCATGATATGGGTGTTTTACTTTTTAAAACTTACTTTGTATTAATTTTGAGAAATGACCACGGTGAATAAAATCTGCAAACATATGCTCTTTATAGTGACAAACAATATTATCTATTATTAGCAAAGTTGATATTTTGGGGGGAAAAATTTTTCATTTAAACTTTACTTAATTTTTTTTCTGAACATGTCGTACATTTTTTTCATAACTAAAACACATGTTGGAGGAACATGAGAAACGGTTATGTAGTTTGCCCTTCCACATTTTTAGAGGTGTTTGCACAAACTCAGCAAACATGACATTTTCTCACCTTTAGAAGAAGCCTTATCACTCTTCCTGAAAAACTGCCCAGACTGCATAGTCTATCACAGTAAACATAAAAACTGATCCTCTGCTTTATTTTCCCGCTATGCCAAAGTTGACATGACTTCTTAATTAGGGAGCCTTTGTTACACTATACAGCAGGTAATTTCAGGCTTGGTTTAACATCACATTTTGCAAACCTTAGTAAAATATTAGTTTATAGAAAGCAGATTCAGGGTCGCAAAATGACATAAATACCATCTTAATGTCATGCATGTTCAAATATGCATAGGCACATACAGTATATACTCACACTGTGTACAAACAAATCCTCTGAATAGACTCACACCTGTTGTGAAGTACGAGCTGTTTATTCATTACTGCGGGAGAAATTCTTTGAATTCTCCTCATATAGATCAATCTAGAAGATTAATGGCTTGTTGTTTCAGATGCCTTGTTCATGGGAGATGAGGGAAAATTGCACTCACCCTTCACAACCACAGAGTCATCAACTCAGGAGGAGAAGGCCACGTCGGTGGTGACAAAGAATCTGAAAAACACACAGGCAGAAGGACAATATTACGTTGTGTCTTGAGGCCAGGGGTTTATAAAGAGGATCAAGCTTTCATAATGTGGGGATAAACATCACACATCAGTAGATATTGCTTTTTATCAGACAGAGATGCTCCTGTGATGTCACAGATCACTGTATTGAGAAAATGACTAACAACGGGAGACAATTTGTTAATGAAAAAACTGTTACGAAAGAAATCCTTCTATTCACACAGCTGAAGGATCGCTGAAGAAGCAGGGCCCCAGCATTAAGGATAAATAGAGCTGTTACTGAGGTTTTGTCACAGCACAAAGAAGCTGTTTATAGCATAGAGGCCTTGGATAAACCGTTTTCTGGCCCAACCAGGTAAATGAAGCATAATTGGAAGCCCATTACCAAATTGAAAAACGGGTGGCTTTTGTTTTAACTGTGTTAGAATCGAACTGAGGGCGCCTCTCCCACTCTGTAAACCTGCATCAAACTGCAGGGCTCAATAATTATAATGTTCAGGATCCTTCTGAGGGGCGAAGAAAATCAATAGACTAAGGACAAAGAACCTATAGCCATCACTTAATTCTCTTATCACTGTGATTTAGGGGAAGAGGAGGATGTTAAATAACTGTAAATCTTCAGCTATGACTTTGAGGGTGCTTTATGGCAGTTCTTACAGCGTCTCCCAGACAGAATGTCCATACCTTCCACAGACCACACAATTTATAGCTTTATTACCCTTTGTCTTAAAGAGCAGGGAGACATAGCAGGGAGGAAGGAGATAACAGCCCAGCGCAGGGGCGGTTGGGGAAAAAAAAAGTCGGATGCCATCATCGACTGAGACATATCTCTGTGACAGCTTTATGGCTCAGGAGCAGGGCTTCTATTTGGGGGTGGAAGACGAGAAAGTGTGGGTGTCCCCCTACCGCTCCACCCAACCACCCCTCCCATAACTCTCAACTGCACACATATCCCCAAAATGCAGCAACCCTGCCCCCTGTGGAGGAGGCAAAATTCAATTTCTGACTTATCCCCTGATGATCAGATTTACTCTGCTGTTTAGTTGCCCCCGCACCACCGCTGCCACGCCGCCACCGCGCCTTTCTAGAGGTCACAGGGAGGACTGACACAGGGGGAGGGGTGAGGTGAAGGAGCGCCCACAGAAGGAGGGAGGTGGAGCCCCTTTTCACCACGAGTCATGAGTTCCTCTGGACCGGGCAGATGCTTCCTCATATTTTCTTGCTGCGCTGACAAGTGGCTTATTGTTTCCCTTGATAAGGGTACAGTGTTCCCGGTAATGGGAATTAGAGGGAGGCGTAAGTCACCAAGACACAGGGAGAGACCGAATCAATAGATAATGGGAGATATCTCATGGATGCAAAAGGCACGGTTATTATCGGCGCTGTTTAAAAGCACAAGACCTCTTATTTGTCTTCGAGCTACACTCATGGCTAGTGCGAAGGATGGAAATAAAAGTCAAACTTTGCTTGAACCCTGTGAAAGTGGTTTTGTGGTGTTTCTAGACAAATGCCTCCAACACCATGTTCTGAACTCTGCCCGCTCATGACGACTGACCGACCGGTAACTTAATGAACGAAACCGCATTTATACTGTGTCAATTGAAAAAATGAGCTTGTGCAGTAGGACCACAGCACAAGATGGTTTCTCTGTGACCCTGCTCTTTTATTAAAATTGGTCGTCACCTTCATAAAGGAGGTTTAGTTTTTCATTTGGTAAGATATTGCAAAACCTTTTCAAGGAAGTTTGAGTGAGGCCATGGGTAGAAAAAGAAAATGTTTTTGGTGCCGATGGAGGACATAATAGGTAATTTTAAAAAAACTTTTTCCTTCTGATCTGCGGTGGTTCGTTGAATAAAAAACTGGAGAATGTAATTAAAAGAGGGGCTGCAGTGGTTAGCGCTGTTGCCTCACAGCAAGAGGGTCGCAGTTTCGAATCCGGCTTGGGGCTCTTCTGTGTGGAGCTTGCATGTTCTCCCCGTGTTGGCGTGGGCTTCCAGGTTCTATTGATTCATATTTGATCAGCGCTGCCTACGTTGACTGTTTGATCAGAGTTTGTGAGCTGAGCTGCTCAGAGAGGCAAGGCTTCAGCTCGGCTCTGATTGGTTGTTTTCCTCTGCTCTGTGAAAACATGCAGATCCCATCAGGAACACCAGACACAGAAGCACATGATTTTTTTTCAGATTACCTGTCTCATGCACTGCTGTCAGGAATCATATTTTCATTTTTTCTACTCACTGCGGCTTTAAGCAGCTAAATGCTCCACTGTGTTCACCAGCTAGTCGCTAATTGTGTCTGTCTGTAGTGAGTGGACCAAAACAGTAACCAAACTAAAGAGTACTTCCATAACAAAATGCATGATTATCATAAATCATAGGCGGCCAACCTGAAACGGTAAAGCAAACAAAAACATACAGCCTAAAAGTCATTGCTGAAGCTATTTACTGAGCCCTAAACTGGGTTACAAGAAAAGCGGACCTACAAGTAAACACAGCTTGACCCAGGTACTGACCGTCTCCCCAAACAATGCCGACATCAAAGCGGGAGTTTGTATTCTCCTGCCTGATAAGTTATTGTCAACAGCTGCTCAGACAAGAAAGCCAGAACCTCACACTGAACAGCAGACAGGAAGTCAACAAAACAATGGTCTCCACAAATGTTTGATGGCTCAGACTTCAAAAACCAACAGCAAATCTATAATAGCTTCCCTTTCTGAAAAAAAAAAAAAACAAAACAAAGAAAATACACCTACTGAAACTGTCTTGTACAGAGCCTTCTAGGCCCCAAGTAGAAAATTTTGTTAATTCGCACCGTCAAATTAGTAACTCATGCCCTTGAATTAATAGGGCATGAATGATTTCGTAGTGCACTTCCTCCAATCATTGCTGATGGTTCACACATTGCTGATGTCTCCAGGGGGAGGGAATGCAGCAGATGAATGTTCAGGTAACTTCTTCTACGTCTGTTATTGGTGTCTGTGTGTTTGTGTACTAATCTGAAGGAACAAATAATAAAATTTTCTCCTCTGGGCCTATGGAGGCTCTTCAACATCTTGCAGTTGCTGTGCCTCTCAAGCAGGACTAAGAAACTTTAGCAAGTATAAAATCTACACACTTTTAGTAAGGATGCAAAGCTGCAGAAATTGAAAACCAAGAAAGAGCTGCAGCACAATTACATACCCTCAGAGAGTGATTTGTAGTTGTGTGTTGAGAAGCTTGAATCCTGCACCATCCAACATGGCCAGTGAGCAGAGCAGCAATGAGGGTGTCCTCTTCCTGACAGCTCCCCCTAGGGCCCTGGAATACATTAACCACTGTGGTCCACAGGGGTGTTGGGAACAATTACTCTCTCCCGCCATGTGACACCCTCAATAAATTAAGCCCCCCCTTTAAGTTTTAAAGGCAAATGCATATTGTGGCCATCACTTAGAGGCCGGCCTGTCCGTGCCTGCGCATAATTTGCTGTAACAATGTGTTACCACAACTCGGTAACTCAACCCAGCAGCTGACTACAGATGAGTGAGCAATGTGCCCATGAAGTCGGAGGGCAAAGAGGAAGTGTGGGGAAAAATTGCATTAAAAGCGCCGCGTATGTGTCTTCACAATCAATACATTCTAGTCCATCAAGCTGCAATCTAATTATGAAGTGGCTGCCATGAATCATTTCTGCACTTTGTTAGCTAAATTGGGGGGAAAGAATCCAGACACGTCATTGAAATTAAAATTTTTCTTTGTGAAAAGCGCAGAAAAGTTCGTGGCCAGACACAAAATGATTGTTAAACCCCTGCAGCGAAAGAAAATGTAATTATGATTAAATAATTGACAAATTAAGCCCAGGGAGCTTACATTTTTTGGCAATGGCCGTGATCCATAAAATCAGTTTTTATAACAGCTGCATGTCTAAAAGAGGTAATTACATTCTCTGTAAACACATATAAAACCTGAGCAAATACACCCAGCAGACGGCCGCAGATTAGGGGTGAGATGGAGATGTCATCCTGTCCTCGCGATGGCACATCTGGAAGATAACTCTGGAAAATGCAGCTGGTTCTTTCAATAAAAAAAGTCTCTAAATAAAATTTCCAATGTGCTGAAGTAACTCGTGACAACCCAAAGACAAACTCACAAAGAGAGAGAGAGAGAGAGCTGTGATGAGGAACGTCAACACCTCCACTCAACAAAAAAAACACCTTGAAAACTAATTATGAGTCACTGTGAGTTTATATTGAGATTACTTGTTTCAGTGTAATATCATTTTATTTATGGAACACTAGATTAATTTCAGCTAGTGCAGATTGTTTTTGTTTTTACAGTGCTGACATGCAACAATACGGAAACATCCATGCCAGGTTTCCAGAGTAGAAAGACCTCAAATCCTCCTCTTCCTCCTCCTCTACGTCCATCCAATGAGGAACCTGACAATTCCCACCTTATTAGAGTCCTTGGAGCCAATGTTCTGTCATTACGCGAAGAAGACCACCGGCTTCAAGTTGAGTGAAACTTTATATTTCCTTCTGTCTGTGCTCTTTTCAACATGCACTAATGATCTCGATGAGCAACGCGCTGGTGAGACAGCAAGCGGGTGAAACAGGGAGACGCGGTGCAGATATAGAAACCAAATGTAATGTGTAAGATGTGTAACGTGATTAGCCGGGTCTCCAACCGAGGCCTTCAGTCAAAGGCAGCGACGGTAAAGATCATAAGACACATTAAGAGGCACTCCGTCACGATGTGAAAGAACATCTGAGTTCTCAGCTGCCGCCATTCATTTTCATAATGACAGTGAGTGCGGTTGAAAGCGGTGGGATGTCTGAATGGCATTAAGCTCTCAACTTTGATTAGGTGACTCGCCAGAGATGAAGAGAAATCATTTAGAGGGGGATAAGTGTGTCAGGAGATAATGGCTCCACAGGTTGAATGTGGCGGAGAAAACACCGAAGCTGATGAAACACAGCAACAACCTGCAGAAATCCAGGTGCGTGCGTGTTTGTGTGTTTTCACATAAACGTGGCATGCAAATTTGTGCGAATTTGAACATGCGTTGGCACGCATGCTCGCACAAATGGTGGTGTGTGTGTGCGTGCCTGCCAAAGATCTCACTTTCTTTGTGTTTCACGCCAGGCATCTCGGTCTCGATGACAGTGTTTCACATTGAGGTGGCATGTCTTGGAAAACAAAACTAACAGGGCTAAATATCTCCAGTAAATACTTTGTCATAGCATATTTAGCCAAATTAATGTTAAAAACTTGATTGCTTGTATGGCATATTGTCAGCCTTTGAGCTCAAAAGAGTTCTCGCATACATATTATCTGTTTAACCACCACATTACGTTGAGGCTTACATCACCTGGAGATTCAAATTGTAGCTGTGAAAGTACTAAATCCTTCAAAATGTCTTTTAAAACTTTAAGAATGTTCTCTGTGCCCTGACCAAAACAAAACATGATGACAGGTGCCAGTTTACGACACCCCTCTCTTTATCTCTGAGTCTCCTCAATTTCCCCCGACAGAGAGAAAAAAGACAGAGGGAGAGGGGGGAGAGAGAGGGAGCGCTGGGGACCTGAAGTGTGTTTAGGAGGAAGATGGCTGTCAGTAGCTGTCAATCGGCGGCTTTTTGATGCCATCGTCTCGGCACAGGCCTGTCTGTCTTGCAGTGTAACAGCTATCAAAGACTCACTCACAGCAGAGACAGGCGCCAGGGTGAAAACACGAGGAAATCCACACATTCTCTCATTTACACCTGGCATATAAACTTTGTGAAATCTGGGTCTGTGAATCACGATGGAGCCGATCGTTCTCACCTGGCCTTGAAGCAATAAACATCTTGAAGTGATGCGGCGGTTCCGTCGGTGCATGGCATATGATTATTGGTAAATGTCTGGGAAGCGATTTCTACTGAGATTCTCCATCATTGCATTTTATTTCAGTGCTTTAGGTCACATGGTGCCACATTCTAATAATACATGCTTAATGTTCATAAATTGTAACTAATGGTGTTAGTGATGGTTAAAAAGCATTTTATTGATGCTTTGTAGATCAGTAGAAAGCACATTTATGCTGACAGGTTGCAAATCCATTTGTTTTCATTCTGTTCTTGCATAAATGTTGATATCAAACTAACACATTTCCTGGATAATTTATACAAAACTCTGTGTAAAACTATTTAAAAGATTTTTTACAACTTAGATGCAAAGTCTAACGAAATATACTGCTGCAATTCATATTTGTTGGTGTTTAGCCTTTCAAAAACAGGATTTTCATTGCGGTTAAAAAAAAATGATTTGCTCTCCTGCTTGATATCAGAAAAGCCTACACCTTGTATTAACGGGATGGTCTAACGGCAATCATCAACAACACCATAAATTACACTAATTTAACCACAGTAACAAAAAAATCAATTTTGGCTCCAACACTGTAATAAATTATTTAAGTTGCTATGAAAAAAAAAATCATATAATGTATCTGCAATTGCTTGGTGAATCTTTCACAAAAGTGGTGACAAAGAATAACTTCATTCAAACAGGATTTTGCTCAATGACATGTAATTTTTCAGGGTGGGAGGGGGGCTCAGCCAAGTAAAAGGGTAAAAGAGGTTGGGAACCACAATACTAGAACATGTTTACATGTTTTAATGTGCAAAAAACACGTTAGTTTTCTCATACTGTCTGGCTGAATATACCTGTGTTCACCCTCTGTTTGAAACGCTCTGTTTAAGCACCTGTCTCTTTAAAAGCCCAGTCTGCTCTGATTGGCTGGTGAGAAAAATATGGTGCACCTTTGCAAAGGTAGCTCTCAAGTCATGAAGACACTGAAGGTAGGGGGCGTTTTATTCTAATGAGCCTGCATGTGACATAGGAGGGGGACCGAATCTGAACGGCTTGTTGAATCACATGTTTTCTGATCTAGGCAGCCCATAAATAACTGACTGGGTTGTCTTATTTCACAGTGTGTGGGTTGGTACTCCAGATACCCAAATGGGCACAAGCACTGAAGTAGTGAGTTTTTATGATATGTCCCCTTTAAGAGACAGGGGGTTCTTTATATATCACTTAATAATCAGCCCTTGTGTCTGCAGTTATAAAGCAGGTAACTCATTCATATAATAGGCTTCCACTACGTGGACCTGGGTTATTGTGACAATCAACATGAAATATAAGACGACTGTTTCCAGTACAAACAGTAGTTCTACTGATCTGCTTTGTTTGCTTTCCTTTGGTCAATTTTAGCAGCTCCAAGTGACAAATCATTCTACAGACCACATTTTACCGGTCAGCCATGTGTTCAGCACTTCAGCACGAGAAACATTTCAATAGAAAGCAGCACAATCGTGTATCTCAAATGGTCGATATCATGATCGATTAGTTGGTGATCTATTAAAAGAAAGTCCCACACTGGTCGCGTTTATTTTTTATTGTTACCCTCTGCAGAACATTTTGAAGAGAGCGTGTGACTGCACTCTGTTTTGGTGATAACATCAATCCGTCCTGCTGTCCTTGATGGACTGTCTGCCTTTCATCTTGTTCGAGACAGATCACTTACATAGCCTACGGTTCCCACACCACACCTCTTTATTGGTCCAAGACAACATCAGGATGACTATGTCCAGATGACCGGATCACAAATGGACACAGGAGGTGGAGGAGGAGTCGTTGGCTTCTCCTTTGTGGGCTGCTTCACTCTGTCCATATGGCAGGTACGCAGACAGACAGATCCACAATATATAGCAGGATCCTCGCTCCAGCACACAGCTCAATCTCCGTCCTGTGCCTGTAGCGTGTAGCTGCCTCAGGGAAGTCCTGTCAGCGCTTACTATTTGGCCTTGAACCTGCGCTAAACTATTGAGTTCATCATGCATAAAACATTAAAGATGTACATCGGAAAGGCTGTGGCTGCCTGTTTATTGGCACTCACAGCTCCATAAACCATTTTCATCCCTTCCAGGATGAGACACACATGCTCTGCAGCCCTATTGATGGCGTTTAACACAGAATATAAACCATAAAACACAATAATAAACATAAGCGGAGCAAATAAATCTGATTCATAATAACCCCGAGGTGGGATTTATGTAAGCAAAGATAGAGTCTTTGTGCAAATTGATGGTACAAGCTCTATCAAAGCACCAGTGAGACACTAATATAGTCTTATAAACACACCAGCAACACTCTAAAGTAGCTTCATCTCTCCTCTTTGGCTGGCCTAAGTGCTTAAGTAATGTATTGCTTTCATAAGTGTGCAACTTCGTAGCACTTTCTTTTGGTGGAAATATGTCTCCATCCTCTGGGTGGTGTGATTAAGAATAAAATACAAAGAGCATTACTGTGGAATAAATTCAAACAGTGACATAAAGCAGGGAAGTGTTAGCCGGTGCTGAGCTGAGCCGCAGTAGTTCTCTCTCTGACGACGGCAGGGAGCTCTAGAGGTATCCATCACCAGCACACACTGTCCCCCTGGCACCCAAGCTAATGTATCACCTCTGGATTACAGTAATATCTGTCTGATGGATGTTTTCTGAGTGGAGCGGGTCGTGCGTACCCCAGACAGGAGCCTCAGTCGCTGGATGTAGCTCTGAGGAGATGGGGCCTCTGCTCCTGGAGGTCCGATATACCTCTACCCCCCTCTCCTCAGCCCCAAGTCCCGAATACACCTCCCCGTCCATTCATCCTGCCTTCTTCCCCTCATTCTTCACCTATTTGTGTGTGTATGTACATGCATGCATGCCCGCTCACATGTGTTAGTCACAGGTCTCCACCGAGAGACCGACTGCCATCCTGGGGCGATGCCTGGGTTCCTCCAGTCAACTTTACTGCCTTCATTTGGCCTGATGAATGGCTAGCTGCCTTATCAGTCCCTCTGCCTGCAATCTCAAGTGGTTCCCTGGAGCCTCACGCTGCCGGCAGCTTCGGTCGCTCTCTCCAGTTCTCTCTGCTTCTTTCACATACACACAAACAGAGGAGCACAGTTACATACAGATAGTACTATTCTAGATGTGCAGTTCAGAAAACGACATGCACGTGAACAATGCACCAATTGTAGCAGCCCAAAAACTCTGCAGAGCCCAAACATACACACACACACACACACACACACACACACACACACACACACACACACACACACACACACACACACACACACACACACACACACACGTCAGCTAGCAAATCCATCATCTTTATTTCTTCCCCAATGTGCTCGTATTTTTCTCGTGGCTGCACCATGCTCACAAAAATATTTATTTTTGCTGATTTTTTTTTTTCGTAAGGAAACACAAAAGAAATCACACCTCTCTTTCTCCCTGGCTCATGCCAAAATAATCAATGCTTTCCAGAGAGGGACTTGTGGCGCGACATGCGTGGAGGGAAGGCAGAAGGATGCAGACATAGCTCCGGGGCTCTGGTTGTAGATAATAAGTGAGGAGCAGTCCTTGGGTATGTTTTACAGCTATCAAGACTCATCATATTTGACATGCATTCTGGTGTTTACACAGTCTCCTCCGTAAAATCCTCTCCAGCTATAGAAGGGAGCGGGGTGCAGGGAGCACACACAACGCAGCACGCACACACAAAAGTGCTTAGAAAAGAGGAGCCAGTTGTTGCCTTTGCTTTTTCTCTCTCTCTCCCTCTTTTCTCCATGTCCCATCTCTTATCCACGGCACAATTGGCGGCGTTAGCACCTGTCAGCTGACTGACTTCTTGTTCCCGGTGGCTTATGAAAAAATCATGGCTGCTGGGCTTCAGAGGCTGCTTTCCCATCAATATGAATTCACCACGGTCTTCATGCAACATTAGGCCAGGCCCTGTTTTCATACAGCGAGCCACAAGCTCCTTCGTCTGTAATACACAAGAGGAAATGAAAAGAGTAAATAGTCCTTTTAGAATGTTGCATTCGATCATGGGTGGAACCAAGTCGCCTATGAAAGGGACCAGTATGCTTGGCTCTCAAAATCACATTTGCTTTCCATTCCCAGATATTACGGCACCATGCTCTGTGTGTCCCTTATTAGTGTGTCCTGTTCTACTGTAAATGAAACAGTACAGTTCTCAGTGAAGCCCTGCCATGGTTGTCCCCCATTGTTATATTCATTTACACATTTCGATGTGTAACTCTGTTTTTGTACTTTTGGTTTAAGCGCTGAAGCATGTATGTCATGGGGCACATATGAGGATTATGAAGGACTGCATGAACTGAAGCACCCTCAGGAATATGACTTTGGAGAGACGGATAATTGCAGCACTCAGTTATATGCAGAATTCTTGTGTTCATTTTTATTCATATAAAGAAAATACAGCAAGGCTCTCTGTACTGTCATTTATCTAAATCAGTGGTTCCTGACTACCACAAGCACACACAACACAAGCTAACTTTGAGGAGCTCCAACAAAAAAAATCTCTCAAAATTATGTTTTATTTTTGGTCTTATTTTCTACTATTCGATTATTTCTTTTGAACACATATGTTTACTGTACATAAGAAATGGAAGTAGTCGCTGTGACGTCACCCATGGGTTTGTTGACTGCCACCCTGAAGCCTCAAGTTTGACATTTTGGCTGACACCATCTTGCTTTTTGCAACCAAGTGACACGAGAAGGTTGAGCTAAGAACAACCGAATGCTAAAGATGACCTAAATGTTACAATTAAATTTCATGAACTGAAAAAGCACTGTGAAAGGTTAAAGTTGTAAGATAAAAACGCACAGAACTCTCAGACGCCCTGAATCATACCCTGATTTATGGTCTATTTGACTCTAAATGGGACCATAATTTACTAAATGAACATCATGCTGTATTGAAGAAGACTTGAAACTAGTGATTGAGACCATAAACTCATGTTTACAATGTCTAATGAGGTATAAATCAAGTGAGAAGTAGGATCATTTTCTCATAGACTTCTATACAATCTGACATCTTTTTGCAACCAGAGGAGTCGCCCCCTGCTGGCTGTTGGAAAGGATTTAAGGTACTTCTGCACTGGCTTCACTTTTGGGACTCCTGTTCTGGTTGAACTATGCACCATACGATGAATAAGATCAACTCAGTCCAGCTGATACCAAAATGATAATATAATTTGAAGAATACAAGCATTTATTTCATTTAACAAATGTCCGCTTAACAAGAACTTGACCTAAATAAAATGGGGGCGGCAGTAGCTCAGTCTGTAGGGAGTTGGCTTGGGAACCGGAGGGTCACCGGTTCAAGTCCCGACATGGACCAAGAACTGAGTGTGAACTGGTAGCTGGAGAGGTGCCAGTTTACCTCTTGGGCACTGCCGAGGAGCCCCTGAGCAAGGCACCAAACCCCCAACTGCTCGGGGCGCTTGTCAGGAGCAGCCCCCTCACTCTGACATCTCTCCATTGTTGCATGTTTGTGCATGTGTGTGTTTCGGGTCTGCATGTACTGTGTATAAGTTAACAACAGAGTGTAAATTGAATTTCCCCTAGTGGGACTAATAAAGGACTATCTTCTCTTCTTCTTCTAAATAATATAAAATTGGCAACATTTTGATTTAAATCTAGAGGCAGACGATCAATGAACAAATAAACATGATAACGAATCTGATCAGGCATTTCAAGCTTTTGGTACTTTTTTTTTTTTTTTTAATTCAGTCCTGCAGAGAAAACTGTTCGGTAGCAAAAGAGTACTGAAGTTGCAAGTAGACCGTATTGGTTTGCATTACAGGAGCAGATCATAGCATTGAGGGGATCTATTGGCAGAAATGGAATATAATATTAATAAGTATGTTTTCTTTAGCGTATAATCACCTGAAAGTAAGAATGGTGTTTTTGTTACCTTACAATGAGCTGTTTATATCTACATCAAAGTGTATAGAAGCAAAGAGACGGAAAAAAAAGTTTTTTTTTTTTTTTTTTTTTTTTTTTTTTACAATATCTGTTGGACTGAAGTAGCTTAATATGTTTAGGATATTTTTATTGGTCAACACAGACCATTTTGGTAGAGACATGAAATATGACTATGTTGTACTTTTTTTTGTACAGGACTTTAAAGGCAGAAGTTTTACTGGCATCCGGTTTTTGCTTTCAGTCCAAAATGGCAGAAGCGTAGCTTTGCTGCTAGGCACTGATGTTGCAATGAAACAAACAATTGACCTCTTATCAATCACATTCTTTGTCTACAGAGGGAGCAGGTCCTCTTCACGGAGCCGGCCGCCATGTTTCTACAGTAGCCCAGAATAGACAAACCAAACACTGGCTCCATTCACATTTTCACGTCGGTCACCATAGTTCTTCTACACACTTGGGAGAAGCTTCAGTTGGGTGCAGTCTACAGCCTCACTCCTAGATGCCGCCAACAGTAAACCGATCATAAGTCTTCTGAAATGTTGATTTCAAGCAGCTAATAAAAGCACTGACTCATTTGGCCTTCATTTAACATCTGCTTTTCTTGGACCTGCTGCAAACCCTCTGTTCCCCTTCATCTCTCGATCTCTCTTAGCCTTCTGAACATGCTGAAAGTCAATTAACTACACCACTTCTCCCTGACATCATCACGCTAATACAAGCTGCTCTTGACCTTATGTTTGTGTGTCTTGAGCGGATGGGAGCGCCATGCTTCTCCCTGATTGGATTAACTTCAGATGTGGTCTGTGTCCGGGTCTATTACAGAGGCTGTGTTGTGATTTCGAACCCCAAGCCCAACGCTCCCCCCCCCCCACAGCCCCACTGTCCCACCCCCTCTCCTCCCTTACACCTCCCCGAAGGCCTGCTGCTCTCCCAACACGCCATCTCCCAGCACCCCACACATGAAGACACGCACACATATGCCTCCAAACAGTCATATCCCATGTGTCTCCTGCGCAGTGATGGCATGCCTGAAGAAATCGTCCGTCCCTGCAACCACAGCCGCCGTCTCTCTCTCTCTATTCCCTTTTTTCCCTGAGTCCGGAGGGGTCATCTCAGACAGAGGGCTTATAATCAACTCAATTAAGCGAGTCTGATTGCCATGGCAAATTGGTCTGAGTTATAACATTATCATTAGCGCCTCGAGTGCTATCACAATGGGACACGGCAGTCAGATGAGAGTGAGCCTAATAGGGAGGGAGGATGGAGGGACTCTGTGCAGGGATGGAGGCAAAGTTTGACTTTCTGCAAACAAACCACTAGAGGAAGTACATTATTGTAGTGGAGTTTAAAATATAAGCATTCGGTGCTGCTACGAAGACTATTTCCTCTGAAACTGATTGACATCCACTGCGATGTGTTGTTGGAGCAGCTTCACTACGTACACAGTGATATAGCTGGGAGACCTGCTGGTTTAAAAACCAGTGGTTCACCCAGTAATTGTTTCCGAGGATATGACATTTGTCTCTTCTCGTGGCTTGCTCAAGGTGTCAACACCTTTCATACAGCCAAGATTTTTTTTTTTCTCCACCGTGGCTCACGTGCCCCGAAGCAGCCTGTTTGATCTTTCTGAGGACTGTCAACTTATTGTGTGACTCCATGGAAATTGAATTATGTATTTATTTACACGCCGGGTTAATAGAAAAGATGCCTGGGTGATTTGAAAGTCAAACAAACCACACCTGCCATTCATTTCCTTTCTGAGGCAGATCCTCTGTTTTGTTCTGCGCGGCTTGAATGCACAAAGAGAGGATGATAATGAATTGAACGGCTTATCCTTCGACATTCACGCTCCAAAATACAGCAGCGATAAATCCAGATTTCCATGATTGAAAAGCAATTTTGGAGGGAATATTTTCCTCATTCCGCAACTCTCCAAGTGGCCTACATAAACCGATGCTCTTTGTGTGCATGTGACGAGAAACCCTCGCTCAGGCCTCGCTCAGCAACACAGTGGCCCAGTTTGAGCATAATCAGTGTCAATGCATCTCTAATGGTGTGTGCTGGTGCGTGCGCGTGTGCGAGCCTCTTCCGGAAGCTTTAAACAGACTTGTCATGTTGGGAGACGCTGCTGTCAAACGGAGGACGGAATCTGAGGGTGTCAATTGAATGCCGAGAAAATGTCTGTCAGTCGTCTTGACGTCGGTCTCTCCATTGTGATTAGCATCACTTAATATTCAAGCGTGCTTATCTGCCCACTGAGACGGTGAAGAGCTGACTGCTGTTATTGGAGTGCATCACAGGCGGCCTCACCGTGATAAACACGCAGAGGCTGTAGCAACCATGTGGCATTACAAGCATGTCAATATGTGCTGCTCTGTGATGGTGTCACAGGTCAATTCAACAAGAGGAAAGTGATATTACCTCCCAGACAGGGGAGTGAAGGCCTGGCTCTCTTTGTGCCAAGAGCATAGAAAAGACTGTGGATTAGCTAAACAACACTGCCACTTGCTGTTCACATTTATGTACTGAACATCAAAATAAAGTGAAATGCAGTTTGAAGGAACTGTGCTGAAAGGCCAAAAAACTTTCATATATATTTGTGGACTTCTTTTAGAATGCTTGAAAATCAAACACAGGCCAGCATATAAGTTTTAAGACGGGCCTGGTTTTAAATTTCTTCTCTGCAAGGTTTGCAAAATTTAAGAGTTTTTTTTTTTCAGATGTAGTGTCTTCCCTCCCACGCGCTAAATGCATCAAAACAGGAACCTCTTGAATTATTTTGTTTCATATTAGCAGTTGTATGTGTCAGTTTTGTTTTCTTGTTCCTCCACCACACACTTTTTTTCTACCTCCGAGAGAGCGTGTGAATGTGTATCATTGTGGCACTCTGACAGTCACGGCCGCGAGGAGGAACAGTGGTGTGTTTGCTGCAGATGGCAGCACACATTTTTTCATTCCTTAAACAGACACAAAAAGCAGCTGAGGGACCAGGGCCTGTCTGTAGAATGTGCTGGGGAAGAGTAGGTACTTGGCACAAGTAGCAGAAACAATTAGCGTCACATAAGCAGAGGCCTGAAGCAGCTGGAGAGAGAGAGAGAGAGAGAGAGAGAGAGAAAGAGAGAGAGGGATGGTGGGAAAACATGGCATCTCATTTTCACCGAGAGGACCTCAGTAGAAGTGTGCGCGCCCTCTGAGAGATCTCCTTCCTCTCAAGTCACAACTCAAACATTTCTTTTTAAAGACAGTTCATGTCACGGCTCATTTAATTGAGGCATTCTTGTCGGCAGCAGTGTTTTTGTTTGTATCTGTGCATGCTTAATTAGGGAATAGACAGAGGAAGCTCCATGTCCTTGGAGAGACCTCGCATCCCACTCACATCCCCAAAATCCCTTTTTGAACATTCCTGGCTACCGTCTCTTCCCCGTTCCCGTTTTTGAAGTTGCAAGGAGAGATGATCTAAAGTGAGGCTCACGAAAACACTCCACCAGTCTGCAAACTGCTCTGCAAAAACACTGTGCTCATTAAACTCCTACTTTACAGATAAAGAAAAATTTTAAAAAGAAAAATGACTTTTGAAAGAAGGAAGAGGATACATACCTCCTTGGAAGCATGTGGAAACATGGTTCCAGTTCTTAAAGGGGACCTATTATGCTTTTGTGCTTTTTCCCTTTCCTTTAGTGTTATATAGTTTGTTACCTCTGCCAAAACCAAGGAGGTTATGTTTTCACTGGTATTGGTTTGCTTGTTTGTTTCCCAGGATTACTCCAAAAGTTCTCATAGATTTTAACAACATTTTTTGGAGGGGTGGGGTGTGTCGCAAAGAACAATCCATTGCATTTTGGTGGATTCAGATTCAGGATTTTTTTTTTTAAACAGCTATAATCATTAAAACTACTTGGTATAACAGAGTGATATGACTGACCAGCCTACTTCTGCCTTCAGCCTCTTAACTGTACAGTTGGCATTTTTTCACATCAAACTCTATGAAATTAGAGTTGAGTTCAACCAGAGCCCACTTATCGATTGCTGGAAAGAGTAAGAACGTTGGTTTATGACGTGTTTTATGATGCTCCGCTACGTACTGATCTCATCATAAACAAAAACATACATGGAGGATGGTGCAAGCTAAATAGAGGGCGGTGCAATCGTACTCAGGCACCTTGGCGGAGGTCTGCGCTCTCTGAGTGCCATTCTAGTTTGTGAATGTAAAAGATCTGCACAGTTACAAAACCCAACGTCCACACCGAGGGGAGTTACCCTCCCCCACACAGACACTGCTCCTGAAATGCCTGGCTTGAAGTCCTGCCTTTTCTTTCGTAACGTGGTGACCTCACCAAATAACACATTTTCACAACGGCTAGTTTGGCACAAACACTAACTGTAATGTCTGGGAGCACAGGGATCATACGAGGTCTTAAACTGAGGGCGTTCTTCTTTATTGAACTCCACATCCCAGACCTTCTGAATTAAGTTTAGTTCAAGATTTTTACAGTATCTTCTTTTAACTTGTGTATACAACTTTAGTCATGCTGTTTTTTTCTCACTTCTTTAAAAAAATGGATTACTGTTGCCCACATAGGTACATTTCACAAGCTACCATCCTTCCAAAAGTCTTCATGAAAGCACATCTAATTACAAATACAGTTAATGTAATAATCCTAGGACATCCTGGAGAACTGCACCAGAAAATAGATAAAGTAAGCCTTCGACCACTAGGAGGCAGTATTTATATGTCAGTGATAAAACTGTAAATGCTATCACCTCAGCAACGGACTGTACAGTGTTGAAAATAAATCAAGTAAAGGTCGGTCTGGACCCCAACATATCTGAATTTTTTCAAAATTCTATGTACTCAAACGTCCACCAGTGTAGAAGTAGCCATCATAAATTTGAGACTCTTTTTGGATACTGTCTAAAGCTTTTATGAATACAGAAATAGAGGCTTGCTTTCGGCATCTGGTCAATTTAAAACTTTACTGTTTTTTTGTTTTTTTTAATCTACTCACACAGTTATTTCCACATCCAGGAAAGTGTTGCCTTGTGAAATACATAAAAGTTTTCCTTTCACAAATGAAATGCAGTGATATGCTGTACAGTGTTGAGTAATGGTGCACATTCAGGAAAACAAGGAGAAAACAGTGAGAACAACAAACACAGATTAAACAGTCCAAAGTGTGCTTGTTGGAATTACAAAATAACCGACTGATTATCTGCAGAATTTTGAGATTCACAGCTTCAGCAAATAAAAGGAACAAACTCGTCTAAACACTTATTGGGTCAGTGTTGGTGCCTTTTGTTTATACATAAGGTGACCTTTGTCCCGGGACTCTTCTGTGAGATTCAGTGGTTTAATCTCATTTTTAAGTAATATGTTAAAGCTGCAGTTGGTAACTTGGTGCAAATGATATAACTGACTGTTTTCAACCTGACTCATTTTACAGCTAGATTGTGTATATATTTATATATATCGATGATTTTCAGTGATTCAACCTTGTTTTTTTTATATAAATATGATAAAAGGTTATTTTTATAAAAACATTTTAGAAAACTTTAACCCTGAGTTTCTGAAAACATCTGAGGAGAGTAACAAGCATTACAGTAACAGAATGTTAATTCATATTTGATCACCTAGTTTGACAGTCTGATGGGAGTTTGCAATTTTCTCCTCGGCTCTGATTGGTTGTTTTGCTTTGGGTGCAGTGAAATCTTGCAAATGTCATTATGTGCTCTAGGAGGACAAAGAGGAACATGATGTTTTTTCCACAGATTATCTGTCTCATGTGCTCCTGTCAGAATATACAAAAATAAGTTTTCAACATATTAGCTCAACTGCAGCTTTAAGATAAAATTTTTACAGAAACATAGGGTTGTCTCTTTCAAAAACTCCTCTACTTTCGCAATATACATGAAAAATCAATAAATTGAGCCTCCCTCTCAAAGGTTAAATAAAGCAAACACAGGCAGTACTGTACAAATAGGACTGGCACAGAGATAGTCAGTGGATTACAACTAAAGCTGTTCAACCTTTCTTTAACAACGCCCAGAACCCAGGACATAATGGCCACAGATATCAAAATGATGTTTTGCATTGGACTTGCTCTTGTACTAACAGGTATGAGACGGTGGTTTTGTGTATAATCTGGCAGGTGACAGAGTTTTATCAGGTTAGTGGTAACAGTAGCTGCTGTTCCGTTTCTTGTCGGTCAGGTGTAGGAAAGTCTGCCTTTGTGGGGAAGAGCCACAGTGGAGGGAAGGACGACCTTGTGCTGCAGTATGTTGTTAACAACTCGCTGAGGGAGCACCCAGTGCTCACCAAACTCAGACTGGTAAGTGAAACAAGAAACCCTCATACACTAGTAACACATGTTGAGATGGAGATGATAACTTATGATAACATTTTGATTATTAGACTTCCCTTGTTGCTAGTTTTAGCAAGACACCCCAGTATTGTTTACAGGTATTTTAGTATCATGGTGCTCGGCTTCTGGCCAGGACATCCAAAAGACCCCCGGCCTTTAAATTTGTTCCCTGTGAAATTCAGCTCAGGATTTTGACTTTTTTAATCACCTTTAGCTTAGCATGGGTAGGCGCCTGCCAACATTTATCAACATGCTGAAGCCACCAGCAGGTTATTTAGGTCAGACGGATGCTGGTTGGTCATCTGGAGCTCTGGGCTAAAAACTAAATGATTGGAGCTTTGAAGTAGGTGTTTCTAAACTTTGGACCAAACTTTGGAGCTGGATACTTAGAATTGCAAATGTCCAGTTTGTGTTTTGTGTCACATTTAAATCCTTTACTTTCTATATAACTACAATAAACTTATAAAGAGTACATAATTGCCATTGTATATAATTACAGGATCCAAGCAGTGCAACTTGTGACCACCAGGGGGAAGCACAGTGTCACAAGAACACTACACAGCTAATGAGGCGCACCAAGAAATGTTGTTTATACATTTAATCCGACACAAAAATGATTAAATGTTTTGACATTTTCATTTCAGAGAACCCTTGAAGACCCGTGGAGCATCATGATGGTTGCCAGTGAACAAGCCCAGTTTATGGCAAATCTTATAAGACTGATAAATGCAACTAAAGCTATTGAAATTGGTGAGATTATGTGAGATCAAATGGGTGTTGTAGGCCCCTAGTGACCCACATCCTTGGTGCTTATAGCGACTAATAACAGTCTAGTTGGCTGAATTTTGATAGATTGTGTGTCATTGCTAAGAATTTAATATCTGAATTCAGCTTTCAACAAGTATTGATTATATTTTAGAAACAGGCACTCAGTTGCTTGAGATATTCTTTACTCCCATAAAAGACTGTTATCTTTTAATCATGTTTACAGGACTAAATCTAACTATGAAGTGTTTCAGTTAACATTATGTTTATTCTGCAGGGATGTACACAGGATACAATACACTGAGCATGGCTTTGGCTATGCCGGAGAATGGACGCGTGATAGCTTGTGAAATAGAGGACACATATGTGAACATTGCCAAACCATTTTTTAAAGAGGTGAGAACATTTCTCTTTGAACAGCATAACTCAAGTTGTCTATGTGAGATAAAAGAAGATACTGTAAAAAAAAAAAAAAAAAAAAAAGACGAATGAAAGTTACATTACACAACCTGGCACATGTGTAATGTTTGAATTTGGCATTTTGCAACTGTAGTAAGATTGATTGTTGCTTCTGTCAGAGCAAAATTGTGCAGCAGACAGCACACTGTACAACCTGCACACCTACCATCTGTCAGTGTGTCTTCACAAAATGCTGCTGGCTGGAGAGTAAAAAAGGTGTCTGCTCAGGAAACTGTGTCACGTAAAGATGGAAAATCAATCCCTGTTTTAGCCTTACCTAACTTTCTCTTTAAAAGCAATTAAAGGTTCCTGCACAGCTCTCATACAGTTGAACATTTTCTCTCCAGGCTGGAGCTGAAAATAAGATTGATGTACGCTATCAAATAGCCATGAAGACACTGAGTAAGCACTTTTATTAATCAGTCAGTTCTGATATATAAAAAAGGACTTTCGAATTTTGACATTCATGTCTGTTTCATCAGATGATTTGATAGCAGCCGGGGAAGCTGGAACATACGACTTTGTGTTCATCGACGCAGATAAATTCAACTATGACAGATACTACGAGAAGTCCCTCGAGCTCATACGACCAGGGGGCATCATTGCGATTGACAATGTAAGTACAATTTACACAAGTAAGGTCATGTTGTGGTACTGAGAGGTGCACAGCATGTTTTGTCTGTGAACAGAGTGAAAACAGCACTGTCGTTGCTGTATATTTGAAGGTGCTGTGGAGCGGAAATGTTGTGAATCCTGCTCCCAATGACCTCACCTCCCAGACTCTGGATAATCTGAATAAGAAGCTACACAAGGACCAGAGGATCGATCTGAGCATGCTTGTTGTGGGCGACGGGCTGTCCATTGTCATTAAACGCTGAACGGTGCTTTAGTTTTGATATTGAATATAAATGTGGAGCACATTGCTTTCTCTACTTTGTGTTGTCAGCTACAACAATCATCCATTGAATGTCTTTTCTACAGCAGATTAAACATTACGACCTCCTCTCTGTGTTTACTGTTTTTACTGGGATAGCAATCACAAAAGCACCATAAAAAGAAACAAATATACAGATTCGTCAAAACGGCATAATTTCTAAAATCAATAAATGCTACTGTGCTACAGCTCAAGATCAGATATCCACCTTCAACCGTTTACCATGGAGCCTATCTCAGCTGGCATTGGGCAAAAGCGGGGTTTACCCTGGACAGGTCGCCGGTCCATTGCAGGACACATAGAGACAGACAACGATTCACATTAACATTCACACCTACAGGCAATTTAGAGTCATCAATTAATCTGCACGTCTTTGGACTGTGGGAGGAAGCCGGAGCACCCGGAGAAAATCCACGCTAACATGGGGAAAACATGCAAACTCCACACTGAAGAGCCCCAAGCTGGATTCAAACCTGGGACCCTCTTGCTGTGAGACGACAGTGCTAACCACTGCACCACCGTGCAGTCCCAGGATCAGATAAACGTTAAAAAATAGTGTTAAGTGTTTTTCTTCATAGCAAAACATCGAAGACCTCATCTGAACCATCTGTATTTGTAGCTACACAACACTGTGCCCACAACAGCTCACACATCAAAATAACATTATGAATGTGGAATGAAGCTAAATATTTTAAACATGCTACAGTTAAGCTCTTTTATAGTGAGATGAACACCATCCTTTGTTTTCATATGCTGTTGCACTGCTAAGTGTCTTAAATTGATGCTTTTATGTACATGGCGGGCTATTTTCTATTACATTTTTAAAGCCGGGTTTGAAATGGTAAATACTGAACTATACAGCTCAGATGTGAACCATGCTTGCTCTAGTTTTTGCTAAAGGCAAGTAAAAAAAATCAATCAGATTTCAACACTACACTAGAAAACAATAGCGTTGTGGTGTTCATATTTTTTAATCCTACTTATGCTGTTTCATAGAGATCTTGTGCAATATGGGTAATGTGGTAACTCAAAATTTTGACAGCCCCCCTTTTACTCATTTCATTGATTTTTAACAGCACCTGCAAGCCCCTTTTTCCCTTTTGTCAACCTCCTTGTAAATAAGATAACTCAATTTACCAAGAAAATCTGGTTTTATGTTGCTTCTCCTTACCCTAGCGAGCTGGGTCATAACAAATAGTTTGCAGCTCATATTGCTATGTGTTTTTCTTTTGCATGTGGATTGATGTTTCTGATCTTTTAGTGTTTATATTTATTGATTGAGGCAGCTGATGGTGGGAGCCCAAGACTAATTTCCCCAAGGGGACAAGGCATGGTATAATATGGCATGGCACTGTAGTAATAAGTGTCTGTAAAGGACGGGGCATGTAGCTTTTAAATGACGTCATGTGCTAAAAGCAGTAAAGCAGGTTTGTCGTGAAACGCTGGTATTAATGAAAAATTTCTTATTATTGTTATTATTATTATTATTATTATTATTATTATCATCAGGCCTACTAATAATATTATTGTGCTCAGAGTCATTGTTTTCGGGCTGCCATCTACAGTCGGTTGACCCATCACGTTACTACTGTCTGCTGCGAAAAAAACGCAGTGTCAGCGGTCTCTGAAGCATCAGCTGACGCTTCACCTTTTCAGCACCGCGGACAGCTCCGTTCTGCTCACCGGGCACACGGTTATAAAAAGGCCGCATGGAGGAGCGACTCTGCACCGGAGACTCACCCCGTCGGTCAGCATGGACAACACGCCCCTCTATCACCGCAGCGTCACCCAAGATAAGTATTTACAATACAGGCCAACACGTTCGCTAGATACCGGCGTCCTGCCCACGGGCATGAATCTGACCAACCCGTCATCTGCTGGGAAGTTTAACGAGAAAGAACTGATGCGTGGCTTGAACGACCGTCTTGCGGGATTCATAGAGAAGGTGCACCACCTGGAGAACCAGAATCATCTGCTAGAGAGAGAAATCGCGGAGATCAGAGGGAACGCGAAACCCGCGTCTCGTCTGGAGGAGGAGTACGCACCGGAGCTCCGGAGACTGAGGCAGCTGGTTCAGGATATCACTCACCAGAAGCGCCAGATTGAGATCGAGCATCAGAATTTAGAGGAAGAGCTGTCCGACGTGAGAAGACAACATGAACGGGAGACGCGCGGCAGATCGGATGCAGAGAGCACTATTGTGGTCCTCAAGAGGGACATTAGTGACGCGTATCAGGCGAAACTACAGCTGGACAAGAAAGCGCAAGCTCTTGTGGATGAAATCAGCTTCTTGAAGAGAAACCACGAGGCCGAGGTGTCAGAGATGTGTGACCAAATCCTGGACGCGCAGGTGACCGTCAAGGCGCGGGAATTTGGCAACCCTGGCGTCACTGCGGCACTCCGAGACATCAGGGCGCAACTGGAAGGTCAAACCGTGTCCGACGTCCGGCAGGTGGGAGAAACTTTCCGATCTCAGTTTGCGAGATTAACGGAGGCAGCTGAGAGTAAGAGAGAGGCGTTAAAAGCGACCCAGCAGGAGATCCAGGAGTACAGGAGGCGCCTGCAGGCCAAGAGCATCGAGCTGGACTGCGCTAAAGGCACCAGGGAGGCGATGGAGAGGCAGCTTCATGACGTCGAGGATCGCCACAAGGAAGAAATGATCCATTACCAGGTGAGAGTGTTGTTATAAGAGCATAATTTAATAAAGCTATGTATGCTCAGTGTGTCCAGTAACACTTGTTCTCGTCTCTCTTGCTCCAGAACACAATCAAAGAACTTGAAAATGAGCTCATAAGTTGCAAATTTGACATGTCTAGTTACCTGCGGGAGTACCAGGACCTGTTGAATGTGAAGATGGCTCTGGATGTGGAGATACTGTCATACAGGTAAGGTGTGCTGAATCCACGTGGGTTTAAGAGAGAGTTTAAGAGGTTTGAGAGAATAAAATATGACAAAAAAACAAATAACTAATCTGCAACTGTATTTAAAGACATTGATGTTGTAAGGCAAACACCATTTAGTCATAGGTTTTTGCACCTGTCTCAGATCTTTCTCATTAATGGGGATTAAAGGGATAGTTCAGGTGTTTTGAAGTAGGGTTGCATGAGGTACTTATTCAGTGTATTATTACCTACTGTACATGATGGTCAGCTACCACACGGAAGCAGTGTACTGCTGCAGATGGGGCCATCAGCAAAACATTTTATTCACCTAAATAAAGACTTGCCTTAAAAATAATATCAGTTTAAGTGTACGCTGTATTTAGAATATGTTTGTTGATTTATCTTACCATGGGACAGCTACCTGTTTCCGATGCTCCTGCCACAGCAACCAGACTCCATTGAAAATAAAAGTAATTTTACCTCACACAACACAGATGTTATGGGTTTACCACTACCTCAATCAGTTAGTGTTTTTGTGAAATTTTGGTGAATCCAAACTAAGCAAAGTCACACAAAAGCACAGACAAACTAACCGATCGAGGAAGTGGTAGACCAACAACTCCTATGTTCTGTGAGGAAAAATTACTGTTTTCAATGGAGTCTGGTTGCTTTGGCGAGAGCATAGGTGGACACAGTGGCTTCAGCTCCCTGTCAGAAGGCTGTCTGAAGGTAAGGTAAATTGGTGAAAATATTCCAACTACAGCGTGCACTGATATAGATTTCTATTTTTTAGGTTGGCCTTTCTTTTAGGTGTCTAAAATACATTTTGCTGTCGCCCCATCCACCGCAGTACATTGCTTTGCTTCCATGCGGTAACTCCTGTCTGCTTCTCCAAACTGGGGTCCTGCTGGCTGCCATCTACTGTATGTAATACACTGACTATCTGTCTCCTGTCTTTAAGGAAACTTCTCTGCGGCGAGGAGGCTCGGCTGTCTACGATGTCAGACACCCACATCTCCCTGCCCTACATCTACCACCAGTCCCCCGTGTACACCCTGCCCTGCCTCAGCCGACCGGGCGGTCCGCAAAGACGGGCTGAGCCCCAGTACAAGTTCGTAGAGGAGATCATAACAGAGACCACCAGGGAAATTGAGATGTCAGAATTTGAGGAGACGGGTTCGGAGACGGAGGTGGAAAAAGATGAGCAGGAGTGCACCAAAAGAGATAAAGCGGGCAGCGAGGAAGAGATGGATAATAAAGACAGTCGAGAGGAGGAAGGTGAGCAGATGTCTGATGGTGAGCAGAATCAAGTAGGAAATTTAGTAAATGGAGGTGATGATGGGACTCCTGAGAAGGTGGATGATGGTGAAAAACGTACAAGTAAAGAAGAATCAGAGGAGACTGAAGCAGTTGACAGTGAAGGGCACGGTGGCATCGCTAAAAATATCCAAAAGAAAGTTTTAGTAAATGAGGAAGAAAATGAGCAACATCAAAAAGTAGCTGAAAACACAAAAGAGAAAGAAGCTGCAGTGACAAAGGTAACAGTTCAGAAAGATCTTTCCTCAAAACTAGAGGATTTAAAACCAGAGGTCCCTGCAGAGGATGCGCTCCTGAAAAAATCTGTTAAAAAAGGAGACTCTGACAAAGATGGTTTCATCTCAGCTCAAGTAAAGAAACCTGCTGACGAGACCTCGACCCAAGTGTCTGAAGAATCAGACACAACTCGAGAGCTAAGCTGTGGTCCAGTGCAAGATAAGGTTCCAGTTTCAGAAACGACTGAGAAAACTGCAGATATTACAGGGGAGACAAAGAGTACTCTGTCCGTAGAAACACTGTCAGAAAAGGCTCAAGTGTCTTTGAGTACAACGCCCAAGAGTGAAGAAAAGGAGGGCAGTTATGCAGAGCCAGGGGAAATCAGTAAACCTGAAGCTGCGAAAGGTGAAAATAAAGTAGCAATTCAAGATACTAGCAATAAATGTCAAGAGTTTTCTCTTAAATCAGATGTGAAACGTCTTCCTGAAGTGGAGGATCAGAAGCCGATCAATGGGGATAAAACCCAAACAGTCCAAACAATGTTGCCAGGAGAAAAGACAACCGTCAATGCAGAAATCAAAGAGATGCATCAGGGGACACCGGAAGGAGCTCCTGAAGCTTCACAGACCATCAAGGATCCTCAAGGTAAAACTGAGAGGGTTGAGAGCAGTAAGTCTGAGAAATAGGAGGAAAATGCACTGAAGGCCAAACATCTGCTGAGGTACAGGGAAGTGTGGATAAAAGACTTCTCCACCTTTGAGACAGCAGTTGCGGCAAATATCAGGGATAGTGAAGCTGAAAATAGAGAATGCTTAACTAATGCAGATGCAAAAAGACATGAGCCAGGCAAAGAGGAGGAAGCTGTAGTTTCTCTTCAGTCACCATTTGAAAAAAAGAGAGCATGTTTCTACTGTTTGCACACAGCTTTGCCCGTAAACTTTAAATGTGATGCATTCAAATCATTTGACTCACCGCTGAACTAATGTAATCATGAATGTAAACGATGCAAAGTTACATTTTAAACTGTGTAACTTTATTTGCTTTGTATGTGCTGAGAAATAAATGCAATAAAAAGTCCTCTGAATATTTCAGCTGGCCTCCTCACCTAAGGGACAAAACTCTTGTTTCTGCAATGGAGAGCTCATTGTGTGCTCACGCTGACATCGATCCACTATATTCTTCACCTTAAACACTCCACTTACTGCAGTGTAACCTCCATCTATCATGTTTAGACCAGATGTTCCCAAAGTAGAGCCAGGAGACCCCTCGGGGTCCTTGAAGGGGTTCAGCAAGGCCCCTAGCAAAAAGGTGAACTAATTTTCACTACAGTTCCATCCATAACTAATATAATGAGAATGAATGACTATTTTGATCATGGGTTTCATACACCTTGTCATAACACATCTAAAACCTATCAGATGGGGGACCCTGGAACAAAACCTAGAGGATGGGAGCTATGCTTCCTCGATGCCGCTGTATGGGTGTGGTGGCCGTGAGCTAGCAAGTGGGGCGCACACATGCCTGACTATGTAAACAAAGCACAGAGAAGCTCAATTACAATACAGACGGAGAGAAATTTCATTGTCTGTTCATGTAGACGTTACTCGTCTATATCTTTGCATAGCAAAAACTGTTTTATACTATATTAATGTTATGAATATCATATACAAAACCTTTAAATCAACTGTGCAACAAAGTTTTTAAGGCTGCTTTAGATTTAAAAGGTACTTATTGTAAACATGTCAGACGAGAAGGTAAATTGCCAATTAATAAATTCCTTTAGCACATAAACTATAAGCAGTCACATCCCACTCTGTGTTACAGGCCTCCAAAAGGACATTAACCAAACAACGAGTTGTTAGTGGCACTTCAATATCACATATTAAAAATCCATTTGTGGAGTTCAAAGACTTTATTGAAAATGTATACATACACATAAGGACCTCTAAGACTTCCTGTGGGCTGCCACGGCCCAGAGCAGGTAAGTACTTTCCCAGAGTGCACAAGTGCAACTTTGAGTTGCACCTCTTCCGGACAATGATAGTTTGGCATTACTGTGAACATTGATTATGCACCCCCCACTTGTCTGTTAGTACAGAATGAACAAAAACTAATTCTGCTCGGTCGGCCAAGTGTGTGGGTTTCTTTCGAACTTACAGACCCGACTTTAAGCAACCCAAAAACTGCCCAGTTTAAGGGAAGGTCACATGCAGCTTTAACAAAACATCACAAACCCCGATGGCCGACGCAAAACAAAAACATTACAGAGCTTTAGTTTGTCCTTGTGTGCATGAACAGGAAGGGTGCAGCTGTTTTTAAATAATAGCAGAAAAAGACTAGTGTATTTAAGGTTTGTAAATTCAATCTGTGTAGATGACAAAGGAATATCAGATGGTCGTGATTGTAAAATCAGAGAGAAGGTATGACAACGTTCAATGCACAAAACTGATGTTGACTGTCTAGGGTTTACCACAATAAAGCCACGCAAGTTGGTGACAGGCAAAGGGACTGTACTGGAATTCATTATTATGGCAGTGCTGGACAGAAACATTGACATGATTTATAAATAATATGCCAGCTGTCTCTTGAAAAGATGCAACTACAAAGTAAAAAGCAACAATGGGTAAAATATACCAATGACAGAAGCACCAACTTGAAGTAGTGCTCAACAAGTTAGAGTTTGTTGTCGTAGCCTTTGAACCAATCTCTCCAAGATATCCCCCTGCTGGTTTGAGTCGGACACACATTTAAGGCCAGATTCTTCTGATATTCCCTAGTTCCTTGCAGTATGTTGAAAGCTTAGGCTTCCAGTTCCAAGCCCAGACCCAGCTTGTGGCCTCCTGCGTTGATGTTCTTGCCATCGACCAGGCCAGACAGGGTGAGTTTCACACCTGCACAGGCGAGAGGACCAACATTAACCATCATAAGTGCAAACGCGAATTTACTTTCGTCAAACTGAGAATGAAGGTTTATAGGAAACACAGGCTGTAACGTGTTGCTAAAAATGACATTCTAGGTCATTTATAGTGGATTTACTCAAAACTGATGTGCTGTGTGCGAGGACTCCAGCGTGAAGCAAAGATGCATGTACTAAAACAGAACTATTTAACTGCCGTACTTCATCAATAAACATTTTGTAAATATTAGGGCTATCAGTCAATTGATTAAATTATTTAATTGGTAAGTAATCTAATGACTGTCCATAGTTAGTTGCAATTTGTTGCAAATTAATCACATTTTTATCTGTTCAAAATGTACCTTAAAGGGGAGATTTGGTAAGTATTTAATAGCCCCATCAACATGGGAGTGGGCAAATCTGCTGCTTTATGCAAATGTATGTATATATTTATTACTGGCAATCAATTAACAACTAACAACTATTGTCCAGAAACCCTCATAGGTGCTGCAGTTAGCATAAAAAATATGCTCAGATCATAATATGGGAAATTAAAGTCTAACAGGAAACAACATCTGCCAGTGTGTCAGTGTGCTGACTTGACTATAAATTGCCCAAAACTGCATGCGATTATCATAAAGTAGTCATGTCTGTAAATGGGAGACTGGTGGGTACCCATAGAACCCATTTTCATTCACATATCTTGAGGTCAGAGGTGGTTGATAAACATATTCCTTAGGTTATCTAGTTTTGTGATACCTTCACTCTAGTGTCTTCAATGTAGCTTTAAAACAGAGTCCGCTACGACATCTGAAGGGTCGATTATATTAATGTGTTGAAGAAAATAGTGGCGTTAAAACAAATTTGTGTTAACGAATTATCGCGTTAACTTTGAACACCCTAGTAAATATCCTTCAGCTGTCCATGACCCTGTAGGAAACCACCTTACCTGGTCTAAGAGTCTGGGTGTAGCCAACACCAACAAGGCTATTGTTGTTCACTTTAGCCTATGGAGAAAAAAAAAAAAAAAAAAAACACAAAAGTTAGCTGGTGACAATTAATTGTCACATTTATCTTCTGCCTCATCCACCCCGCTGTGAAAGCCTCTGATGCGCTACTTACGCTGACGGAGGCATCGCTGTCCAGCTGGTATTTGGCTGCAATACCGAAGCGTGTGCTGTTGCTGCCAGCGGTCCAGGCCAGGTTGACTGCCGTCTCCAGCTTGTCGCTCACTTTCTGGTAGATGGAGCCTCCGAACTCAGCGCCATCATTGCTTCAAAGATCACAAGGAAACAACATTTTGAATTTCTAACTAAAGAGGTGTTGGAGGTTTTGCTCTGTTTTCTTCTACTTTCTTACGCCCGAGCCAGACTCAATTCATTTGTGGAGACGTACAAGTCACTGCATTTTCTATAACATTGTCCTGTAAATATTTCAAAATAAATGCCTCGTGCTAACAAATAAAAGAATTCTGTCCACAGAAAAAATACTGGAGGGCTTTTATTTTTTTTTAAATGACAGCATGAAGTGTGAGCTAAAAATAAATCTTTACTTTTTTTCATGTCAGACTTATTCTACAAAATACAGACATTGAACATGTAGTAATGTTGCTGGTATTATGACCATATACTGTCAAAAAAACATTTTCACTGTCTATTCTTCACACGCCGAACGTGAAAAAAATAGGCGAGACCTCAGATCTCCAGAAGACACACAGCTGACAGGCAACTGGGTGCCAAAACAATAAATGTGCTGCTGATGTTCCCAGTGTGGCTCTGGTCTTGTTTTGTTACTGGTTTGTTGTAACTGTTTCATCTCAGACGTGGGGCGTAACACAGCAGCAGCATTTGACCAGCTGAATGGGGTGAGGGTTAGCTCACCATGTGTGCTGTTATTGGTTGGGGGTAATACCCTCACGTGGGGCCCAAAAGCTGTTTGCAGACACCCAGAAAAGTCTTGAGTTAAGCAAAATAAGAGAAAATATAGGCAGAAGGCTGCAGGGTCTCTGCAAGATACAGACACCATCACACACTTAAAGTGGGGCAAAATGACAGAGGGATTATCTTTGTGTCAGCCTATATGTTGTTTTTTTAGTTAATCCTTGCAAATACACACCTTTTTAAAAGCTGAGCACGTTGTATGGCTGTTAGGTTTATGTGTCACCATAGCAACTAACTGATAAGTATATGGATTTGTTTGTGTTAGATCATTCATTATGACTTCTAGACTGATTTGCATATAATAATTTAAAAAAAGCCCATTATACCGGCTCTGCTCAATGATTTTGTTACTTCTGATGCACAATACACTGCATGTACTGCATATCTATTTATATATTAGTCGAAAAATAAATTCTAAGTCAAGTGAAGGTTTCATCCTGTTACAGAAGAGAAAGTTCAGCGCAACTATAAAACCCAACCTTGTGAAAGCTACTGTACTTACACATTGGTGTGCAACTGGAAGTCTCCCGTCTTGTAACCAATGGCAAAGTTGTTCTGGGTCATCTTGGACTTGGCAGTGTCAAAGCTCATCTGATAACCGGCGAGCCAACCCTCGTAGCCGACGACGGCAGCTCCATGGATGGTGGGGCCAGCGAAGTCAAAGTCAACATCGCAGCCCAGGTTAACGTACTCGCGCTTGTAGGCGGTCTTAACTTTGCCACTCTTCTTGCTGTCGATGAGAAACACGTGTGTGTCTACTTATATGTTTGTGACTATAACACAATGAAAACACACTTTAACACAAAAAGTGTTAAAAAGTAGGATACAAAGAAAGTCACCTGCTTACAATCTAGTCAGTTGAGACAACATACAGTTCACAGTCTAAAACAGGGCAGACACTTGTGAAGTTTTTGTAAAGGCCGAATTTGATATTTACTGTCTTCTCTTTTGATATATTTAATGTGAAAGTTGATCATTTTTATGTGTTCTCTTTAAATGTGACAAAAATTATTTTACAAATTAAGCAAATTATAAACAGAAATGAACAAATCTTGCCTTGAGGACAAGCAAAGGCAAGGATGCCCTCTTGCCTTCGCCTGTCCTAAAGGCACCCCAGGGTGTTGCAAAACACTATGATCCCCAGAGATAATTCTAAACATATGCCCTCTGCCAGCTGTCAGATCAGGTAGCAGACAGATGGGATAAGAAAATAATTTGTCTTGCAAAGCAACATCGCTGGACACTGAAGAAGCCACTACAACTATGTGATCAGCTTTGCTCTAAATTAGAAATTTTGAGTCATTTCTGACTCAAATATTCAGTTTGCCAAACACTGCCAAAGTGCTGCCAGCCTGAGCAGGGCACTGTAGCCTTAAACATGCTGGCTCAATGTTGCATCAACCTTCTTAATATGAAAGGGGACACGCTTTCTCTGGGCCATGTGACATCTTCCTTATGTGATTTAAACCACACACACACACACACACACACACACACACACACACACACACACACACACACACACACACACACACACACACAGAGAGAGTAGCTGGCACACTAGTCAAACTTGTTTTTTATTCCTCCCTGGGAACAGACATACTGCAAGACATACTTTTAGCACACACAGCATGACAGCCAATCGCAGTAATGTGTTACAATAGACTCGTTCCATATTGGTACTGGGGTCACGTGGTCAATAACTACACTTGTCAGAAACGTACGGCACAGATCAGGTTGCCAAAATGACTCGTGTAGAGGCAGAGCAGGCAGAGCTCAAGTTAAATTCACATGAAACTAACTTTCTCTGTCAATGAATTACTTATTATAACCCTAATCTTACCCAGTGTTTGGTGAGAAGGTTGTGTCAAACGTCAGCTTCAGTCCCTTGGCAATCTGTGAGAAACAATAATGGAAACAATTTGACATTTAAAAAAAAAAAAGGATTTATACAACACCTGTTGTTCAATAACAGTTGTATAAAATGTTAAAATATTTCCTAACCTGATCTTCAACAGTGATTTCTGTTCCCAAGGTGTTGTCAGTGTTCCACTTCTCAGTGAAGGTCAGGCCGTACTCTGACCTCTTGTATTTAGTTTCCAGGGTGCCTGCAACTTTGCTGGTATCAGTGTTGGAGGAACCAGATGTTTTGAATTCCTGCAAGGGACAATTTTAGAGAAAAGACAATCAGTGCTTAAAGACAAGTTACACTGGATGAAATTACTATAAAAGAAAAGAAACTCTTTCTGGGCTTTCTCATTATATGTGGCAGTCAGTCGTAGTTTGATGAGGCTATTGCTATTTCTCTCTTTTCACTTTAAAGCCAAAAATATATACGTTAAAACCAGAATACGTGTAGTAATAGCTGAAACAACTGGTTACGTTGATTGAACAAAGTAGCAATTTTAATGTTGGAGTTGGTAATTCATGAAGCCACGACAAAAAACCGTCACAGGTTTCACCTTCTCAAAAGTGGGGCTTTGCACTTCTGTTTGGCATCATTGTAAATTGATTACTATTAGGCTTTAGACTGTTGGTCACACTAAACTTACAATTTAAAAATCATCTTAGGCTCTAGGACCTTTTTACTTTTTATTCTTTAATGTGTCTGCACATATATATTTCCTTTCTTTTGTTATTTAAACATCTTGACATAATTTTTTATCTTTCAGCTAAAGATAACCGTGCATACATAAAACAAAAAAAGCACTTAAATAAAAAAAAAAAAAGCAATTGCTTGATTATTTGTTTATAAAAACTTCATTGGTCTGGGTGTCAGCTTGCTACTGATATGCCAATACAGTCTAACTAAATAATAATAATAAAGTAAAAACAGAGCCAGGATGCACCAGAAACATAAATTGCTGTAAACTTAACTTTCATATTGTAAAATTCACATGATCCTACTTTATTGTGCTGTTTCATCTCTTTAGTTACAATGAGGTATGTTGTAGTTTCTATTCTGATAGATGATCTTACCACTCCACTGGCTGACTTTGTCTTGACATCAAGCTTCACCAAACCAAATCCTGAAGAAAACAATTGTTGTGTTCAAATCATTTCAAAGCTTGTCGATCAATATCAACTAGACTTGGCAGAAAATGTATTTTATTATGAACAGAACTGCTTGGACAAACTTTAACAAACCATACCATAGCCTTTGTTGAAAATGTCCTTGGCAGACTTGCCCAGGTCGGCATAACAGGGAGGCACGGCCATTGTATCTGTAGAGAAGCGAAACAATGTTCAAATTTTCCTTCTGACCTTAGTATATTTTCATCAGCTTCTGTAAAGTTGAAAAGAAACCCTAAAATGTAATGATTTAGACTATAAATTTCACAGAATTCAATGATGAACTTAGCAATTTACTTCACCTCCAGTGTGCATTATGAGTGTGACATAACGCTGATTGAACAGCTGCAAATACCAAGTAAGTGAACTTGTACTAGGGATGCACTGATCTGACTTTTTTCAGTCTCAGAAATTAAAATCGCAGTATATGGTTTTTAAATGTTATATGTTTAAATGTTTATAAACATTGAATTGAACAGATCGCCCACATTATCAGCAATACAGATCTAGATCGGCCCGATATCCAATCCAGTATCTGTGCATCCCTAATCTGAAGCAAGATGACATAAATGGTCCCGGAAGACTCTAGCCCGCCCGCCCACACACACACACACACACACACACACACACACACACACACACACACATTGCAGGGCAGGCACACACACACACACACATTATAAATACATATAATATTTAATATATAATATTTTAATATTTAATATATAATAATTATAATATTATCTGGCTATACATCTGACTCTTAAGATTTCTGCAAAATACTGTCTGGTATAAAACATTTAGTTACTCTTAAAACAAAAGAAATCAAGCCTAGTTCACAATATGATGTTAACTGCTACAGTATTTGTTCTCTCTGGTTGCAACACCTGTTGAGTGCAAACTTAAACTTTGTATTTGTGGGCATTTATAGTTAATATCTCACTATAATCCTGTTAACACTAGATAGTCTTCTTTGCTGCACAGACCGACCGACAGACCTGTATTCAAACTGTATGGTTTGCTCATGCTGTACAACACTTGACATTCATTAATATAGGATACTCGTCATGTCACCAAGTTGAAGGTGCTGACGTACATTTCCGCTATCACAATGCTGGTTTCACTTTCTATCCAACATGTGTGGCACAGTGACAGCATCACGGTGCTGCAGGTGGTCACAGCAGTAACGTTAAGTGTCTATGGACAAGGTTACCGGGCGAGAGAGGAGCCATTTTGCCGCACTGGAGTGACTAGTTCAGGCCTGGCTCTTATCAAAGTACTCCTTCACATGTGTTGGCAGACACAGCTAGGCGTGGCAAGGTGCATGCCGGCGCCAATTAATGGGCTGGGTAATTAACCAGTTCAGGCGCTTCATCAGCCAGATACCTCACTACGGCTAACAAGGCCGTAGGGAGGTTAACGACATTATGGCTCAACTAGTAAGTAGTGAATATTTTCTGAAAGCGGCTCTGCAAGACACCCACCGCGGTATCAGCCGCTTGAAATATGAAACGTTATAACAAACCAAAACTGACAGGTAAACCCCTCTTTAACTTGACATGTGTCAGACGTAACATGCTGAGTGCGGCTAGCTTAGCTAACGTTGCTAGCCTGCAGAGTCCCTGCGTGCTTTAAACAAGCTTAAACAGTCCTCCTCGCTTGTTGCGGAGTTGTGAAACAGCGTCGGACGGAATAAGTGGCTCTCTTACCAGTAGAGGATGGGGCTAGCGGTAAACTAAAGTGACTTTATGGGAGAAGTTCCTCACACCGCACGACCGAGGCAGGCGTCACCGGTAGAAGGGCGAGCTGAAGGAGACTGCACTGCAATGAAATCCAGACCTATCACATCCCGCCTCAGGACCCGGGACGGCCACATAGGTGCCCGAATGCCTGAGTGAAAATGGTCCACGCCACGGCATAGCGGCGGTGGTAGTTTGGTTTTTTAATTTATTGTAAACCTATTTCAAATATGTATCAGGCTATTTTATATGTACTCTATGACTTGTTTACTGCTGTTTACCTTTGGCTCTAAATGTATCATCTGTGCGTGGACTTTGGCAAATAAAGTTGCTTAAAGGTCGTAATGATAACATATTTTTTAAATAAAATAATGCATCCACAGAGCTTTTTAAAAAGGTGCTGAATAAAACTATGGCTTTCCCAGAAACGTTTTTTATTATTATTGTGAATTAATCATAAAAAAAAACCTGACAGGTCCAAAATGAATGTTTGTTTATTTCTGTGGAAAATGTGGGCTGTTAGAATACTAATGTGCTATTTAGTACGCAAAAACAGTTTATAAGCTATTTTAGTTTGTACGAAGTTTGTCCTTAGTATGAAACTAACAGTATGCAAATTGCATGTTTCTGATGAAATACTACAGTATGCAATGCTGGACACTACAGTGGAAACAAACCCCACAATGCAATGCAGCAGTAACGACAATGTTCATAATGGACGTTGACAGACAGCTCTGTAACACCAATAACACTTCAGTTTAACTGTAAGTATAAGATTCCACTTTGCTCTGCATAATATTTATTTTAAATTAATTCAGTCTTTAATTCTCACAAGCCGTTGTTTTGGTGTCATGAGGTTGCCATGTTAAGTGCCTGGCAACCACCTGTTGTGAAGTGAATGCACCTGGGAATGGGAGAGGGAGAATGCAACATCTAGAGGCTGAATGACAACAATGTTATCAAAAAATAAATAAATAAAGTCATCAGAATAAATAAAATGGAAAAACTGTTGTATGCACAGTTGTAGGAAAGACAGTTTCTGACACTATAACACTAAAGAGCTGCACTTTAAAGCGGCTCTTTAAAGAGCCACATATTGTGCATTGATTAATTTGTTTTGTGGTAATACTTTAATACATAAAATAATGAGCATTCATTTCATACCTAACAGCTGCCTATAGTTACTTTTTATGAATTGCTTGTTGCTTTTGAGGAGAAAATTTATTTTGCTATACTTCCAAAAAAGACTTGCTTTCAGCATCACCAGCTACAGTTTCAAAGTAGTTTAGCCAACACTTTAATTTATAAATGCATCCTGCTTCACAAAGCTATTGATATTAAATTACTTTGTGCGTCTCTGTGTACTGCAAATTGTTTATCTTAATTCAGTCATTGAACACCATGACTTATTCTCTACACAAGCAATTTAAATGCACATTAACTCTTAAAGTGCACTAAATATATTTATAGACTCAGGGGCAAGGTCCAGTAGATGTAATATTTTAGGACAAAAGATCAGCACTTCAAGGCGAATGGATTGAGTGTGTTCATTTATTAAAACATGGCAGTAGAAACAATCGCAACCTTTTATCCCTGATATATCCAATAGTAGTAGAGATAATAAAGCTTTAACAGCATCACCCTCCCTTCAATACCTCTATAATATCAATAATAATATTTCCTGCTCTGAGCATTATAAATGCTTTAGGGCTGTCAATCAATTAAAATATTGAATTGTGATTTATCCAATGATGGTCCATGTTTAATTGTGATTAATCGTATATTTTATCAGCTCAAAATGTACCTTAAAGGGATATTTGTCAAGTATTTAATATTCTTTTCAACATGAGAGTAGACAAATATGATTGTTTTTTGCAAATATATGTATATATTATTGGAAATCAATTAACAACACAAATAATAACAAATCTTGTCCAGACATCCTCACAGGTACTGCATTTAGCATAAAAATATGCTCAAATCATAACATGACAAACTGCAGCCCAACAGGGAACAACAGCTGTCAGTGTGTCAGTGTGCTGACTTGACTATGACTTGCAACAAACTGCATGTGATTATCATAAAGTGGGCATGTCTGTAAAGGGGAGACTCGTGGGTACCCATAGAACCCATTTACATTCATATATCTTGAGGTCAAAGGTCAAGGGACCCCTTTGAAAGTGGCAATGCCAGTTTTTCCTCACTAAAATTGAACGTAAGTTTGGAGTGTTATTTAGCCTCCTTCTTGACAAGCTACATGGTTGGTGCCAATGGATTCTTTAAGTTTTCTAGTTTCATACAATGATATCTTCACTTTAGCTTTAAAACTGAGCCCACTACAACCTAAAAATCACAAGTTGGGTTAATGCGTGAAAGAAATTAATGACATTTAAACAATTTATTGTCAATACATTATTTTTGCGTCAGCGTTGACAGCCCTAATTATTGTGTACTCCTCTGTGTACTGAAGGTTGTTTATCTTTATTCAGTTATATTTGACATAATGACTTCTCTAAACATGAAATTAATTGTGCATTCACTTTCAAAGGAATGAAAAAAAACAGCAAATACTGTACATAAAAAATGAGATAAAACACATGGCTAGTATACACTGAGAGTACATAAACACCCTGAAAATAGAAATTAGGATTATATTATTGCTAATTTACACTTAGTAATTAAATGCAGTAAACCCAATATACATGTTCTGCAGATAAGCTTAAAGGCTTTTCAGTGCCCTTGTCAAACAAACAGACCAGTGCTTCTTTGCAATGTTTTGCTGCTATACAAAGTTGCATGGTGTGGGTAAAAATAAAACAACCTGTCGCTGAGACGTCTCTTCAACATGTTGAAGAACAAAAAAAAAATGAAAATGTGGAAGGAATGGCAACAAAACTATGCAATGTAAAGCAAACATGCTGCATGTTTGGAAGAGATTCAGTTAAAGGGCAACATTTTGACTTGGTGAGAACTAAACGGTCGGCAGAAAATACTGAACTACAGTACGTGAAAAGAGTCAGAGGGTTTGGGTATCTTAATATTTACCCTTTATATTCCATCCACATCACTCTCTGCATCAGACCTCTGGGTAAAGAAGGAGAGACAGATAGGACAGTTTACATTTTTGATGAATCCCATTGTTTTTCACTTAATGAATGGTGTGGTTTATAAAATAAGAATAATAAAAAAAGTGTACTCTTGTGTTTTAGTGTAGTTATATTATGTAATTCAAGTTCTGGTTTTAATGGTTAAAGGTTACCTTGCCTGAAGTTTTTCTCATGTATCTTACTTCCTCTTCTGCCTGTGTTGAAGGAGAAAAACACAAGCAATTTACAGTAAGATTACAGAATATTACTAGATGATATTATTAGTTTACATCAATAAAACTACCTTTACAATACTACATTATAGCTTTATGATCAAAGGCATGTTTTATTGAGTTCTTAATGTGGTTACTGTATTTTCTTAACAACAATACATGTACAGTATAGAACTAGGAAACAGTGTTGCAATGATATAATTTTTACAGTGTGATGCAGTTTGCTCTGTGAAAATGTATATTACTCAGCATATTTTACCGTTGTGGCTGGTGATTCTTCTTTGCTCTGCACTAAAGGAGAGAGAAAAAAAACCATGTTATAGACTCTCAATATTTGATGACAGTAATGCATACTAGTCCTCAATTCAAACAAAATATCATAGAATAACCAGAAATGTACAACACAAATTGGTTTTATCAGTTCAGCATATACGTACTGTGTCTTTTGATCATAAAACAGATGAACAAGGTCACCATGACAGCGAAGATCAACACGCCAAGACGGATGCCAAAAATCTTTAGGTGTTCAGAAGGACTGCAGCATGAAATTTTAAGCATGTAATGCAGTTAATTAAAACAAAACTGAAAAATCATACTTAAAAAGTAGTCTGAAATACAGTACATTCATCATCCTGGTCATAAACTGCAGTTAAAATGTGATTGCTCATTAGTCTTACAGATTCCTACAAGGACTGTTTTATGGATCACAAAATTCTCTAAATGCTGCATGTTGATGCAAAGGCTGCTGACCTTGAGTGTCCATCTTGAGCTGTGGGTGCGTGGCTTGCAAAGACATGGGTGAGATTCACATGTTCATGAGTGGGTGACACAGGGGTTAAACCTGTTGCTGTAGCTGTGTAAATAATTCAAAATGGCACCATGATTACTGTAATATGACAATACTCAGTGCTAATATCACTTCTGCATCAAATCAACACAAATATTGTTGTACTGGACAAGTATTCACGAATGCAAATTACTTATACTACTTACTACTGGTAGAATGCTCAGTAACAGTCACATGCACTGGCATTTGTAAGCTTCCTTTAACGCACCAATACCAGCCGCTGCTCTCTGTCCTCAGTCCACTCATAGTCACAGTGAAAACATTGGGGACACTCCTACTGATGGTCACTCTTGTTCCATCTATTGATCCAGGCGATGTCATCACACAGGAGCTGCCCAGCCTGCACCACTCCATTTCTCCAGAGTTATGATAGTGACAATTGATGGTTATATTATCTCCTATAAATCCTGTAATCATCTGATGATCCACAGAGAGATAGGGCGTACCTTAAGGGAAAACAAATAATATTCAATATAAAACTGCAGACGCCTTTGATACACGCAGGTGATGTTTCAGACAGATGTCTTATTACAACTGGTGGATCATTAATTCTGAGTGTCAAAGTAATTAAAAAATTGCAGCAAACAATGAGAACCTCACTAGTGTTCACAAAGGATATGAAATGTGCTTAAAGGTCTCTTACCTCTGGTGATTGAAAGGTGAAAATTCTCTCCGACATCTGACCCTCCATCAATCTCCACAGCACACCAGTAACCATCAGTGTCTTTAAACGTCAGATGTTTTATAGTCACAGTGAAGATTCTTTGACTTTTGTCATCAGAGATTGAAAACTTTTCTGAATTGTGCTCGTTTGTTTTGACTGCATAAGCGCAGGATGCCCACTGAGATCCTTTACATAAGTACTTCACATGGTTTACGTATTGTGAGCCATAGAGACATGGGACAGAGATTGAATCTCCAGCCTTCACTGACACTTCACTGACTGCTATGCTGTGAATTCCTGTAACAAGAGCAAATACAGCATATAACAACATCAACAAATAGATTGTTGTACTCGACAAGTGTTTAGAAATGCAAATTACTCATAGAACCTACTAGTTGCAGGTTGTTCAGTAACGGTTACATGTACTGGCATCTGTAAATGTCCTTTAATGCACCAATACCAGCCGCTGCTCTCTGTCCTCAGTCCACTCATAGTCACAGTGAAAACATTGGGGACACTCCTACTGATGGTCACTCTTGTTCCATCTATTGATCCTGACGACCTTGTCACACAGGAGCCGCCCGGCCTGCACCATGCAATTTCTCCAGAGTTGTGATAGTGACAATTGATGGTTATACTATCTCCTTTAAATCCTGTAATCTCCTGATGATCCACAGAGAGACGGGGGGTACCTAAGTGAAAACAAATTCAGACTGAAACTGACACTGTTTTTCCCCTGAATTGTTAATGTTCAATAGAGCATTTGCAATGTGCATAAAGGTCTCTTACCTCTGGTGACTGCCAGGTGAAACCTCTCTTTGACATCTGACCCTCCATCAATTTCCACAGCACACCAGTAATCATCAGTGTCTTTATCTGTCAGATCTTTTATAGCCACAGTGAAGATTCTTCGGCTTTGGTCATCAGTTATTGAAAACTTTTCTGAAATGTGCTGGTTTGTTTTAGCTGCATAAGTGCAGGATGCCCACTGATGTCCTTTACATAAGTATTTCACATGGTTTATGTGTTGTGAGCCATAGAAACATGGGATGGACACTGAATCTCCAGCCTTCACTGACACTTCACTGACTGTTATGCTGTGAATTCCTGCAACAAGTATACATTCAGCACTTTAATGCTTTTATTCACTAACAATAATCTTTCTTCAGATGACCTGCATGTTGTAGATGCTCATATTAGCTGTGTTTTTAAACATTAGGTTGTTATATTCCTCAAAATATCTGAAATAGAAACTGGAGGGTATATTACTATCTGACATTTAAAAGTAATAAAACTATAATAATAAAAAAAAAAACACATTTCAAAAATTATAACATGACCCCTGTGACTGACCTGTGAGTCCGGCAATGATAAGAAGAAAGCTGAGATGAACAGTCATGTCGGTGAGTGAGCAGTCACATAAAACTACATGAACCAAGGCACTGACAGACTGATTTTCTGTTCCCTTGGTTCCTAAATATAAACTGGAGCACACCCCCCCCCCCCAACAGCTTCAGTTGATTGGATGATGTATATAAATAAATAAATAGAAAATCTTTGTACAGTTTGTTGTTCTACAGTAACCACAGAGCTGTAAGTCACGTCTGCTTCCCTCTTAGCTTCTGACCTCCGAGTAAAAAGAAAAGGCAGACATGAAGATTTGAATTGAACAGTTTTATTCATTTTTTTATCTTTTGTTTCACTCAATTACAAATGGGCATGATGAAATCATAAATGCTATTTGAGTGTACTTATTCTCATTTTCAAAACCTGTGTTTCAGTAACCATAGAGGAGACACACAAGTTTACAATGATAAATTTTAATGATTTATCTGCTGCTTGAGACAGATGTCCCACTTAAAGCAGCAGTGGATAGAACTGGAGCAAATATGATTTTAAAAAAAGCTATTCGTATAAAATGATCACTATAACCTGACAGTAGTGCATGAACAAGTAATCTACATGCTCCTCGTGGCATCTGCAAGCTTTCATCAGAGGAAAACAACCAATCAGAGCAGAGCTGGAGCCTGCCGTCCCTGAGCAGCTGTCAATCACTAGCAAACTGTGATCAAACAGTCAAACTAGGCAGTGCTGATCAAATATAGATTAATATTCTGTTACTGTAATGCCTGTTTCTCATATAAATGTTTTTATAGTTGTTATATTTTTTGTAGTGTTGTCTTTAGCTGTATAATGATAGTCTGACAAGTCTGAGTCTGATAAGTCTGACCTTCATTTTACAGCTAAACAGTACACTACAAGAAAAGAGACGATGGAGAAATTGCAAAAAATACCATCAGGAATTTTCAGCCATTTCAGCCAGAAGAGATGAATATCTTACAAGACAGGAAAAGGAAAAGGACGATGACAACAGGAGCTGGCAGATCAGCTGCTGAATATATTTGTGCATTAGTTTCATTTCATTTTCTTATTTTGTATTTTAAACATTATCCTTCATACATCAAATGTCACTTAACAACATCAGTGTTTAAGGTTAAAGTGAGACTAAAATGAACAAAAACAATAAAAACTTCAATGAAACATGTTATTTTGCTCTTCCTGCAGGTTCTGGAGCTTCTTAAGATGCTGTTTAACCTCCTGTGAGTCGAAAGGATCATTGTGAAGAGTGGACTGCTTTCGTTGAAGCTTTTGTGAAGCACCTTTTAAGCTTAAGAAGGCTTGTAAGATGGATATTGCAATCATGTTAGCTTTAAGATGCTTTTGGTAAACCAAGCCCTGCTCAGCACCTCTGAGAAAGATTTTGCAGCTATACAGAGGAGATTTTTTTTTTTTAAGTGTACACTCTCAAAATAATAAAAAAAGGAAGTAAGAAGTTGCTGCAAAACCGATGACAAACAGATGACAACAGATTGCACCACTGTTATCAGAAAAAGAGTCAAATGATAGACAGGCAGATAGGTGATATTTACAGGCTTTGTTGGTGCTGGGCCAACCTTCTATATGTTACATCCTCATCTGTTGCTCCAACCTGCTGCAGAACAGAAGAAAAAAAGAAACTTTACCGATAAAGCAGAGTCTACTGCCACACTAGCAGTGTGGCTAAAAAATGAGGGAAAAAAAGCTCAACTATATATGTGAGAAACAGCGAGCGGCTGGGCTCTGAAAATGTACCCTTTGCACAGTTTGTTGTTGTACAGCAACCACAGAGCTGTATGTCACGTCCACATCACTCATAGCTTCTGACCTCTGGGTAAGAAAGAAGAGGCAGACAGAAACAGATCGATGGAGCAGTTAACAGTGAAACTTTGTGTAATACAAGATGTAGTTTAACTAGTTTAAGCCTACCTTAACTGAAGGTTTTCTCATGTGCGTAACATTGCTGTATGTTGCTTCCTCTTCGGCCTGATGAAGGAGCAAACCGAATATTATTTAAATAAAAAATAAAGGATAAACACCATTTTATTACTGGATCTGATTAGATTCCATCAACATGACCACAGTGTTAAAATAGTACTGATTTACCATGAACCATTTAATAAAAATACTTCCTTTATAAGGCAAACACACGTGAGAAATTAGGGTTTACTAAAACCTTATTCTATACAATAGCCCAGAGAAAATATGAATAATTCTTAGGTGGTCTTGCTTAAAAAGAAAGAAAAGAAACCACTTACCTGGCCTAAACTTCTCGTCTTTTTCTGAACAGTACTATATGTTACTTCCTCATGAGCCTGTGTTGAAGGAGCAGAGGACAGAAAATGAATGGCAACAACAATAATAATTGATTTATTCATTAAACTTTTTACTATATTTGTCATCACATATGTGCTCAATTAAGTTGCTGTCTATGTTTACTCTATTCTCCTATTTAAAGATGGACAATGATAGTATCAAGATGTAGTTTGTGTAGTATAACTATTACATGTTCACCTACAGTTATACATTGTAGTACTGCAGCTGCAAATGGACAATACAGTATTGTCTCTCAAATGTGTACTTTTTTTGTTTTGCTCGTCATCACTTCAGCGTTGAATCAAGCAAATGGCCACGATAGCACATTGCTTTCTTTGTAAGAGAAATGTACTGAGAAATGAATCAGCATATGTTACTGCACCATTGTTGTGGCAGATGATTCAGCTTTGGTCTGCTCTAGAAGTGAAGCAATGAAAACCCCAATTAGTGACCATCATTGCTCAATGACAATGATGCACAATAGCCTACATTTATTGTAAAACATATTTACGATTAACAAAACAGTTTTGGTATGAAATATCAAAATTCAGTATCGACTTACTGTGTCTTTTGAACATAAACCAGAAGCACAATGTCACCAGTACAACAAAGATCAGCAAACTCAAAGGGATGATGAGGCGCATAAGGTCCACTGGATCACTGTGGATTAAAGCACATAATGCAAAGCGTATCAAATAAAAGGACTTGAATGCAGTTTATAGACAGTAGTTGGATGCAGGTGTGAAGGTTTCTGACCTGTGCTGTTCACCCTGAGCTGTGGCAGATGATTTGTCTGTAAAAACAGTGGTGACATTCAGAGGCCCAGGTGCTGATGATAAGGTGGTAAAATGGCTTGTTGCTGTAACTGTGAATGCAATAAAAAAAAAGCCAATGAATACTAGTAAAATGACAATAATGAACCCTAAAATCTCTCTAAAATAAAAAAAACATCAATATTAAATCAAAAAAATTATATCAATGACTGTAAAATTTATAATTTTACATTTAGAATTTGAAATAACTTACTTGTCGTAGGCTGCTCAGTAACAGTCACATGCACTGGCATTTGTAAGCTTCCTTTAACGCACCAATACCAGCCGCTGCTCTCTGTCCTCAGTCCACTCATAGTCACAGTGAAAACATTGGGGACACTCCTACTGATGGTCACTCTTGTTCCATCTATTGATCCTGACGACCTTGTCACACAGGAGCTGCCCAGCCTGCACCACTCCATTTCTCCAGAGTTGTGATAGTGACAATTGACGGTTATACTATCTCCTTTAAATCCTGTAATCTCCTGATGATCCACAGAGAGACGGGGGGTACCTTAAGGGAAAACAAATAATATCCAATAGAAAATTGTTGAAGCCTTTGGTACACGCTGGCGATCTTTTAGAGGCGTTATTACAACTAGTGGATAATTAGCTCTCAACCTTTACATATACTCTCATGACTTCTGAGTGACGAAGTAATGAAAAAGACAAAAAAAATACCACATTTGCAGCAAACAATGACACATTCCTAAAGGTTCACAAAAGACTTTAAGGGTGCATAAAGATGCTTTAAGGTATCTTACCTCTGGTGACCGACAGGTGAAACTTCTCTCCGACATCTGACCCATCAGTCTCCACCACACACCAGTAATCATCAGTGTCTCTATCTGTCAAATGTTTCATAGTTACATTGAAGATTCTTCGGCTTTTGTCATCAGAGATTAAAATATTCCCTGAGCTACTTGGTTCATTTGTTTTAACTTCATAAGAGCAGAGCAACCATTGGGATCCTTTACACACGTATTTCACATGGTTTGTGTATTGTGAGCCATAGAAGCATGGGATAGAGATTGAATCTCCAGCCTTCACTGACACTTCACTGACTGTCAGGCTGTGAATTCCTGTAACAAGAGCAAACACAGCATTTTAATGGTTGTATTCACTAACTACAGTATAATATTATATGACCTGTATATTGTGCAAAACTAGGGGCTGTTACTTATTATCCATCCATCCATCGTCAACCGCTTATCCCGTTAGGGGTCGCGGGGGGGCTGGAGGCGATCCCAGCTGTCATTGGGCGAAGGCAGGGTTCACCCTGGACAGGTCGCCAGTCCATCACAGGGCACATAGAGACACACAACATATAGACAGACAACCATTCACGCTCACATCCACACCTACGGGCAATTTAGAGTCATCAATTAACCTAAACAGCATGTCTTTGGACGGTGGGAGGAAGCCGGAGTACCCGGAGAAAACCCATGCTAACACGGGGAGAACATGCAAACTCCACACAGAAGAGTCACAGGCCGGAGTCAAACCTGCGATCCTCTTGCTGTGAGGCGAGAGTGCTAACCATTGCACCACTGTGCAGCCCCCCCCCCCCCGACATGACCAATAGAAGCATACAATATATACAAAATTATATAATGATTCCTGTGACTGACCTGTGAGTCCGGCAATGAGGATGAGAAAAAGGCTGAGATGAACAGCCATGTCAGTGAGTGAGCATAAACCAACACACTGCTAGACTGATCATCTACTTCCTAATTTTCTTAAATATGCAAAAGCAGCAGTTCAAATCTGCGTACAAAGGCTGGGTGCAAAGTCCAGTGAATAAAACATTTCAAAAGAAAATATCAGCACTCATTGTTGTGGAGGACCACAAGTCATGTAGTAAACAATAATAGAGCATTTAATTGAATTTGTACAATAAATTTAGGCGTGAATAAACATGTACAAACATAAAGACATTCATATTTTAAATCTGAGGCTAGAATACACCATGTGTTCCTAAACAGCCTGAAGACAGAAGTCTGGATTATTCATTTATGAGCTTTACGCCTAATAAGTAATTAAAAAAAGTGTAAAAACTTCAAAGGAGAAGTAAAAAGTTACTGCACATCCACAAATAAGAGCAGACAGCACCTTGCAACACTAAAGTCAAAACAATCCAGTAATGCACGTAATACATTTACATGTTTTGGTGGTGTTTAGCCAACGTGCTGTATGTGACATCCTTATCTTCTGCTTCAGCCTGTTATAGAGCAGAAACAAATATCACAGTTAGGAAGTAAGAGCAAAGTAGAACTTGTTCACATATGACAAAAAAAAAATATTATTTGAAATTACTGAAATATAGGAAGCAAGAAACTACGTCTTTTAATGTTTACCCTTTTTACAGTGTGTTTCTTTATGGCAACCACAGAGCTGTACATCACATCAATGTCACTTTCAGCATATGAACTCTGGGTAAGAGACAGATATTAAACAAAAAATTGTATTAAACAAAAAATTAAACACTTTTCAATTTTTTTTGTTATGGATTTAAAAACAGTTTTATTCAGCTGCACTTGAAACTGCACACTGAAATAAGTCAGATCCTAAAGTATCCTTGTGCGTCTTTTAGTGTACTTGTATTGTTTCAGCCTGGTTGCACTAAAAAGTGTATAAATGACACTGAAATCTCATGTCATTTTATGTGCAATAAGAATGCCGTTCTTGGAGTGTCATTTGTATGCCATGTAGACTGTACTGACTGCAGTTTAAACACAGCCACATAAATACGTTACGCTAAGTGACGTAGAATTAAAAGTGAAGAAGACCGCTTATGGTGGGAGGAAGGGGGATGTATCCAACAAATATGACTTTGAACCAAGTGTTGTCAAAATATTTTGTTTTGATGTGTTTTATGTACTTTTGTTGAGCTGTTTCTGTTCATATTTTACTTAGTTTACATGCTAATTTTAAGCCCAAACATGTTGATTTTCCTAAACCTAACTAAGTGGTTTTGGTACCTAAACCTAAGTGTGACTGTTACTGTTCTTTTGCTGTGTGGTGCACACAAGACACGCAAAAGAGGCGCGTTAATGACATACAAAAAGGCTTAAATATGTGTAATGTCTGGCTATTTTTATGCCTTCCCATGAGATCGGGTTGCATGATTGTTTAATACAAAATATGATTTTAGTGTGTTAGGGTTACCCGGCTGGACGTTTTTCTCATGTGCCCAACATTACAGTATGTAACTTCCTCTTCAGCCTGTATCAAAAGAGAAAACCAAATGTCATTTACAGAAAAACTAAAAAGTTAAAGTAGATTCAAATTATTACCTTTGATACCATAGCATTTCATAAAATATATAATAATGGATAATGGTCACTGTATTCTCTTGATAAAAAAACACAAATACAATCTAGCTAATTCAGATGCAGTTTATCTAATAAAAATATCAGAAATCCATCTGCAATGGTACAGTCCTGCATTTTATACTCTTCTGCAGGTTTTTACACCTGGTTTCTAGATATCACTGCAGTTATGGGTTACCTGGCTTGGTGTTTTTCTCTTGTGCATAATATCACTGTATGTCACTTCTTCTTCAGCCTGTGTTGAAGGAGGACACCAAATGTCAGAGGATTGTCTCATATCTTGCCCTATACAGTTTCAAAACCACATCAATAAAAACACTACAGATCATATATGTTGTTCTCCTTTCAGCTGCTCCCCTCAGGGGTCGCCACAGCGAATCATCATGGATTCACATGCTTGTTTGGGATGTGTTTTACGCCAGATGCCTTTCCTGACGCAGCCCTCTGTATATTTATACAGGTGGGGGACCAGCCGGGGATTGACAACCTGCTCTACCCTCTGAGCCACGGCTGCTCCTCACTATAGTTTATATATATGTATAATAATAGAATGACCATGTATGCTAAAATAGTCAACATTATCGATAGCCGTCGGAGGACTTCTGAGGTGTTAAATTTTGCATCATGTAGATCAGATTATATTATTAACATGTTTGTCGAAATGGTCAACATGAACCATTTTATACCGATAAAATGTTTAAGGTGAACACATTATGATCAGATGAACAACCACACCTGGAACATTCTATAAATGAAGCACGATATAAGTCTTCACGGATCAGCGCTAAAAAAAAAAAAAAAAGTTACTGTAATTTCCTTTAAACAAGAAGCCATGCCGACGGCTCTATGAGCCTGTGCAAACACAGTGGTGGTTTGAGCTAGTATCAATGTGCGTGGCAAAATCATAATGACAATGCCTGCATGACGATTTGCAGGTATGTTCACCATGTCCAGCATCTTAGATGGCAATGAGACTAAACACGTCGCAAAGACGTTCCAGATGCTTTCTTTTGAAGTTAAAATTAATGGTACTACTACAAACTATTTTAAACACTTATTTTCAGTCCGTTCTTTTAGGCTAAAATGCCTGAAATGCTCATTCTTGGTGTTGCCTAAAACCTGACAAAAATGATTTTGTACTAGAACAAAATAAGGACAGAGTTAACAAAATATGACTAAAACGGTCACTGACTTTCGATCCTAGGACTAAGAATAGTGGCCAGAATTAATGACTAATTTGGTCAGAAACTAAACCAAAGTATTTCAGAAATTGAAGTTTTGACCTGATGACGCCACTAGATGAAAAGTTAAGGGATCATAACAGGTATTAAAACCATTTGGTCTGTACCAAATTTCATGGCAATCTGCCTAATAGTTGTTGAGATATTTCACTCTGAACCAAAAATGTGAACCTCGTGGTGGAATTAGAAAAAACGTCAGAGGACGATCAAAGTCATCAGGAACATAAATGCCAACAATCCAATGGCTCCCAATCTGGTAGACGTTTCACTGCACTACATGAAATGTCAGGGCGACACCAAAGTCAGGATCTTCCTCTGGGCTCTATGGATATCTTTACCAAATATAAAGGCAATTCATGCAATAACTGTCAAGATATTTTTGCTAAAAATCAAAACAGCTGGGAAAATTTTACATTGTACAATTTACTTGTACAAATCTCTTGGTATCACTGAAGCAAATCACCATGATTGCAGCTTTACCTCCATACTAATATATACATAGGGAAATTAATCCATGTTTCTTACCGTTGTCATGGCTGATAATTCTGCTTTGGTTCGTTCTAAAAAAAAAAAAAAAACAATGAAATCTCCTGTTACTGACTCTCAGCTAACAATGACAATGCACAATAATCCACACTTTAACTTATTAACTTTAAATATTTAAAAATTACAAACATTTTTGGCATGAATTGGATTGATCAAACTTCCGTCTTTGACTTACTGCGTCTTTTCAAAATAAACCAGACAAACACAGCCACCACTGCAACGGAGATCAGCAAACTCAGACTGATGATGAGGCTCTTCAGTTCAACTGAAGTACTGCGGCATACATTTTGAACACAAAAATAGAGATAAACAGCCTGTTTAAACAATCAGTGCTACATCGTAATATAAAATTAATCAGTCTTATAGCTTTAAATGTTTGTTATAACTGATTAATCTTATTTTTTTATCAGTCTAAGTTACAAAAGAATGTCTTTAAAACATGTATAGAGGGACTGTTTTATTTTTTGGCTATATGTATATATATGTAAATGCAAAGACTGACCTGTGCTGTCCATTCGCATTTGTTGGTCTGTCTCCAGTAACAGGAATGGGAGTAGGAGTGGGTGATGCAGTGGTTAAACGTCTTGTAGTTGCAAGTGTGGCTATGATTCAAAAGAGCACAATGATTAGTAAAGTAACACTAATATCTGTTAGGATACCACCAAAACATTTGCAAGTGGTTGTACTTGACATAGATTTATAATTTACAATCACTATACTTACTAGGTCTCTCAGTAACAGTCACATGTACTGGCATCTGTAAGTCTCCTTTAACACACCAATACCAACCACTGCTCTCTGTCCTCAGTCCACTCATAGTCACAGTGAAAACATTGGGGACACTTGCATTGATGGTCACTCTTGTTCCATCTATTGATCCAGGCGATGTCGTCACACAGGAGCTGCCTGGCTTGCACCACTTCATTTCTCCACGGTTACTGTACCAACAACTGATGGTTACTTCTTCTCCATTAAATCCTGTAATTTCCTGATGATCCACATAGAGATGAGGCATATCTTAAGGGAAAATCCAATAGAAAATTATGGGTAGCTTCATGATAAATGCTGGATATGGTGATAATTCAAGGATATTTGTGTATTTTAGTACATTCAAGTCTGTTTTGGTGCTCCACTGGCTAGCTAATGGCTGCCTTTCTATACTGCGCTCATATGGATGTTACAGCAAATACAGTGGAACTGGAAGTGTACTGCCCACTCTCCGCCACTGTTAGCTCTGTTTCGGTTGTTTGCACTGTTCATGTTGTTAGCACGGCTGCACGGTGGTGTAGTGGTTAGCGCTGTCGGCTCACAGCAAGAGGGTCGCAGGTTCGATTACAGCTTGCGGCTCTTCTGTGTGGAGTTTGCATGTTCTCCCTGTGTAAGCGTGGGTTCTCTCCGGGTACTCCGGCTTCCTCCCACCGTCCAAAGACATGCTGTTTAGGTTAATTGATGACTCTAAATTAGTAGGTGTGTGAATGGTTGTCTGTCTCTATGTTGTCTGTCTCTATGTGCCCTGCGATGGACTGGTGACCTGTCCAGGGTGTACCCTGCCTTCGCCCAATGCCAGCTGGGATCGGCTCCAGCCCCCCGCGACCCCCAACGGGATAAGCGGTTGACGATGGATGGATGGATGTTGTTAGCACATGGATATAACTGGATACAGCGTCGGAGGCGGGCTTACGTTGTTTCGTGAAACCGAAATGGCTCGACTGCTGAGTGATTAAGTACCCAGATCATCCAGCGATCTTTCACACCTACAGGATCCATAGAGCAGGCATACTAGCTTTTTCTTTAACCCCACATCCCAACGCTCGCTCCAGGTCTGGGTCTCATTCACATGAACAGATGAAGGGAAATGACTCTGGATTCAGCTATTAGTGCATTTCACAACTTTTAGGACCTACTGATTTAAATAAGGGCTATTCAAGTGTTCCTACTGGGAAGTTGATTTACCAAAAAAAAAAAAAAAAAAAAAAATCTGATGATTTAAAGGTGACTTTTTCCCAATTTAAGTCTATGGGAAAAAGTCTTTTTGGGCCCAATAGCATCACATCACCCACATAGAAGTTGTTGTACCCCATTTGGCCATTATGAAAATTTGGGCTTCCTGGGGCCTTGTGTTAGCTCCGTTAGCTGCTAGCTGCTGGCTCAGCTATCTCCATGTGGAGGCAGTATGCTCTGAATTCTGTGTTGAGCATCTTTAACGTGTCACAAAGGATTTGAAATGTGCTTAAAGATGATTTAAAGGATCTTACCTCTGGTGACCGACAGGTGAAAAAACTCTCCGACATCTGACCCTCCTTTAATCTCTGCTGCACACCAGTAATAATCAGTGTCTTGAGTTGTCAGATCTTTTATAGCCACCGTGAAGATTCTTTGGATTTTATCATCAGAGATTGAAAACTTTCTGGATCCACCTTTTGTACTAGTTTGAACTTGAATAGAGCAAGACGACCAAGTCCTTCCTTTACACAAGTATTTCACCTGCTTTGTGAATTGCCAGCCATAGAGACATGGGATAGTGACCGAATCTCCAGCTTTCACTGACATTTTACTGACTGTTAAGCTGTGAATTCCTGCAACAAGAACAAATACAGCATCTTAACAGATATGCTTGCTAACAGTATTTCCTATGACTTTCATGTTAAAGTGATTCACATTAACAGTTTTGCATATTAAATTACAGCTGTCTCCACAATTTATAAATAAAACACTGGTAGGCTATTATAAAGGATTATGAAGCACAACTTCCTACCTAATTGTATACATAATCTGTCATGAGGAGCACAAAGAAACATAATACGCTCAAACATCTTTAAAGGACCCGTTACTGACCTGTGAGTCCAGTGAGAATGAGAAGAAAGTTGAGATAAATGGCCATCTCAGTGAACGAGCAGTCTGACAAAAAATCACGACGCAAGGCACTGACACACTTCTGTATAGATTTCTACTTCTTCCTCCTAAGAAAGTCAGTTGCATCACATGAGTTGGCTGATGAAATAAATATTGTAAGCAGTCACATAGTATTTTGGGTTGTAATTTTCAGTGAGTATTGTACACATTAAGCTCTCCAGCCTTCCCTTATCTGGTGACTGGACAGTGTTCATAATATCTGGCAATCTCCTTATGGGAACGCTGGAGACACTGGTTCACTGATTAGATAATCATTGGAAAAATATAGAATATTTTGTTGAAACTGGTGTGTTAAGGGGGACAAGGGGTAAAAATTAAGTAAGGTTGACATCCGTTCATCAAGACAGTCCTCAATGGCAAGATGTGATTGGGTAAAAGATACTTCCTCTGACTCAACGTGTCTTACAAATAAAATTTCCCAAACCACTTCCTTAACTTTAGAGTCCATTTTTTCAATCTGGTTTACGTTCGTCTGGGCTGCTTCATGTTCATTATGAGCAATGGTAGCTGAGGGCACATCAGTATCACTCCCAGTTTGTGAGCCATAATGGATGAATGTGAAACGTGCGCTCCACTACCCATACTACCATACTATTTAGTATGCCAGAAAAAGATTTACTATGACCCAATACATAGAACATCAAATGCAGTATGCCAGAAATACCAGGATGTCGTACTGCATATTGCAATATATATGAGAGGGGTCAAAGTACAAGGCGCAATGGTATTTCCCAACTGTATGCATACTACATGCAACAGTACGTATTTTGTAAGGGTGCAGTATTTACTAAAAATAAAAATAAAATGTTTGTGAATTAGAACACAGTTAGAGTCCTTTTTCACAGCAAACATTTTGACTTGAAAAGCTCAGGTGTCACTATTAATAACATCGATGGCTTCATTCTATTCAAGTGTCCCAGGAAGCCATGACAGCATACACTATACCTCAACACTGAAACTGAAGCAGCTAAATGGTATTAAGCCATTTTTCATTTTACTGTGAAATAGGAAAACTGACAAGGAACTGACCATCAATGCAAAACGAACGGAGGGTTTGAAAATGCCAAAACTTATATAGAAATAATGGAAATAAGGGCAAAACTCACCTGGAAGCTCTCTAGTGATCTTCAAACACACAGAGGGTGGCAATATAGCGCTATCTGAACACGTCTGGTGGGTTTTACCATCAGGAAGTGTTGGTGAGACAAATAAAAGGCAGCAAATAGGAAGTGATTGGTATTTAAATAATACAACTCAAAGCTGAAATTCAGTTAATTGACTTTGTATTTAAACTTCAGGTGTGAGGTGCTAATTTGTGTTTATATATCAGACATGCCATTTTATTATTATCAACCAACTTTAATATTGTTGTAAATGCCCATGAAAGATTAAGTACACTGGATCTTTAAAAGAAAGAATGAAAAAAAAAAAAACTATGCAAGTAACCATAAATAAAAATGGTCGCTTGTTAAATCCTTGCAAAAGAGATCATATTGTACATCAGTAATGTTTAGTAAACTAAAATTACCCCTTTTTCACATGAGGACCAAGAGTTGGGTTATTATTGTGAGTCAGTATATCATGAACAGTATTTATACGCAATATTTACCACAGCGCACACAACTGGCATGTATTATTTCATCAGGAAAATCTTGGTAGTGGCAGCTTGGCCACCAGGCAGGTAGAGCTGTGGGGTCGCAGGTGAGCTCCCATGAATTGTATTAAATGTCTGGCTGTGAGTTTATAAGCCGATTAAAACATTAATACAGGGGGAAGATTTTGAGATGGTGCACAGATACGCAATAAGCATTGCTATTGCTGTGCCATGAATGCACCTTCTTATTCGCTGTGGGCAATCCCTGAGTTGTGTAAATCTACAGAAACTCAAGTGAAGTTTTGAAATAGCTTACGGTAATAGCTAACTGGAAGTGGTAGCTACTGTAGAAAAAAACAAACAAACACTATAATAGTGGAAGCTGGCTGTCTCCATAATACAGTATTACATAAAGGAAACATTTTCAAATAACTACTCTCAGCTCTACAGTAAATATGTTTGTGAAGCAGCTTTTTTTTACAACATGAATGTCATAAAACACTGACAGATGAAGATTTAAGCTATTTTAGTGAACTTGAATGGATACGTTCCAGCATACACCTCTAAATGGATTTTTACCAAACGTGAGCTAGAAAATGATGTTGAGCTTTTGATTTTGGTCCTCCATAAGATAAATGGATGTGTAAACACAGAAAATAAGGATAACAAAAAGGTCATATTTAGGAAGTGACACATTTAAGATGTTCAGAAACATGGAAATCCCAGCCCTGTGTGTCAAGTTTATGTATTTATGTGAGCTTTAGGCCAAATAAATAATACAACACTTAAATCCAAGTTCATGTTGTCAGTGGTATTGTGAAACACTTGGCAAACAAACAGCATCTTTGAAAAGTATGTAGGAGACCAAAGTAAGACGATGGTGTAACAATCAGGGATGACATGTTAAGCCAGTGTGCTGTATGTAACAGTCTCTTCATTTGCTTCAGCCTGCTGGATAAAAAAAAGTTAAAATTACAAGAAAGGAAGAAGAAAAATGAAATTTCTAAGTTTGGGGAAAAAATGAAATTAAAAAATAACAACAGTAACGGTCAACATGAGACTAGGTTTTCTGAATACTTACCACCTTGTGGTAACCACAGAATTATACGTCACATTCACATCACTCTCAGCATGTGACCTCTGGGTAAACATATGAATGGGAGGACTGAGCTCTTTCTGTTTTTGATGACTTACACATTGTTTTAGTTAATTACAGTTGTGAAAGGTCATCCATCTATCTACAACCGCTTATCCCGTTAGGGGTCGTCGATCCCAGCCGATCCCAGCCGATCCCAGCTGGCACTGGGCGAAAACGGGGTACACCCTGGACAGGTCGCCAGTCCATCACAATTTAGAGTCATCAGTTAACCTAACCTGCATTTCTTTGGACTGTGGGAGGAAGCCGGAGAACCTAAAGAAAACCCACGCTAACATGGGGAGAACATGCAAACTCCACATAGAAGAGCACCAAGCCAGGTTTGAACCTGCGAATCTGTTTTTTTTTTTTTCAATAAGGTTATGAATAATGTGAATACTAGCACTAGCCAAGGCAGCGATAGTTGTGATAAGTTTGGAAATAAGTGACTGTAGTCTGGTGGCTTTGAAGAGGGCAACATAACCGCTGCAGTTCCTTGTTGGAAAGGGCGGTCTGGTGGCGAGGTAAAGCAGCTGTGGGAGCAGCAGAAAAACGTATCTTAGCTACCTACAAAAAATTAATATTAGTTTAAGTGTACACTATATTTAGAATATTTTCAATGCTTTACCTCACCTTCAGAAAGCCTTTTCCCTTTCAGTCAAATAAAACTGTTTTATCGCCGTCTTCAAAGCTACCAGACCAGACTCTATTCACTAATACGGTCATTTTAGCTCGATATTCATATACTGACTGTAAGGATGTATATACTGCTGTCATCATGCAGAAACCTACATCAGGTTAGAAGGGCTTGAAGGGAAAATAGCATTTTGTTGCTGTAACAGACATACTTGGACTAAAAATGTAATGTTCGGATTCAAATACATAAGGAACACCAGTGGGGAGTTACAGACTAATATAAAAACCTAATAAATAAATAAATAAGTGAATAAATAATAATAATGGACCTACCCTGGAAGTGTACCAATGTGTCCTTTACTTGCATTTTGCAATGTTCAATAGTTGTTCAATAGCGATCACTGTTTTCTCCTAATAACAAAAATCCACACTGACAAAATTTTAACACATTTTATCTAATAGCAACTAAAATAATAATAACTGTTTGCAAAGGTACAACCCTGCAACCTATACAGTTATAGAAATAAACAGAGTATCTGAAAAATATACATGTGATTTTTCTTGGTACCTCTGCAGTTACGGATTACCTGAACTGAAGTCTTTCTGATGTGCTCGACAGTACTGTATGTTACCTCCTCTTCAGCCTGTGTTGAAAGAGCAAACCAAATGTCAGACTGGCCTTTAAATTTTGCTTCATGCAGTTTCAATGAAATAATTGATAATAGAATATTAAATTACATCATCACCACACTTATTCAGAATGAAAAATCCTAATAAGAGGAATTACCAGAGTAGGGAGACTGCTCAGTTAAGTCTATCTGATAATAGTTACTGTAATCTCCATTTTCTCTCATAGGCAAATTAAAGGTACAGTGTTGCTCTGCAGAACTTCTGCATAGTGATAGTATATTCTTTGAAAATTTCAAAGTTCAGGTCTCACGCTACCACGACGATGTAAACGTCAACAAATGACCACTCTCACACGTCTGCATTTAAACTGTGGTTCCTTATTTCCTTCTTTGTGATATAAAACTGGGCTATACATAAGCGTATCTTACCACAGTCATGGCTGATGATACCGCTTTGGTCTGCTCTGAACATGAAACAGAAACTTCTGTCACTTTCAGTGCACAAAATAGTCTATATCAAAAATAAAAATTTAAGATCAACAAACATACTTGGTATAAATTGGATTAATCAAAGTTTAGCAGACTTACGGTGTCTTTTCAACATAAACCAGATGAACAAAACCACCATTACAATGAAGATCAACATGCTCAAAGGGATGATGAATCTCTTTAGGTCAACTGAAACACTGCTGCAGAAATATATGGATAAAAGCACACAATGCAAAGTAAATAAACAAAAGTCATCATCCTTATTCCATACTACAACTCCTATAGTCTTGAACCTTGGTTATAATGAAGGCTGTCAATTGATTAAAACATTAATCGCGATTAATCACAAATTAATCACATTTTTTTTTATTTGTTCAAAATGTACCTTATTTGTCAAGTATGTAATACTCTTATCAATATGGGAGTGAGCAAATAGGCTGCTTTATGTAAACATATGTACATATTTATTATTGGAAATCAATTAACAACACAAAACAATTACAATATTGTCCAGAAACCCTCTGAGGTACTGCATTTACCATAAAAACATGCTCAAATCATAACATGACAAAATGCAGCCGAACAGGCAACAACAGCTGTCAGTGTGTCAGTGTGCTGACTTGACTATGACTTGCTCCAAACTCCATGTGATTATCATAAAGTGGGCATGTCTGTAAAGGGGAGACTCGAGGGTACCCAGAGAACTCATTTTCATTCACACATCTTAGGCCAGAGGTCAAGTGACCCCTTTGAAGTTTAGAGCGTGACCTAACCTCCTCCCTGATAAGCTCATTTTAAAACTGAGCCCTCTACAACCTAAACATTGCAAGTTGTACTAATATGTTAAAGACATTAGTGACGTTAAAATGAATTTTTGTTAATGCATTATTATTGTGTTAACTTTGCCAGCCTAAGTTATTACCAATCAGTCTTATTCATTATATAATACATACAAATATGAATATATTTTCCTTTACAATTGTATTATTTCACCATAACATGACTACAGTTTTCTAAATACTGTATGTCAATTCAAAGCTTTCCGACCTGTGCTGTTCACTCTCAACGGTGGCAGGCGCTCTAGCTGCAAAAGCAGAGGAGACATTCACAGGCTTAGATGTGAGTGACAAGGTGGTTGAATGGTTTGTTGCTTTGAAAGTGGCTATAATCCAATACAATCCAACATAATAAACTTACACAATGCATTCCTAATATCTCTCCTATGCTGAATTAGATCATTTACAAATACTATAAACATTTCTGTGGTACTTACAAGTGGTAAGTTGTTCAATAATAGTTACATGTACTGGCATCTGTAGCTCTCCTTTAATGCACCAATACCAGCCGCTGCTCTCTGTCCTCAGTCCACTCATAGTCACAGTGAAAACATTGGGGACACTCCTACTGATGGTCACTCTTGTTCCATCTATTGATCCTGACGACCTTGTCACACAGGAGCCGCCAAGCCTGCACCACTCCATTTCTCCAGAGTTGTGATAGTGACAATTGATGGTTAAATTATCTCCTTCAAAGCCTGTAATCTCCTGATGATCCACAGAGAGATGAGGAGTACCTTAAGGGAAAACAAATTCAAAAGAAATCGTAGGAAGCCAACGATGACACAGTGGTTTTCCTCTGAAATGTTAAAACGTCATAAAGGATTTGGAAAGTGCTTATAGTTGCTTTAAGGTCTCTTACCTCTGGTGACCGACAGGTGAAAATACTCTCTGACATCTGGCCCTCCATCAATCTCCACAGCACACCAGTAATCAGCGTCCCCATCCGTCAGATCTTTTATAGTCACAGTGAAGATTCTTTGTTTTTTGTTATCAGAGATTGAAAACTTTCCTGAATTTCGTTGGTCTGTTCTAACTGCATAAGAGCAAGAGGACCAATAATATCCTTTACACAAGTATTTCACATGGTTCATGTACTGTGAGGCATAGAGACATGGGATGGAGATTGAATCTCCAGCCTTCACTGACACGTCGCTGACTGTTGTTATACTGTGAGTTCCTGCAACAAGAGCAAACACAGCATTTTAATGTATATTGAAATAACTATATTCTTCTTATACCTAACTGTCTCTAAATTCTGTATAATTCAGAGACAAAGTTGTGTTTTACTCATCATATAACATATAAAGTGAACGTGTGACTGACCTGTGAGTCCAGTGATGATGAGGAGAACTCTGAGATGAAGAGCCATGTTGGTGAGTGAGCAGAGTCAGTCATGGGCTGTTGTACTGACAGACTCAATTTCTGCTTCCTGATTTTCAATGCTGCAATTGCATCTGTTAAAATCACTCTTCCTCTTCCTTTTAAGGCAGTTACGCTAATTTAGTTGGATGATGAAGCACATATGCCTACAGTAAATTGTGCTTTGAGTGTGCAAGTACATGAAACATGAGTAAAATGCTTCACATTAATATAATGCTTGAGGCAAAAATAACAGCTATGGTTATTTTACGTTTTTATTTGCATAATAACGAAGGTAACACATTGTTATGAGAATAAAAACACTGATTTGTCAGCTTTTCATTTCTTTCATGCAGCAATTAAGTCTGCCATTGGATAAGGGACCAGTTGGCTCCACTTCACTCTACCTTTAAAACTCAGCCCGCTACAACCTAAAAATTGCAAGTTGTGTAAACACGTTAAAGAAAGTTGTGTTATTATCACAAATTATCACATTAACTTTGACAGCCCTAATTAGTTTGTTAATATTTTCTTTAGTGTATAATCACCTGAAAATAAGAATCATATTTTTGTTCCCTTAGAATGAGCCGTTTATATCTACATACAGAGCGAGTCCTCTTCAAGGAGCCGGCCGCCATGTTTCTACAGTAGCCCAGAGCGGACAAACCCTGGTTCTAGACAGGGCCATTTGCAGTTTGCGTTAGCCACTTCTATGCTTGTCACATGGGAGAGGCTTCAGTTGCTTGCAATCTACAACCTCACCACTAGGTGCCACCAGATCCTACACAATGCACCTTAAACACAGCACTACTGTGTTTTCAATATAATCTGATATACTGTATGTCTGCAGGTTTCTACAAATAACACCTGTGACTAAATGTCTTTAATTGCCCATATCTATAATACAGACATACTAGCTTGATTGATTTAGCTAAAAGGTTGTAATGTAGTACTAATGAAGTGTATATAAGAATCACTTCATCAGTGTTGCCATACTTGCAGGATTAATGTCTTCCCACTGCACTTATTGTGCTGTAGATCACACTTTCATCTACTGGTTCAGTCTATAGAGAGAAAACAAGCACAGAGAAAAGAAACCAGATTAATCATGGACTAATCATAACCACAATACTAATCCACAGCTGACATATCGAGATGCCTATATGAATTTGAACTTAATCACATACCGTGTGTCGCACGCTATCCTTCACTACAATGGCACTATACGTCACACTCTCTTCTGGGATATCCTTCTGCTGGATACGAGTGATACAGTTTCAGGGGAAACACAAACAAATGTATACAGGCAACTGGGTTTTCAGTTACTGCTCAAATAAGATGGTCGTGTCTGATTTACCTTCTGCTGGGCTGCTGTGTGTTGATTAAGAACAATGGTAGCGTAGTGCATATCAGGATCACTCACAATTTGTAATTCCTATGAGGATGAATTTGAATCATAGATACATTGTTATGTTACAATTATTTGCTGTCTCCTGTCTAACAAAACAATTTGGTTAATTTGAATATAACTGGAGTGGTTACTTTGCATGTCAGAGGTTTGTCAGTATGAGGTGGATGTATGGCATTATGTTGAATACTGATTAACCAGGAAGGTATTTCCAATAATACTGCCAGTAAAGTAAAATTTTTTTGATAAAACTGTCACTATATCCTGACAGTAGTGCATGAAACAGACAATTTGAAAAAAAAAATCATGTGCTTCTGTGTCCTTGGGTGTTTTCTAGTGTTCCCAATGGTATCTGCAAGAGTTCACAGACCTGAGGAAAACAACCAATTGGAGCCGAGCTGGAGCCTTTCATCTATCACTCTCTGCTCAAACGGTCAAACCAGGCAGGTCCAATCAAATATTAATCAGTATTCTGTTACTGTAATGCCTATTTCTCTCCTCAAATGTTTTCAGAAACATCTTGTACTTACTGTTTAGCTGTAAAATGAGAAAGTTTGTGATCTGGCAGCCATGCTGAGATGACTTGAGGAAATACCAAGCACTGCCCACCAGCCAGAGCAAACTTTCTCATTGTACAGATAAACAGTAACTACAAGATGTTTCTGAAAACATTTGTCGCAGAAACAATATTCAATAACAGAATATTGATTCACATTTGATCAGCGCTGCCTAGTTTGACTGTTTGATCTGAATTTGTCAGTGATTGACAGCTGCCTCCGTTGAACGAACAGCCAATAGGAACGCTCTCTCTCTGAAATGACTTGTGATTGGCCAAAGTCTCCTGTCATGGGCTAGATTTTTTAAATCCTGAAAACAGCCAAGAGGAGGTGCAGAAGTCTAGTTTTCTCTCAGAATACTTGAATTACAATATGCGGAAAGGTAATTGTGGATTTCTTTTGCCCAACGATGCCAAAAAGATTTTGCCTACTGATGCTTTAAAATATCAAGATAATGTTTTATATCTTACCACAGTAAATGGCTCAGGCCTGGTCTTACCTAAAACACATATATTTACTTTATTTCAAAATACCAGACATTTTATTCCTGAAAATGTTTCAGCAAAGATTACACCAGACTTACTACGTCTTATCATCATCCTCCATCCAAAAAAGGCAGCAGGAACCAACAGCAGTGAGATGAGAGTGGGGACAAGAATCATCACCATGGTGGAACTAGAGGAGAAACGCAGATCAGAGATACGTTTAACTAAATAAAAGGGGTCTGAAATTGCCCTGTGCATACATCCTTCTTCATCTTCATCTTCAACCGCTTATCCGGGGTCGGGTCGCGGGGGCAACAGATCCAGCAGGGGACCCCAAACTTCCCTTTCCCGGGCCACATTAACCAGCTCTGACTGGGGGATCCCGAGGCGTTCCCAGGCCAGTGTGGAGATATAATCTCTCCATCTAGTCCTGGGTCGTCCCCGGGGTCTCCTCCCAGCTGGTCGTGCCTGGAACACCTCCCTAGGGAGGCGCCCAGGAGGCATCCTTACCAGATGCCCGAACCACCTCAACTGGCTCCTTTCAACGCAAAGAAGCAGCGGCTCTACTCCGAGTCCCTCACGGATGACCGAGCTTCTCACCTTATCTCTAAGGGAGAGGCCAGCCACCCTCCTGAGAAAACCCATTTCGGCCGCTTGTACTCGCGATCTAGTTCTTTCGGTCATGACCCAGCCCTCATGACCATAGGTGAGAGTAGGCACGAAGATTGACCGGTAGATAGAGAGCTTTGCCTTCCGGCTCAACTCTCTCTTCGTCACAACGGTGCGGTACAGCGACTGCAATACCGCCCCCGCTGCTCCGATTCTCCGGCCAATCTCACGTTCCATTGTTCCCTCACTCGTGAACAAGGCCCCGAGGTACTTGAACTCCTTCACTTGGGGTAAAGACTCATTCCCTACCTGGAGTAGACAATCCATCGGTTTCCTGCTGAGAACCATGGCCTCCGATTTAGAGGTGCTGATCCTCATCCCAACTGCTTCACACTCGGCTGCGAACCGATCCAGTGAGCGCTGGAGGTCACAGACTGATGATGCCAGCAGAACCACATCATCTGCAAAAAGCAGCGATGAGATCCTCAGCACACCAATCTGCCAACCCTCCTCCCCCCGACTACGCCTCGATATCCTGTCCATGAATATCACGAACAGGATTGGAGACAAGGCGCAACCCTGGCGAAGGCCAACGCCCACCGGAAACGAGTCCGACTTACTGCCGAGAACCCGGACGCAGCTCTCGCTTTGGGAGTACAGGGATTGGATGGCCCTGAGAAGTGACCCCCTCACCCCATACTCCCGCAGCACCTCCCACAGTATACCCCGGGGGACCCGATCGTACGCCTTCTCCAAGTCTACAAAACACATGTAGACTGGATGGGCATACTCCCAGGCCCCCTCAAGGATTCTTGTGAGAGTGAAGAGCTGGTCCGTTGTTCCACGGCCAGGACGAAATCCGCATTGTTCCTCTTCAATCTGAGGTTCGACTATCGGCCGGACCCTCCTATCCAGCACCCTAGAGTAGACTTTACCAGGGAGGCTGAGTAGTGTGATACCCCTGTAATTGGCACACACTCTCTGGTCCCCCTTTTTGAACAGGGGAACCACCACCCCGGTCTGCCACTCTTTAGGCACTGTCCCCGACTTCCACGCAATGTTGAAGAGGCGTGTCATCCACGACAGCCCCTCCACACCCAGAGCCTTCAGCATTTCTGGGCGAATCTCGTCAATCCCCGGGGCCTTGCCACTGCGGAGCTGTTTAACTACCTCAGTGACTTCCCCTAGGGAAATTGACGACGATCCCCCATCAGCTTCCAGCTCTGCCTCTACAAGAGAGGGCGTATCAGTCGGGTTCAGGAGTTCCTCAAAGTGCTCCTTCCACCGCCCGGTTACCTCCTCAGTTGAGGTCAACAGTGTCCCATCCTTACTGTACACAGCTTGGATGGTTCCCCGTTTCCCCCTCCTGAGGTGCCGGACAGTTTTCCAGAAGCACCTCGGTGCCGACCGAAAGTCCTTCTCCATCGCTGCTCCGAACTCCTCCCACACCCGCTGCTTTGCCTCCTTTACGGCAGCGGCTGCCGCCCCACGGGCCCGTCGGTACCTTGCAACTGCCTCTGGAGTCCTCCGAGATAACATATCCCGGAAGGACTCCTTCTTCAGTCGGACAGCTTCCCTGACCACCGGTGTCCACCACGGTGTTCGAGGGTTACCGCCCCTTGAGGCACCTAAGACCCGCAGGCCACAGCTCACCGCCGCAGCTTCAGCAATGGAAGCTTTGAACATCGCCCACTCAGGTTCAATGCCCCCAGCCTCCACAGGAATGCTAGAAAAGCTCCGCCGGAGGTGTGAGTTGAAGATCTCTCGGATAGGGGCCTCCTCCAGACTTTCCCAGTTCACCCGCACTACACGTTTGGGTTTACCAGGTCTATCCAGAGTCTTCCCCCACCCTCTGATCCAACTCACCACCAGATGGTGATCAGTTGACAGCTCTGCCCCTCTCTTCACCCGAGTGTCCAAAACATGCGGCCTCAGATCAGATGATACGATCACAAAATCGATCATCGATCTTCGGCCTAGGGTGCTCTGGTACCAAGTACACTTATGAGCATCCTTATGTTCGAACATGGTATTTGTTATGGATAATCCATGACTAGCACAGAAATCCAATAACAAATGACCGCTCCGGTTCAGATCAGGTAGGCCATTCCTCCCAATCACGCCTCTCCAGGTACCTCCATCGTTGCCCACGTGTGCGTTGAAGTCCCCCAGCAGAACAATGGAGTCCCCTACTGGGGCCCCATACAGGACTCCATTCAGGGTCTCCAAGAAGGTCGAATACTCTGAACTGCTGTTCGGTGCATATGCACAGACAACAGTCAGAGTTTTCCCCCCCACAACCCGAAGGCGCAGGGAGGCGACCCTCTCGTTCACCGGGGTAAACCCCAACGTAGCAGCACTCAACCGGGGATTTGTGAGTATCCCCACACCCGCTTGGCGCCTCACACCCTGGGCAACTCCAGAGAAGAATAGAGTCCAACCCCTATCCAGGAGAACGGTTCCAGAGCCGAGGCTGTGCGTAGAGGTAAGCCCCACCAGATCTAACTGATAGCGCTCCACCTCCCGCACAAGCTCCGGCTCTTTCCCCCACAGAGAGGTGACGTTCCACGTCCCCAGAGCCAGCCTCTGCCGCCCAGGTCTGGTCCGTCGCAGTCCCTGGCTTTCACTGCCACCCATATGGCAGCGCACCCGACCCCAGCGGTTCCTCCTGCGGGTGGTGGGCCCACAGGATGGAGAGGAGGGGGTCTCCACGTCGCTTTTTCGGGCTGAGCCCGGCCGGGCTCCGTGGCAAGCCCGGCCACCAGGCGCTCGCTCACGGGCCCTCCATCTGGGCCTGGCTCCAGATGGGGGCCCCGGGCTTCCTCCGGGCCGGGTCACTCCTCCTCTTCCTCGGTTATTCATGGGGATTTTGAACCATTCTTTGTCTGGCCCCTCACCTGAGACCAATTTGCCATGGGAGACCCTACCAGGAGCACTAGGCTCCAGACAACACAGCCCTCAGGTTCATAGGGACACACAAACCTCTCCACCACGTTAAGGTGATGGTTCCCGGAGAGGAACATACATCCTTTTTTCACTAAAAATCAGTAAGTGCAGCCACATTTCATTCATGTGATACTTAGATTTGAAGGAAATGTGCTTTACTACATGCAATATATGCTCAAGAATGAATGATAAAGAAAGAAAATTGAATTTCCATGCTCAAATATGTGACTTTGTGTTCTGAAGAGACTGCACAGTATGCAGCATTATCGGTTTCACTGTATTAGGAACCACAAAGGGTGGGAAGGGGATGATATGCACAAACAGTTATAAGTTATAAATCATATCAGACCTCTTGTGCTCTTCTTGCAGGTTCTCTCCTCCTGTCCCGTTGATGGTGGAGATGGCGGATTGAGCTGTATGTGACTCTGCACTTGTCAATAGGGAGGAATGCTGGGTTGTGTTTGGAGGTATCCCTGTAAAATCTGATGCAAAGATGCATGTTATTCCATAGTGTGTGTGTGTGTGTGTATATATATATATATATATATATATATATATAGTACTGTATTGTATATTGTGGTGTATTACATTATACTGTAATCAAGGTAAATTATATCAACATTTTCTCTTCTGCGAGATTATGAGGGGTGGAATTAAAAATTAACTGAAAAAAGGGAGATGATGAAAATACATGTGAATTGAAAAATGGAGCCATGAAAATGGATGTAAATTTATTAGCAAGTGATTAGATTACTGGTAAGTTAAAGCTGATTTGACTAAAACAGTTCAGACATAATTTTCCTCATCTTACATTCATCATTTACAACACACAATTGCCATCTATTATTTAATGACTGACTGACTGGCCAAAAAAAGTTGTTTTCATAAAACGGTCATTATGTCCTGACAGTAGTGCATGAGACAGGTAATCTGAGTCTTGGTGCTCCTAATGGCATCTGCAAGATTTCACAGACAAGAAAACAACCAATCACAGCCGAGCTGGAGCCTGCCGTCTCTGAGCAGCTGTCAATCACTCGTGAGCTCCAATCAAATCAATCAAATCGGTCAAATATGAATCACTTTTCTGTTACTGTAATGCCTGTTTGTCTTAGAAATTTTCATTTCTCATTTTACAGTGACAGTACTCTACAAGATGTTTCTGAAAACATTTTACATGAGAAAGAGCATTGCACAGTCTGACTTGAGGTTTACACCTGAGTAGTCCGCATACAGTATAGTGCAGTTATTGTCAGTTGTGGTGTGTATGTGGTCTACTGGGAGCAGTGCTGGCTGTGGAGTCTGACAGGAAGAAAATGCCAGCGATAACAATGTTGCTCTGATAATCAACTGTCAACCATTCATCATTCACATCACCCAACTGACATTTATGATTTTTGTTACTTCCACCCTATCAAAAAAAAAAAATTTTTTTTAAAAATACACCCACTCACTACTTTGATTTTGTCAGTGGCGGTAACTAACAACAATTGCATGCTGTAAACAAATGTGGTGCAAATAATGAATGGCCGATAGCTGATTATCAGAGCAAAACTGTTTAAAATGATTTAGCACTTTTTTTAATTTCACATACATTTTCATCACTTCCATTATCAGCTCGTAATCATTTCCATCACTTCCCTTTTCTTCAGTTATTTTTGTTACTTCCACCTTTGAGGCCACTTTCCTTAAATGATAAATGGCAATTTTGCGTCGTGAATGGTGAATGTAAGATGGGGAAAACTATGAAACACAGCTCCGATTTCATTGTAGCATGACTGTTTTAGTCAAATTGGCTTTAAATTAATCAAATCACTTGATAATTTACCGCTCCATTTTTAGATTCACAAGCATTTTCATCACCTTCATTTTTATCAGTTAATTTTTCTTACTTCCATCCCTCATATTGTTTCAGGGTTTCATTTATATAATAGGTTGCTAATTTAAGAAAATAGAAACTGGTTAGTATCTTACTTGGTGTATTGGGACTCATTGCAGTAGTAGTAGTAGTAGTGGTGGTGGTAGTAGTAGCTGAGCTCAGCTCATGAACAGTTATATGTACTGGCATCTGAAAGTCTCCATTGACACACAAAAACCAGCCGCCACTCTTCATCCTCAGTTCGCTCATCGTCACGGTGAAAACATTTGGGGCCGTTGCATTGATGGTCACTCTTGTTCCATCTATAAATCCAGTCTTAGCGGTCACACAGGAGCCGCCCAACCTGCACCACTTGGCTTCATCTAGATATTCATAGCGGCACCCAACAGTCACACTTCCTCCTTCAAATGCTGTGATTTCCTGTTGGTCCACGTACAGCCTTGGCATATCTTGAAAATAGTACAATACAAAATGAAGCACTGCATGATTTTATTATCTGAGACTTGTAGGTGAGAATCTGACATCTTGACTTGATCTGTTCTTTTCCTACCAAGTAGAAAATATTTAATGGATTTTACCTGTGGCGACTGACAGCTCAAAACGTTTTTTGACATGCAATAGATTTCTCTCCACAGCACACCAATAACTAGAGCCGTCATCTGTCGGATCATTAATAGTGACAGTGAATGTTCTTTGATTTTTGTCATCAGAGATTGCAAACTTTCCTGAATTATCTGGCTTGTTTGTTTTAACTACATATGAGCAGCTGAACCACTTATTTCCTTTACACAAGCATTTCACGTGGTCTTTGTAGTGCAGCTCATAGAGACATGGGATGGAGATGGAGCCTCTGGCCTTGACTGACACTTCACTCACTGTCACAATTTCACTGTGAATTCCTGACAAAGAAAACAGCAGACATTAATTTTATAGTGGTGCGTTCAAATGCACTGTCTATATTCACCATAAGTTAAAGGTTACATAACACATCTGTTACAAGTCAGTATTATGACTTTTTATTTAAAAACAACATAAATGATTAACATTAGTAGCTTGTTGTCACTATAAAGGTAAGACAAAGTGTATTACTCAAGAAACAGCAATATATACAATATTCTTTTAATCATAAACCTGTCATTTACGCATAGCTTTCTTAATAAGGCTTAGCTCACTTACCCATAACTGCAGCAAGTACTAGGTGAGGAACATATAGGAAAATCATGCCTGCATCAATGTTGTGAGCGAATGAGCACTTTAAGGTGTATGTAGTATGGTGGGTAGGCACATTCAAACTTGGTCATTTCCTCATTTTTACCACTGTTTTTAGTCCTGCTGTATCTACTGGTCATAGTGTTTATGGCTTTAAAACAAGGTACTGCTTGTTTTGCAAGACGGTTAACAGTACATTTCATAAGTAGTTTTCCTTACTTTCTTTTATAGTCACACATTAGTTAAACATTATTCAAGACCTATTACTGTATTGTTAAACTCATCTGACAACTTCAACATAAAGCTGAAAAAGGCCTGAACATGAAAATAGCTTTAACTTTGCAGTAGGCAAAATATTTTTGGCATAATTGGACAATCCAATCCACAATAACCTTTCAGCATTGTGTAATTCACGTATTTTGAGATAAAACTAGACTTCTGCGCCTTCTAATGGCTGTTTTAAGGCTTTAAAAATCTAGACCCTGATGGGAGACTTTGGCCAATCATAGGTCATTTCAGAGAGAGAGTGTTCCTATTGGCTGTTAATTCAACGGAGTCACTTGCAAACTCAGATCAAACGATCAAGCTGGGCATATAGATATTCTGTTACTGCGATGGGATTACAGTTGGAGGGGGTTACAACTTTTAGGACCTAATGATTTAAATAAGGGCTATCCAGGTGTTTGCACTGGGAAGCTGATTCACCTCGAAAAAATTAATTATCCAGTGAGTTACAGAAGTCTCTTTCCCAACGCAATTCTATGGGAAAAAGTCTTTTCGGCCCATGGTATCACATGACAGACAGGAAAGTTGTAGTACCACTGTTTGGCCACTATGACAACAACAGGAGCTCTTCATGGGGTCTTTGCTCAAACACAGTGGATGTCCCAGACCAGTCCTGTGCAGACCCCATAAAATACTTAGCCAATGATATGCGAACTCTTAGTCTTAGAAGCAAGGGTAGGTTACTACTTTGGGTAGTAAGCTAGTTAGCCAGACATACTAAAATTTACAACATATGTACTCCATTTCTTCTTACCTTTTGTGTTTCTGAACCCAGACCCCCATGTTTACCTTCTTTACTCACATCTTCAGCATGTAGACAAATTCAAAGCTTGACAGGTCTCCCACCTATAAATTGCTTGCTATGACTGGACGATTGCTGTTTGAGGGAAAGATTAAGCAGACATGGCTGCAGTCAAAAAGTCAAAAAAATACATTGTAACATCTTTTCCAACACACAAACCATTCATAAATGCTACATTTGGCTAAGATAGAAGGCTCTGAGTGATACTAAATGGAGAGCCATTTGGGAGCCGGAAGAGCTGGCCCTTCAACGGGGGCCGAACCAAAAGAGCCGGACGGAACTTTCCTAATAAAAAGGACTTTTCCACTGCAGCCCACGTTAGACACAGTAAGTCGCGTATGCCACTAGTGTCGAAAACTGAGTTTTGAGGTGTTTTAACAGCATATATTTCTACGTGTAGAGGACAACGACCTCACAACAATGGCTGACCGTTGATGCCGTCTTTCGTCGACTGTTGATGACGTTTTTATGTAACTTTGGTTGACTGCGCGAAATACAAAGCGACGCCGGCGCATTTCGGCGCCTGCTGAGAGTATGAATTGTATTGTGAATTAACTGCACCACCAGTCAGTGTGTGTGTGTTTTATCCTCACTCGCCGACTCTGCTCTTCAGTGATGGAGTACGGAAAGGAGAGAGTGGTGGCGTTAGTGGACATGGACTGCTTCTACGTCCAGGTGGAGCAGAGGCTCAACCCAGCTCTGAGGAGCACTCCCTGTGTGGTGGCCCAGTACAAGACGTGGAAAGGAGGCAGGTGAGTTTCTGACACGGAGACAGTTTTCTTATGATCACCGCAACTGAAGTGAACCCTGTAAGAAGGATCGTTATGCCACCTGAATAACAAATATCACTGAGTAAAACCCCCTAGGCTCGATATCAAATGGTGATTCAACAAACCGCTTCTGGTTTTACTCAGTGCTGTTAGCTGTTAGCTTAGTCTGCTTCTTGAGACAGCAGTGCAGTAAAGTCCACGAAAACAAACCTCTTTCTCTCTCAAAACTCAGTTTTGAGTGCCAAAGCACCCTGACTGTACTGAAGAGTAGTAGGAGCATAAATAATAGAGAACAAATGAATATTGTCAAGACTATGTAAAATATATCAGAAAATAATGTTCAAAATAGAGCTGCAAAATGAGATAAATTAAAGGTGATAATATGAAATGAAATGACTCACATGGATGACTAGACTTAAAGCTGCAGTGGGTAGAATTGGAGCAAATATGATTTTAAAAAGTTATTTTATAAAACGGTCACTATATCCTGACCGTAGTGTATGAGACAGGTAATCTAAAAAAAAAATAATCATCTACGTCTGTGTCTCTGCTGTCCTTGGGTGTCATCCGGTGCTCCTGAAGGCATCTGCAAAATTTCATAGACCGGAGGAAAACAACCAATCAGAGCCGAGCTGGAGTCTGCCGTCTCTGAGCAGCTGTCAATCACTCGAACTCAAATGATCAAACTAGGCAGCCCTGATCAAATATGAATCCATGTTGAGATAAGTTGAGGAAATACCAAGCACCGGCAGCCAATGGGAGCAAACTTTGTCATTTTACAGCTAAACAGTACAAGATGTTTCTGAAAACATTTGAGATAAGAAATAGGCATTACAGTAACAGACTATTAATTCATATTTGATCAACGCTGCCTAGTTTGACTGCTTGATTGGAGTTTGTAAGAGATCGACAGCTACCTCTGTTGAATGAACAGCCAATAGGAACGCTCTCTCTAAAATGAGCGGTTATTGGCCAGTATCTCCCATCATTAGGCTAGATTTTTTAAAGCCTGAAAACAGCCATGAGGAGGTGCAGAAGTTCAGTTTTCTCTCAGAACACTTGAATTACAATGTGCTGAAAGGTTATAATGGAAGTTTTGCCCAATTATGCCAAAAACATTCAGCCTACTGTAGGTTTAAATGTGAGAATTCAGTCTTTAACTTAGAAATAGCAGTCTGACAAAAAAAAAAAAAAAAAAATCTGAACTTAAGGTCCACTTACTACATTTTCAAACCTTTCAGCTGTCACTAGTCTTTCCCAGCAGACAGAGTTGGCTCAGTTGTCATCATGTGACCTCTGTAAGGAATTGAGAGGGGTTCATATAGCCCTTTCTTGTCCTGATCAAGGATGGTCCCTGGCTTTGGATGTGAATATCCTCCTTGACTTTTTTTTCAGGTTGTCCACTGACATCTGGCCAAATGGCTTGGACTCTTTCCCAGTCGATGCTGTAATTGGATGGCATGAGAATGTGTCTCTTCAGTTGCGTGGGCCATTTAAATAGCAGTCTCTGTGCTGGCAACTCATCCGCCTTCATCTTCCACAGACCATGGACTTACTATTATCATGTTCAAATTGTAAACATGTGGTTCTTAACTAAATGTCATCCTCTGTTAGTATCATAGCTGTGAGTTACGAGGCCCGGGCCCATGGTGTCACCAGGAACATGTGGGTGGACGATGCAAAGAAGCTGTGCCCAGATCTCCAGGTGGCACGAGTGCGTGAGTCTCATGGCAAGGCAGACCTGACACAGTAAGTTCAGGCGATGTAGAGTCGACATCTATTCACAGTTCCTGGGATATAAAACTTCTTTTATTATTCTTTTATTGGTATAATGATGAATAGTTAATGTCATTTTCATATCTCCACACCTGTAACCAGTAGTAAAATTACTACTACTCACCCCTGTGTGTAGTTATAGGGAGGCGAGTGTGGAGGTGATTGAGGTGATGTCTCGCTTCGCTGTGATTGAGAGAGCCAGCATTGACGAGGCCTACATGGATCTGACTGTTGCGGTCCAGCAGCGGCTGAAAAACATGACCAACAAAGATATTGAGGCTCACCTGCTGAGGACGACCTACATCCAGGGGTACCCACAGAGTTCACCTGAACAGGAAGCACCTGCAGAGGACGCTGCCTTGGATAAAGGTAGGTTTATAACCAAACTTATACCACTCCAATAAAATGTTTCAGCACTGGACACAGTAAGCTGGTCCTGAAAAGTGACACTTTAAACTTTAGTCGGGCGTATCTCCTTAACAGCGTCATGTTTGTCCACAGAGGAGCAGAGGTCCAGAGGTCTCCAGCAGTGGCTGGCATCCTTGCCTGTCTCTCTATTAGGGGAGCAGAGTTCTGCAGACCTGCAGCTAACTGTGGGGGCACTCATTGTTGAGGAGATGAGGGCAGCCGTGGAGAAAGACACAGGTTTCCGCTGTTCAGCAGGGATATCGCACAATAAGGCAAGAAAAGCCTCTCCTTGTTTTATTGCTATAAATCTAGTGCTGGTGCATTTAAAGAGGACCTATTATGCTCATTTTCAGGTTCATACTTGTGTTTTGGGTTTCTACTAGAGCACTGCACTCCAGCTTCGCTCGAACTAGCTTTGTTTGAGGGTGTGCTACACTCGCCGTTATGCAAATGTTTTACATAGTGACATCGCAGTGTTACAGAAGAAAAGGCGGGACTTCAATCAGGCGTTTCAAGCAGTTCAGGAGCAGTGTTTCTGTGGGGGAGAGTAACTCCCTTTGGCGTAGTCTCTGAATTTTGCAGACCTTTTACATGTACAAAAAACTGTTTAACACACTACAGGAAAGGGAGAAGGCAAAAAGATGTAATAGGTCCCCTTTAATACTTTTAAGAGCAGCACTTATGGTACGGTATGGCTATGGTCTTTTTCAGGTACTGTCCAAACTAGCTTGTGGTCTGAACAAACCTAACCGACAAACCGTTCTGCCTTTGGACTCTGTGACAGAACTTTTCAACTCTCTACCCATCGGCAAGATGTGAGTTCAAACTCATAAACTCATCACAAGTTAAATTTAGGCATAGAAGTAGAAGATAAGAAGAGCATAGAAATGTAAAAACAAAAGTTGACCAACCTCTTGTATCGCTTATTTCACCTGTGCAGCCGTAACCTGGGGGGTAAGCTGGGCGCCTCCATTACAGAAACTCTGGGAGTAGAGAACATGGGGGATCTGACCCGCTTCTCTCAGGCTCAACTGGGACAGCACTTTGGAGAAAAGACAGGGTAAGACAAGCCAGAAATCCCTGTAAAAGCCAAAAATGTCCTGAGATGACTGGCAAACAAAATTCTTATTATGTCAGACCATCATTTTAAAGTAGAATGGAAATTTTGTCATTACATGGGCTTCCTAATATCATATTTTTTACTCTTTTACTTCACCTGGTGTCCCTGTTCACAGCATAATTGATATAGAACAAAGTGGCCCTGGAACAGATTTTCTCCTACAAAGACAGACCTGTTTGATAAAAGTGCTCCAGAAATGAACTGGACTTGCATTTTATTTCTACTATATTACCAACCACAGCAACCACTGAACCTCTGCTTTGCAGCCAGTGGCTGTATGACTTGTGTCGAGGGATCGAGTTTGAGGCAGTGAAACCCAGACAGCTCCCTAAGTCTATCGGCTGCAGTAAAAACTTCCCTGGGAAGACATCGCTGGCTACAAAAGAGCAGGTACAGATCATCAGACTCTGTTTCCCCTGTGCTACAACGGGAAGTACATGTGAAGTATTACTCAATCTGTCTTGTGTTTTAGTCGCCTATTGACTAGAAGTGATGAGACAATGTAGTTGATCCATCTAGATGTGTAAGAGAGATAGCATTACACACGTTCTTGCGATCTTTGACATCATTTCCTTTTCAATTATGATTTGGAAGGTTGTTTTAATTATTAATAACCTCTGTGCAGGTACAGTACTGGCTTCATCAACTGGCCCTTGAGCTGGAGGAGAGGCTTACCAAGGACAGAGAAGTGGTGAGTTGTCCACGGTTGTGTAATTCATTCCTTTCCCTTATTACAGCAGTACTAGTTATTTCCTGAACTGGGTTCCACATTGATGTTACATACAGTAGCCAAAACTCTTTGACATCTGTGCCTGTTTCTCGCCATCTCACAGAATGGTCGGGTCGCTAAATTGTTGACGGTTGGCGTGCGTCAGCTTGGGGATAAGAGGCCGAGCAGCTTCTCTCGCTGTTGCGCTTTAGTGCGCTACGAAGCTGCCAAACTATCCGGCGACAGCTTTGCCATTATCAAGAGTCTCAACACAGCAGGAAACCACCAGGCAGCATGGTAATTAGAGTACAGTAACGCTGTGAAATATTTAAAGTGGAATGCTGTGTGACTGATTGTGCTCCGTCTGGCTTCATGTCCCCAGGACTCCACCCCTCACCCTGCTACACCTCTCCGCTAGCAAATTCAGCGACGCTCCATCAGCAGGGGGCATCGCCGGCTTTCTCTCCAGCGACGTCACTTCAACCCAGAGTCTTTTCTCCACCACCCAGCCGTCAACCCAGCCACCCTCTGAACTGAAAAATGACTCCACATGCAAACAATCTGGCACCATCCAGTCCTTCTTTCAAAAAGCAGCAGAGAAGCAAAGACAGAAGGTTACACAAGATGTAGACAAGGATGATGACAACGATATAAGCTCCACAGGGATTCTGCCATCATCCTCCTCCCACAAAACATCCACTACTGAGTGTCAGCTGGAGGCAGATACCAGTCACCCGGTTTCTTTCTATAAACTTCTTTCTCACTCTAAAAATGGTTCAACAAGCCCCCATTCTGGCATTTCCTCTTTCTTTCACAAGAAGAGTCTTGAAAGAAGCTCACAGGCCTCAACATTAAACAAGCCTGAAGTAGGACACAAGCCTGGACCTGACAGTGAAGAAGACTTTGCATTGGTGCTACAGGCCACACATAGCTCATCTTCACCATGTGAAGAGTTGAGAGATGAATTGGACATTGATCCAGCGATGAATCACCATCCTTCCAGTGTGGCCAGAGAAGACCTGTTGACCTGTGAGCGCTGTGGCCAGGAGGTGTTAGTCTGGGAAATGCCTGAACACAATGACTATCACTTTGCCCTGGACCTCCAGAATTCACTCTCTTCATCCACAGGTTCAGCACCCATCTCTCCTTCTTCTTCCAATGTCTCTCCAACTCCTCTCAGAGCCCCGTCCTTACGTGGAAAGACAAAAACCAGAGGCCACTCAGGACCACAACCGAAAAGGCATCGTTCCCAAGGTGGGAGTACGGGCACCCTGGATTCGTTTTTCAAGAAGAACTGAAGATGTGCTGTAGAGCTGCATTTTTTAAATAAAATAAAATAAAATAAAATCTCCCGATAATGCATATACAGTATATCACAAACATGCAAAGACAATTCATGCATTTGCTCAAGGAATGGAAAGCCATTTTGTAACAGGATACACAAGGACTTGTTTTAAATGATTATGGTTATTTTGCTTTACATTATGTGTGTGCAATTTTTTTTACGATAATGGGAAAGGCAATAATTTTAAGGAATAGCTTGGTGAACAAGCTTATATCAAAGATAATTTTTATATTTTGCAGGACATGCTGTTGTAGGATTCTGATGTGCCAGCAGATGGCACTAATCAGTTGAAAATAGAACAGCAATCCTCACTTGAGGGTCAATATGACATTTTCTTATTAGCTTTAGCAACACTTAAAATAACTATATTTAAGATGAGAGTATATATTTTTAAATATCAATATGTAATTGCAGTAAGGTGAGAGCAATTTGCACCTTCATGATCAGAGGAGTTGGTTGGTTTACACTTCTACCATGATGAACCTGTTGTTCTAAATAAGGAAATTATTTTTGCGTTTGTCTTGCATCAGCTTGGGGCGGATTAGGAGGATCAGTGCCAGAGAAATGAAAGTGACACCACATAAAACTGAACTGTGTGCAGTGAGTCATGGGTTTTGTTAGCCAGTAGACAAAATGCTGGGTGTGTGACGACATGGTTGAAAACATTGAGCAATTTTGTGTATTACTTGAAACACAACGCATGCTAAAGAGACAATAAAACTTTTTAATCATGTACACCATGATACACAAATTAGATCTGTACATATATATTGCATTTCACCCAAATAATGCTGAAAATATTACACTTTCAATTTAAAGGAAAAGGTCTTAAACATGAAGACGTGTTGGTGTCATTAAGAGAACTGCGAAAACAGTGAAAAAGTGTTTGAATAAATTGTAAAATCTCGAACTACTAGAAATCTATAAAATACTTCTCAACTGCATTAAAACAAACCAACACCTGATACTCTTCATAAAGGCTAGAAAATGTTTTGGTTGAAATGCGTTCTTAGTTTTCCTCTTTGAATGCACAAAGTGTGCAGAACAACAACGTGGGTGCAACAAAACAGGGCACACATTTCCATTGTCCTCAGTGGGACAACAAATCTATGTATAAGTCACATCAACATGCTTTAATAAGACATGGTAAGGCCAATAGCAGCCTTGAACGTAGAGTATCAATAATCATTTTCAAGGTCATCCTTTAAATATCAAAAGCTGTTTTAAAGAATAGCACCAACTTAGTTAGATTTCTTTGCCAAGTTGTAAAACTTTGGGGTGTAATGGGTGGCTACTCAAACAGTAGCTCCATTAGGCACTGTGTTAAACCCCCCTCACTGTTAGTGACATCAGTAACTTAAGTGAATAGACATTATCGAGTACCTTATATTTAATGTCTTTAAAACAAAGCTGCATCAGTAGGCAGCTTCACATACTATATCATCTGCAATCAAACGTGTCTCTTTGGGAGAAACACCTTTATCTTTTCTCCCCCAAGTCAGCAACAGAAACCTCCACTGGAGTCGTTCTGTGAGAGTGGAATGATGTCTAACACGATATCTAAACTGACCTGAGTAACTAAAGCACTTGAAAAGACAGGCAGTGAGATCATTAACATCTCGCTGCGCTATCGTGAGGCATTATTTGTGAATAATAGCAAAAAAAAAACCATTTCTCACAGACGTGACATAAACCCATTTACAGCGTGTTCAAGCGTGGTCAAGTTCTAACGTTGCATACCTCGCAATGCCCTCCTTTACCTTCATAAAGTGCACTTGTCAGCAATATTATAGCTTGAAGCAAGATGGTTTAGCTTATATACAACTGACGAGCTGCGTCTGAGAATTGCTATTAACTCACAATTACATTAGCAGAAAGGTTATACACTGAGGTTTGTCCTTTTCAGTCAGGCACTATGCTGGTCACTCAGACCCCCTTTCCACCTGGCATTTAAATACATCCAGATATGATTTAACCTGATTAAATTTACACCTGGTATTAATATTCTGTACGTCTCCATTGTACACATTGAGATATGATTGTTGGGGCGGTGCGTAATGCATGAACACATCAGCCTAAAAACGCCGCCGATTAGGGGGAGAGGGCGTGCAAACGTGACTTTGAGGTATATCTTAACTCGGTGAGTTATAAAGAGTGGTGGCGGCGATCTCTGGTCACGGAGGAGCGCTGAGAGCATGCTGAAGGTTAAGCCTCACACACACCTAGCCGAAGCTTTGAATAGTCGCGGTTGATTACTACCAAAACTTTGCAGCCCATAAAAAGGTACTCAGAACAGCCTTAGCAATTACATATTTCCACCCACAAAGTTGTTGGATGTGGATTGAAAACAAAATTGCATTTCCACTTGAGTTCAGTCACAATGACCACAATGATTGGTTTGGCCAATCACATAACAATCTGTCCTCACTGCGTTTTAGGTGCATTTATGCCTGTACTATCATGTGGTTGGGCTGCACTCGCCTCACAGCAAGAGGGTCGCAGGTTCGAATCCGGCTTGGGGCTCTTCTGTGTGGAGTTTGCATGTTCTCCCCTTGTCAGCATGGGTTTTCTCCGGGTACTCCAGCTTCCTCCCACAGTCCAAACACATGTCATTTAGGTTAACTGATGACTAAATTGCCCGTAGGCGTGAATGTGAGTGTGAATGGTTGTCTGTCTATATGTTGTCTTTCCCTATGTGCCCTGCGGTGGACTAGCGACCTGTCCAGGGTGTACCCCGCCTTCGCCCTATGCCAGCTGGGATCGGCTCCAGCCCCCCAGCGACCACTAACGGGATAAGCGGTTGACGACGATGGATGGATATCATGTGGTTGAGCACCATCCGACTGCAATCCAGTCACCCAGAATGCATTTTAAAGCCAGGTGTAAACGGGGTCACGCAGACAAGCTGCTGTGGGACGATGACAACAATGACACTGGTGATACACCTTAACGTCCCAGCATCTCATACTTGCAACTGTAAACGATTATTTGTAGAGGGTACAGCAACACTGGCATTATGTTTCAGTGCAAGTGTGTGTGAGCATCTTTTTCAAGGTGTGTTAGGAGTGCATTTAGGTGTAAACTGTGTCAGCAGCACTTCAATGTAAGCGTCTGTAAGCAATGTTCTAGCTGCCACTTGCAACTATGTGTTCCTGACACTGAATATCACTTTGGTAGATGTTGTTAGTGAATGTGTTATAGAGGTGGCGGAGAGGTTTCCTCTTATCTGTGCCGTGAAAAGCAACACTCTTTAAACCCTCAACACCAGAAAGCAGACTAAAAAAAATCTGCAGATATTTAAAAAAGGCTGAAGGGGGAGGGACAAATGAGGAGGATGGTGAGTATTAGGCTTTGGAAAAGGTTGATAAAACAAGAATGTCCTGTGACAGGGATTTACTTTAGGCCTTTAGAGAAAGCAGGAGGTCTATAAAGCAGCTTGCTTTTGGATCGGACGGTGTTTTCTGTTGTTTTCTCCGACAAAGTTTAGGCATCTTCGTCCTCGTGTTGGGACGGCTGGTACTGGGCAATGGGCTGCAACTTGGTGATGTGGCCGATACCTTTAGTCACGCCCTCTCTGAAAAGCACCTTAGCTCCCACCTTCAGGTATTCTGGGTGCTTAAAGAACTTGAAGCGAACCACTGCTTTCTCCCCTGTCCTCAGTTCATCCTGTGGTACAGGGATGTATGATAAGAACAGGAGTAAAAGACACCACAATATAACAAGTCTGGGTTTTGGAAGTAGAGGACAATTTTCAGATAGGAACTGGTGTAACTCGTGGATGAACTAACCTTGCCGTATACAGCTTCCACAGTGGCTGTCTGTCTCACGTTGCCAATGTGCACAGTGACCTGGAAGCCCTTGTGGAAGGTCTTGGCATGGAAGAGCAGCACAATCTCAGCCTCAAACATCCAGCAGATGGTAGGATCCATCTCCGGACTCACCATCACCATGCCCTGTGAGTGGAAAATACACGGACATACATATATCAATGAGAATTCAGTGTGTCAGATGATAAAACAGATTTTATTTTTTAAATATTTTCCCGTATAAAGCAGGAATAAAGTACTTAATCAGACATTTAACAAATACAAGGAACAAACGATCTAAATATTGAGACAGGCCAACAGTATAGAGAGGAAGAAAGATCTAGACACATGGTGTCTGACCTTGCGTAGTAGTGAGCGGTCGAAGTTGCCCAGGGCGAGTGTGGCAGCCTGGCCGGCCCTGAGCACCCTGCACGCTGAGCGGTTCCTTTGGATGCTTCCGATGGTCAACTTGTTGAACTGGCCCGAGTCTGTGGGCCCTACTACAAGATCATCTCCCTCACGGCAAATACCACTGCACATTTAAAGAGAACAGTGGGTTGGCGAGAGTCCATGCTCAAAAATTCAAGTTGATGAACATGAAGTAAGCATTCCCACACACTGACCTGTACAGAGTACCTCCCACTACAGTCCCCACCTCCGGCACTGTGTAGATCTCATCCACCTGTAATGATGCACACTGATGTCAATCGCGTCTAAATCATGTGTATGTATTTCCACTGCATCTAAAAGAGCGTGTATGTGCCGGCTCATCACTTGCACGCATCTCAGACACACCTGAAACTCAGTGAGCTGTTGCATAAGCTCCTCCTGCTCCTTGCTGTTGCTGAGAGGAGGGAGGATGTTGAAGAAGACCTTGAGCAAGTCTAAACTCTCTCCAGACACACTGGACAAGGTGAAGATGGGTGTGATGCTGCCAGGAGGAGCACAAGTACGTGATCAGGACACACACAACATTGGCTCTTGTCAATTGGCTGGTCTTCGCTACCTTATGCTTTTGTGGGGCACACCAAGGTTGTGATACGTTTGAATTTTCAGGTTTTTATTTTAGTTTTGACTTTTTGATTTAATTTTGGTTTAGTTTTTCAGGATGGTTTAATTTGAGTTTTTATCCTAGTTTAGTTGGTATTTAAGTATGTAGCTGTTTACATACAATATATATGGCTAGAAATTTGTCTATGAATGACTATGTTTACTGTTAAATCCTTGCGCTACTTTAGTGTCGGATGTGAAGCAGTTGCGGCATAGAGCTATATCTTGGAAGGTCAAGTCCTTTCACTTTCTGTGATTCACTGTCACGAGAATTAATGGAAATTCATGCCTTCTCCTTTTTTTGGTAGCGATACTGTATATTATAGTTAAAAAACTAAAACTGAAGTGAATTACATTCATTTTTATTTAATTTTTATAACCAGGAAATAAGTAGGAATATAGTTTTTATTTAGTTTCAGTTCACTAAAAATAATCTTCACTGCTTATTTTTGTTTTAGTTTCAGTTTACTACAACCCAGGGGTGCTCACATGACTACAAATCATTAAATGGGTCATGTACACATATTCAATTATGAATATATAGTTGTTTCATACTTGGGTGACTGGGCGAACTGCTGTGCTGCTGTGACGGCATCGTCCGTACTGCTGACAACCATGGGCACCTTGTTACAGCCCGGCTGCTTCAGGACACGTTCCAGCTGCCGCACAGTGCGCTCCACTGTGGCCCGCGTACAGAGGTCCACCTTACTGATGACAATAAAGATGGGCACCTTCAGGGCCATGGCTAGTCCCAGGTGCTCCCGTGTCGTTCCAGCTGGAAAAGAGGAAGTAGAGGAAGTAGGCCCAGTAAGAGAGTTTCGCTTCTACCACATTTATTTCAGATATTGGCAAGATGTTCCTATACAGATTTGCACCAAATGAACAGGAAAGGATCCAGTGTCCTCAGCAAACATCCCTCTGGACACATAAGGAAATCCACATCCTTGAGGGAAAGGACTGTTGTGACCTAAGATAACACTGCTTATCTGCCGGCACTTCATGTCAGTCTGAGGGTCATGAGAGCACGTACACAAACTGATAAGAGCAGGTAGAATTCACCATGACGTGTGCTTGTTATGCCATCGGAGGAAGTAGATAGGATATCAGTACAGGAATATTCAGCCATATATGGTAATTATGTAATTAAAGGAGACCCATTATGCTTTTATGCCTTTAGTGTATCTCACAATTTTTTTGCATGTAAAAGGTCTGCAAAGTTACAAAGCTCAAAGTCTACGCCAAAGGGAGTAACTCTCCGTTACAGAAATTCTTCTCCTGAAATGCCTCGCTTCAAGTCATGCCATTTCTTCTGTAACATGGTGATGTCACCAAGTAACACACTTTGGCACAACCTCAAAAAAGCTAGTTAGCGCAGGACTGGAGCTGTACTACAGCACAGTTGGTATGAGTAAAGTGTTTTTTTAAACAATCATGTAAACATGTGCTAGTAGAAATCAAAAACACAAGTATGCACCTGAAAATAAACATAGTAGGTCCTCTTTAATGCCAAGATTGTCCAGAATGCCAGAGTCAAACTACATCACAAAGTAGTTCAAGGTTATTGACCTGTAATGAATGCACATTTCCAGGTTGACAAAATAACCCTAATCCTAACTTTTGCTAGCTGTGTGTTATTTTCAGTGCATCCAAAAGGTGGCAGTAAAGGTACAGTAGGTAGGTCATGGGGGTGGTAAGTCATCACAGAGAGCTACAAGATGATTTGCCCGCCCTTTGGCTTTTTGGCTCGTCACAGATACAACCTAAGACAAGCCCTATGCATTACACAGATCCATTACCCAGTTTCATAATTAAAGCTGTTGCTCTTGGGTTGCAGACACTGTGTCCCCCGTCTGTCTGTTGCGTAGCTAAGGTGGTCCTCATTCTTGACCCCATTTCCCCCAGCATGCCCTATTTTAGAACAGACACCCACACAAACACAGCAGCGCCTTCAGTGGGTTACTCTACTACTACTACATCACTTTTGTTTCACTGCTAACCCCTAAAAACAGAAAAAAATGGTTAAGAAAATCTACCATTTCTTAGTTAACTTTGTTAAGTTAAAAAATGTGAAATCATATTCAAACTGAGCTAAAAATAACCTCAAAATTTTAGCCATACATTAACAGTAGCTGAACATAGTTCACCTAATAACTCCAGCAGGCTGTGAGCTGGAGTGCTAAGTAAGTGTTGTCTCCAAGGCTCAGGTTTCATCTCCATGTCTCCTTGCCCTTTGCAAAAATAAAACTTAACCACAGATTTCTCAATAACACTACGTTATTAAAGGCTATTGCTTAAAGCAGAGATTCTTCACAGATGGTCACAAGCTTGTGTCAACAACAGTGTGTTCTTATCCCACTTGTTACGCCCATAAAAGCCCCCCTCCCTACCCGTTATCTGGCAGAGTTACCACAATCACTAATGTGTCAGGATGGCCGAGCGGTCTAAGGCGCTGCGTTCAGGTCGCAGTCTCCCCTGGAGGCGTGGGTTCGAATCCCACTTCTGACAACAACATTTTCTATTAACAACTTCTACAAACATTTCCAAACAGTAGTCCACTGTCTCAGAATGAAAAGTTAAAGTGTAAACAAACAATATGTCTTCTTCACAAGAAAAGCAAAGTAGACCACTGGTCTAGCCTGTCCCGCCAGTTTCAGCTGCTCAGGTTTCAAAGTATGTCCTTCTTGAACTCCGGCACACTTGAAATTATCATAAAAGATCTGGGTTAGTGAAAGCACTGTATGATGCACTAATGCAGAATCTATCAATACAATAAGTAGTTCAAATGTAATGCCAAAGTGACGATAAAGATCCACTAAAGGTGGCGCAACACAAAATTCACCCGCATTTATTTTCTATGGCACACAAACAAAATCGTTTTCAAGGCATTGTGGGGTTCCAGGTAACACTAGATTGACAAAACAAGGGAGTGGTTGAAAGTTGAAAATGGTCAGCTTAATGCTCTGAGGAAGGAGCACGGAGTGACTTCCAGTGGGTCAGAGGACTGTGACATCAATGGATGGTATTTGAGATATTTGAGTAGTGTGAAGCAGGGACGAGAAGGAGGGGTTAGGCGGCTGTGGCAGGAATGGTGGCCTATTACATAAGCTCAGATATCACATGTTTGCAAAGTCACAGCTGGCCTAGTCCACCGTAGGTGTACACAAACATAGGCTCTATGTCAGACTGGCCCCGCTATTACCAGTCAGTGTCCCTGTGAGAGGTCCACATTCAGCTTGTCATATCTGAACAGTAAAGTGAGCGGATAAAGTGCACAAAGAGAGAAAGCGGTACATCTGAAATGACATATGATGATGCTGAAACGTTAACAAAATCATTCAAAACTTAAATTAATCAACTGATACTCACCAATTCCTGTATTTGCGCTGACGACCAGCATAGCGAAATCTGGACAGTAGCTGGTGAGGCCAAAGATGGTGGTTTTCAGGTACTTGTGGTGACCCGCCAGATCAATGAATGTGATCATTTTAGAGGCACTCTCGCAAATCTCCTCCGCTGTCCGAGACTCACTATAATTCACGACCTAGGAAAAGATCATATCTTGAGTGTCATGATCTACCAACGTATTGCTCAGTGATATATTTGAAAGTATAAGTAAGTAATACTTGCAGATTCATCACATTAATATTACATTGTTGAAACTTTGTTTCCTCTTTGTACCACTATTACCAAAACCACATTGTCTTGTCTGGACTATATTTGTCATTGTTTAGTGTTGTTAACTGATTTCTATATGATATATACAGTATACTGCATATATATTTGTATAAGGCGAGCATATTTGCCCACTCCCAGTTGATAACAGTATTAAATACTTGAAAAATTACCTTTTAAGGTACATTTTGAACTGATAAAAAATGGGATTAATTTGCAATTTTTCGTGAGTAATTACGGACAATCATGGGATTGATCATGATTTAATATTTTAATCGACTGACAGCCGTAAAGCATATATAAGTAGGATACACACTTTTTATTCTATAGTGTTGGATCTTTTCTCACCTCTCCTTTACTATTGAAGCCAAGGATCTCGAAGCTGATGCTAGAGGTGCGCCCAGTCTGGATCTCATGCAGATGTCTGAAAAGGTTGAGCCTCGTTCGTCCCCGTCCATTGTCCAGCTCACCTTGTGTCAAAACGCCCAACAGAGTGGATTTGCCCGAGTCGACGTTACCCAGCACGGCCACTCGCAGGTCCAAGAACTGCCGGAAAAACACAAAGAATAATAAAGGATAGAAAAAAAGAGAACAGATCAACAAACAAAAGCAACATGCCTTCACAGTAGCTACTAACTAACCTGCTGGTCATCTGGCACCTTGCGAATGAGAACTTCAGCGATCTTACGAGGCACATCAGAGTCATAGTCCACCTCTCTTTCTCTGAGGACAGTGATGTCAGCTCCAACCCTGTTAGAAAAAGAGAAACACAAAATAAAGTTTGGCATTTTGACTGTTTAATTACAAAATAATCACATGTTGCTTATAGTACGCCTATGCAAATTGCACAATGGCACATACTGCATTTATTCACCATTTCTTTGGTTAGGGTTACAACTTGTAGCTCTCAAGCTGTGACAACATAATAAGGTTTAAGTGAATTTGATATCTTGACTTACTTCTCTGCCAGCTTATGGAGCGTCTTCAGCGATGTCCTCATGTCCTCCTCTGATAGTCCCACCAGCATGCCATTATCTTCAACACCTATTTGGTAGACAGCTTCACCTCGACCCTCCTGCAGTCGCCATTTCATTTGTGTAGCCAGGTGCTCAAAACGGTACTGCGTGGGGTTCACCAGCTTCAGCTGGGAAAGAATACGGAAATCAGTGCTGAATTTAAACCTGATTGTGAAAAATGAAATGGGTCTAGTCAGTGGTTAAATAATTCAAGTAAAAGCATTGCAAAGGATTGCTGTAGGGCTGTGGATGATACAAATAAAGTGTTGGTTTATGCAGCAAGGGAGGCAGCTGTCCAGACACTAAAAATGCTCTTGCAAATCCACTGTGGTGGTGGTTTTCTTGGTAGGTCATGTGAGACTGTAACTATACATTCTGACATATTATTACCTACACATTGCTGACAGCTTATTGTAATGATAATTGACCTATACTATGCCTATAGCCTCCACAATCTTGTCATGAATACATACATGTTATAGTGTTTATGAAGCAACTAACCCACTTTGAAGAAAATCTCAACACAGCAGCGCAGGTTCTTGCATCACAGCTAATATGCTTACCTTGTACTCTATATTTCCCTCTTCAGCCTAAGAGACGGGGAGAGAAACAAAGAGGGACAGGACAGGTGTCAGACTGTAGAGAACTGAGACAATAGGCTATTGATCTATTAAAAGACACAAAGAAAAGCAATCTGACTGAATGAGCAGTCAGTGTACTACTGTGAATAGGTAGTCAATGAATAGCTATACAAACTGACTAACTGCTTAGCTAGCCTTAATAAACAGCTACTTAGTGTGTTATGCATACAAGGTTAACTAGTCAATATCCCCACAACTAGGACAAGTATCTGAAATCGACAGTATACTAACAATTATGATCACAGGACAGTGGTACTGGTTACATTCCGGGGATCAGCCAAACAATATATGAAAACATGGAACATGTTGAGACTTGTCCCATTAACACTGAGAGTTTATGACCATGCTGACCTTGCTGTTCACTTTCATTTAAAAGCTGTCTGAATTAAAATTAAACACATAATCAAGTTAATCCTGAGACTACACTGCTTTATTTAGCTCCAGGTTAAGTTTGAGGTCAGCACAATTATTTCTGTTGTGTTTCTGAGACAATAATAGGTTTCATTTCTGAACATCATTGAAAAAGCTGAAAAAAATACCAATGATTTTTAAAAAGATTTGGAATATTTTTAAGTTTTTTGAATAGATGACACTACGCTGTAATACTGTTGTAAGAAAAACGTTGCTTTGTGTTGCTTCTTCCAGCCACAAAAAAAAAAAAAAAAACAGAAAACAAACAACAAAAAACAAGATGTGGGAAGGTGCTGCAGGGAGTGTCTTGACGTTGGGTCACTGGTTCAAGTCCCAACATGGACCAAAATCAACTGGTTGCTGGAGAGGTGCCAGTTTACCTCTTAGGCATTGCCGAGGTGCCCCTTAGCAAGGCACCAAACCCCCAACTTTTCGGGAAGCTTGGTCAGGAGCAGTCCCCTCACTCTGACTCGCCATTAATGCATGTATGTGGACTGTGTGAAATTAACAACAGAGTGTAAAAACTGAAGGGTTTCCCTACATCGGGATTAATAAAGGTTCATCATTATCTCTCAGTTATGTCATGTACTGGAGGCACCTGGAGGCAAACGACGCCATGGCCTCCAAGGACAAAGATGGGACAGGACAGGACTGTGTTGCCATTGTCCCACCGAGTCACACTGGACGGAAAGATTGGTTGAAACCCTGGGATTACACTGTTTGCAGTGACGAACAGCACTACCTGTGTGACAGCAAGGTCTCAGATTGTCCTGACAGACCCGCAATATAGCTGAATGTTGTGGATGTATGCCAGTTAAGATGTTTGTTTAGATAATAATAAACTTTTTACAGTGTTAATAAATTTACAAGTGTTTTTCCAGGCTGAGCTTCTAAGAAAAATATTTGGGTACGATGAAATAAAATCGGACAGTTACAATACAAAAGTAAAACGGAAATAAAATAACGTAAAAATTAAAAAGCAATAACATTAAAAAAAGACAGGGCATGTTAAGGATAAATATAAACATTGTGCTTGCTATGCTATGCTGTTGAACAGAAGTCACACTAATAAAGATTCAAAGAAAAATACAGCATTCACACTAACAAGCAATACTGTCATTACTGTGTAGTATCAGTCCTTGGCTGAGTGAATGTCAGGGACGGTAATAGCAACACTAGCTAGATATAGGTCGACCGAGTACGGTGAGACACACACCCGCCCCCGTTAGATATTTACAAACACAGCTGTTCCTCCTCTGCTAGCTAGCTAAATACTAGCCACCCAGCAAGCTGCTTTTAGTTAACATATTTTGACTCACTGCTATGAAACTACTGGGAATGACAAATTATAAGTTCACAGCAAATGTTAGCCGAACACATCCATGCCATTCATTTCCCTTTACCGACGAGCTACGTGTCAGTGGTGTTCAAATAAAAGTCCGGCTACGTCAGTAAGCTAACCCCGGCGACAGGAAACGTAATGGAAAATACACGGTTATCTGTGTTTGCACATCACAACATGCACCAACACTCCCAATGTCACACTAGCAGACTTTACTATGGCTCGTAAATAGTATTAGCGCGACTATGCTAGCGGTAGTTGTGCGCGTAATTTCAGGCTTACCTCCGGAGGTAGATATGGGGTGTTATTGCTTGGTTTGAAGTTGCGAGCGAATCGAGCCTTGGATTTCTTGTTCTTTGCCCAGGCTTTTTTGGGGGCTACCCCGTAGCCATTTCCCGGTTTGCCGTTGGACGCGACACCTTGAGATCCAGAGCCGTGTCCATTTCCTGAGCCAAATAACTCCGATACCCGCGCATCCATCGGCTACTTTGGGACCTAACTTACAACTACCTGCACAAAAATTATGCTATATTATTAAAATAACACTCAGCCCAGGCATGCGGGTGGTTGTATTTGCGTGGAATTAGCCTGATAGTGGTAGTCCACAGCCCCTCCAAATAAAAACAAAGCACCGACCACCCCCAAACTCTTCAAACCGAACAACAACAGCATCGTCCGAGACTGTCGTTTTGAGTTTACAGTGTGCATACGTCACGGTCATACAAGTCGAGGGGTGTGCCTGATTTGTTTAACTGGAGTGTGCGCTTGGGCGGTTCCACTTGTTCTCTGTTTTGCACTGGATAGTAAATCGGTTTAAACCCCGCTTGCCCAGATACCGAGGTCATCACAGCGTGTGCACACACGCACACAGATGAGCACCGCTTTGCAGAGGTTTGCATCAGACGAAAAGGGAAATACATGTTTACAAAGACTGTTGACTACAAAAGATGATGACACCAGGTCGACAAATGTGTCATCAAAGCACATTATATAATTTGGCCAATAGGTCAGCGTTTAGAGGCTTTACTTCTTCAGTTATAATTATATTCATATTCAATTACGCTCTGGAAGCATATGGATATTCACGCTAAAACATAAATAATGCAAAACCTGGTTTGTTTTCTTCAAGGTTTTGCTTCATTATTTCACCAACAAAATAAATGCTTACAGTGTGATCAGTTTGATGTGGCTGAAGTTCTTTCACTTTTTTACATTTACAATTTCAACAATTTAATTTTACTTATAATTCATCTCAAGCTTTTAGAATCACATGAGGAGGATCAAAGCTGAACGTAAATTAGACAAATAACTCAATATATGTATGTGTAAATGGTCTGCAAAGTTACAAAGCTCAAAGTCCAGGCCAAAAGGGAGTTACTTTCCCCCATAGAAACACTGCTCCTGAACTGCCTGAAAACGCCTTGCTAGTTTGGCACGCCCTCAAACAAAGCTCAGGAGCTCAGACATAATGTTTCAGTCAGAGGGTGAAAAGAGGTGCTGCAACACAACTGGTATGAGAGAGAGTGTTTTGAACATTAAAGCACGTAAACATGTTCATAAACAAGTATGCACCTGGAAAAAAGCATAATACTGTAGGCCCGCTGTAACACAGCTCAACATTTTAAACTCATTTTTGATTAGTTGCACCTTTAACTCAAGATGATCTTTAGATTTTGCTTCTAGTTATATAAAATACCATAAAAGTTATTATACTGCATCACATAGACATGTTGTTCTGTCTAAAAACAGCCTATGGCACTTAAACAAAAACCTGTCGAAAGAAAACTACTCCAAACATTTGAACTTGCTTTTTTATGGAGCTCAAGATAAACAGGTCACATGCACGGTGACTGCTTGTTCCTGCAGAGAGACTGAGACTTGAGAAAAGTCAGCCAACTCCCCAGTGGGAAATGAATAATTCCACGGTGTGGCATGTCTGAAAGTCAACACTGATTGGTCAGGCAACCTGTGATGTAGGGGCTCAGCCCATTCACTCCTGGCTGAGAGAACTGTTTTGGGATTTTTAGAGCCTCAAGCTCTTGCAAACATCCACATTCACATCTGCACGCACACACAACACTCTGTCGGTCAGCATGAGTTATCCACTGGTGTTTCTGCTCTGTGTGGGACTTCTGCACCAGACTGCGAGGGCCGCCCCTATGGATAAACTAGCAGACAACAAGATTTGCGGAGATGCAGAATGCTCATGTAAGTCAGAGCTTTAAAGAGAAGCATGATGCAGCGTGTATCCTGAAAACTGTTTTTAAAGTCCTGCAATAAAATGCATTTACTTGATAACATTTTTAAAGCTTCAGCAGGCAGAATATTTTTGGCACCATTGGGCAAAAATATCATAATAACCTTTCAGCATATTGTAATTCAAGTATTCTGAGAGCAAAACTAGACTTCTGCACCTCCTCATGGCTCTGTTTTCAGGAATTTGGCTAATCACAGGGCATTTCGGAGTTCATTCAGTGGAGGCAGCTGTCAATCACTTGCAAACTTTCATCAAACGGTCAAACTAGGGAGCGCTGATCAAAAGTGAATCAATATTCTGTTACTGTAATGCCTATTTCTCACATAAAATGTTTTCAGACACATTTTGTAGTGTACTGTTTAGCTGTAAAATGAGAAAGTTTGCTCCAGGTGGTGCGCGGTGCTTGGTATTTCTTAAACTGATCTCAACATGGCTGCCAGGTCACAAACTTTCTCAGTTAAACCGTACACTACAAGATATTTCTGAAACATTTGAGAAATAGGAAGGAGAATTTCAGTAACAGAATATTGATCCATATTTGATCAACAGCTCCTAGTTTGACCGTTTGATCAGAGTTTGGGAATGACTGACAGCTGCTCAGAGAGGCTCCAGCTCAGCTCTGATTGGTTGTTTTCCTCCAGTCTGTGAAATCTTGCAGATGCCATTAGGAGCACCAGAGGACACAGAGGAACATGCTTTTCTTCAGATTACCTGTCTCACAACTGCTGGAATATAGTGACTGTTTTATAAAAATAACTTTTTTTAAATTATATTTGCTCTGATTCGACCTACTGCTGCTGTAAAAAGAGTTTTGTTTTTTTTTTTATTTTGTCTATATTTCCTTTCCTCTTTTGTTTTCTGTGCTTTATTAGATGTTCTCTCCATGGCCACAGCCCTGGATGACTTCATAGCTCCTGACTGCAGATTCATCAACATCAAGAAGGGTCAGATAGTCTATGTGTATTCTAAACTCGTACCAGAGGAGGGCGCCGGAGTCTTCTGGTCTGGAAGTGTATGTCAGCATTTGTTATACGTTATTGATTAGCAGTGCAGCTTACAATCAGTTATGCAAGGCAGAACGTGCAGCAGCTGTGACAAACTTTCTGACCTTTTTGATAAGCGCAAAATGTCAAGAAAGACATTTGGTTAAATATCCAGTCCCATTATAAGCATATAAATGACTGAGTTTGGTAATGAAAAGTACTATAAACATATTTTATGATGTGGTGCATGTTAATTTGTTAGAGAGGCCATGTTGTTTTCTCTGGCAGGTTTACAGTGAGAGGTATGTGCACCAGATGGGCATCATCGGATACTTCCCTGCCACTGTGGTGAAGGAGACGCACAAGTTTACAGAAGACACAGTTACGATTCCCACAACTGTGAGTATAGTTGTGGGAATATACTTCTTTTTATAGGACAAGAGATGACTACTTTCATTTTCTGGAAAAATAGTTTATTTCATGTTATTTTTAATTTGTTTTGCCTTATTTTTCAGAACACAGACTTCTATTGTGAATAAGACGTGACAGACTGAAGCCTCTTTCCTCTCCAGTCTTGCTTTTAGTAACCCTGGCTTGTATAAAGGAGAGTAGTGTAAGAGTGGTGCGTCACACCACGTCCCATTACATCCTGTGGTGTTGTCTCCAACTGGAAGGAAACGTGGATGCACTCAGCCCTCCATAGACTCACAGTCTGACATCTATCTGTCTTGCTTTGTCTTAACATGCCGCTTTGCTCAATAAATCCCCTTTCGTGTCAACCCAAAGTGTTGATTATTTGAAAAGATAAAAATTTGTTTTCCAGATTGCTGCTTTTGACTTTTCATCTTTGAAATCCTATTGTACATTTCTGCTTGTGCATCTACCTTAAATTGCTGTGACGATACAGTATTCTCCTGTTATTATCAAACTGAATAGTGTCAAGGTTTCACACTGTTATCAGAAAACTAAATGCATTTCACGCAGTAAGTTATGAATCATTCCTTTTAAAGCAGCAGGGAGAGAAGTCCACTGCTTATCTTCTCTTTTTCAAAAGACATGCTGTCTTTCAGCGAATTAACCACAAAAGTATTTTTTTTGTTTACGAAATCCATTCATTTCTAGACATATCAGTTCTTTTTATTAAATTGTTATAGCCAGTTAATGTGCTACAACTGTCTCTCTTAGAGACCAAGGTTATAATAGTATGATTTTTTTTTTAAAGTTTTTAGTTTATTGAAGTTTTAGTTTTTAGAGTGTATTTGCTAGTTTCTAGTTTAAGTTTCAGTTTTTCAGGAAAAAAACATAACTATATATATCTATATATATCTATATATATATATATATATATATATATATATATATATATATATATATATATATATATATATATATATATATATATATATATATATATATATATATATATATATATATATATATATATATATATTTAGGGCCATGTATAATGTCTCAGAAGTATATAGTTATATACATTCAAAATACATGGTTGGAAAACTATATGGCCACGTTGTGCCTGATGTAAAGCAACGGTGGCATAGTGCCATCTCCTGTTATATCAAGTCTGTTCAGTGTCTGTGGTTCAATGTGATGAGAGTTGATGGAAAGTCATGCCATTTCCTTTATTTGTTTGTGATACATTATTGCTAAAAAAAACTCCTAAAATTAATTAATTCATTCATTCATTCATTTCAATTTAAACAAAAAAAAATAGTTAAAGTAAAATAAAGTTTTTCTTAGAAGATATAGTTTTTATTTAGTATCAGTTTGCTAAAATTATTTTTCACTGCTTATGTATTAATATATAATATAATATTATAACAGGTCCATTTTTTTTCCACATAGACTCCATCATCATCTCTCTCTCTCCTCCTATGCATATAGCAAACAAAAATGATAGCAATATATAAAACAAATAGCTTACATAGTGTTTTTATTTCCATCATCATAACCAGAAATAGGGAGGGTTTTGTTGGGTGGGCTACACAAAATAACATAAACATTAATTATTAAAGATTATTTGAAGTATCAAAATCCAGATTACTGTACAGAATACAAAAGTGGATCATATTGGGTTGCGTTCAGTTACCTCAGCACCCTACAGTAGTCTGTACACTGACGGTCCATCCTCATTGGTTTGTTTACAACTCATGACAACTGCTCCTTGTTCATGTTTTCTATGTTTCATCACACAGCAGAAATAATTTAGCAGTTTATTTTTAGACCATTGCATCTGCAGTTAGATGCCTCATCCTGCTTTGAAATATACTGTATACTGTATCAAAGTGCCCCATTCCACACCTCCTTAAAAGCTTTGTAATTTGAATAATTTGCTTTTTATTGTGATGAAGTTACTTCAAGTAGCAGTAGGCCAGATTGGAGAAAATATATTATGTTATTAAGTTATATTTATAAAATGGTCACTATATCCTGACAGTAGTACATGAGACAGGTAATCTGGAAAAAAAAAAATTATGTGCTTCTGTGTCCTCCGGTGCTCCCAATGGCATCCACAAGATTGCCATTAGGACCAGAGGAAAACAACCAATCAGAGCCAAGCTAGAGCCTGCTGTCTCTGAGCAGCTGTCCGTCACTTGTAAACTCTGATCAAACGAGGCAGCACTGATCGAATATGAATCAATATTCTGTTACTGTAATGCCTTCTTCTTCCCTCAAATGTTTTCAGAAACATCTTGTAGTTACTGTTTAGCTGTAAAATGAGAAAGTTTGTGACTTGGAAGCCATGTTAAGATCAGTTGAAGAAATATTAAGCACCGCCCACCAATCAGAGCAAACGTTACCATTTTACAGCTAAACATTACACTAGATAGATAGATAGATAGATAGATAGATACTTTATTGATCCCAAGTTGGGAAATTGTGTACAAGATGTTTCTGAAAACATCTGAGGCGAGAAATAGGCATTACAGTAACAGAATATTGATTCATATTTGATCGGTGTTGCCTGGTTTGACCGTTTGGTCGGAGTTTGAGTGATTTACAGCCGACAGCTTGTAAGGCCTGAAAACAGAGCCATGAGGAGGTGCAGAAGTCTAGTTTTCTCTCAGAATACTTACATTACAATATGTTGAAAGGTTATTATGGAATTTTTGCCGAATGACGCAAAAAATATTCTGCCTACTGCCACTTTAAATTAGTTACAGAAGTGGTGTTACATTATTTTTTACGTACTATCTCCCCAAATCCTGTGGATCTTGTCTAAATCTATGGCTGTCTGTCTCTCACACACACATGCAGCTTCCAGATTGTGATTAAACATGGCCTGACATATTGTCACAGTTAATACTCTTTCCAAAGGATGATTTAAATCTCCTTTTGACTGGTTTTGAATAATCAGTATCTCTTCTCTATGCGTCACAGCACCCACCCTGCTACAGTGATGAATGTAATGTCTCAATTCAATATTCTACATTTAAAACAGCAGATTATTACATTCAAAGATGATTCATTTTAATAAAGACTCAGTAATGTAGCTCTTTAGAGCTGCCAGTAGATTTCTCTGCCATCTGAAGAAGCCTCTTACATACATGACTGCTGCATGCATTGATTTGTGGGGCCAGGTAATTTTCATTGGTTTATTTCTGTCTGACCTAAGGCATTCTTAAAGAGGCAGGATTACGAGTTTAGGAAATAGGGCTGTCACACATTGCGATCAATCTCCTGTCCCCTTCTCAGTCCAGATCAATAGAAACCTGTCTCAGATGGGGACAGCTACCACAAAATGTCACTCAGAAAAAAACATACCCAGGGCATGTCTGAGGGCTTTTTTAGAGCGGGGAGAAGGTATATTTCCTTCAATGTTTCTGGAAGTAATGTCAGTTCAGAAACATAACATCTGTCATAATATGTGGTGATATTAGAATGAAAGTGGCGTTAATACACTATATATGCACACAGGAACTGGATGCTGTATTCAATGGTCATTACTCCCAATTGTTCCAAAGCTCAGCATCTTCTGCAGCTGCATTTGCATGAATGTGTAGGCCTATATATGCAAATCCACAAAATGCACGCATCACAAGTTACTCTTGTCTGAAGTCAAATCTCCATCAGACAGCTGTAGTTTTAGGGTGTTACCATGGCGACAGGCAGGGCTACTGTGACAGAAGAGATTGATGCGTGTGAATGTTTGTGTGTGGTTCCTGGTTGTGAGCTTAAAGGAGCAGCTGCCAAATGCAGGCCTCAGTCGATGTTTTTTTTTTTCTCCATCTGGTGTCACACCCACACCTCAGCACCATGTAAAGCTGAGAAATCAACAGCTTCAGGTCTGGTTAGCATCTGAGTCTGACATTTTAGACTGGGGAAGCATGAGTCTTTTTTTTCTTTTTAACACCCAAAAAAACTCTCGTCTGGCACGTCTGTGTGATACAACGAGGTGTGATACCGCAAAACAAAAACTTAGTCTAACAGCGCATAAAGGACCAATGTGTAACAATTAGGGGGATCTATTGACACAAAAGGAATATAATGTCTGGGGCTGCCAAAGTTAACACAATATTAATGCATTTACTCAAATTCATTTCAACACCACTAATTTCTTTAAATCTTTAATGCAATCACATTATGATTTTTAAGTAGTAGCAGGCTCAGTTTTAAATAGAGAGTGAAGATATTGGTATCATATCAAACAAGAAAACCATGTCATACTAGCTTGTAGAAGGAGGCTTAATAATGCTCCAAACTTGTGCTAAATTTTGGTGAGGATGAACTGTCATGGCCATTTTCAAAGAGATCCCTTGACCTCTGACCTCAAGGTATGTGAATGTAAATGAGTTCTCTGGGTACCCACGAGTCTCCCCTTTACAGACATGCCCACTTGATGATAATCACATGCAGTTTGGGGGAAGTCATAGTCAAGTCTGTTGTTGCTTGTTGGGCTTGAATTTGCCATGTTATGGTTTGAGAATATTTTTTATGCTAAATGCAGCACCTGTGAGGGTTTCTGGACAATATTTGACAAATCTCTCTTTAAGGTACATTTTGAACAGATAAAAAATATGCAAGAGATTAATATAATTAATCTTGCACAATCATGCGATTAATTGCAATTAAATATTTTAATCGACTGACAGCCTCAATAATATTAATAAGTATGTTTTCTTTATTGTATATTCAACTGGTAATAAGAATCATTGTGTTTTGTTACCTTAGAATGAGCCGTTTATATCTACATAGGAAGCAGGTCCTCTCCATGGAGTCCGCCATGTTGCACCGCCAAGTTTCTATAGTAGCCCAGAACAGACAAATCAAACACTGTTACTCGCTGCAGCTCTCTCTCTCTCTCTTGCTTCATCACTCATTTCCCTCGCACACACACACACTACGCACTGGCTCTGCTCCAAATGACCTACGCTGCCATTCATATGTTTTCGTTGGCCCCCCATAGCTCTCCAACACGCTTGGCACACAGGAGAGGCTTCAGTTGGCCACAATCTGCAACCTCACCGCTGAATACCGCCGGAAACGAAACATTGGACCTTTAAGGTCTTTGTACACCAAGTCTGCATTTTTCATCCAAAAGTGACCTCAGATTGTGACAATCACATTTACACACCAGCTACACAAAACGTCTGATATGCATACAAGTTTTCATAAAAGGTTTGATTTCTACATTTTTCAAAAAGCCAAAAGAGGGCCATTCAGAGGAAATGTCTGTGCAAACGTCATCATCAAAATAGCATCTGATCAACATTCACTGCACAAAGACACAGATGCAGAATTTAACTGTAGCTTGTGGCAGGTGATTGCAGAACAGCTTAGACCTGGACATGGCCAAAGAAGATATATTGCCAAGAAGTGAAAGTCAATTTGTTTCATTGCAACATAGGTGCCCAGCAGCAAAGCTACATTTTCCAACATTTTGGACTGACAGCGACTACTGGATGCCAGTAAAACATCTGCCCAAGAAGTGCCGTATAAATGTTTTTTTTATCGGATGATGGATTTAAAAAATGCATAAGATAAGATAAGATGAACCTTTATTAATAAAAACCATGACAGTCCTTACTTTCAAGGCATGGAGATGCTGGGGATTGAACCCAGGACCTCATACATGCAAAGCATGCGCTCTACCACTGAGCTACATCCCCTCACACATGCAAAAATTACAGACTAAGAAATAAGATACCCTTTAATCAGAGCAGTCAAACTACTTTTTGATTCCAACAAACGTAGCAGATTATTTTTCAAAGATGAAGCAATTGTAAAAAAAAAGGGGGGGAAGCACATAAAACCAGCAAAATGTAATTTCACAAACATTTGTGAGAGAGAAGTTCCTGGATAAAGACAACACTCCAGAGCAGTGTACTGGAAGAATAACAGAGTCCTGTCTGGCTCAAAAAAAATTACCTCAGAATGAGCAGAATTCATGTGGGAATGAAAAAAAATGAGGAAGAGCATTTGAAGCACAAACATATTGGTTCCCGGACATAGGATGACTCAGGGTGAATGCTTTTCATGAAAGATCCAATTTCTTTCCAAACAATAAGGGGCTTTGTCCCCCCGAGTTGAAATATTTACTCAGGACAATGACTGACAGAAAACTTTTTCTTATCTCATTTATTATCCGCTATGTGATGAAAGACTTTAGGCCGTGCATGACTACAGGCCAAAGCATGCACGCCTGTGTCCATGTGCTCCAATGGCAGGGTTTGTCGGCGCCGATTTTCTTCAGCGGTGTCAGAAAATGCCAGCTCACTGCTTGTTTGAACTAAATCGATCAATCAGTCAGCACAAATCAATCGCTGCTACAGCCTGGGGATCAGAGGCATCCTTCTCACTTGATTAATATCCTTTACATTTGAAAATGTATTTGTCGGTCCAGTTTTGTATCAAGAATGTGTGACCGACAACTGACCACGTCACTGTGTGTTGCTCAAGGATAATGATGACAACACAAGGGGAAAGGGCAGTTTCGCAGATATTCTTTTTGTTTATCTATGTTGCTCTCTTGTTCTCTTTCTCTCTGTCTGTATTATATCGCTGACTCATATAATTGCGCAATCTAGTGTAATTCCTCCCATTTTCTCTGTCACACAACCACACAAAGAAACCATTGATTTCTTTTCTTGTGTGTTCAACCCTCTAAACAACTCAGGACACTGCTACTTGAGGGTTACTGCTGTATCAGAGGAAAAGGGGAGTTTTTGAGAAGCCATTTGAACCTGTATTTTGGAATAAAAGGAACAATACACTCCTCCAATGAAGAGTGTTAATGCCCCCTGAAGAGTTAAAACATGGCTTTCCAGACTAAGTGAGTGAAGTATTGATGATTTTCATGTTGTTCCAGTTTTCCTCCACATCGCTATGGTCACCTTCATCTCCGTCACACCTGAATCAACCCTCACCTTCCCCGTCCAAGGAAATCAACTTCATTACAATCTTTTTTTTCCTCTTCTTTTTCCTCCCTCTGTTTTGCCTGTCACCGTGGTTACCAAAAAGATTTAGGGAAAAGCTATGGGATGTGTGTGTGTGTGTGTGTGTGTGTGTGTGTGTGTGTGTGTGTGTGTGTGTGTGTCACTGGGTGTGGGTGTTTTGGGGCTTAGCGGTGTGCAAGAAGACCTTCAATCATGAGCCAAGAGATGCTTTGTGTAAAGCAGCTAACCATCTCTAATTAGCAAATACAGTTCTTGTAGGTTAAAAGGTCATAAAACAGAAAGAAAAAAAGACAGGAAATGAATAATACCACAAGGAAATTAGATGCAGCCATTAGCCTGTAATGTGGAAAAAAAAAAAAGCGAATCAAGTGACCTAATTCTGAGACTAGTCTGACATATTAGATATACAGGATGATAAACATAATTAAAGGCCCAGTAAGGCTAGCTCTGATAATAAAATGACAGTGTATATCATCTCTAGGTGGAAAGAAATTGTCCAATCATCAATGGATTAAATCTTGTCAGTCCTTTCACTATTAATCTCCTTTTTTACAATTGTTTACCTGAAACAAACATTTCAGCGGCCATCATGTTGTTAGCTAGATGGTATCCTTGCAAAAAAGTATGAAGTACAATAAAATGATTTGAAGTGAAGTGCACATGCATAGTGCATAACTGATAAGTAATCCCTCATAAAAGAATGAAATCTACAGGAATCTGTTACAGGTCATTTTATCAGATTTTGATTTCTGAGACAATGCAGTGACGCGTAATGTATACATCTCAGTAAGTGCTAGAAAATTTGTAGTTTCATGTAAAAGTGTCAGGCCTGAGTGACTTGGACTTACATTCGTCAGGAGGCCAAAGGGATAATCTCGAAAAACAGATTCTGCATTCACATGTAGAGTCTGTAGGCAACGGGACAGGATTTTGGCATCAGAAGCATCCTGGTTTCTGTTTGTAGTATTGACCAATCATGTTCGAGCAGGCTTTGTTTGAATACAGCTAAACAGTCTGTGTGGAGAGCAAAAGAGGTGGAACGCACTGGCCGAAATGCAGTCTCATAACCCACCAGCTGTTGTTCGTTGAATAAGACATTTTTAGGCATCCAAAATGTTACAGTTATCTTTCATGAAAAAAAAAAAACACACTGTGAAAGGGTTAAAGTTTTAAGACAAAAACACAGATAACTCCCAGACTGGACCCTTGATTACCCTATTTTTAACATGAAAGCAGTGAAAACCTACTGCAACAGAATGAAATGTATTAAAGGAATCTCTTTCTTTTGATATATACAGTATGAACACATTGCCCTGAAAACATGCCTGCGGGTCTCACAATGCTTTGAAAAGTTCCTCTATGAACGTATCCACTAACCTTCATGTTGAGCAAACTGAAATCAATGAAGCTATCAACAAAATACGTCCTTTATTCCCTCCTACAGCTGCAAGATTGTGACTCAGAGGTCATCACAGTCTTGTCTATTTTTGCTTTTTTATCATACAACACAGACATGGAATAATCTCCCAGATGCTTACGCTACGCTATAATAGCTAAAACATCTTTTTTAGGTTGGTGAGATTTTGTCCTTATCTTTTGTATCTTGTCTGTACTTTTTAATTGTAAATTTTGTAATTTTACTGTATTTTGATATTCTGTAAAGCACCTTGAACTGCCCCAGCATATGAAATGTGCTAAACAAATAAAGCTGCCTTGCCTATTCACTTCCTTGTAACTAAATAATGCATAATGTTTAGGTAACACATCGCTGGAGGTCTTAGTGAATGCTGTCTGTGTTTGATGGTTACGTACACAACACTTGACATCTCAGTAGAGGCATGCTTTTCAGTGTGTTTGCGCAATATCAGTGTGACACTAATGATTCACCATCTTTTTCTTTCAGTATTTAAACACCATAAAAGCTATTTAGCTCTTCTCAGCAGAGACATGATGCTTTAGTCGTCTCTCAGCATGACAGTATGTTGTCAGGGCTCTTAGTCAAAGCTGGGGTCCATTTTGTCCCAAGGAGTCTCCCTGCGTCAGGCTGACAGATTATTTTGGGAGAAAAGAAATAACCGGCGATCGCTCCCTTTATTACGAGCTTCTGGAGTCGCGGAAAGCTTTCATCAGAAATCTCCTACGTCCTGTCTTCAAATGTTTTTTTTTTTTTTTTTTTTCAGAGGGTTTTTGCACAAGCCTCTGAGCTATGAATAGACTAGAGTGTTTGTCATGACAACCAATTACCCATTACAAAAGCAGTGAGGCTAAGTAAGGCAATTAAGTGGTGAAACTAAATTGTGTGTTGCAGGATTTCTCAGTGTGTTTCCACACAGTGGACACACAGTGAAATGTTCCTGCGTGGAGTTTTATAGATAGTATCATTTGCTGTGTTGTGCTTTGTTTCTATGCTTTCCTGGTATTTTTAAAGCCTAGTTGCTGACAATTTTAATACTTTCTGTAGTACATTTGTTATGTTTTATATATTAGAAATAGCGATCATACAGCAATGCTGCAGCAATTCATTACAACCTTTCAGCTTATTGTAATTCAAGGGGTACTGAGAGAAAACTAGACTTCTGCACCTCCTCGTGGCTCTTTTTTCAGGCTTTGGCACCCGATGTCAACATGGCTGCCGCATCGCAAACTTTCTCATTTTACAGCTAAACATTAACTACAAGATGCTTCTGAAAACATTTGCAGTGAGAAATAGGCACCACAATGACAGAATAAATATTGATTTATATTTGATCAGTGCTGCCTAGATTGACTGTTTGATCAGAGCTTGTGAGTGATCGAGCTGCTCAGAGATGGCAGACTCCAGCTTGGGTCTGATTGGTTGTTTTCCTCCGGTCTGTGAAATCTTGCAGATGCCATTAGGAGCACCGGAGGACACAGAAGAACATTTTGATCATCTGTCTCATCCTGACAGTAGCTGTAAGGATATAATGACCGTTTTATGAAAAACAATTTTTTTTTTAAATCAGATTAGCTCCAAATCTGCCCACTGCTGCTTTAAGTAATAAGCACTGCAATTTTAATCAAGCAATACAATTTAATGGTGAATGGGTATTGTTAGGCACAACAAGTGGGAAAAATGGCCTTAAATGGCTCATTAATTCAAGATAATGGTTGTTAACATGGAGAATAACTCAAAATTCAATAAATATTTTTCAATGAATCATGATAGAATAACAATAAACAGCACAGTTGTTATTCTGAGTTGTATAGCTCTGCTGTCAGTGAGAGTAGTGACTTTTGATCACTGAATTAGTATTTCTCATAGTTTTTTTTGAATGTTGAATCTTGGTGTACTGTGTCGGCGCTGCATAAGGCTCTGGTTAGGTTTCTTTCAAGTTCCATATCTCACTTTTGCAGCCACCCAAAGCTGGTTGCTTTGGGTGACATGCCTGACAGTGTTAACAAAAAACAAACAAACAAACAAACAAAAGGCTGCAATAGAACTTCTCATCATGGAAAAATATGAAATGTCAGATCATAGCAAACTGTGGTGGGAACAGAGCGCATGCACACATATATTAGCAGTATTGCTACATGTAGCTGGGGAGGCTATCTGCATTACCACATGCACATTAAAACGTGACAAATCAGTCAGAATAGAGTGGTGCAGGGATGAGTCCTAAAACCTGGAAATGAGATAACATTTCAGTGCTTCCTGTTCCCTTGTCTGAATGTCAACAAGATTTTTGAATGTGTTTTTAGTTGGATGGCTGAAATACGTAAGGTCTGTGGTTAACACAAGAGATTTTAACATTTTGTTCTACAATGTAAAAACATCGGTAAGTATCCCACTCCTGAATTTTGAAGATTTAATACGTCTAAAAAAAGGTGGTTGCTAACAAGTGGCTCAATAAGACTACTAAACATCAATCTGAACATCTGAACAGATTATATATATATTATGTTTTTTTTTTTTTATATATATTTTGTTATGTATATATGTATATGTTTTTTTTTTATATATGTATTTTATGTTATGTATATATGTATATATATATATATATATATATGTATATATATATATATATATAACCGTATATATATATATATGTGTGTATATATATATATATATATATATATATATATATATATATATATATATATATATATATATATATATATATATATATATATATATACGCATACTGTTCAGCAGACTGTTGTCAGGCTTATAAATCAGTCGCGATAAGATGTGGGTCAATTGTCAATTGTCTACTACACCCTCTGGTAGGTTTTAACATCTATTCACGTAGTAGATCATCAAAAAGCAGCGGGTGTCAGGCGCTGTAGTATAGACAGGGCCGATGGATGAGACACAAAACACAGGGTTATCTGGAGGTTTTCACTCAGTGAAGGAGGATGAGGAGTTAGCATCCCGTGTGAAACCAACAATGTGTAGGTGTCTTTGTGTTAACCCAAAACACAATATAATATTTTCAACTTAAATCTAAAGGAGTTATGCCTTTTGTCTGGGTTCAAAAAGTGATATTTCATTCAGTTTTGCTTTTAAGTTTCACTTTTGCAACACAGTAGGCCCCTCATGACCCACATCTATGGTGCTTGCAGTGACAGGCGAATAGGGTGGTGTCATAAACACGTGTTCCCACAGAGTTTATTTTTTGCAATAATACAAAACCCAATTGAAAAATCCCATTGGCTTTTCATTGAGGGAACCCATATGATTTTAACTTTTGGGCTGGCCTTCAAAAATACGTCATCCATACACCACTCTACGGAGAATAAGACGTCATCTGCTTTGTACAAACAACACTGTGCGCTTACAGGTGGGCAGGCTGTCCTAGAAAGAGACATGTTGTTGCTTTACAGAGCCTGTGGGCAGTTTATAGACGAACCAGGTTTGTTAAGCCTAATGGTCCTTGTATTGATTGGCTGGGGTATCCTCACAAATCGCAGGGGTAGAATGAACAATGAGCTTCTCATTGAGGATCTCTAAATGCATTTCAGCTTGTAGTTTTATTGACCCTCCTGGAGCGGCCAGCACAGGGTTTATTTACACACTTTGCTATTGCACAGCCTATTTTTACAACAGCACAATGGATCTGTGAGGAAGGTGCTGAAGGAAGAACTGTCCATCACCCACTGCACAGTCGACTGGATATAATGAAGTGAAGAGCTTTTTATCATATCTAAAATAAAGTGGCAATGGTTAGTAAAGCTGGGAAGTGAAAACAATGAAAGCATATGCAAATGAATTACTTTTACGCGATTAAATAAATGAGGCTACACTGAGTAAATGAATCAGCCCATGCAGGACAGAACTGCTAATTAGCTGCGCCGACTTCACAATCAGTAGGCAGAATGGCGGGCTCATTGCTGTCTACTCGGCACAGCTACTGAGCCATAAGGAGACTGTGGCCATCACTAATCCCAGGCTGGATCAAACAGTGCAGGTTTCTCACATCTGTGTTAAGAGTCTGACGAAAGGTGTCAAACCACATGCTTCCTGAGAGTCACGGCTGCAGATTAAATGTCACACACAAAGGACATAGTCGGAAACAGCCTTCTCAGCTGTGCTGCATGGAAAAACATGCTCATCCACATGCATAATGCACACGTACAATAGACTTTTTTTACATAGCATTTCCGTGCACCTATTGTAACCTTTGTTCTCAGTAACTGGTGCTTAAATGGCAAGTGGTTTTGTAAATGACTTTGTGTCTAGATTCCTGAAAATGTTTACACTTCATTACCCTTTTCCTCAGAAAAATCTCAGGCAGTTTGCTATCAAAACATGACATGTTGCTAATTGTTTGTGGCATAGACATGTTCAAAGTGTGCCCTGTGTGGCCTATGAAAAATATCCATTGTTTACTTTCTTAATGGACTATGCTCTTTGGCTGCTAGTAGGCTATATAGGGCAGTACTGGTAAGAGGCTTGGAAACCTCGGAGATACCATTACCATTAGCCCTAATGTCCTTTTAAAATGGAAAGAGCATCAGTGCCCACACACAGAGACTGCTGTTCATGTTGCTGATGTGTAACACAGTCTCATTGTCATCATATCCTACCAAGGTCACTTGGCCTGTCCCCTTCCTGTAGCCACAGACACATTGGCCTCTTAGCAAAACGGGCACTTTACTGAAGCTGATGAAGAGCGGTGAGCATTTTAATCTTCATTCCCAACATTCCCAGTGTTTGTTTTGTTATTTCCAGCTGTGCTGTCATGATACAGCACCTTAGTTTAAAGCTAGGGATGGTAATATTCTTTTAAAAACATTGTTTACACCTCATTACACCCCGACAGTATACATTAAATCAAAGGCTCTGACAAAAATAAATAAATAATAAAATCAAATGTGGAATCTGTGACTGTAGCAGAACTGTATAAATCCATCCGATCATTTCATTTGGCCCAAATTAAATTATTGGACAGCCTACCGGCCTGTCTACCTACCCCTGTACCAGATGGCCCTGGACCAGTGGGAAATCTCTAGGTCTGACAAGTGAAGCTAATGTGGAAGTACGTTAAACTTGCATTCTTTCTAACAGCCAGCAGGGGGCGACTCCTCTGGTTGCAATAGAAGTCTGATTGTATAGAAGTCTATGAGAAAAGCAGCCTACTTCTCACTTGATTTATTACCTCAGTAATAAGTGTAAATATGGGTTTATGGTCTCAATCACTATTTTCAAGTCTTCTTCAATACAGCATGATGTTCATTTAGTAAATTATGGTTCAATTTAGAGCCAACTAGACCACTAGACTATAAAGCAGGATATGCTTTAGGGCGTGGCTACCTCATGATTGACAGGTCGCTACCACAGCATTGTCCAGTCTGGGAGTTGTCCATGTTCTCTTCGTCTTAAAACTTTAACCTTTTTACAATGTGTTTTCAGTTCATGGAAGTTAAGTGAAACATTTGGGCACCTAAAAATGATGGTCAGTTATACTTAGCACCATCCTGTCATGTCACTTCTGGTTGCAAAAAAACAATATAGCAACAGGCAAAACCCAACATGGTGACGACCAAAATGCTGAACTCACGGCCTCAAAATGGCCTGTTGTCTGGTTGCAAAAAAAACAAGATGGCGAAGGCTAAAAACCAAGATGGCATGACAAAAATGCTGAACTCAAGGCTTCAAAACAGCGGTCCACAAACGGAAACATGACTACTGGTGCCTTCAAAGGGGGTTGTGTTTATCGTGTTTATGAGTTGGGCCCAATAGAACACCCCCCTCATGTCGTATTCACAACCTCCAAAGCTCAGAGTTCACGACTTGTGACATGTTTGTTGACGTTGTGTTAAATGGCAGAGCCCATGAAAATTAATTTTACGGAGCATAAAAAATTAATATATTACTATATAATAACATAATATAATTAACAGCGGTGTTCTTCACGACTTAACGACCTGAACAAGCATATCGCTTAAACAACTTCCCATCTAGTAAACGGTAAACATGACCCCATTTGAAGGCACCATTAGTCCACTTCTTATAGAGTCTATGCCCCAGACCCCCCAAGGCTCCATCCTTGCTGCTAGCTTGACAGCTGTACTAATAACAGCCATGTTGGTTGTTTCCATTCATTATGATAATTTTGGGGAAGTGGCTTTACAAGGAAGCCTGAGGGGATGGGCTGTCAGTGTTGTCAGATTTAGGGGCTTTTGGAGCTAGTGCTGCAAGTTACTTTCATTGGTAAAGAGGTGGCCACACTGGGCTGGGTTTTTCGGTTGCTAGTTTTCACGGACACACACGCACACACAGAGTTTCTAAAGACTCTAACCTAACAAAAACAAATGGAAAGGATGATGTCTTTCGTGAACATTATAATTTCCCAGTGAGTCAGGGTTTTTCTTTTTGCACATGTATGTTTCGACTGAGGACATGGAGCTCGACAGGGTTTGTGATGGTAGCATTAGTTAACATGGTGATTATTTCCCGTTGTGCCTGAAAGGTCAGGCTGTCTCATCGGACTAAAAAGGCATGCAGTGTTAACCACTGCATCGTCAAACGTCATAGCACGGCCAAAGCTGATAATTGCTCAGACATCAGACTGGAGGTGGCACACTTCGCTGACGACTTAATGAGCATATGAAAGGAAATGGGAAAGTTGGCAGTGCTGTGAATAGCTAAGGATGAGGTCCAGCGCAGGAAGCTTGATTAGAAAACATTACTTTGGAGGTAATGTTTTCCATAGTGTCCAATCAAAATTCATCAGCAGCAAGTGTGCCTGAGTTTGGCATGCTGGGGGCACTCGGCATGATACACCAGTAATGGCAATTAAACCGTTGCGGTTGTGACATCAACATCATTTCTGAATACATGATTGGCATGAATGCTTGCCTCAGAGATGAAAATTGCTCATTCACAAACTTGCTGTAAACTCTAAAGCGCCCACTGATATCATTTAGCTGGTTAGTGTTGTGCTTTTGACAAATCATCCCATTATATGACACAGAGCAGCAGTTCCTGCTAAATGAGCTCTGCTCAAAATACAACCCAAGCAATCGTTGGTTTTCTACCTATAACGAAAGATCAGAACACATTTTCCAGTTTCATTAGCAGCAAAGCAAGAACTCAAAGACCTTTTAAAATAAGTTGCTGTACGTGTAGATAGAAATGGGCATAACATTATAATTACCGGGTTGAGTAATTGAAGAGTCACAGATTCATCAGCATTTTGTGAAATGAGAACTATTTATATAATTTGGACATAAATTGGTGAAGTATGGATGTTGTAAATCTACATGTTATAATACAGATATTGGTATTTTCTGCAAGATAGTTGAATATGCTATTTCCTTCAAAGAGTGAGCGAGTTTGGTAATTAATCAAATCAGACTGTTTTTTCATCCTGTCTCTCTTGATGAATGTGATTCATCTCTGACATTAATTTGCATGTCCTCTCTTTCCCTCCTAGGTGGTGTATTCATTAGGCTGCACAGAATACTCACCTCGAAATAAGTAATACACAGAGGGAAATAATTATTATGATTATGCATAATCTTTGCCCGCACAGTTGTTGTTTTTCTTTTCCAATTAAACTAAATTTATATTGGAAATATGCTTTGAATAACAAAACAGGTGGTACCATTGCAGGTGGTGCTGTTTGCGAGGAGAGCTGTGTGAGAGCTGCACTGCTATAGGCTGCAATGGTGGATTGTTTTTGCACAGACCATTAATAATATAGGACATTTTTCCCCATACTGATGCTAAGCTTTGGCAACAATCCCAGCGACTTTATGTTTCATTTGAACAGGGATTTATAGAAGGAGCTGGGAAGAGAAAAAAAAATGACTGTTTTTCTGGTAAGGAAAACAATTGCCTACTTTATCTTTCCAGTTGGTGAATAAAACATAATGCAGCTGGTGAAATAACATTGCCATGAGTTGTACATTTGTTAACCATTTTTCAGAGTAGCTTATACATTTTAATACATGTAGATTACTTGTCTATAAAAAGCTTTCAGTAGTCAAAATAAGTAAAAACCGACTTCACGTAGTGGTGCTGACTTTTTACTCTTTCACACAGCAAGCAGTCGCTGCCACCCGGCAACATTGGTGCTCTATATTTTCAATCAGTGGCAACAGGGCTGCTGTGCAGCTACTGTGATCTCATTATGTCGCTAAAGATGTAGCTATTAGAGCGGGTTGAAGCTTCAAATAGAGGAAAAGGTCTATAGCAAGTTTTGGAAACTAGTATCATAAACGTTGTTTAATGTCCCAGACTGGATAATCTGTTGCTCCAATAACGTTTCTCTTCATTGATCTGTCTGCTCACTGATGGTGAAGAGGTGTATAATTAACAATGAAATCTGCTCTTTTGTCATGGTCATAAGATGGGACGTGGCTGCAAGTTGAACTATCATAAACTCTGCATGCAGCGACACAGGACTGTCACAAGAGTGCCAACTGCGCTTCTTCTCCTTGCCGCCGATCTGATCTGAGGTGGTGGCAGCCAAGCCGGTCTCACTTCTAACTCGTCAAATACTGATTAGGCAGCACCCCTCGCCGATGCATGGAGGCACCCTTTAGGGACAGTATGTGACAAACCGGACTTTCAACGAATTCCAATGTAAAGTCAAAACAGAGCTAAAAGAAAGAGAACAATGGATTTACAATTACAGGTTGCTCTGTATCTGCTGGATGTGGAAATAGTAGGGCTGTCAAAGTTAACACGATAATAATGCGTCAACGTAAATCCATTTTAATGACAGCTGCTGTAGCCTGTTGGGCCTGAGTTGGCCATATTATGATTTGAGGATATTTTTATGCTAAATACAGTACCTGTGTGGGTTTCTGGACAATATCTGTCATTGTTTTGTGTTGTTAATTGATTTCCAGTAATGAGTAGTTGCATAAAGCAAACACATTTGCCCACTTCCACATTGGTAAGAATATAAAATACTTGACAGAATCACCCTTTAAGGTACATTTTGAACAGATAAGTGTGTGATTAATTTACGATGAATCATGATTAAATATTTCAATCGACTGACAGCCCTCGTAAATAGGTAACTGTATGATTACAAATTCGCCACATCAACTTAAAAAGTGACGATGCCTCAGTGTTTTGATCACAGGTTGTTTCTGCTGCCTCCAAGTGGCCAAAACTTTACCATCGATATGGCAAAAAAGAAGCCCAAGTCTAGCCGTTAATCATATTAACATGTTCATAAGTTGCAGCTGCATGTCCAGTATGAGGTGACAGTTGCTGTTTCATAGTACTTTTTTACTGTTTACCATTTTTACTGTTTTTTACTATTTTATATTACGCTCAAGGTTTGCTTAAGGCAGAGCAGAAGCACAGGCAGGAATATCAATAGCGTCAATATTAGCCAGCAACCTGCTGAGAGAAAAATCAAAAGATCTCAGCAGTGTAGCACTGGGCCTCACAAATGAAAGCTATGTGTTGTTGCAACCTGGATTATCTGTTTCCCACAGGACAGTATTTCCTGAGAATCCCTCAGTCCAGCCGGGGGGGATGTAAACAGCTCTTACATGGCAACAGGACAATTTTCGGAGATGAAGGGAAGAGGAAATGTTAAATGATAGACTGATTTGTAAAAGGAGAGAGAGAGATGAAGGCAGAGTGAGAGTTGAAGGCGAGTTAGGAAGGAGGAGAGTGATGAGTTCAGTTTAATCTGCTCCTGCTAGGATTCGTGTGGTCCATGACAAATTGAGGCGGTGTTTCCACCTGAGTTGTTCTTGCTATCTGCCACACCTCACCGCACATCAGGTCCAACATAACCTCATGTTGTCCCTCTGCCCCCTGCTATCTGCTCCTCCAGCTGGCCTGATGATCTGTACAGCACTGTGTTACAGTCCAAACTGCTTGTAGGGTAGCAGCAATTAAACAGGCAGTTCTCATTCACCGTTCATCGCTATACGTAATGCACTGTAATTAGGATATATCCCATGACACCAAATTTGTATGTGATCCACGTAATAGTCAACCAGGATATATTAAGAGCTACAAACACTTTGTGGGTCCTCACTTCCAACTCGTCAAATATCGCCATTTGGCCGGTGTCCTACAGCATCAGACATCGATGCATGGAGGCACCCTTTGGGTGGGTTGGCGGGACGGGTAGTGGATGGGTCAAAATAACACAGGACTTCCAACCATTAGACTGGTGTGTGTGTCCCATGTGAAACTAAAAGTGACGTTAGTCAGTAAGTCAATCACTAGTCATGTAAGTCACCCATATCGTCAGTCCTGTGAGTCACTTGAGTCGTTTAGAATCATCAGTACCGCAAGTCTCATGAGTCACTAATCGCTGAAGTTAACATCAGGACTTCCAATAAGAAAACCGGTGTTTGTGTCCCATATGAAAATAAAAGTACTGTTAATTAGCCGGTCAGTCGTGTGACTCGTCGGTATCGTCAGTACAGTGAGTCTCTTGTCTTGTGAGTCGCTAGTCAATGAAGTTAACATCAACCACAATGATTTCCTAACCCTACCTAAGCGTTTGTGTTGCCTGAAGTTCTTGTGAAAACTGAAGTTTATTTTTAAAGGACACGATGCATGTAACAAGCAAATATTGACATGCTGTCCTTGGTCTGTCCAAAAGCAATGCAAGAGGGGTACCGATGCATCAGTCTCCAATGCCGAGGGGCACTGACCAAATGGTGGTATTTGACGAGGTGGGAGAGAGAATGTGTTGCACCAGACTTTCCCCCCGTGAAACCAGAGGTCAAAGCTGATTTATTTCCCACATAACTTTCTTATTTAAGTAACGCCACTTCCAGTATTTTAACCCAAACCATGATCTTTTTTTAAACCTATTTGATCTTTTTCTTGAATCCGACTATGTTTCTTTTGAAAAGATTGGAGTGGAAATAGACATGGGTGGACATTTGTAGGAAAACACACAAAAAAAAGGAATAACTTTTCATGAGAAATCGTATGGGCCGTTATCATTCCGTCATTCATTCATTCACCGTCAACCGCTTATCCCGTTAGGGGTCGTGGGGGGCTGGAGCCGATCCCAGCTGGCATTGGGCGAAGGCGGGGTTCACCCTGGACAGGTCGCCAGTCCATCGCAGGGCACATAGAGACAGACAACATATAGACAGACAACCATTCACACACACATTCACACCTACGGGCAATTTAGAGTCATCAATTAACCTAAATTGCATGTTTTTGGACTGTGGGAGGAAGCCGGAGTACCCGGAGAAAACCCACGCTTACACGGGGAGAACATACAAACTCCACACAGAAGAGACCGAAGCCAGAATTGAACCTGCGACCCTCTTGCTGTGAGGCGACAGCGCTAACCACTACACCACCGTGCAGCCCGTTGTAAGAGGATATGTCGATTAAATCCTAGGTCCATTGTGACTTACAGACTTAAAGGGAATATCAGAATCAGGCGACTTATACAAACTTACATCTGATGTGTCAATGAATGGCCAGTGAGTTTGGTACTGATTACATCATGGTTTCCAAGCACATGAGTGAACCAAGAAATCATCCAGCAGTCTGCTCTCATGTCTAGAAGACCACAGTTGAAGCCAAATTGAATAAGTGAATGACACTGGGATAATGATATGTCATCACTTGTCAACCCTGTGCCATTATGACGACCAGTGAAATCTGTGGGCTTTGATGTCTGTCTACCTGTGAAGGCCGGCATCTTATCTCACAGAGCCAGAGGCAGACGGTGGCTTCCTATGATATGGAGAGAGTGGAGCAGCAGAGAGACACTGGAGACACTGAGGAAGAGATAGAGCGAGAGACAGCGGATGACACCATTAGAAGAGCAGCTCCCGGCACTATCCGCACTGTAATCAATGCGGATATAGTACCCACAATCCCCCACTCACTCAGAGACATCCCGTCCCACGACACTGGCTGGCACTGGAGCAGTCGAGTAGAGAGCTGTCTCTCTGAAATGACAGCTTAACTATAGGGAGGGACAACAAAGGCCGTTTTTATAAAATCTCTGCCTTTCTCTGTGCTGCTTTTAATTTTTGCGACACTGACAGATGGGGAAACTGTAAAATGTTGGCTCCATTTGGAGGTCTGTACTTGAGGATTCCCAAGTAAGTTTACGCTCACTTGCTCTCTCACTAAACACATTTTAGAGGGTTGCTTAAATCAGCGTCTAAAATGGATCTTTAATCATAAACCATTCATAAATCCTGCATGTAAAATGCATAAAAACTGTTTTGTAGCTAGAGTGTAGCACTGAAAACAATACAGGGCAGGAGTGACAGATCAATAGTGGTTGAAAAGCTTGGTGGCAGAGAGGTTGCTGAGGCTTTGTCATGGTTTTGTGACCGTTGTGTTTTGATGTGTGCACATGCTTATCAGCTGGTATGATAAGCATGCACACATGGCCGGTAGCTGTCTAATCTCTCCTGTTTTCACGGAAACTCGCAGCAGAAAGCACTGACAGGCAGCCGGTATCCACTCCAGCCTCAGGCGAGTATGAAAAATTAAAGATCCGTATTTTTCTGCTCCTCCTCCTCCCACACTGCCACAGATACACAGCCATGCATTTTAACAACTTCATTAATGTTATGTCATCTCTGCACAGCCTATAATATAAGATTGCCCAATAATAAAGTATTAAACAACATTGTAAATATCTAATTTACAAAAGTCTCTAGAGCTTTAAATAAACAATCAGCCCATAATGTGTTTATTTGGAACAAAATCATTAAGTGCTGCCATGTGAACATATTATTTCTATTATCATGGACTGTTCAATTTCCAATCAAATCTGCAAATTGCATAACAAAAGAATATAAAGAGATCAATCTTAAATGTGCTGTGAAGCTTCTTGTACAAGTACAGAAAAAAAACAAAGCCATTAGGAAAGATGAGACATTACCAATGCAGTAAAAGTCTTCTCTGTGCTACCAGGGAAGCTTTAGGCACCTATCGTTGTGTTCATGTGATGAGAGGGTTCAAGGGCACAAGATATGGTAAATGGACTGGATTTATACAGTGCTTTTCTACCTTAATGCACAAATTGCTGTCCAGTGTGCCTCTCATTTACCCATTCACACACTGATGGCAGCAGCACTGGCCTGCCCAGTGTCCATCAGGAGCAACTTCAGTGTTTCAATCAGGACATTCCAGTGCTCCTAACGGCATCTGCAAGATTTCACAGACCGGAGGAAAACAACCAATTAGAGCCGAGCTGGAGCCTGCCGTCTCTGAGCAGCTGTCAGTCACTGTTTTCTGAAACATCTTGTAGTTACTGTTTAGCTGCAAAATGAGAAAGTTTGTGACCCGGCAGCCATGTTGAGATCAGGAGATTCCAAGCACTGCCCACTAGTCACATATGACTGTATAATATGATGCAGTACTATACTTCAAATTATCCAGTAGTACACAGATGTCTACAATTGTCTCTATATTGAAGAACTGTAACATAAATTCTCTTACATGTATGTTTTGATAAAAACAGAATAATATATAATATGTTATAATAATTTATTACTGTGAAAGGAGCCATTCTGCATAATGAGTAATTTTACTTTTGATATGTTAAGTACATTTTGCTGATGATACTTTTGTACTTTTACTAAATAACATTTTGAATTCAGGACTTGTAATGGAGTGTTTTTAGAGTGTGGTATTTCTACTTTAACTTAAGTATGCGATGGATGACCTGCTCTACCTCCCGAGCCACAGCAGCCCAATGTTTAATGTTTGAACCCATTGTCTCAACAGGTTGTCTCAAATCTTGTAGTGCCGTAATCCTTCTGATCTGTTTCAGTGAAGATGCACTCTCAAATATCCCTGCAGACACACTGTCCTAACACTAATAATGCAGTTTGGTGAGATCAAGTGGCATTTCATCATTAAATAAAAGATAATGAATAACAAGCTTCTGCTTTAGAAACTTTTATTAATTTATTAGGTATTTCCCAGGATGACTTGTAGGCTACTAACTTGAAATATCTAAAAATCTGCCTTTATTCAGCCATCCACTGCAGACTTTAAGATTTTAGCGGCAATACAAGTTGGACCTTGTGGTGAGAATTATTTAGTCAAATTGCTGCTTCAAATGTCAAGAATGAACCTTTAAGATCAAGCCTGTATTCATGTTTGAATAATTTATTAAATTATGTACACTACAAGCAGTGCAAACTACGAATTTTAGTAGTCAAGTCCTTGTCACTAAACACGTTATTCTCTATACACAATAACAGCTGAGTCCGCCTCTTGTGCATTGGGGCAGAATGTATTTAACCCTAGAACACTAACGTTAAAATAAGTCACACCATCACTAACGTTGGGTATATTTTACCCAATACAATATCCTTGATAAAAAGCAGTTTTATCAATTCGGGTAAATTCCACCCGTAAAATATGTTACTCTCTATCACTAAAGTTGGGTGAAAATCACCCGAACGCATGCCTCTTGAAAAAACCATAGATGGGAGGAGGGAAACAAACATACAATTAATAACATCAGTAAGCAGCCTGAAGCTACCCAAGGACCCATGAAATTCAGACAATGGCAACACAATGAAAATCACATGACAAGAATTGTGTGGGTGAAAATCACCCGACGTTAGTGTTCTAGGGTTAATCATAGCTGAAGCCCCAAACAGAAGTGATGAGTTATTTTCTGTAGCTGACCTCTGAAACCTCAAGTCATCAGATCAAAAATCAGCTTTATAAGCAATTCTCACAAAAACAGCAAAGTATCACAGTAATGTATTTTCCTGAGCTGTTAAGGGAGGCTCACAGTCTCCTGGACCCTAATGATGAATGTAAGGAAGGCTACGGGTCCAGATGGCATCAGCTCCAGGCTCCTGAAGTTCTGCGCAGACCAGCTGTGTGGGACTTTTGGACACCTATTCAACCTGAGCCTGAGGCTGAGGAAGATACCACAACTATGGAAGACATCCTACGTGGTACCTGTGCCCAAGACCCCACACCCCAAGGACCCCAGCAGCTTCAGGCCGGTGGCATTAACATCCCACCTGATGAAGGTCCTGGAGTGCCTGGTCCTCTAACATCTCCGCCCTGTGGTGAATCCATCCATGGACCCACTACAGTTTGCTTATCAACCTGGCATTGGGGTGGACGATGCCGTCATCTTCCTGTTGGACCGAGCTCTGTCTCACCTGGAGAAACCTGGCAGCACTGTGAGGATCATGTTCTTTGATTTCTCCAGTGCTTTCAACACCATCCAGCCGACACTTCTGGGGGACAAACTGGAGATTGCAGGGGTAGATAACCATCTTACATCCTGGATACTGGATTACCTCACAAACCGCCCACAGTATGTGAGGACACGGGACTTCACTTCTGACACGGTGGTCTGCAGTGTGGGGGCCCCGCAGGGAACGGTTCTGGCTCCGTTCCTCTTCACGCTCTACACTGCAGACTTCTCCTACAACTCACCAACCTGTCACCTGCAGAAGTTCTCTGATGACTCTGCTATCGTCGGCCTCATCACTGACGGGGATGATGGAGAGTACAGAGAACTTTCCCAAGACTTTGTGGACTGGTGCCTGCGGAACCACCTCCAGATCAATGCGGGGAAAACTAAAGAGCCGGTGGTGGATTTCCGCAGGCAAACTCATCCCCCTCCAACACCGGTGAACATCCAGGGATCAGACATTGAGATGGTGACATCTTATAAATACCTGGGTGTTCACCTGAACAATAAACTGGAGTGGACTTCAAATTCCTCTGCACTCCATAAAAAAGGCCAGAGCAGACTGTATCTGCTCAGGAGACTGAGGTCTTTTGGAGTACACGGGACACTACTGAAAACTTTTTATGACACTGTGGTGGCATCAGCCATATTTTATGGAGTGGTTTGCTGGGGCAGCAGCATCACAGCTGCAGACAGGAAGAGGCTGGATAAGATTATCAAAAGGGCCAGCTCTGTCCTGGGATGCTCTCTGGACACAGTGCAGGTGGTGGGAGAGAGGAGGACGATGGCTAAGCTGTCATCCATGATAGAGAAGGACTCCCACCCCATGAGAGACACCATCAGAGCTCTGGAGAGCTCCTTCAGTGACAGGCTGCTACACCCTAAGTGTACAAAGGAGCATTACAGAAGGTCCTTCCTGCCTGCAGCTGTTAGACTCCACAACCAGCACTGCTCCCAGTAAACCACAATCACAGTCACATTCACAACAAACTCACTGGACACAAGTGCAATAAGAACTCATATGTGCAATTATATCATCTGCTCAATTATAGCAACTGGACAATTATATTTTTTAATATGCTGGACATATTTTAGCTTTACTTTTCTATTATGTATATATTGTTTTATTTATTTGTATGAATACTCTTTTAAAATCTATGCTTCTGTTTATTGCACTATCCACTTTGCTGCTGTAACATGTAAATTTCTCCACTGTGGGACTAATAAAGGAATATCTTATCTTATCTTATCTAAAACATCTGAGTTAAAACAATAGACTGGATGTAAGAAGTGGACATCTTTTATTTTTGCAGCAGGAAGTGACACAAGAGGGCGGAGCTAAGTACAACCAAACACTGAATAAGACTATTTTAGGCAGCCAAAAGTGTTACAAGTCACTTCATGAACTGAAACACACTGTGAAAGGGTTAAAGTTGTAAGAAAAATACACAAGATTCCCAGACAGAACAGTCACAAGGTAGCCACACCCTAAATCATACCCCGCTTTTTATGGTCTATTTTACTCTAAATGGGACCATAATTTACTAAAAGAACATCATGCTGTATTACAGAAGACTTAAAACTAGCGATTGAGGCCATAAACTGATATTTACAATATTTACCCGAGGTAATAAATCAAGAGAGAAGTAGGCTCATTTTCTCATAGACTTCCATGCAATCAAACTTCTTTTTGCAACCAGAGGAGTCGCCACCTGCTGGCTATTAGAAAGAATGCATGTTTAAGGCACTTCAGCATTGGCTTCACTTTTCAGAACTGGAGTTAAAATGGATCCCAACTTTGTCTTAAACTTACCATACTGTATTTTCATTATAAAGGCCAAGTATTATAATAAGAGTATTTTACTGTTCATCAACAGACCATCTTTCTTTGTACATCAGGAACAACTTGTGCTGACTAAAATGAATATTATATAACCAACTTGATTACATACTGCAGAACTGAGTGGCGAGATTTCTGCCTTGTAAAAATGAATCAATGTCATCCTGTAAAATTACAATCTTACCTGCGCAAAGCAGAGGTGTCATAGTCTTTGAGTATTACTTCACACAGTGGGAGATGGAGCCGCTTTAAAGACAAACAGACGCCCACTCCTCTCACAACACTGACTGTTAGTGATTTGTCAGAAAACCCCTTAACTGTGTAAAAGCAGCAGATGTTGTGGCTTTGTTTTTTACAGGTTTTCCAGACATGATGAATATGAATATGATGAATGCAAATCTGCATTCAAAGTGTGGATCAATCACGAGGGCCCGGCAGTGAGGAACGGTGTACGGATGGGGAAGGGAAGGTTGCTGGCTTGCTTGAGCTAAATAAATAATCTCTGCTGTGGGAGTGTGGGAGGAGGTCTGCTGGGAGCATGGAAACAGTGATTAGTAAAAGCGGATCCACTTATAGAAAATCCACCTTCATTATTTCTCCAGACTCCTGTGATAACTGATCCACGTGCTGCTGTGCTCCCTTGTTATACCACACCTTTCTAACAGTGTTATGCAATAGTGAGCATTGCACGTGATGGTAAATGCCATTATGATGATGGATTAGCATCTTTTAAAGGAGGTGCGGACTGACTCAACAGAGATGAACACTTAAAATGCAAAACACTGAATTTCTTTTCTTATTCTCTCCTTGTGCAATTTTCTCACATTTCACTGAATGAGTGAAATCATTTCCCGGTCTGACTGCAGAGCATGAAATCTAATCATTTCTCATCACTGAATTCACAATTTAAACTGGTTTCAATGAAGCCGTCTCTTAAAATTTATGCAATGCTAAATGCGTGAAATAAGTGGACTAGTGTGATGAGCAGGACTCATTTTTGTAAAGCTTGTTTTAGCTCCATTTTGTTGAGATCGTTGGATACTTAAAGCATGAATCCTAGACTATGTGGGTTTTAGGGGCTGACAGAATTAATCCCGACAGATGATAACAGCAAAATCAGAAAAGCAAAACAAAACAAAAAAAACTTGCTGCACTTGGTCCACATGCTGATGTATAAATCCACTTTCAGCATATTATCTTAAGGTTAGAGGACCGTTTGGGCCCTTTCTTGACCCAGGGCCCAGGACAACTGACCTGGTGTTCCCCTGCCGTTGGTCGCCCTGAATACCATCATCAACATCTTGATTACTGTGATCTGCAATACTGCAAACATCCCAGGTAAATCATTAGTCAGATGGAATGCTTTATATTTTAAAGCTAACAAATTCTCAGCAGAACAAGTAGTATTTCTAGATAATGTACAGCAAGCTGGTGAAATAAACCCCAACAGGGTGATGTGGCACCCAGACGCAAAGCGATTTATTTCACAACAATAACCTGCTAGCTGTATGGCTACTTACTGAAGAAATCCCTAATTTGACACAAAAATGGCCAGACATAGTCCGACATCACATCTGCACCCATAGCAACGGTCTGTTATAAAAGCTGTGTACTAAGTAGTATTAATACTCTACTACTGCTGGTACTACTACTAAAGTTACTATATTTATCATTGATATGATGGACACATTTTTTCTGTCTTTACTTTTTTCTTTTTTCTATTATGTATATACTAATTTATTTTTATTTTTATTTGTATTGCTGCTGTAACGTGTAAATTTCCCCACTGTGGGACTAATAAAGGAATATCTTATCTTATCTTATCTTTATCAATGACACATCAATATTATACATAATTCTAGGTTTGTTACTCACATGCCTCTGTACTTTCCTAAATAAATAAACAGCTCTAGTACCCACCATCAAAAACAATAAAATATTACTACAAGAACTATTTTTACTGATTCATGGCACTACATGATAAATTAACATGAAATGAAATGACCAGTTACTTTGTAAAAGTCCATAGAAATGTAAGTATTTCAATTGGTGGTCAGGGTTACTAGCCTCTAGATTATGTCCTTTACTGTACATGGGTCCAATGGGAAAGGGAAGTTTGACCAACCACCAGTGGACACTTTGAAAAATAGCTGCCACGGCCACCAGGGTGTGAGTTTGTGATGGCCTAATATCCAGTTTTGTTCCCAATATATCTATCACCTAGGGTTGACAAATTTTACGCAATAATGACTCATTAACATAAATTCATTTTTACCTCACTAACTTCTTTAACATATTAATGCAATCAAACTTTCAGTGGTTTAGCGGGCTCAGTTATAAAGCCAGAGTGAAGATACTGGTATCATTTCAAGCAGAAAGCCGAAGGAATCCAACCATTTCATACTAGCTTGTTGTGAAGGAGGTTAAACAACGCTCCAAACTTATGCTAAATTTTGGAGAGGAAAAACTGTCATGCTATTTTCAAAGGGGTCCCTTGACCTCTGACCTCAAGATATGTGAATGAAAATGGGTTCTATGGGTACCCACGAGTCTTTACAGTCATGCCCACTTTATGATAATCACATGCAGTTTGGATCAAGTCATAGTCAAGTCAGCACACTGACACACTGACAGCTGTTGCTGCAGTTTGCCATGTCATGATTTGAGCATATTTTTATGCTAAATGCAGCACCTGTGAGGTTTCTAGACAATATTTGTCATTATTTTGTGCTGGAAATTGATACATTTGGATAAAGCAAGCATATTTGAGTGTTAAATACCTGACAAGGTACATTTTGAACAAATAAAAAAATGTGTGATTCATTTGCGATTATTTGCAATTAATTATGGACAATCATGTGATTAATCATGATTGAATATTCTCATCAATTGACAGCCTTACTGTCAACACATCCACCAAAGTTTTGCTTTTATCATAAAATGACTAACTGGTCTGATATGCTGAGCTATGCCGCCCTACTATACCGAGCTCTGTTAACTGGAGAACCTGCTGATTCTGAAATGAACCACTGAATGAAAGGGGCTCAGGGAGCATCTTTATTTAAGCCTAGGCAATGACCTGTTACGTTACGCGTCCACTGTCAAGTCCTTATGGCTGAACTGAAGAGACCACCAGCTGTGCAGCGGTAAACATAAATGTCTCTTTTCGCTGTACCATAAGAGACATTAGTAGCATCACTCACATGAACCCAGTTCTCCCTCTTGCTCTCTACTCTCTCACATATGCACATCACTGTTACATCAGTCCGCAGCAGCCCTGCAACCCACTGATGTGTCGTATATCAGCGAGGAAGCAGGAGGGGAGCTTTAATGAGCAGCCTTTGTAAGAGAAGTATTTTTGCAGGGTTCTTTCTAACAACCTGCTGTTCACATCCAAATGACCAATTATAGTCCAGTGGGACTGTTCTTACATTCCACTACACAAAGAGGGTCAGGCCAGTCATGATACAGGCGTACGGTATGTCATTTTTCTTTAAAAAAAAAGGACAACTGCAGGTTGAATAGTATGTGGTAGAACTACGCCTGTGTGGATTCCATGTAAATATGAAGGAGGTATTCCTTCAAAAAGGTGAGCTACAGGACATAAAGCACACTGGTCCCTACAGAGCTATTATGTGAACCTGTTTTTCATTCCAGTGAGGCCAGCATCTAATCAATACAATTCCCATCCGCGCTAAAGGTGATGGGGTGGGGATTCTCCAAGGTGCTGAAAAGTGTCCCCGAGCTCATCCGGGGGGAGGAAGCATCGGGACACACCCGCCAGAGCCCATTGGTACAACGTCACACGCAGAAACTACCCGAGCGAGTAAGGTAAATGAATTAGAGATGAGAAGAGGAGGAGGAGGAGGAGGAGGAGGAAAAGAAGAGAGAGAAAGCTGAGGATGCAGGTTTCGGTCCATAACGCACGACCTCCCCACTCTCACCACAGCACTCAGCAGGAGCACCTCGGTGAAATCCAACTTCCATTGGTCTCATCATCAGCCAACGACGAGGAGATGCGTCCGCAAAAGCTTTGATTCGACCCCCGCTTTTTTACATCCTCCTCCTCCTCCCATCTTTAGCGAGGAGCATCCCGCACACTGATTTCACACCGACGGGCAGGCAGACAAGCGGATTGACACAAGCCAGCCAGACACGATGCGTGGATCTCCCCGACATGGGACAGCCGTGGGATTTATGGTGCTCCTGAACGCGCTGCTGCTGCTGCTGCTGCTGGCGACGCAGGCTGCAGACGGAGTCTTAACGGACCATCTTCTGGTTCAGTTGCATGAGGACGCGCAGGACGAGGCGCACCAACTTGCAACACAACATGGGTTCCAGAGTGCCCGAGAGGTAGGGATGCAGTCTCGCATTGCTGCCACTATACAGCTTATCTTGGTGTTGTTTAACTTTACTTTAATGAATAATACTTTAATAAATGATTTATATTGCATATCATGTTATTCAGATTAACTACTAAAACATGAGCCCATTTGGCAGCGTTTTTATCCATCCTCACTATCAGAAATAGTCAAACCTACAGCAGGCTGTTTAGCACCACAATCTGCCCACGTAGCCTATAGATTTACATGTCTGAACAGGTTTTATTTTGGTTTGACTTCAGTGCACTTTGGCTTGATTTGATGACGTCATTCCTCCTCAAACGCAGGCCTGGTTAGGTTACCCACTGCCCTCTGCGTGGCCCTGGGGACTCACAGCTACCCACAGGCCTGAATCATTTACATTTCCACACACATCAGTGTCCTATAAAGAAAAAGATGCTTTTTGTGTGTGTGATTTTTTTTTTTTGTTTTTTTTTTACATTATATCCCACGACATGAAGTTGAGAGGAGAATCGTTTTATTTACATTGAATTACTTTGAGATCCTAGTTCATTAAAAGGGGTTAAACCCTTTTTTTTTACACATAAAAGAACACATTTTTATATCTCTCTCACACACACTATTTTGATTACATATGGTGACATACATGGCCTTCCTTGCAGACATGGCATTTTACTCACCTGAGACGATAGGTCTCATTAAATGGCTTGTCAAATGCAGCATGCATCACAACATGTCAAAAGACTCAACAGCCCATTTATTGCAGACCATTGGAAATGATTCCCTGACAGTGTGTGTGCCTTGTCACATGTCAAAATAAATGTGTGGGTGAAATTGGCCGAAGCCGTACCCAGTGAGGCGTAGCGGTGAATAGAGGGGTGCCTGCGCTGCTCTGAATGGGGGATTTTCATCACCTCTACAATAACAAAAAAAAAACATGTTTCAATCTGTAACTCATCAGAATATCTGTGTGGTGGTTGTGCAGCATCACCAGTCCTGTTGGCTTGTTCCTTTTCTGGTAGCACTACATCGCCCCCCCCCTACCTACTGCCTCCTTACCTCCCAGGTTATGTAATCTGCAGCTATATTTGTCTTAATGGGATATGCATCATTAAACAATGTCTGTGTCGTTTGAATTATCTCCTATTGTTGCTTAATTAACTAGACTGGGACACAGAAACCCAGACACACACAAATGTGCGCACAAAGAGCGATAAAAGAAAGATCTGCCATCAGCCAATATTAAAAAAACAAAACAAAAACGTAATCACTAAAAGAGCATTGAATGGATGTGCAGTCTTTCTTATTTGCGTCACACACGTGAGCTTTCATCTGTTTTCTGGGTTACAGCCGTAGAATTAAAGAGCAGTGGAAGATACAAATAATCCTCGTTCTTTCCTGAGAATTTCATTTTCACATTAGATCTGACAGGCGCGTCTGAAAGCGTTTATTTTGAGGATTGACCCGTACCCTGGCTGTTACCAGCATAAGGGGGTCTTTAATCTGTGCACAGTGCCGGAGGGAAAGCTCCGGATGATGCATCTCATTTCCCTGCCCTTGTGATTTATTATGGTTGATTCCAGCACTGTTCTCCAGTGCCTTAAAATAGAAAGCCTCGCTGAAAGCCAGGGGAATCAGTGCTCTTGTTCACACCTGGATGATGACCTGCTTTCCCTCTCCTCCATTTATAATCTATTGTATGTTTTGTATTGACAGTTCACACACTGGATAGTTCTGATTTGCTGCCTCTGTGTTTGCTCTCATCTCTGCTTCTGCTCCTCATCTATCTTCCTCTCTTGATTTTTTTTTTTTTTTTTTTTTTTACCCAGCTTCCCTTCGGAGAGAGGATCTTTCACTTCTATCCACAGGACACTTCAAAGAGGCGGAGCAAACGCAGTGCCCGCAGCAGACAGCGGCTCCAGAAAGACCGCAGGGTGAGCGCACACAACGGAGATGGCATTCTGAGAAAGGGAGGCTGTGTGCATATGCCTGGAAAAGCATTGCTCCCCATTCACTTTGCATGACAGTGGTTATTTTGGGACTATTGTGTCCATGTAGAATACAAAATCTGGGCTTTAACAAGGAAGTTGCATGCACCTAGCTCGCTAAAGTCAAGTGTTTATTACAGTGTCTGATATGCTGAAAACACCAACGGTACACAGAGCTCCACGGGAACAGACCACATGACATTAAAAGCCACTAGATAAATACAAAACTTGCTGTAATGAGCAGCCAACATCATGAAGATGTCATTCAATATAACCAGAGAGATGAAATAAACAACACATGCTCATCCCAACTGACATACCGTGGCTTTGTCACATCCCTTGGCGTCACTTAAGGTTTATAGAACAAAACCATTTAGTTAGGTTTAGGAAAAAACTACATGGTTGGGCTTAAAACTACTACATTTGTGCAGTGAAAAGTTGTGAACATGGGACATGAACGAACAGCTGATTGTACAGTTCTACAATTTCATTTAGTGGGTGCTTTTGTCCAAAGCGATGCACAGGGAGTATAGAAGCAGATTTTTTTTTTTTTTTTTTAAATCATCATCATCAACAATATCAACAACGTCATCATCAATATCATTGTCCTCAACATCATCAGTAGCATCCATGTCATTAGGTGCGGAGGTGTTCATGAGTCTTCAGCTCTTTCTGAAAGGTGGAAAGGAACTCTGCGGATCGAGAGGAGTTTGGTAACTCATTCCACCACCGGGGGATTACAGAGGAGAAGAGTCGAGCTAGTGATTTAGAGCCCTGTTGTGATGAGATTATTGATTATAACGTGAAAGTCAAACTTAATGCACAAGGCACAAACAGTGGTCTCCTGGATGGAAGGCCTGTGTCGGACCCATCCACCTCCACCCCTGCCCTTGGTGTGTCTTTTTGGTCTTTAAACTACATCGCCACACTCCCAGCACACTTTCTATGAACGTTTACTGTTACCACGGATGGCTTTACATTATAGTTAATGGAACACCCTGTACGTTTAGTGGCGCTGAAAGGTACTTTGTGTTGCGATATGGAACGCCAACGGCCGTGACAAAGCCTTGGTATTCGACTCCCTGGGAAAGAGAACGAACTGAGAAATAAAAAATAGTATGAGGGTGGTATATGGAAAAAGCAGGGGATGTCTGTAATGAAGACGTAATTGATTTATCATGCCGATGTTGATGCACGTTCAATGTTAACACTTTTGCGATAGATAAGAGTGTAAAATGTGTGTGTACTTTCTGTATTTTTATGCCATGCTGTCTGTACTAACTGCAGGGGAAATACATTCAAACCAGTGTTTTGTTTTGTAAGCTATGTTTGTGACATGTTTCCCACAGTATTTTACTCAGTTTACCTACTTATTCTATGGACGAGTGAGTGGTTTTGTGTCTCCCTGCTGGTATTGCACCTTCACACACGTGTAATATTCACGCCTCCGCAAGGCAAAACGTGACGGCCACACGCTGTCATCAGGTGGACGGGCTGCTCTATTACACGCTTTGGCAAGATACCGGGTTGGATGATGAGAATGTCAGGAGCACTGCTCCCCAGTCAGTGTCTTACTGTATGATTGGAGCGTTCATTATAGCAACTGTCAAGTCGAACACTGACTGATGTCGTGCCAGTAGTCATTAACAGGAAAACATTCGTCCCGTCCTCACAGTGATAAGAGGAGTGTTTTCATCGCCAACTCATTTGCAACTTCATTCTGAAAAATAAAAATCTCTAACCTTAACCTGAATATTCACAAGTACATTTTAATAAGTTGTAGTTTGTATGTGGAAAACAAGGACAGAAGAAGAAAATGTATCACCAAAGATGAATACATACTAGTCATACAGTAATACTATAATAAGCTGCGAGATCCTTGGTGCTTTCTGACTGTCTAGTCTCAAGAAAATTATTAAGTGACTAATAGTTTGTTTTGTTCTCTCAGGGCAACTGAAAACCCTGTGGAATGCCAGTAATTGAATATCCAGCTCTAAATCACTTACTGAACCTCTGTTTTAAAGACGTGCCTTTTGGTGATAGCGTTGGATTTGATCAGGGAAATCTGCGGTACTGCATTTGCATTGTAAATTATTATTATTATAAGTATTAAAATATCGTAACGTGACTTATTTTCTAATATGCTAATTAAAGCTTTCAATCAGTTAAAATATTGAATCGCAATAAATCGCATGATTGTCCATAGTAAATCGTGATAAGTCACACATTTTTTTTATCTGTTTAAAATGTACCTTAAAAGGAGATTTGTCAAGTATTTAATACTCTTAACAACGTGGGAGTAGGCAAATATGCTTGCTTTAGGCAAATGTACTTTTTGTATATATTTATTATTGGAAATCAATTACCAACACAAAATAATTAATTTATGATAATATATAATAATATAATAATTATATTTATAAAAAATACGGTCATGGACATGACAAACTGCAGCCCAACACTGACTGTAATGCCATATTCATTCACTTATCTTGAGGTCAGAGGTCAAGGGACCCCTTTGAAAATGGCCATGACAGTTTTTCTTGCTGAAATTTAGCTTAAGGTTGGAGCGTTATCTAGCCTCCTTCACTACAAGCTAGTATGACATGGTTGGATTCCTCAGGTTTTCTAGTTTCGTACGATGCCTGTATTGTCACTCCAGCTGTAAAACTGCAACCTAAAAATCACAAGTTGCGTTAATGCGTTACAGAAATAAGTGGTGTTGAAACAAATTTGCATTAACACGTTGTTATCACATTAAGTTTGACAGCCTTAATGCTAATATGCTGTTCCAATAGGAAGTTAGTTTATATTTAATTTATATATAAGTCCAATGGCATTAAGTTGTAAGCTGAAATAATGTATTTAATTTCCCAGAGCTAAAGGTTTTTTTTTTCCCCTTTCTGAGCAACACTCCAAAAAAAACCCAAAGATATTTACTTTACACTACTAAATCAGAAGCTGGGACTGGAATTACTGTATTTGTATGTACATTTTATGTCGATTGACTGATATATTGACAAATCATTGGCTGTACTTGTAATATAAAACACAAATTTCTGCCATGTCTTCCAGCTCGTTTAAATAAAACAGTTTGGCTGTGTGCTGAGCTCTGTGTGTTTAGCTCCGTCCACCGTCGGAGGCAGTGAAAGTGGAGGTCCTGCTGCATACAATCGACTAACCTCTCTAATTGCAGTTGTGAGAGGTGCTAATGAAAATAAATGCGAGCCGCTCCACCGACCTAATACAGCTAATGGTAGCGAGACAGTGTGGACTTGGGCAGGTCTATGCACGTTCCAGATGCTGGGTTTTAATCAGAGAGCTTGACATGCTCATATGCGACACTGCAGTCACTGATCTATGTGCATCTCTGAATTGGATGAGGTCAGCTACTGAGATTTAATGTTGCCTGTTTATCATTCTGGAGGGTTTTCCTCACACGTTTCAAGGCGGACATATCTCGGTTTTACACCTGTCAGAAAGAGAGGAGCTACAGTGGGTTGTTGCATCTGAACATTTATGCATGTAGGACAAAGGAACTTTAAAAGGGTAAAAAAGAGTGACCTTTTTGTAGTAGTCTGCTAATTTTCTCATTATGCACAAATTTAATATACTTCAAAACATGTCTAATCGAGAAGCAGCCCTGAATGTAGTGTTGAGTGTATTGGAAGGATTTGTCCCAGGAGCCCTGATCTCTGTTGGACTCTATTAGTGGAGCATGCTGACCCACTTCTGATTTACCCGCTAGCTTTTCTGTGTCTCCCTCTGCATCTTCCTCTGTGTCCTCTCTTGTCCTTTTGCATCTCATATCCCGCATTTTACGTCTATTCATGCACACATTCATGCCTTTACCCAGTCCATCCATCCATCCATCCATCCATCCATCCATCCGTGGTTCCTTCCTCCCATGTTTTTTACATGAGATGAATATATTCAAGATCTATGTAAGCCATACTGTGAAATAAATAAAGGTGGATAAATAGAGTAAATCTGTGAATGAGCAGCATCCCCTGACCCTAAAAGACACATGCCAGGGAAAGCCCGGAGGACGAGGTGAAAGGAAAGAGGCGGCGACACGGCGCTTTGATTTGAAGTGAACTGGAGCATTGTGAGCAGGCAGTGGGTAAAGGCGGAGAGTGATGGTGGTGCATGGGCACTGTTTGATGTTGTGAGTGGGCAGCATGACATGCCGTCTCAAGGGAAATACCAGCTCTCCTGCCAAGTGACGGAACAAATTGATGATGGATGGAGAGAAGTGGGGGTGCTGAAATGCAGGGATAAAGCAGAAAGTGCTGGTCGTTTCCTTCCGAATGTGAATGAAATGACGTGACGACAAATGTAACATGAGGCCGGTTCTAAAAGAAAATCCTCCAAGACAGAAGATAAATATGCAAATGCTTATTTTTTTTCAGAACAGGCTTGTCATTTACAGGACTTGTGTTGATTTACAGTGTGTGTGCCTCCTGATTGCTTAGAGTGTGCCATAAAAGAAAGATCTGCATGAATAGGCTTTGGCCGTTTTAAAAGGCCATCTTAAGTGCTGCTGTGCTCTCTTATCTGTGGTGGTAAACACACCGGACAATGCCTGTTTCTCTCAGTCACACTACAGTGGATTGGCTAAGGGCAAGCACAAGAGATGAACATTTAGCCACAGGGGCCTGCTTTGACACTGTGGGAAACAGACATTTTGTATTTTTTAAATTATTATTAGCATCATTATTTCAGGTATGAAAATTGTCAAAGTTAATGCGATAATAACGTGTTAATGCAAATTTGTTTTAACACCACTGATTTCTTTAACGCATTAAGGCAACTTGTGATTTTTTTGGTTGTAGCGGGCTCAGTTTTAAAAGAAAGAGATACTGGTATTATATGAAACTAGAAAACCTAAGGAACTGGCACCAACCATGTCATACTTGCTTGTCACAAAGGAGGGTAAATAACGCTTCAAACGTATGCTAAATTTTGGCAAGGAAAACAAGTCATGGCCTCTGAGCTCAAGATATGTGAATGAAAATAGGTTCTATAGGTACCCACAAGTCTCCCTTCACAGACATGCCCACTATATGATAATCACACACAGTTTGGGATTAAGTCATAGTCAAGTCAGCACACTGACACACTGACAGCTGTTGTTGCCTGTTCAGCTTCAGTTTGTCATGTTATGATTTGAGCAGCTGTTTTATGCTAAATGCAATACCTGTGAGGGTTTCTGGACAATATTTGTCATTGTTTTGTGCTGTTAATTGATTTGCAATTATAAATGTTTTGATAATTTTGCATAAAACAAGCATATTTGTCCACTTCCATTTTGATAAGAGTATTAAATACTTGGCAAATCTCCCTTTAAGGTACATTTGGAACAGAAAAAAAATTGTGTGATTTTGCGGTTAATCATGATTTTAATCAATTAACAGCCCTAGTATAAAAAATATAACTAAATGACTGTTAATTAAATGTTTATTTATTTGTAGTATTTGATTTTATGTAAAGAAAGTCCAATCTTTCAAGTACACCTACACACAAAGAGATAGTCAAGGACCTAAACCCTCGCTGTCCTTGACACCTTGGTGACAAGCAGATTATTGGTAATACATTTCAAATTGAGAGCCTCATTTCAGGCTTGGTTTAGGTATTGTCAGATTGTAATAGATTAAATGGCTCATGCTTCCTTTTGCTTTACTTAACTTCTTCCGTTTTTCCAAATGTGTAAAGGTGATGAAACCTCACAGGAAACGGGATGCGATCCCAAATTAGAATGGCTGAATCAATTGGCTACCGTTGATTGCCATCATCCTCACATCCTCACTATCCCTCACAGAGATGAAGGTGGTGAAATACTAGGAGTGTATTGTTGGCAGACATGAAAATACAACAATGTCAAAGACACCCAGTCATGTTTTGACGACAGCCGCCAGCTAATCAAACACCTAAATCTCAAGACATTTATCCCCATCATTTATGTCCTGTGTTATCTTCTTGATAAATGGTATTGTGGCAGATTTCACTGAGCATTTGTAATCCAAAAACGCAGCTGTTCACCCGCCTGCGCACATCTTTGATGATTCAAAGAAACACAGGCATATTTGTGAGTGTAATTGCTGCGTCTTTTTGTTGAAAATGTACTGAGGAGGAAAAAAAAAATCTTGTGTGGCAGCAGGTGAGTTTGGAAGCCGTGGCTCCAGCTGCAGCCCCTCTGATTAGGAGGAAAAGAATAGTCCTTTTGATTTCCATGACGTTCTGCCTTCATGGTACAGTAGAGCACAGCTGGGTCTGCTTCCTGCACACAGAGCGCCTACATAACAAATCCTATTTCTAGTTTTGCTTGTTTGCACCTCAGTTTCATTTAGCTACTTGCATGATCCTTTTAGAAGAGTGAGATCATTTGTTGCTTTTATGCTGACACTGACTTGGCATTTCTTTTGCTTTCCTCCCCCAGGTGAAAAATGTCTTTGAGCAAGAGGGTTTTAGTCGTCAGAAGCGAGGCTACAGAGATATCAATGATATTGAAGTCAACATGAGTGACCCTCTATTCACCAAACAGTGGTATCTGGTGAGTAATAAGCTGAGCAGCTGCCTGCTTACCGCCTGACCTTCAGCACCAACCCACATTTTCCACCTTAATTACTCAGAGGCCAGGCATATTCCCTGCTACTTTCTGAATCAACATTGTTATTCATTCGTTAATTAGTCTTGCCAATACCGTCCGTGCACATCTCATCGCTGCATCCGTGCCGCCCTGGTTTCCTCCCCTCTTGTTTACCCTAACTGGCAAGCGTGACTTTTACGCTGCAGCAAGCTTGCTGTCAGTCATCTGGCGTGTCGTATCGCTGACATTTACTTCCCCTCCTTCTCACCTTCACACTCCCACCCCCCAAGCAGTCTATCCTGACTAATTTTCTAATGGCGGGCTCACCTGGGTGCCATGAGTCATGGATGTTCTCCATATTGTCTGAGTGATTAGATAAACACAGGCCAGGCAGACGGGACCCCTGGGCTGGATCTTAATGTGGCTGAAGCTTGGCAACTGGGCTACACGGGCAAAGGAGTTACCATCGCAATCATGGACGACGGTGAGTGTTAAGTGCTGCTTTTTCTTACCCTTGAGGGCTGTTTGAAAACACACAATTATGCCTGCATATAATATACCATGCTGATTTTATTACTTCTTTCACATTCATTTAATTTACAATGCAATGAACAGTAAGACCAGGTTGCTCTCCAGAATACATACATACGGTGATAATTTGTTATGACGAATATGTCATTTGCTAAAGGTGAGTCGTTATATCAAATTGTGATGTAATATAAAGACATTGGACCAAAGCTCACTGCGCAAAGAAAACCATGTATCTACAAGCAAAACTGTCCAACATTTCCATTTTCAAGCCTAACTAATATATTGGATATTGAAGAAGCATTTCATTCACACATATTCACACACTGCACACATAAGTGCAGTGTGTAGGGTTTGGCGACATCTAATGGTGTGGTTACAGATTGCAACCACCTGATTAGAGTGCTGCAGGGACGTATTTTGGTAGGCCAACAGATGTTAGCATTGCCCTGTTTTTTTCGACAAAAATCCAATGGGAGCTGCAATAATAATTCTGCAATAATAGAAAATCTCATTGGATTTTGTATCACTACTGCCTTTTTTAAGACATAAAAGCTTCAAAATTCACGAGTGGGGTATTTACTGACTTATTTTATATTGCAGAACAAAACGTTAAAAACTCTGAAGTTTGTTTTAACCACAGACATTAACTCAGACATGTCTTAACTTAAAACCTATTTTAAAAAAATGATTTTGAAACAAGGGAAGCGAAAGTGCTACAATGCTAACTCATTTCAGGGTTTTAGGACCCGTTCCTGCAGCACCCTATACCCCTCCGCTCACTCTTCCCTTTCCAAGACTGCAGTAATGTGAGCCGCAGAGTGCTAAACCATGGAAAAACACTGTTCGCCTCGTTCAGAGGCCATCCCGATCATAATAAGACTGTGGCTGATGGTACCACGGTTTTGCACTCTGTGGGCCACATTACCGCAGTTTCCCAAACATGTCGGAGAACTACAGTGGGCTTCAGGTAAGACAAAATGCAAAAGGCTATCTCCAGAGTCAGTGTTTGGTTTGTCCGTTCTGAGCTACTATAGAAAAATACCACAGCAACATGGCAGACTGTGAAGAGAACCCACTCCCTATGTAGATATGAAGGGCTCATTCTAAGCTAATGAAAACGCAGCGATTCTTAGTTTCAGGTGATTATACACTAATGAAAACATAGTTATGAATAGTATATTCCATTTCTGTTAATAGATCCCCCGAAATGTTACACACTAAGCAGCTTACTGCATGCTTTGTCAACTTTTATTCCTGAGGATTTGTGTCACTGAATCACTGTTAATATATTGCAACCAGATGTAATACTCTTGTGAATGCAAGACCTTTTACTACTTCCTGTCTGAGTACAGTGTAGGACTAAGGTGTGTAAATGGGACAGAATGCATAAATACAATATTACAATGCAGAACCAAGTATAATAACGTAAATACGTAAAATAATAGAAAGATTAACAGGCACAAACAAATTTGCCTACATTTGTTTTTCTTAATGTCATTGATACACTCGTGATATACTGTAGCCTAATTGCACAGAGCCCAGATCACATTTCCATTTTAAAATCCAAAGATATGTTTTATGAAGTATCTATATAAAAGTAGTAAATCATTATGTTGTTGGAAATTAATTTTTCACCAATGTTGTTATTTGTTAATTGCGTCATTAAGAATTAAACCAAACAAACCTGAAACTGTGGTGAAACTAGCAATAAGACGCTGTAAAGCTCTCCCTCTCAGGCTTAATTATATCACTGATTAATGTCCAAATCACATTTCAGGCATCGACTATCTACATCCAGACCTGGCATCAAATTATGTGAGTACTCCAGTGTTATTGAATTTCATCCTTTCCTTCATTTCTTTGAAGTGCTGTTAATGAGTGAGGCAGCGGTTCAGGTGGTGGATTTCACTGGCTTTGTGCGCTGGGCCATTGGCAGTGACAGGTGCTTTCCAAGTTGCCTTCATGGCTGCCGAGTCTCCTTGTATTCCTGGAGGACGCGGAGACAGGCAGACGGCCAGCCAAGCTGTTTAATGTTAATGCACACTGCACTGTGGCAGGCACAATGGCAGGCCGATCTGTCACAAGCAGAGATAATGCCAGGGTAGTTGGCGCTGCATAATGTGACGCTCTATCTCCAGAATACTGATAAAACCTCAAAGGACAAGAGGGATTGCTAAATGGAACACGGAAATGCAGAAGGCTTAGTTTGATTTGAATATAAAATTTGCAGTTTCGTCGGTGAGACGGCATTGTGCCGCCGTTTTGAATCCAGGATGTTCAAATGCAAACCTTCCAGAGAAACCGAGGAGTTGTGAAAGAGTGAGTCACGGTGCTTTGTTGGTCTAAAAACACCCACTTTTGACTGGTATGGCTCTGCTTTTTTAACAAGAATTATATTGAGAAATGCCAGTCATTTGAGTACTTTTCTCACGATTTACTGAAGTCTTAAAAAGGGAAAATTAGCTGATTTTTAACCTTATCTCTACCTATCTGAGTTTGGGATGTAGTGTGAAAAACACCTGCAGTGCTTGTCGTTGTTCTTGGTGTCTCTGGGGCACAGCTGAAAAAAAACTGTTGTTTTTTAAATTTCCAGTAAAGTCACAGTGACGTCATAGGAGGCAAGGAAGAAGTAGAGTGCTACTTTAGCTTTAGTAGTTGTGGGGCGCAATGCCACTCAAAAACTGTCTTGTTCTCTTAGCTTGTGTTGCATCTCCAACAGCGAAAATGACATCCCAAACCAGGAATGCAATGGAGGATAATTTAGTAGGCCTACCAGTGTTGTAGTCAAGACCACCTAAACCGAGACCAACTCATGACCAAGACCAGAGTGTATCGAGACCGAGACAAGACCAAGACTTTGAGGGGTTGAGACCAAGTTAAGACCAAGATCAGACCAGTACGACAGCCAGACATCCACAGCTTCCTCTCCCCTGTTAGCTATTAACAGTAACAAAAAATCATTTGAAGAAAAGTTTTACATCAATCAGTAATGATTAACAGTCAGACAATGCACAGGCAGTTTGTGTTTCCTAAAGTTGTGGTTTTGACCAGTCTTGAAATAATATCCTGAGTTTCTTTGTCGAGGAGAGACAAGCAAGTAAAAATATGGTTGATTCTGAGACACTAAAATGTGGGCTTGAGACAGTCGAGAAGATATGTATGGTGGGGACCCTACAGGATTTCTGCTGGAATGAATGTCAGCGTGGGAGTTTTGTTGGATGCTGTTGTCAACGACAACCCTGAGAGAGTGAGCCGTGTGCGTGTTACTATGCATGAAAGTTGTGCTCCTGGAAAACTAGTCTTAAGGTCTTTACAAGCAGGGGCCGCTTTTTTTTCATGTGATTAATTTGCCCAGCTGTATATTTTTTTGGACTGTTGTTCTTGTCAAGAATACTTTCACATATAACGGGAATATTATGTGACGAAGAAGTGACACTTTTCTGGGAACAAGGTTGATTTTTCTGAGCTTTTGCACAGCGATTCAAGGCATCAGCCAACCACATTGTACTGAAAGGGTTGACTTGCATCTATATTTATGAAATAACACAAAGGCTTTGTAGTCCAAACTAGAATGGCAAACTTTAATGCTCCTTTCAACCTTAAAAAGGCCGTTCACACCAGGTCCACTCCTTCCGTTTTTACCTTTCACAATCAAAGCCCTAGACATAGTATTTGCAGGGAAGTATTTTGCATTTTCATGTTGTTTATTCATCACGTCCCTGGTGTGGACAGGTCTTTACTCTGTGAATTAAGGATTTAAATGTATTTATGGTTATTACCAGAGTTGCTGATTGTTGGTGTAAAGACTAACGGAATAATGGTTTGGGTGAGTTTTATTGTGTTTCTGTCCAGTTTGAATGAAGTGTTCTACGATAAGGCAATTAAAAGAGAAAGTTGAATTTTTCCTGTTTGGGAGTAAGAATACTTCCTTCATTTACATGTTGTAAGTTTATTTTGTTTATTTATATTTACGCAGTGAACTTGTCGCTCACACAATGCATCCTAGTGCATGTAGGCACAGTTGGCATAGCAGCAGGAGAGACAGCTTTCTCTGTCAATACAGCATGCACTGGGGAATTTATTTCTTCAGTGGACTACATTTACCATCAGCACTGATTAGGCATCCACATAAAAGGTCGCAGATCTTCCCTTTAAAGATTACTCCAGCACGGTGTGCTCTCTCTGTTTTGCTTTTCCGCCTCAGCTCATGTTCACACTGTGTGATCCTTGTTGTTTTTTCTGTGTGTGCTTGTGTCTGCACTCCTACCACTATGTTTGCCTACCATTGCATGACTCTTGCCTGTGAACAGAGATGAGTCTTGGCCCAAAAATAACACTGCAGGAGCATGCTCTGCTGGACTGATGGATCACACTGTGCATGGATCTATAGTGTGCTGTGTGTGAGCATGTGCAAGAGAGAGAGAGAACGAGAGGGAGAGAAAGTGTGTGAGAGAGAGGTAGACGCTGTGTATGTAATCTTGTTTTTGTTACCGGCAAAGCCCTCGCCCATCAGCTGACTAAAAACATGAAAAACAGAATAAAATCATTTTGGGTTCATCGTGCTTTTATCTTTGTGTGTATATCATAAGATATGTTTTGATATGGTGGGTGAGATTGTGGGTGTCCTGAGATAAGTCTTTAACTTGGTGGTTCAATTTCATGGCACATTTACCTGTGAATGCCAATAGCACTTGTATAAATAAATACATCTATGCAAAGTCTGGTATTATGCTACAAAATGTGATAGCAGATATACAGTATTGTTTATTTCCTGCCTTAAACAGTATTTAATGTCACAAAGCAGTAGTGGTGAACATCACTGATGTTAATAAAAGGCAGAGAAAACAGGTTGGATTTCTCTATAATACAATTATGATGTTAAGTTGGACCCAATTCCTTCAACAGAGCTGTACAGAGCGTGTGCGCAGTTACTCTTTTGAGCTCCACGCTTGCCAGCATTTGATCAATGCTGGTACTGTGTTTGGAGGAGGTAACGGCAGCATCGATCAGCAGCTGACAGGGTTTTTTTTTTCTCTCAAAGAGCATTGTTGCAAGTGTTACTACACCCTGTGAAGTTACCATGACAACATGTTATGATGTCACATTACCATGAAGTTGATCTCATATGTTGCTTTTGTATGAGAGATGGAGAGAGGGAGTAAAAGAGAGCAAAAGCGAGTGTTGATAAAATTACCTTGAAGAGATACTAAGAGGTTTATAGTGCTGGGGGCTCATCATATATACGCTGTGACTGAAACGACTTAAGATGATGTTCACAACCATTTTTACAAGGACAGTATCCATTTTCACTGCAAGCTTGGACCTTGGGAAATGGTTTCGTTCATGGTACTAAAGCACCTTGCAAAGGACTTTTAAGAAAAGTCACATTATACAGCAGTCCTGCATCCGCTCTCCCAGATCATACATTAGGTTAACAGCATCTTATGAACTACTGAAATCAGCCATGAATGAGAGCATGATTAATGAACCTAAGAGAGATACTTGAGGATGTTTCGCATGTGCATACTCCCCTTTATTGTCAACAAGTCAGGCTTTTTAGTGGTGGAAGAAATACTACCCTTTACTCAAGTAAAAGTATCACCACAACAATGTTAACATACTCAATTTCAAGTAAAAATCTAAATTCAAAATCCAACATGTGTTAAAAATAATACAGAAGTATTATCAAAAATGTGCTCATTCTGCAGAAAAGCAGCCCCTGGGAATTATGTATCATTATGTAAGGGCTGTCAATGATTAATATATTTAATCATGATTAATTGCAAATTAATTGCACTTTTTTATCAGTTCAATTTGTCAAGTATTAATACACTCATCAACATGGGAGTGGGCAAATATGCTTGCGTTATGCAAATATATGTATATATTTATTATTGGAAATTAATTACCAACACAAAACAATGAGAAATATTGTCCATATGATATCCAGAGCATTAATATTGCAGCAAACAACTATTTCTTATGTAAAGATATAGACGAGTAATGTCTACATGAGCCGGCCGGCCGCCCATGGTTGTTCGTGCATGTGAGCGTGCCCCGCTGGCTAGCTCTGCACTGCTCTCAGATGGCGGTTACAGCTGAAAACGCCAGAAAACACTATTTGATGGAACGAAACAACTCACAAATCACATTTTTTTTAGGTAAAACATAAATCTGAAAATGAACCAGAACTCCAGCTCCCAGACAAATGTAGTGGAGTAAAATATACAGTATTTCCCTCTGAAATGCAGTGGATTAGAAGTGGAGAAACTAGAAATTTTCAAGTTAAATACAATAATTCAAAGTTTAACTTAAATGCAGTACTTCCATCGCAAAAACGTAGCATTTTGCTTTATCTGAATATTGTACTTTATCGCTAGAAAAATGGGGCATACTAAGCCCCGTTACAGCAGCTTTGTCATCGCTCTCTCAAGTACCTTTCCCTCTGAGGATTGAGCAGACGAAGGTTGCCAGGGAAAGGTGAGGTGGCTGAGACCGGGTACAATCCATTATTGTGACCACGGTTGCTCACAAGACACCAGAGGAAGAACAGAGTCTGATTGATAGCAGGAGATATGAGCTTGAGAAGCACAGCAAGTGATTCATGGACATAGCCCAGTGTCATTTATTACTGGGACTCAGCACTTTTCACTCCATCTAATGAAAAAAAAAAACAAAAAAAACACTGCTCCTGACGTAAGCACAAAACCAGTTTGGGAACGGCATGTTCTCCCTCCACAAATGTTCTCTCTGTGAATCATGATAACATTTTCAAGCCAATTCAAGGACATTTCTAACCTAATTCACTGCTGGTGCTGTACCACCAAAAACGTTTTAAGTAGGGCTGGCAATTGATTAAAATATGTAATTGTGATTAATGGCACATTTTTTATCTGGTCAGAATGTACCTTAAAGGGAGATTTTTTTTCAAGTATTTAATACTCTTATCAACACGGGAGTGGGCAAATATGATTGTCAGTGACAAATATTGTCCGCAAACCGTCACAGGTACTGCATTTAGCATAAAAATATGCTCAAAAAATATGTTTACAACTGTCAGCGTGTCACAGTGCTGACTTGACTATGACTTGCCCAAAACTGCATGTGATTATCATAAAGGGGAGACTTGTGGGTACCCATAGAACCCATTTTCATTCACATATCTTGAGGTCAGAGGTCAAGGTTCAAGTTTTTCCTCGCCAAAAATTAGTGAATCTTCAAAAGGGCTATTTAGCCTCCTTTGCAACAAGCTATGATATAATGGATTCTTTAGGTTTTCTAGTTTCATACGATGACAGTATCTTCACTCTAGCTTTAAAACTGAGCCTGCTACACCCTCCGAAAGATTGATTACTTGCATTATTATTGTGTTAAAGAAATTAGTGGCTTTAAAGTAATTTTGCGTTAAGGTGATACAGCCCTAAGTTTTGTATTGTTTCATTGACATTTACATATCGAATAGAAAAAAAGACAAAGAGAGAAGTAATCACGAAACAGAGAAATAGTTAAGATGGCATTTACCCTTCTATTTATCATCGCATTTTAAACAATCACAACTATGAACCTTTCTCTATCGCCACTCCCTCATGCAACCCCAGTCACCCTAAGCATTGCTACTTTCCTGCTCCACGTCGTGATAATTACGGTCTTTCTCAATTGGGCCAGTTAGCTTTAGCCGTTTTGCTTTCTCTTTGTCGCTTACTGAGTCATCACGTCTAAATGTCAGCCAGCAGAGCTGTCAGGCCCGAGCGTGGAAAACAGCCCCCAAGATTGATCAGTTCTGTGGCTAAGAAACGTGGCTGTGTCTTTTCCACGCTCTTGACCACACAAAGCACCTGTTACTGGCTTACAGAGCAAAATAGACACCACTACAAGTGACTTGAGTGACGGGTAAAGGAGAGACGGCAGTAGATTGCAATAGCCTGAATGAGTTGTACGAGTGTGTAATGTGCAATGAGACTTTCCAGACGATGTCTGCTGATATCTTGAATCCAACCCTGTGTGTGATCTTCAGACGTGGCTATTCTGGTAAATCTGTTGACTGCATTAATGTCTTTCTGGTAGATGTGTGTCTTCTGTGTCTTGTTTCTCCTGCCTCCGTGCGACTGCTCGTTCTGATCCTATTACTTTTGGCCATGTGGAATTGAATGCTGACAGTGATTGGGCCATTATTTTCCCAGCTTTAAATCCCTGCTGTGACCGCACATTATTCCACTATCCCCACAGAGTAAAGAGTTGTAGTTAGATTTGGGCTGTTTCTATCAACATCACAAAACGTAACACTGCAACCTCTATTTATTACAGGTCCATTGTATTAAGAGAATAGTGTAACATTTGGCTTTCTATCTCAGAGTTGTCTGTATAGTAAATATGAAGCTACCAGTAGCAAGTTAACTTAACTTTTAGCATAAAGCCTGGGAACCGGGGGAATCAGACTCGTAGGTATTAAGTGAACCGATTTTCATTCATATAGCTTGAGGTCAGAAGTCAAGGCACCCCTTGTTTGGAGTGTTATTTAGCGTCCTTCACTACAAGCTAGACATGGTTGGTACCAATGGATTCTTTTTTTGGTTTTTTTGGTTGTTTTTTTTTTTTTAGGTTTTGCAGTTTCATGTGATGCCAGTACTTTGACTCTAGCTTTAAAAGTCAGCCCACTACAACCTCTACAAGATTGGCCCGACAGCACTGTCGGATTTTCAAGAGGATAACTAAGGCTGTCAAAGTTAGCGCGATGATAACATTTTAATGCAAATTTGTTGTAACGCCACTAATTTCTTTAAGGCAGTAACAGTCTTTCAGAAGTTGCAGTGGGCTCAGTTTTAAAGCTGGCATCACATGAAACTAGAAAGCCTAAAGAATCCATTAGTACCAACCATGCCATACTAGCTTGTTGCAAAGGAGGTTAAATAATGTTCCACATTTAAGATAAATTTTAACAAGGACACATTTTCAAAGGGGTCCCTTGACCTCTGACCTCAAGACGTGAATGAAAATGGATTCAGTGGGTACCCACCAGTCTCCTCTTTACAGACATGCCCACTATGATAATCACATGCAGTTTGGGGCAAGTCACAGTCAAGTCAGCACACTGACACACTGACAGCTGTTGTAGCCTTTTGGGCTGTAGTTTGCCATGTTATGATTTGAGCTGTCTTTCTTTCTTTTGATTTTTTTGAGGGTTTCTGGACAATATTTGTCATTGTTTTGTGTTGTTAATTGATTTCCAATATTAAATATATACATATATGTACATAAAGCAGCATGTGTCCCCTCCCATGTTGAGAGTATAAATACTTGACAAATCTCCCTTTAAGGTACATTTTGAACAGATAATATGTGTGATTAATGAGGAGTGGTTAGGGGTTCAGTGTCTTGCTCAGTTACACTTTGACACTCATTCTGGAGGAGCCGGGGATCAAACAGGGAATGATTGTTAGAAGACCGCTCTACCTCCTGGACCATGCCACTCACCTAACTCTTGGCAAGGAAGTGAATAGCCTCAGCGTATTATCCAAAATGTTTAACTATTCCATTAATGTGTGTTAGCCTGACATCACCACACCAAATCACAAATGTGAATTAGACCGGGACTTCCTAGTTCATTTTCAGTTTTTAGGTTAGTAAGTTATCAACAGGTTATCAGCTACATGTAACATGGCACTGAGTGACCAGTGATCAGGTCCAGCCAGTGTAGATGGGCAATCACAGCACATTAGTGCAGGATGGATGGAAAAATAATATAAGGTCTGAGTGACAAAAAAATGTAAACAGACTACTGCGTGCAGAGATGAGCTGGTACATTATGAGTCCGGCACATCTCAGGCCTCTGGAAATCCGTCCAAAGCGGAGGGGAACCAGGCGCATCTGCCAGAGCAAATAAAACATGAGCTTGCACATTTGTCTGCTTCTCAGGAAAGTCAGTTATAGCTAAGTGTGCCTAATAAACTATAAGTATCAGTATTTCACACTAGGAAGCCATGTTTTGGAAAAACCCATCCAGATGACAGAGCAGGCAGGCAGTGATAAGGTCAGCACATCACCATGAAATGCACCCCTCTGCTGTCTCTCCTTTTGTTTTTCTGTCTCTGTGTTGTTTTTGTAAATGCATCCATTTGGTCCTTTCAGAATGCCGACGCCAGCTATGACTTCAGCAGCAACGACCCGTTCCCATTTCCACGCTACACAGACGACTGGTTCAACAGGTAAAGCTCGCCCAGCCGACCCCTGTTTATACACACACACATGCTCAGTGTGTTTTTGTGTGAACATGTGTGCTCTATTGATTTTCTCTTCACGCAGTTCCATTAAGACATAATGGCGCAGTATAAACAGAGCTGTTTGCCAACACAACACAATAGAAGCTATTTTTACCAACTCACTTGGATGAGATAAGGTAGATATAGGAGGACTAGCACGAGTCTAGCGACCTCCCAGGGTCGCAATGCTCACAGTGGCGACCTTCTGTCTGATAAAGCCTTATCTGCCTCCCATCTCCTGATCACGTTGGGTGATCCACTGCCACTGCAACGCATGTTGGAGAGAGGAACAAAGAGGAATATATTCTTTCCCCGCCTCGCCTCCATCTGCTCAGATGTATCAGTGTGTGTGGGAGTGGGAAGGGAGTATTTGGGTCTGCCAGTGTAGCAGTTGCTGACTGTCGGGCACAACACGCTGGCTAATCAGCTGGTTGTTATAAATAGCTGCCTGTCTGTAGCAAAGCATGCTGGGAGAGAGGGGTTGACTCTCTGCAGTGTCCCTGTGGGGAATGGAGGGATGGAGAGATAGACATATCACATGGTGCACACAAAACACTGATATGTGCAAACATATTCAGTTGGACTCAGATGTATGACAGCTAAATGGATGGATAAATCTTGTTGCCTCTATGTGTTTTTCAGCGGTTATGTTAATTTCAATTGATTTATGGCTATGGAAAATGCTAAACCTCATCCATTAACAATGTCCTCATTCTACTCTGGCACAAAGTCAAGTCAGCAGTTGCATCTAATCTGGGAAATCTGATCTCAAACTTAACCCACAGTATATCCTTTGTAAATTCATGGAAATGCATGCAAATCCTCTTAAGTGCATTCTCTGCTTTTTTGCTGTCACCAGTCACGGCACACGATGTGCTGGAGAGGTGTCTGCAGCCGCCAACAACAACATCTGCGGTGTGGGAGTCGCTTACAACTCCAAGGTGGCAGGTGTGTGTCACAGTCAAGCTGCAGTTTGGACAGTGAGATGAATGTCAATGAGCAGCCAGCGATGTTGGCTAATAACATTTCTGGTCTAATATGATGAAAGAATCAAAAGGTATGATGAGGCCAATTCACTCTGTATGCATCATGTATAAACTATATGTTATTATGGAAGAACGGTGTTGCATTGTTTGGTATTGGACAGGACTGCCATCCCTTACACACCTACAGCGTTTCTTACATGCGATTTTTTTGCATATTGATGTATTTTTTCGAATTTTGTCTTGAGTACTTTCACACAGAACGCGAATATTATGTGGCGAAAAAGTGACAAAAAGGTTGATTTTATAAGCTTTTACACTGCAAATCAAGGCATCAACCAATCTGACTGAGTTGCACCTGAGGCTTCATAGCACGAACCAGGACAACAAACTTTATTACTCCAACCTTGACAAGGGTAGTGCAGACCAGGTCCACTCCTTCTTTTCTTAAGCTGGCTTCACATGATAAGAGATTTGCTCGTCACTCACTGCAAGGTTGGGCGCAGAGCTTTGCAGAGGGAGTGGGTGAAATATTGTTGTACAGTAGCTGTGTAAGGTCAGCAGCGCCTGAGGTCAAAGCTGAAAGTGCTCGATGGTGATTTCAAGCGGTGCACCACGCCAAGAGTAGTGCTTCAGGCTAGATGGATGACACTGCTCTCCCCAAAGCCCTCGTCATATAATATTCACAGACAGGTATTTCACATTTTTTGTGTTGTTAGTTTGTCCTGCCCTCCATGGGTAAAGGCCTTTGGTCGAATAATCAGTTGTTTAGGTTTAGGTACTAAAATTTCTTTAGTCGGAAAGTTGTTTTTATGCTTTCTAAGAACCTAATGAGCACATCTCTGGTAAACACAAGATTAAATTGGGGCATTTTTGTGATTCTCTATGGAGAAACTCATTAAAACAACTAATCGATTAGTCAACAAAATTGTGTTTGTTAGAGTGTTAGTTGACTAAGACTTTCTTTGGTCGAGGACAGCCCTAGTATATTGGCACAGTTACTGCAGAAGTCATTTAGAGTCCACAAAGCAACAGAACAACACCGTTAATCCTGACAGCTCCACGTTTATGTTTCATATAGATTTTTCTTGAAATTTGCTCCAGGAGTAACACAGCAGAAATGAAAAAATGGGTATTGACTGATTTGTGCGCTGTTATGAGGCTGACATCACTTTCTTGCTGTTGTTGAGGGTGTGGATGCTACAGATGTGTTGTATTGTGCTGTCTGAACAGTCCACTCATTAAATCACTCATTTATAGCTACCGAAAACTCGACTGTGTTCCAGCAGCAGTAACAATGCCATAAGGTTGCATAATTTTAATGTCAGATTCATGTGGAGATGTTGCGCTTTCAGGTATCAGGATGCTGGACCAGCCCTTTATGACTGACATCATCGAGGCATCATCAATCAGCCACATGCCGCAGGTTATTGACATCTACAGCGCCAGCTGGGGACCGACTGATGACGGAAAGACAGTGGACGGACCCCGAGAGCTCACGCTGCAGGCTATGGCTGACGGCGTCAACAAGGTGAGGCAACGTCACACCTGCTGTGCAGAGGGTTTCATAATAATGTGGCAAAAAGGGGGTGGCGTAAACTGTAATGTTCTTTTCCACTTGCATCAAGTCACCCTTTACAAATTTGCAAAGATGGAAAGGTTATAACGATGCTCTGTGTTGATACTGATCTTACAAACAGCCAGTATTTGGCCAGTCAGTCTGTCCAACCCATTATGACGCCAAAGCGTGTGACAGACCCACCTGTCTACCAGATGGTAGCATGCCAGTGTCAAGTTTTGCCTCGCCGAGTTGTGAATATTGCACATGTCTAGGAAGGTGCAGTACCAGCAGGGGGCGACAAAACCACTCACTTGGGTTTAAGCAACAAAACCACTTTGTTAGGTGTAGGAAAAATCCCATGGTTGGCCTTAAAGTCAGTACTAGTGCAGTAAGTATGGAAACAACGTAACATAAGAACAGAAAGCCCATCACAAACCTCATTAAAAAAAAGCACGATATTTATCACCAACGTAACTAAACGCCAGTGTCGAAAACACCAGACTCCTGGTTGAAAGCCCAGTGGTTGTTGGACCCCTTCTGCCCACCATAAGTGGTCTTTCTCCCTTTTTATTCTACATCACTAGCTCTGACTGCATATTTAGCATGCATTTAGATGCATTTGCATTACAGTCAGTACAGACTTCATGGCGTACAAATGGCAAACCTAAAGCAAGAACGGCGTTCTTATAGAGAGAGAGAGAGAGAGAGAGATAAGATGAACATTTATTAATCCCTGTAGGGAAATTCAGTTTTTTTTTCACTCTGTTGTTAATTTCACACAGTACACATACATGCATTAATGGAGAGATGTCAGAATGAGGCGGCTGCTCCTGACAAGCGCCCCGAGCAGTTGGGGGTTTGGTGCCTTGCTCAGGGTAAACTGGCACCTCTCCAGCAACCAGTTGGTCTTGGTCCATGTTGGGACTTGAACTGGTGACCCTCCGATTCTTAACGGACTGAGCTACTGCCACCCCCTTATTGCACCCTATTGCCTTGAGCATCGTCATGTCATTCATGCGCCTTTTTCGTAAGACGGATCCATCATAGTATTGCTGATGTGTGACACTATTTTTAAATCCACAAGAATAATTTTCTTATTACTTAACCTTTGCCCCCCTAAAAAGTCCGGGTGGGGTTTCAGTTATCTGGAGCTGATCAGACATTCTGGTCTTGCTCAAGGACACTTAAGCAGCAAGGTGAAAGCTCTCCAAGGCCTGACAACGGGGGCTTAAATTTTGGACCTCCAGCTGAAGGGTAGTCTCCTTTGACACACAGAGGTGCCACACTAACAATGCCACCGCCAATTACAATTACAATTGCTCAATTTATCATCGTGTACTGTGTGCAGGCAGGTGTGGGTTGCTGTGAAATGACCCCGTCTCCGGCAGGGTAGCTGAGTAGGAGTGAAGCTGACTGTAATCTCTGATCATGTAAACACAACTAATCAAGCAGCTACTCAGCTATCTGCCTCTTACATTATAATGATCACTTATACAACATGATGGCTGAACATAATGTGCACTGTGCAAAAAAAAAAAAAAGGACACATCTAAAATTAAGAAGCACATTATGTAATATTAACAACCGAGTCAGACAGAATGGCTTCAAGTCTGCATCTTAAATATTACTGCGTGGTTTTGCAAATTGCCACCGATAATGGAAATAAATGACCCTGCATGCTGTGCAAAATTAAAGCACTTTGTTTGGATTGTGCAGGAGACAGAAGGCCTGAAGCTCATAGGTGGTGAGCTCAACGATGCTCAGACCTGTCTTTGCAATTCAAACAGAGGGACATAAATAAGCATCGTGAAGGGAAGGACATACCACTCCTCCTCCACTTCATCTTTTGTTCTGTGGGGAAACGGCCGGCCTTTTGTAGGAACAGCTGCAGCGTTTGGTGAAGAGGATGCTCTCTGCGTGGAGCCACAGGCAGTTTGTTTCATGTTTCGAGGCGCTCTATCAGCAACGAAGATGACATTTTACTGTGTTTAAATGTACAGAGGATATTATGCTCCATTGGAGGTGCAGAAAGGACATAAATGCTTTCATTTTTTCATGCCTTGTAATGCCTCTTTTACCTGCTGTAACTAAAAACATATATAATAGCTCTGATAAGCTCAGACTGCTGCAGCAAGCAAGGAGTTTGGTAAAACTTAAGCTACGTTCACACTACGGGTGACAAAACCAAGAAAATGTCCAGCGTGGCCAGCTACATTGTCGCTGAGTCGTCGTTGCAGCGCTCATTGACGTATTATCCGGTTAAATAGCACTGGGAATGCCGTTTTTTGTTTTTTTTTTTTTAGATGGAATGGAACAGGGTGAAAAAAAACAACATATAATTGATTGATGCTTCATCACATCTTTGACTACTGATTAAAGCTGATACCAGCTCAACTTTATTTGCATCATGTCACACAGCGACAAATGTTGGCCGTCAGTTTGTAGCTTCATGTCACTGGCTTCCATTGAAAATGGGTTTTAGCCTGTTGCTGTGTCGCTCGTAGTGTGAACACAGCATAAGAGATAGAAACATATATGCTTGAGTCTCTATTTGTTGCCTAATGTGAATTAGATTTCAAGATTATTCTGGTACAGACTACTTTTTTGAGTTTTTATAACTACAGCCATATTGCTATGTTCCTTTACCCTGCATCCCAAGAACCAAATAACACTATCGGTTAAATGGTTAAAAGAAATGCTGAGCAAAACTCAGAGGAGCAGCTACATTCACAGCTATAACGCCACTGACAAACCCACACTCGCACATGGTCCGCTGGAAACTCGCAAAAGTTACGCAGCGCTGACAGACTCTGTGGCATGAAGCCATCTGCAACGCCAGAGCTGCTAACGAAGCGCAAACACTCACGCTGTTCGTCGGACAATCGCTATCATTATGTTAGGCAGACGCACAGCTATCAACCTGCTAAACTAAAATAAATGATGCTGTGGTGGTGGCGGACTTTTACTCTGAAAGTGGCTGCATGTTTGCGACAATACACGCAGCATTGTGGATGTAGTAGCTCTGCTGGACGGTGAACTGGGGACTCAGTTGTCTGTTGTGCTCATACACAGCAGCTTGCACACCACTGCATGAGAAACACTAATGGTTAATAATCGGTTAATAAGGGTTGGTTATTGTTGCATTTTTTTTCAAATTAGCATACCTCATGGAGTAGAATATTAATAAGTATGTTTTCTTTAATATATTTCTAAAATGCTTCCATTTTCTTTACATACAACCTTCCCCAATACCAAAATTATGTCTCTTTCTGGTCTTATTTACAAATGCTTGCACACACATACTGCAACAACAGCAGCTCAAAATCGACATTGAAACAGCTGGCAAGCATTTTTGAATGAATAGATCATTTGAACATTGAGAAATAGCTGATTTACTGTAAACTGGGTAAACAGTGGATAAGGCATGCCACACATTTCTACCAAGGTGCATTGCAAGAGATGACATAATGTGATGTGGACAAGAACATGTGACCAAATGCTTAACATTGTATATAGATTAGAACAGGACCGTGCATTTCTGTTTTTTTTTTTTCTTTTCTCCCTTTTTTTCCTCCCCTCTCTGTATTTGTGTATCTAATTTTTAAACATTTGGAACCAAAGGCCATGTATGTTGGATTTTTATTGATCACTGGCATCAAGTTCATGTTTCATCATGAAATTCTTCACTTACTTTTGTCTTCTTCACTTACTATATAGACTGTATAGTCTATATAGTAAGATGACTCATTCACTTTTAGATAGTGTGTTGCCAGAAATGCACGCACTCAACACTGAACCAAGACATTGTGGAGTGGTATAGAGTAAAAGGAAAGTGAATTTGAAAAACAACAGATTTCATATTGTCTATTGTATGCAGGTAGAACTGAAACATGAAAAGTAATGTAGCTTTTGTAATGCCATTAACATGTGCTGGTGTTTTGAAAGACTGATTTGATAAGTTGGGTTTGCCATGTTTTGATAGTGTATGTAGAAAAAGGTTTTTCTTTTATGCATTTTAAAATTTAATGAACAAAAATGTGTTTTTTCACATAAAATTAACTATTTGGCTAGTTGTGTGATGTGCTGTAGGTGTGTTGCTGTGTTAGGAATATAGAAAAAGAAAGCTTGCTAGCAATTATACATTTTGTGTCCTGGGAGCCAATAAAGTCATAATTATTAAACTGGCACACAATGGCACATACTGTGCAGTTACAGTCAGGTGAAAGTCCCATATTCCCAAATCTCATTTCACCCATGTACGTCCCACTAGTAATAAGCACAACTGTGATGATAATGATGATGTTGTTTCAGGGGCGTGGAGGAAAAGGCAGCATCTACGTGTGGGCATCAGGAGATGGCGGCAGCTACGATGACTGCAACTGCGACGGTTACGCCTCGAGCATGTGGACAATCTCCATCAACTCCGCCATCAATGACGGTCGCACCGCACTGTACGATGAGAGCTGCTCCTCCACGCTGGCATCCACGTTCAGCAACGGACGCAAGAGGAACCCGGAGGCTGGCGTTGTGAGTGTGTTTAAGTACATATTTGTTTGACATGTTTCAAATGTTTGTTGTAAAGTTTAACAGATCTTTTTGATGATCTATGGCCCCTGAAGTTGTCTTTCAGGAAGTATGTGCACTTTTTGCATTCAAAGACGACTCAGTACCTTCAAAGTAATGTAGATATCAGATCTGAACTCTAAATCGCTTCTTTTCAGTTGACCCAGTCAGCACTGTATCCTATCTAGGTCTTCCAGAAGATTGAATGAGACCAGGGATAAAGCCTAAGAATACTGTAACTGCTTGCTGGTTGTGAAAAAAAAAAAAATAATGGAGGTTCAGGTAGACGATTACCCTCCTGGACATCCAGATGCTGCTCAAAGCAGACAACCATATGGTGTTGACCATGGCATTTAAAGCAGAGTGGATTCGTTATTAAAGAGGATCTGTTTATATGCAGATGCATACTACTACTTTGGGTTTCTACTAGAACATGTTCACATGCTTTAATGTTCAAAAAATACTTGACTTTTCTCATACCAACTGTGCTGCAGCACCTCTTTTCACCCTCCGTCTCTGAAAGGCCCAGTCTGCTCTGATTGGTCAACCAAACCAAACTCTTCGGACTCTGCTTCAGCTCAGCTCTAACTAGCTTTGTTTGAGGTCATGTCAAACTAACCGCTAGGCAGGTATTATGCAAATGTGTTACTTGGTGATGTCATTATGTTACAGAAGAAAAGGCAGGACATCAAACATGGCGTTCTGGAGCAGTGTTTCCGTGGGTGAGAGTGACTCGTTTTTGGCGTGGGCTTTAGGCTTTGTAACTTTGCAGCCCTTTTATATGCACAAAAAGCTATATAACACTAAAGGAAAGAACAGAAACAAAAGCATAATAGGTACTCTTTAAGAGAAAAAAGGAAAACATTTTATGGACTCCTCTTATTAATTCTTATTGATAAAGAATATTTTACATGACACGGGAAACCATTAGCAAAGAGTTCATTTCCACCAAAAGCGCTTCAGTGAAAGTGTTTTTTTTCCCTGTGTAAGTGGAAAGAAATATAACAAAGCGAACAAGTGATGCACACCAAGTGATTCTATTGACTGACCTTAGCATACACAAATGGGCTATAACTATAACTGGTGTCACCAGTGGGCGATCATTGAAAGAAGCAACGGATGAATCACCAGAATCAAAAAGACACAGAGCCTGCCGTCTTTGAAAAGAGAGACGGCTCAAGTATGACAAGTTATGCTTTCTGCCTTTTACAGAGGACAATTCCTTGACCTTGAGGGTTATTGAAAATGAATGCTCTTAGCATGCACATCGAGAATATAGACCGACTGATACTCTATACCATGCGCATGTATAAAAATAATTGCCCAGTGCACAAAGGCAGCAGTGTTTGTGTTTGTGATTATGCAAATCACCTTTGGCTGTTTACAGAGCCATGGATCTTCCCTAGGGTTTCCCTGCTAATTTCAGTCAATCTGTTATCATTTCTAATTAAGCACCAAATTAAATAATGAAATGCTTATTCAGTAAATATAAACATAGCTGCCTGTCTGCTGATGTGTGTACATGGGACTGTTCAGCCAATGTATACTCTAAGTAAAAGGATTATATTGATTGCAGACATGATCTGACACTGAAAATGCTCTCCCAGAAAACTGTTGGGGGGGGTTCAGAAAAAAAGGGGACGGATAAGTATTTTTTCATTTTGTTGAAGATAGGGTAATTCCACATGAAAAGGTATATAAATGCCATGAAAATGTGTGAGGTATTTAGCATGCAATAAGAACGCCTTTATTGATTTTCATGTCTCATTTGTACACCACATATACTGTACAGACTGCACTGTAAATGCATCCGTGTATAAATGCCACGCTAAGAGTTAGTGAGAAAGACCACTTATGGTGGGTGGGCCCAACAAACACCAAACTTTTAACCAGGAGACCTGTGTTCTACGGCGTTGGAGGTGGGCTCCCATTCATTCCTATGGGAGCTGCTCAGTGGTGCATGAAGCCACAATTGCTCGACTGCCGAGCGATAAAGTACCCGGGTCATCCGGTAATCTCCCGCATCCATTGGGCCCATAGAGCAGGCGCAGTAGCCATCCATCCATCCATCGTCAACCGCTTATCCTGTTAGGGGTTGCGGGGAGGCTGGAGCCGATCCCAGCTGGCATAGGGCGAAGGCGGGGTTCACCCTGGACAGGTCGCCAGTCCATCACAGGGCACATAGAGACAGACAACATAGAGACAGACAACCATTCACACCTACGGGCAATTTAGAGTCATCAATTAACCTACACAGCATGTCTTTGGACTGTGGGAGGAAGCCGGAGAACCCGGAGAGAACCCACGCTTACACAGGGAGAACATGCAAACTCCACACAGAAGAGTCCCAAGCCAAAATCGAACCTGTGACCCTCTTGCTGTGAGGCAACAGCGCTAACCACTGCACCACCGTGCAGCCCAGGCGCAGTAGCATTTCCTTTAATTCTACCGCTCAGCCCTCGCTCCAGCCTCGGTCTGGATCTCATTCACATGAATGGAGGAAGGGAAATAACTCTGGATTCAACTATTAGTGTGTTTTACAAATTTTAGGGTGTAATGTTTTTAATAAGGGCTAATCAAGTCTTTGTACCAGGAAGTTGCTTTACCTCAAAAAAAATTATCCGCTAAGTTACAGACGTCTCTTTCCCAATGTAAGTCTATGGGGAAAAGTCTTTTTGGGCCCACTGGCATCACGTGACAGACAAGGAAGGTGTGTATTTTTTTTTTTTTTTTTGGACATTTGTGAGGTGTTTTCTATGGTTGGGTTACGTTGTTTCCGTACATAGTGGCTCATACCATGACATGTTTTCTGTTAGTGGTTTTCTTGCCTAAACCCAACTGCAGACATTTACATGGCATACAAATGACATAAGAAAAGGCTAAAATACATGCTAACATACATAACACCACACAGAATCTCTGTGAAATGTCATGGTATTTATACACCTTTCCATAAGACTGCGCTGACAGGGTAGTGTCATTTTTTGTCTCTAATGATGGGACAATCCTGTGATTTGGTTCTTTCAGGCAACCACTGACCTGTACGGGAACTGCACACTGCGTCACTCTGGAACATCAGCAGCAGCTCCAGAGGCAGCTGGCGTCTTTGCTCTGGCGATTGAGGCGAAGTATGCGCTCTCTACTGCTCCATCCAGTATTTATGATTTTTAATTTAGATAGACTGTCTGTTGTAACATTTACACATTTTATTCCTCTCTACTGAAGAAAGCGCTGGTCAGAAGATATAATTTCACAATAACATGCTTTCATGTAAACACTGTTTTATGCTATTTATGAACCTCTGCTTTTTTCAAAGCACAATGTTGAGCTTTTAAAATCGCTTTGTCTTTGACTTGACCTTGACCTCTATCCTCACGTCCTTTATATTAAATTTCCCCTTTGTCTACACTGATTCGTGCTCTGTCTGAGCACAAATCATTTCTCCATCTTTCACAGAGTTGTTTTTTTATCACAACCGTAAGCCGAATGAAAAGCAAAACCCATTCTGTCGCCCACAAAGAACAGACTCTATGTGCTTGTGCCAAGGACACAAATCATATTTGTATTTGTGCGCTTTAAATCTCAGTACAAAGCTAAAGAAATAGAGTTTATATATATTGTTGAGATGGGCTCGGTGCTTATCTTTTATTTATTGCTTCCTACATGTTTGTAGCAGAGACTGGGATGATAAAACACAGTGCTTGATCTAAACCTGAAAATAGTATGCAGGCTATTGGTGACACCAAAGCTTCTATTATTGATGTTAATCGTGTCATTAACACTGTGGTACAAGTTGGAGTTTATTTTATAATCCTGTGCAGATTGTTCCTTGTGGATCAGAAAATAACTGAAAAAAAAAAAAAAACATATGCCACTTAAGTAAACCTGCCCACACATAATTAAACGAATATGACAAATCTTAAACCTGGAGAATTGCCGCTTCTCAAATCCCAGAGGAGAGCCGTTCCTCTCCCTCAGACGCTTCATTTGTCACATTAAAAGGCTCTGACAAGATTCTGCCGCCATTAACTGACACCAGTTAGTGGAGTTGAGTAAAGAAACACTGTTTACTCTGCACACACGATAATGATGTTGCTGTTGGGGGAGCGGATGCTCGCTCTGTCCGGCGGCAAATAACCCACGAGGCTGTTAGGACGACTGCACGGCCTTTTTACTGCCCAAACACACTTGAACCGACGGCAGGAGTCAGTGAGTCAGCCAGAACAAAGCTGTTACTACACAGCTGAGATAATGGAGGGAAACACAGACAAAGGCAGCCATCTGCCTCACAGCACAGACACTGTGATGTTTAGATCATTGAAAGCTTGTCATTAACGTGAAAACAATGAATCAGAAATGTTTTAATATTTGTACTAAATGTTTTTTTTTTCTGCTACTACGTCTACCAGTTCGGGCTGGTCTCATTACAGTGTTCGTCACTATACCTACTAAATATATTGTACTATAATTTGTGTATCTCCCACAAAATCAATTTACGTGTAATTCATGCGATCGTGAACCGGGAAATATGAAGAACGGCGAACGCTGCGTAGGAAGGAGGTCGTGGTGGGTCAAAAAACCCAGGAGCCTGAAGTCTGTGTCCTGTGTTAACACCACTTCAAGCCGAACCATGATCTTTTCAAAGCCTAATTAAGTAGTTTTGTTGCCTAAACCTAAGTAAGTTGTTTCCATGTAACAAGTGGAAACTGACACATGATGCTGGACATTCGCAGGAAAATGAATGAAAAAGGAGGAACACATTTTTCATTAGATATAGTTGTGAGAATATATTGACTAGTTCTGACTTACAATATTATCTCTCCTCCATCACTCTATCCTTCCTTTATCCCCTTGCCTCTGCCCTGTGTACGCCGGTGACTGTCTGCCCCCCCAGCCCTAACCTGACATGGAGAGACATGCAGCACTTGTCAGTCCTGACCTCTAAGAGGAACCAGCTCCATGATGAGGTCCACCAGTGGAGGAGGAATGGCGTGGGTCTGGAGTTCAACCACCTGTTTGGCTATGGCGTGCTGGATGCTGGAGGCATGGTGAAAATGGCCAAGGAATGGAAAACTGTGCCTGAGCGTTTCCACTGCATAGCAGGATCCATTCAGGAGGCCCAGTGAGTCACATCATGTACCAAACATACTGCATGCTACATATTCTACAATGTCAAACTGTCCCCACCAGGATGTTGAGAGGAAAACACTGCTGAGCACAAGAGACACACTCATCTAATTAGTGAGTAATTCAATAAAGCATCTGCGATGGGAGTGTCCACTTCATAACCCTGTAATATTTAGATTAGCTGCTCAGTCTGTCTGATGGTCCTGTAGATTTATAATGACACAGATTGATGTCCTGACTGACAGGCGCCGTTTATTAATTAATGCATTACTCTTCTGACATCAGAATTGGATTTTTGTATGACTGATTATGGTAACATCCCTAACAGTTGTTGGAAATACATCTAGAGTCAACATGTTTTTGATTGAAAGTGAAAATTGAAGACATTTTTCAGTTTGATACAAAAAAAAAAGATGGATGGATTTAAACTCTCTCCACTCAGAGGCTTATTGTTACTTCACTTGGATGTTTGGCCTTCACTGCAGAGTGATGTATGTGCTGAGATTGTCTGACTCACCTTAAAGTGAGACATTCTTCCTGTTGAACATGAAGTTTCACCATAATAGTGGCTTATCTCAGATAATGTTACCAAACTTACATTGGATGGACATTACGGAGTCAGTTCACTGACTTTATACAGCAACTCCTCTTCAATAGTGTTACAGGAGTTAAGCATTTTAGCCAAATGCTAAGTAGTAGGTTAGCATTTAGCTTTATGGTGTCGTTGTCACTGAAGCTGCAGTGGCATGGTGTCACTTTAAATCTTTAAGGTGTGTATGAACGGGCATGATTTTATGACATCACAGTGGAGGAGATCTTAAAGGATATACTGAAAAACACAGTAAACACAAGGTCAGGTGCAATCTTTAGAAATAGCCACAGTAATTAGACAGATGTCCATTATAGGCTGAATTTGAACTACAAAAGACAAACTGAAGAATAATGTTACTGCCTTGCCAAGTTGCTGGTGCATCAGCCGTGTTTAAAGAGAATATGTGCGGTATCAGGAAAGACTTTTGATTTAGATTTGGTCAAAAGTATACTGGACAGCCAGGTCACACAACAAGGCGTGTGAATGACACAGGCAAAAGTGTGCTAGAAGAATGCCATTCTTGCATTTGGTGTGTCATTTAGTTCACCATGTGTCTGTAGTAGGGCTTCAAAAATTAGTTTAGTTTATCGTTCGTGACATGTTTTCCATACTTATTTTGTGCTGTTTCCTTACGTATTGTACCAGTACTTATTTTAAACCCAACCATGACGTTTTTCCTTAAACTAACAAAGTGTTTTTGTTGCCAAAACCTAACTAAGTGGTTTTGTTGCCCCCTAGTGGTGCTGCACCTTAATACATGCATGTAATTCACACCTCAGCGATGCAAAAAGTGTCACTGACTTTTGATGCCGGGTCACTGGAGCACATGGATTTAAGGCAACAAACTTGATTAGCAGGTTAACATTTCCTCATCCTGTATATTGGATGTGAATTCCTTTAAAATAACTACTATTTCTAGATTTTAAATGGTAGTGTGCTATAATGTTAGCTCCTGCTGTCAGGCCTCAAGGTAGAGTGGCGTTTTGATAACAGTCCATCTGGCCTCTGTTTTTAAGGAGATCTTCAGACTCTGCTCTCCATCTTTCTTTCTTCACTTTCACCTCCTTCCACCCCCCCCCCCCCCCCCCCCCCCTCACAAGGGTTCTGCCATCCATTCATTCATCACATCCTGAGGCTTCGAGCTCCCGCATGTGTGTGCTGCCTGGTGGTTTCCCGTGGCTAGCCCTCGTATTCACTCTAATTAGAGCACCACAAATGGGCCAGCATGGCGTGCCCCAGAAACACTGTCAATTAGATAGACTGACAGCCAGGGAGGGATTCCAGGTGGAGGTGTTCATGTGTGTAGTAGTGTGAGACCTGACACTGAGCTTTCACGTGCATTGTCAAAATGTCAATGTGTGGGTGAAGATAAAAAAGTAGATTGCGACCAATTCCTTATTTTAGTCTCTAATCAGTGCTCTGCAGACGATGCAGTCACGACAACATGCTGTGGAGGTCTGCCTCCTTTGAGTGCAGTGCCAGATAAAAAAGGAGCATCCCCTAAGTGTCATATGGCTTTATTGCGTCCCTGCGGACATCGCATGCAAATAGTGGCAAGGCCTTGCCACTGTTATGCAGATTGGTTGTGCCTTTAGAGGTTCCACATGCAGAAACTGCCATCAGCTCTTTGCTCAGACAAACCTTAAATATCTGAAAGAATAACTGCTCTCAAAGGTATCTTTATGAGAGAGAAATGTATCTCTCTTTTTCATCAGTTTCCACAGCAGCACCATGGGGCTTCAGCTGCCTGTATTGTGGTAGAGATATAATTACGACAAAGCCTACCTCTGATGAAAGTGCATCACCGGAGAAAAGCAATAAACACCAACATAGCCATGCTCGCAAAGGCATTGCTCGGATCTGATAGCTGCTGCGGATGGCTGTGGCTTATTTAGCTGGAGGAGAGCTTCTCATTATCAGTGGAGCTGCTACGCTGTGCCCCACTGTTCGGCAGGGTTGTCTGTAATCTACGCTGGTCCTGCCCTTCAGAGGCATCCCTCTCCCTGCTCTATGACCGGCTGCTGTAATTACTCTTGCATATTATCTGATAGGAACTGTGCACCTGCTGCACCCAAAATCGTCTTGGGGGTCAACAGTGAGATGTGGACATATTCACTCCCAGATTTAGTTATATGACAGGCCTTTTTCACAGAAAACATTTTGACGTGTCACAGTAGGAGAGGCACAGGTGTTAAATAATGAAGCGAATGGTGGCGGCTGGCTCCATTTAGCTGCTTTGATTTCAGGTTCCTGGTATTGTGCTTGCTGGCTCAGAGTCACTCTCACTGGGACAATTGAATAGAGCAGAGCCATCGTTAGTGTTATTAGCAACACTGTGCTTTTCCTACTATGACAAGCCAAAATGGCTGCTGTGAGAAAGGCCTATTAGAATGTCATCAGGCTATTAAATAGGCATTATCAGTCGCTATAAGCACATAGATGTGGGTCAATGGGGGCCTACTACACCCACT